>CM035836.1:470245875-470901529 GCA_020510985.1 Pholidichthys leucotaenia | reverse complement strand
GAGAGAGAGAGAGAGAGAGAGAGAGAGAGAGAGAGAGAGAATATGGTTAAGTACAGTATGAGGAATGATTATTACCCCAACAGCATGCATATGTTGGGCCAATGTCATTAAGTTTGCAATGGGAATATACTGTATCTTGTGGAGGTTGTTTGCACATTGGCAAAACTAGATGCTGGGGTATGACTATAATAAATTTAATGTTTGTTTGCCTTACAGGCACTGCTGGTGAGGGCACAGTGAGTATTCCACAGTGTCTGCCATTCTTCACAGGGTGAGTGGATCATTTCACCTATGGCTTCAGTGGGTGTGGAGTCTAGAGAAGGCAAGAGATGTGCCCCAGGCCAGAGGACTTAACTGGGTTGTTGCTCAAGACTTGGACTGGAAGGAGGTTTCAGGAAATAACGGCTCCTTTCCTGGGTTTGGGTCCAAATCTGCCACAGACAGAGTAAGTAAGAGATCCTCAAGAGAGGTAGGAGGCAGAGTAGAAAGCTAAAGTTCTGAATCTTACAGTTTCCAGCAGCTGACGGTGGAGGATGTAGGCACGAGAGCTCTCCAGGGAAGAGCAACATTCCTGTGCAGAGGGAAAGGAGCTGACTGCTTGTATAGGGCACCGCTGATGAGAGACAGGTGGTTAATTAACACAGCTGGTGTTGATTATGCAATCAGCTGTGGTAGCAGAGGAGTGCTAGTGCACACAAACCTGGAATACTACACGTTTTTTCTTTGTGTCAGTGGTTGAGTCCACAAGGTGTTAAAATTTGCATTTCACATGACAACTTTGTTGCTATTTTTAACAGGTCATAAAAAAATCATACATAAAGGCATGATCAATAGAACAGTGGCATTTAATCCTGATAAGGGGCCAGTGGCGGGACACATTTGACACAGCTTATGGTTTGAGTGCTCTATGAAGTGCTGGTGAAAGTACAAAACTTCATTTCATGGCTTTCATCTTAGAAAGCCTCCAAAGGACTGCTTCTCAAAACTTGAGACCAACCACCACTGGTTGTCCCCCCAGATTAAAGTTTAATAAAATGTGTCCAATTGAGATCATCACAAGTTGTCTCTGCCTGTGTATTTTAGAGTTGATTAGTCTGATATTTTTCATGATATTGGCTAGTGTTGTAGTCAAGACCAAGACCAGAGAAGACCAAGACCAAGGGACTTAGACCTGCATACACAGTGGGTTTTTTTTGGTCTCTGACTGGCTTGGTCTTGGCCTTGTCTTGGTCTTTTGAATCAGAATCTTGTCATTAACACAATAAATAGCCGATCTACTATGTCATGAAATTCTTATTACTATACTCCCTTCACACAATGGTAAAAAAGTCAGTAAAATCAGCAAAACAGACATGAGTGTCAGGAGCCGAGCTGGCTTGGTCACCCCCAGCTTGGTCCTGATCTCTCTGTGGATTTAGGGGCTGCTGTGTATGTGCATATTATGTATTCAGTGCTGTTCCTTACTCTATATGCCATTGCCTTCTGGCCGGCAGCGGTGAGGAAGCCCTTTGGCTCACGCTGGTGTGAGCGCTGTCTACCTGTCTGCTGGTCCGACCACGGCCCCTCTCTAATCACTGTCAGCTGTTCCCACTCCCGTATGCCATCTTCCCGTGGTGCTCCCAGGGATGTTCCTAATTGTGTATCCAGCAAGCTTGTACTTAAGCAGGGCGTTGCCAGTCAAGCATTGCTGGATTACTGTTATGTCTTGCAAAGGAGTTTCATGCCACACCGTCGCTACTCCCCTTGGTGTGTGTTATGCTCTTGGGCTACTTGTACTTTAGGACCCGCTCTTTGTCTCGTGAGTACAAACTGTTGGTGTCTCCCCCGTGCCTTTCCCAGCCACGCTTTGGAAACTGTGCCAGTCTAACCATGACCTGGAGGGCTTCATTGTAACCTCGAGTACTAATGTTATTTTGAACTGTTTGAGTTTTTTCCATCTGTTGAATAAATGTGTTGTGGTGTTACCTGCGCGTAAATCCTTGTCCTTTCACCCCTTGTCGTGCGCAATGGAGAGGCGCACGGGAGGTTCATGACACTAGGAATATATAAAAAACTGACTAGCACAAACAAAAGTCAGAGTCCAGGAGACTAGAGGTGGGGGTGTGGCATTGAGGGGTGGTTTAGTGTTCAGGATTTTGATGACCTGTGGGTGGAAGCTGTTTGACAGCCCTGGATGTGTGGGATTCACCACTCCTGTAGCGCCTTCCTGGTGGCAGGAGTGTGAACAGAATGTGTTGTGGGTAGGTATGGTCCTTGATGACATTGTGGGCCCTTAAAAATTATTATATAAAAAGGCATATGTCATAATGTTTAAAGAAAAGAAAAAGTGAAACATAATACGGCCCCAAAATCTAATGAGTTCATCCTTTTCCTCAGGGCTGCTACTGATTAAAAGATCCTAAAAATCCCATCCCACAGTTTTTGTGTGATGCTGCCAACAGTCAAACCAGCAAATCAACACATTACATCCTTGGTGGACGTAATAAAGATAAATGGAAATCTAAATGCAAAATGACCCCCCTAAATTTTCACAAATATCCTGTACATCACCATCCCTGAAAGTGATGCAAGATTGAGGTCATGAAAATGAGCTGGCTTTGGTGATAGAAAATGTGTATTTTTATTCAGCAGCTTGAACAAAAGCTCACACATACACAGACAGGATTTTTTGTCCTCCAGAAACTTTTGGCAGTGCCCTTCCTGCGTAAACCCCCTCTGTTGGAGTAAACTCCTGGAGAAGCTGCCTCCCCATGGCCCTCTGAAACATTTGCCTCCGGGCATTTTGTCAAACTTCTCCCACTTCAAAGTCTCTCGGCATCCACCAGAGAGACCGCTGGGGCTTTGGCATCAATTTTAGATCATAAAGCAGAAGCCGGAGCAAGGAAGAGAGAGAATAAAATCTTAAAGAACCACCTAGAGCCGAGCACGTTGTTATTGCTGATAAAGATAGTGGGCTTCATGTGAACCGGGGTTAAAGGATGGGATCAGTGTGGGTGGAGCAGTACACTTTAGGTGATTCTGCTTTGGCTTTCTCATCTATACATCAGTGGAATTGAAAGAAGCACGTTTCGCTGGTGCACTCATAATGGTAGGCGATATCTTTTCTGAGGTTCTTTTTGAAGGCAGAACAGTCTCACGTTCACTTAAACCACGGCTTTACACATCAAGCAACTCAGCAATCAACTCCTGATTACCTTGTGATGGTGGACTCATGCAGATCATTCTGACCTGAAAGGACTGCAAGGTGAAGGATACAACGGGTCACATTTTGCTAATCGATTTAAGCTGCTGTTTACCATAAACCCTGATGACCCAGTACTCAATTCAAGACGGTCAACACCAATACCCATCCGTAGCATCCAGTCAGGGATTTGAGGGGGCATGTTATCAATGTCCCTCCCAAACTCGAAAAAGGAGAGAACTGCCCCGCAGTATCATCATAAACCTTTTTATATCATGTTACAGAACTGGATAACATGACTTTAAATGACCAATTCTAAGCAGAAATGCTAAAAAAAAAAAAAAAAAAATCAAAAAAAAAAATCAACTTTTTCTCATAAATTTGCAATTTTTTCTTTAGATTTCAGTCCCTACTAATACATCCCCATTTCCACCTGGTTCACTGATCTACAGTCAAATATATCTGCATCATTCTGGTTTATTGTATTATATTTTCACTGTGATGCTGCACTGAACGGCTAGCATTAGCTTGGCTAGGAGGATGATCCAGCCAGTTTTCATTTGTATCTTCTAATTCTACTCACCTCCATTGGAATCCTCATACATCTAACAACACTTGACCATAATACTGTCAGGGCGTGGGTTGGGTCTCATGTTCCATCTGTTTCATAGTTTGTGTTTCTTTTTGGCATGGACTCAATCCACGCCCTCACCTTGTGTTTATTCTGTATTTTCATTATTTATCATTTGTTGGATTCCTGATTCTGTTCTGATTAGTTTTATGATAATCTATGTTTTAGATTCATTTCTTGTCTGTCACTGTATGTCAGTCATGTTAACCCCTAATTCCCTGCTTGTGTTTGTGTCCTCCTCTGTGTGTGTGCACAGCCCCGCCCCTCTGTCACTGACAGATGCCTCAGCTGTCAGTAATCAGTGTCTCCACCTGTCTCATGTTTTCATGAATGTGTTGCAAGTATTTAAGGTCTGTTTTACTTTGGTTCTGTTTGGGTTCTTTGAGTCACGCTGCGTGAACAACACTCTTCTGTTCTGCCTTAGTCTGCTTGTCGTTCAGTCAGCCTGTCTGTCCTGTTTTTGCCTTTAGTTGCGCTTCCAAGCAGCACGGTTAATGTCTGTTTAAGCCCTTGAGTTGTGCCAGTGGGTCCAGCTCTGAATAAAATCGTTTTTGAGCTTACGTCCAGCAATTGAAGAGTTTGTTTGCAAAAACCAATAAATGCCACATCCATGAAAATTTCACTCTTTACATCAAACAACTGTTAACATTACCTACTTATAGAAGTTCAAACCGTTTTGACTCAAAAGCCGATATGTCCTATGTTATAGACGCTACAAATTCATGTTTTTTTTTTCAAAAGCTGATAAACGCTTTTTTTTAAATGCCTTTTTTTTTAACAAAAGCAGATAACTCCACAGGGCAAATCAGTGCTTGGTATTTGGGTCACGTGACTCATCTTGGCTGCCTTCCCAGTCTGCTCGCTCTGACTGATTTCCCTGGCTGTGTTCAGAATGTTCACTCACTCCCTACTTGCTATATAGTGAATTTAGATATAGTGCACTATACAGTAAAGTCAATATAACAATAAAATTAACTGCTTTTGGACACTATTGGGCTTGTTTTTGCGGCACGGTTAATGAGACCATCACGTGAGAGTAAAATGTGACAGACTAACGGTGGTAAAAAAAAAATGAATACCTGCATGTAATTTGTAGTAAATATGTATTAAATCAAATTGTTTTAGCTGAATTATTAAATATAAATACCTTAAGGTAGTTTATGTTGTGATGTTAAGCTCTTCTCTCACTGCTGCGTTGGCTGTGCATTCACTATATAGTACACTATATGGGGAAGGAGTTTCTTTTTTTCCAGCCTTATTCCTTTTCTTTTTATACTGTGCACACCAATGAAGAAAGACAGGAACGCCATTTCAGTTCTCCTGTATGTCCTATACGTATAGTAATATTGACAATACAATCTTTGAATCTTGAATTATAGCTTTATTATAGCTATATTATACCATTTTACTGAGTGGATATGCCTATCAGTGTGTCAATCATACAACATTGACGCTTATAGACATTCAAGTATGTTTCAGACAAAATAACATGGCTTTCGGGACTTATCTGCTTTTGCAAAAAAAAAAGTACAAATAAATTGCCAAACACTAACAATGAGTTGATGTTTGATTTTTTTGCTTTATTATGTCTGAGATACTCATATTTCAAGTGACTGTGTCTTAGAAGCTGATTTGGAAATACTAACACCTATAAACCTATAGATGAAAAAGTGTTTTTTCTCATTTTGAACTCAACTGGACTTATCTGTTTTGCAAAAGAACTCTTCAATTGCCAACTGGGTCCAGTCCTTCCACCATACCGTGACAAATACATCATTCTTTGATGTTATTTTATCTTATTTTCTTATGATGTCATGTTACGTTAGTGGGCTCAGGCTAAAACCAATCTAGGAGCTAGCCAGCTAAGATACCAATAGTGCCATAAGCTCATGTTGTCTTAATAGAGATGTCAGTTTAAATTCATTTGGAAGAAGCTACTTTTCATACCAATTTATTTTTTCTTCCCCAAACTCCTATCCATTAATATAATTTTATATTCCTTGCCTCTTCTCTGGGCTAAGTGTTTCATTGGAAAAAAAATATTAGATTGATCAACTAATGATAGTCAGAGGGGCCTCAGCTGAGCTGCATGCCTAGCGGTCCAGTCTTCACGGTCTAGCATACAGGCGGCAAGCTTGCCAGTGTTGGCTGCCTCAGTGTCTCCCTTCAGTGTCCACGAATGATGTTAATGGCCGTGCGTCGGTTCCCAGAGTACCAGATGGCCTGCTAGGAGCTCTTGGTGACGGTAATAGTGCCCTGCGAGGCCAAGTCTTCGCCAAGCCACCTTATCTAATACTCTGGGAAGATGCCCATAGAGCTCTTCATTGGAGACATGGTCTTGCCAGTTTACACTGAGGACGGTGTGCAGCATCCGGGTGTACGAGCCGTCCAATGACCTCTGAAGGGAGACGTTTAATGACCAGCTCTCGCTTTCATATAGCAATATGGATTCCACTGTTGCACAGAAGAATTTAACTTTTAGCTCTCTTGACCTGTTAGCGCTCCATATAGCTCGCATGTCACTGAGAGCACCACGTGAGTGCCTTGCGCACCTTCATATCATGACTAGCAGATCCTATGCAGGAGCCAAGGTACTTGAAGTTGTTGACTACTTCCAGAGGGTTGCTAGTACTCGTCAACAGTGGAGAAATAGAGTTAGAAGCATCCCTGGGTGTCATTACTTTGGTCTTCTGGTTATTAATGGTGAGACTGATCTGAGAACATTCCAACTCCACAAGCTCTGTGCCTGTAAGATGTTGTTTGATGGCAAATCAATGTCATCTGCATAATCCAGATCTGCTATTGATAACTAATGAAAACATACTGTTTATTCCAACTCTTAAGCATAATTCTTAACTGTAAATAAATTTAGCTGCTTAAATATTTGCTCCATTAGACAGTGAAACAAATGTCAATGAAAAAACTCACTTCTTGTGGGCTGCAGCAGCACTAGCTGCTGATCTGAGGTTATATACACCCACTGATGAATCAACAAGAGAATGTATATTGTTTGACAGAGACTCTGCACATACCTTAATTAGCTTTTCACAGGCGTCTCCGTCATAGATATCTATGGGTTTCCTTTAGCATCATTAGCTAACAAGTTAGCGGTTACCAAGCAAAGTACAGAAAACGCTGTAAGCATCCTAAATTAATACAGCACTCAGCTCTACATCTGTCAGACAGCCAAAATGGTTTCCTCTTTCCTTCCCCTTATTCAAACTCCATTTACAAAGTATTCTTTTCAAAAAATTGTCAGAAAAACTTTTAGTTGTAAAGTGGCTATATTAACCTCTTGCACTCCGGGATACCGCGGGTGGTCACGTCTCTGTGTCCTAGCATGCCCTCGTGCGCACTAGGATACACACTGTGCGTCTCAGAGCGCATTGAAAACAAAAAGCTGCATTTCCGTTCTTCCACTACAGACACAGCCGAGAACAGAAAGCCAAAGGAGTGTTTTGATTGGTTTAGATTTGATTGACCTCTCATTCGACTAATAAGAGCCTTGAATTGGGTTTCTGAAACCTTGAAGAACCAATGACTGAAAACCTAGCAAGAAGGACCCGCCTACCAACGGCTGCGAATACAGCCAGCCAATTGAAGCACAGAAGTTCGACGATTGAAAGCGTGCGTCTCGTGCGTAAAATCTGTTTTGTGTAAGCCCGCTGGGTGACACACATGCGTTCGCCAGTCTTTTTTTCTTACTACTGTTCTTATTTGTTTTGAAAAATTGTTTGCCAAAACCGCAATCATGGAAGCGCAAAACCGCAATAATGGAATCATGGTTTGACCGGGTCGCGTAACCAGAACCACGAGTCGTAATAAGTGGACCAGCGTCATGTTCGTCTGACAGTGAGGAAGAGATGTTCGCCAGCGACACTGCTGTTGTAGACAAGTAAGTGTTATAAGCTAAATTATTCTTTATCCCTAAAAATTGTAATCAAAATGACTTTTGACCGATCGGTAAATTACAACTGTACGTCATCGCCACATGACGGACCAGTCCGTGCGCCACGTCTGGACCGTGAACGTCCCCCACCCACCGCTACTCTTCTGTAGCGGATTGCAGATATATTGCAGATATTTTAGTACAACTGTGCGTAGTAGACCGCGGCGCACCATCCCCACGGTCCGTCATGTGGCGATGGATGATGTCCGTCCTCTGTAGCTGGGGTGGGGTGGGGGGGGGTTGGAGTTGTTATCATTACAGATATTTTAGTATAATTTTTAGTGCACTGTAGGTTATTTTTTCTTGTAAAAAAAAGCCACACATTTTTTACATGGCATGCTTCTTTGTGTGTGGGGGCTTGTTTGTTCATTCATTCATTCATTCATGAATGAATAAACAACCCCCCCCCCCACACACACACACAGCCCTGAGTGTCACCTTTAATTAGAGCCCAAGATGAAGCTTCTATATTGAATCATTCAAAAGTTACAGATGTTTTTCCAAACTGTGCCATTTGGCACAATTTGGCACAGTTCTAAAACGCCTGGGAACTACCTGAGAACAAAGCTGTGTAATATATTCATTTTTTGTGGTATTGTTACAAAATTTTGACCTCAGCTGGATAACACTTTGTTCTACATTTCTGTTGCATTTTCCAGCCCGGATCTGACAGCTGTGTGTTATCTGCAAGCATTTGTATCTAAAAAAAACATCCAGGCAAACTTTATTTTCTTCAAGTTCAGTATGTTTAGATGACTGTTACTCAGTGACAGGAGCACTTAGAGAGATTATGACTATTTTGCCAAAAAATCCAAAGTGTTTTCTTTAAAATGGGACCAACCCCATGAAGATGCTGCAAAGGGTTGAAGAACAGCTTTTGATTTACTTTGGGTACGTTATTTTTAGGCGTTTTTAGGGAAACTGACCAGAGTGCAAGGAGTTAAGATAAGTATATCATGGTGAGCCATTTCATAATAAAAGCACATAAAGAAACCAATCCATTCTGATCACTGAAATGCTATAGAGCTTTCAGTTTTAAATAATTTTAGGAAGGGGGTTGTTGTGAGATAGAAAAAACAAACAAACACTAACCTCAGCACGTAAGACTTTTTTATTGTTTTTTCTTCTCCTTTTTCTAATTGACAGAAATCCATCACAGCAATGGAGAGTTTTAATCCCTGCAATCTGGAACCTTGCTGCTTGATGGCTCTGAATTGTATACATTATTCCTTTAAAATGCCCTTGAAGGTACAGTTTTTATTGGGACATTTCCCCAGTTTTAGCAAGCAGTATATTTAAACACTCCTGTTTCACTTCAGAATGAGCTTCAGGAACAGATAGAAGAAGTAGGTGTTGGTAGCAAGGACAGTAACTTCAGGGACTACAATAGAAACCCACTCCATTGATATCTGAGGCCGTAAATGATGATGCCAAAGGGTAATGCCGTGGCGGTTGATAAAGTAGGCTATAGAGTACCTTCAGAAGTGACGTGTTCTATCCATTGTGTAGGTATTTGAGGTAACACAATGCCACTGATCAAAAGAACAGCTTAGTCTCCTGTTGTCAGCAGCTTGATGGGGAGCCGCTTCTTTGAGATTGGGGGACCAGCCAGTGGCTGCAGGGCCCACACCTGCTGCTCACAGTTCACAGCCTGTTCTGGGGACACATCAGAGCTCCCATGGCAGCGGTACATGACAAAATCATCTGTCATTTTCTGCAGCATGTTCACCACTTTTGCCAGTGCTTTATATATACAGCGGGGAAAGTAAGTATTGAACATATCAACATTTTTCTCATTAAACATATTTCTGATGGAGCCACTGACCTGAGATGTTTACCAGATATCAGTAACAGCCCCTAGTAATCCATACATACAATGAAATCAAGGCAACTGTGTTCACACAAGAAGTTATTTTTAATAAAGTGGAATGGCACAGGGTGAAATTCATTTAATATTTAGTAGAAAAGCCTTTGTTGGTAATAACAGCTTCCAGACGCCTCCTGTATGGAGAAACTAGGTGCAGTCATTGCTCAGGAGTGATTTTAACCAATTCTTCTACACAGACTGTCTTCAAATCTTGAAGGTTCAGTAGGCGTCTTTTATGAACTCTGGTCTTCAGTTCGTTCCATAGATTTTTTTTTTAATTTTTATTTTTTTCAATTTGTGTACTTTATTGATCCTCAAGGGAAATTCAGGGCTTCCACCGAGATGGATGAAGCAGCCACGGTACGGTGCCATCCCTTCACCATTCACACACACATTCACACCTATGGAAACTTTAGAGTATCCAATTAACTTAACTTGCATGTTTTTGGCCTGTGGGAGGAAACCGGAGTACCCAGGGTAAACCCATGCAGACACAGGGAGAGCATGCAAACTCCACACAGAAGGGTCACTGATGGTCAAGGGGTGGGATCGAACCCACAATAGTCAAGGGTGAAATTGATCCCGTGACCTTCTTACAGTGCTGCCACTGTGCTAAACATTGCCCCACCGTGCTGTCCAGATTTTCAATTGGATTCAGGTCAGGTGACCAGTGTTGGGCAACTTGCTAAAAATAGTAACTAAATACAGTAACTAGTTACTTCTTTTCAAAAGTAACTGAGTTAATTTACCAATTACTGCATGATTGAAGTAACTAATTACTTGGAAAAGTAACTTTCACATTACTTTTAAATGCATGCTTAAATCCTCTTGCACACAGCAAAATAATTTAATTAATGGATTACATTCGATGAATGAATGGATTGCTGTTCTACTGCTATTGTTATTATTGTTGTATTGTGTCAATTGCTTTATCATTGTTGTATTGTTTATTGTTGTATTGTGTTATTTGTTTTATGTGGCTGGCATTGGCTGGCCAGGGGACACAAGATGGAAATTAACTTCAGCTATAATCTTGTATGCTACATTTTTACATGTCTTATGTTCATTAATATTCACTGTCCCTTTTATAAAGAAATAAACTTATAAACTTACATTATGGGCTTATTAATGTCAGACTGAAAACAGACTGTTTCAGACAGCGTCATGGCCTGAGCGCTCGGGTCATGCAGTATTTTCCTCCCATTCAGTAGTGTTTCCTATGGTCCCACAGGGCTCTTATTCTGACAGCGTCTCTGCGGGGCTTCCGGCTGTCAGAGCGGAGCTGGCTGACAGCTGGAATTAATGGAGTTGATGACTGCCTCATCAGCTGTTTCATCCCTGGCCCTATTTAAGGGAGCAGCGTTGGTTACTCCGGGCTGCGACCTTGTCGAACATTCCCTCATCGAGCTTCCCCTCGCCGGACATCCCTCAGCTGATATTCATCGTCTATTATTCCTCGTCCAACCGCCTTCCTAGATCCACTATTCATGCTTTTCCCAGTAAGTGTATACCTTAGTCTGTGTGTTTCGTCAGTGTATCGTAGTCTTAGTTATTGTGTGTTTTGCCCCCCATGGCTTATTATTTTGTGTCTTTGTCCTTTGTTAATAAATTATGCAAACTCATCGGCTGGCCTGCAGCATCTCATTGACGGCTTGTGAGAGCCATCCATGACAGTAGGTCACAGCCAGACTGAGACGCCGGTCACCGTGAGTTTGCTGTGGACTTGAGTTTTTTCCCTTCACTGGGGCTTGTATGGTATTAGTATGTCTGCTCTCGAGCGTGGGTTTTGCCCTGAATGGTTGCAGGAGATAGATTGCTACCTGGCCAAGGCCCGTCTCATCATGCCCACCCATGCGGCACACGACTACCTGTTTCTCGCCCAGAGGACTTTATTAAAGTATCACCTCACCTCTTTTCTGGAAGGAAAGGAGAGGGTGACGTGGATTGTAGCGCAACGAGAGTTGATCGAGAAGGCGGCCAAGGAACCCTTACCTTCTTCCCCGAGTACGGCGTCCCCGACGAGGGTGGAGATCCACGGACTGGAGGGTAACCCCGGCAGGAGGCTGACGGAGAGGCATCCCCGCTCCTTGCCTCGGGATTCAGCTCCTGTGACCCGTCCAGCCCAGGTGCCATGTGTTCCTGGTCACATCTTCGTCTCACCATCAGCCAGTAAACGTTGTCACCGTGCTCCAAATAAGCCTCAGCGAGAATCCCGTCTGGATCCAGTTCCGGGTCGTCGGAGGAACTCTGCCTCCCAGTCAGCTGCTTCTTCTGTGTCACGTCAGGAGGGAATTCCCGCAACCTCCCCCTCCGGGTCATCTGTCCCTGCTGTCCCATCAGCTACTCGTGCCAGGATTGTCTCGGCTGTCACCTCCTCCTCCGCGACGTTTCCCCCGGCTGCTGTGAGTGCCACGAGTCCTGCTTCGGCGAGGCCCGTCATCGATCCATCGCGAGCGGCTCCTCCTCGTCTTCCGGGGGGCCTTCCGTCACCATCTGGAGGGGAAAGGGAAGAGCTCAGCCCGCTACAGCAGGCACCATCGGCCCTCCGGAGGAATTGCAAGTGCAATTTCATTCTTTCCCTCGTTCTTGTGATTTGCCTTGTCTGACTCCTGGGGGTGGAGTTCGGGGTTTGCAGTCCCCCGAGCTCCCGCCACCTGCTGTAGCCTCTAACATTGAACCTGCTGCCTCTGTGTCTCCTTCCGTTGAGCGTTCCATGGTGCCAGGCCTATGCCGCTGAACAAGGAGGGGGCCTGCAGTCCTGGAGAGCCTGGTTCCAGCCCCGCAGCCACGTCATGGGCAGAGGAGGAGAGCGGACTGCAGTTTGGCGCCTGCGCCAACGACGAAACATCCCCGGGTCTCCATGGATGAGCTGTTCGATCCAGCAAGTCGAGGATCCCCTGCCACCACGCCATGCGGGTCGTCGGCGTGGACGTCAGCGTTGGAGGGTCCTCAGACTGTGGAGAACATCATGCTGGCTGCAGAGCCCGCCATAGCCGAGTGGGAGCCAGAGGACGTCCTTCTTCATCCTGAGCCCGGATCGCCGAAGTCCTGGACGGCGATGGAACTCGAGATCAGGCAAGTGCTCTACTTTGTCTTCCTTCTTTCTTCTCTGAAGCATTTTGCCTGTCTCTCGGGGAGACGAGCCGGGTGCAGCCGTCCGCTGCATCCGAACTTGTCTCGCTGGGTTCTGTCGCTACCGGTGATCCTGATTCCGGTTCTGTTCCCTCTCCTGAGCCTTCTTCCAGGGTCGCCCGTGATGAGTCAGTCCTGGTCTCAGCTCTGAAGGTTCCGGGTTTGGGGTTGGAGGTCGTCCATGGTGCTGTTCCGACCCAGTTGGGGTCCATTGTGGGTGCAGCCGCGACACAGTCGGGGTCCATCGTGGGTGCAGCTGCGATCTGATCGGGGTCCATCGTGGGTGCAGCGTGGGCTCACCTGGGGTCCAACAGGAGGACAGCGCCTGTTCTGGTGACTTTCGGAGGTGGAGCTGCAGATCCTCCACTGAGCGACGCCGGACTGGTCCTGCATCCTTTTCCTGTTCCCTCTTTCCCTCCATCGGGTGCCACAGGGGGTTCCCGTAATCGGCTCGGCTCTCCCTTGTCACTCCTCGCCTTTTGGAGGCCATCTCCAAACTCTCCCCTGGGGTCCTGTTGGCCTGACGATGCGGGTCAGCCGCCTGGGAGACTTTTTCGCCAGTTTGGTGTTCTGGGTCGGCTGCCCGACGTACTGAACTTTTCTACTGGGTGACCTGGTTCGGCCGCCGGAGGTCCCGTCTCTCTGGGCCTGGGACTGGGCTAGACCGCCCGAAAGAATCCTTTTTTCCCTATTGGCGATCTGGACACTGAATGCAGGCAGACCGCCTGAACTTGTGGTTTTTTTACTTCGTTATGCTCTGCCTCTCGTCATTCCTGTTCCCCCCTCCTCCCTCCTCTGTGTGAGTAGGGGTGTTTTCGTTTAAAGTCTTAGACTGTATTGAACTGTTCATCGCTGCTCTTCTGCGTGTGTTTTTTTTTTTTTTTTCTCCTCATCGATAGTCTGGGATTTGCCCTGGTGTTGCCTCTGCTAATTATTATTTTCTCATTGTGCTGTATGTATTCGCCGTTATTTAGCGTGTTTTTTTTTTCTCCTCCTCCTTCTCCTGTTTGAGGGATGATGTGTGGCCCCGTTTTATTTTTTTCTGGGTCTGTTTATCTTGGTTTGTGGATGCTGTATTTCTATTTGTGGCCTGTTGACCTGGTATTTCTGTTATTTGCATTTATTGTCCCGTTTGTCCTTTGCCTATTCATGTTGGAGTATATCTTTTTTTTTTTTTCTTTCCTTGCTCTGTTGTGCACTATGCCTGTAGTTCTGTTTTTGACCCTGGTCGTTGTTTTGTGTTTTTTCTTTGATTCTTGCCCGCCAAGCCTTTTCCTCCCTCCACCCACCCTGGGTGGGATTTCGTATCCTTCTAGGTGGGGGGGAGGCTTGGATGTTACTATTACGCCCAGAGTGCGTCGTTCGGGGGGGAGTACGGTCATGGCCTGAGCGCCAATCTTGTTCGCGCTCGGGTCATGCAATATTTTCCTCCCATTAGGTAGTGTTTCCTATGGTCCCGCAGGGCTCTTATTCTGACAGTGTCTCTGAGGGGCTTCCAGCTGTCAGAGCGGAGCTGGCTGACAGCTGGAATTAATGGAGTTGATGACTGCCTCATCAGCTGTTTCATCCCTGGCCCTATTTAAGGGAGCAGCGTTGGTTACTCCGGGCTGCGACCTCGTCGAACATTCCCTCGTCGAGCTTCCCCTCGTCGGACATCCCTCAGCTGATATTCATCGTCTATTACTCCTCGCCCAACCACCTTCCTAGATCCACTATTCGTGCTTTTCCCAGTAAGTGTATACCTTAGTCTGTGTGTTTCGTCAGTGTATCGTAGTCTTAGTTATTGTGTGTTTTGCCCCCCGTGGCTTATTATTTTGTGTCTTTGTCCTTTGTTAATAAATTATGCAAACTCATCGGCTGGCCTGCAGCGTCTCATTGACGGCTCGTGAGAGCCATCCATGACAGACAGAGCTTTTAAAACATGTCCAGTCTGCTTTATCCTGCCGTGAGAGCTCTTATTATGGGAAAAATCTGAAGAAAATCAACACAATATTACCAATAATTTTCTTATTTTGGAGTGAGAGTTGGCAACACTGCATAAAGTTGTCAGAATCAGAATCAGAATCAGATTTATTGCCATTGTTCATGTAGTACACAAACTAGGAATTTGTCTCGGTGCAATGCTGCAACATTAAACATGATAAAATAAAAGAAATAAAAAACTATACATGCAATAAAGTGTAGAATAAGAATGAGTAATACTAGTCAGCAGTTTAAATATATTAGCGAGCAGCAGATATTGTGGAGTACCACATAGTGCAGTCGGTAATGCAAAAAGAAAACAGTGATGATTGACATGAGTCTGGTTGAGCTGCTGTACATAGTGCACAAGAGTCAATAAGTCACTTAGTGTTCAGCAGTCTGATGGCAGAGGGGAAGAAGCTGTTCATGTGACGGGAGGTTTTAGTCTGAATGGACCGAAGTCTTCTACCTGAGGGGAGGGGGCAAACAGTACGTGACCAGGGTGTGAAGGATCGGCTATGATCTGGCCTGCACGCCTCCGGGTCCTGGAGATGTACAGGTCCTGGAGAGATGGGAGCTTGCAGCCGATCACCTTCTCAGCAGTGCGCATGACGCGCTGCAGCCTTAGTCTGTCCCTGGCAGTGGCTCCTGCGTACCACACGGTTATGGAGGTGGTGTCAATGTTTATCTTACCTTTATGATATGGATTTAATCCGATGTGCAATGTCATGATTTACACCAGAAAGGCTCAAACGCAGAGCAACCCACACCGGATGAACACTCAGACTCAGGTGATGAAAATTATACACAACTTTAATGAAAAACACAAAACTCAAAATACACAAACTTAAGTAAAGAGGCACTAATACAGAATAGCGCAAAATTAGACACATACTTAAATGGGCATAAAACACAGGGGCACACTTGAGCGCACGCAGCCTGAGGGGAGAGAAAAGAGAGATAATTAATGACGGGAAGCACTCAGAGAAAAAGAGAGTGGAGGGAAGAGGAGATGGCTTACTATATGATGCAGAGGGCTTGGCAGGGAACTCTTGCATGGGACAAGGGAAGTGGAGAGGATGGGAACAGGCAGGTTGACCTGGGTGGAGAGTACGTTGTCTTGGAGGATGAATGGTTCAAGTGAGCGTGACCAGCCCTGGAGAACACACCGCTGAGATGGCAACAAACCTGAAGGGGAGAAAACACAAAGGTAAGACAACTTGGGAAAAATAACACCAAACAACATAATGTAGCGTGAATTGCCTATAAAAATATTTGTCATAAGGTACAGGAATTATTTATTTTATTTAATAGTGGGTGTGAAAGGGGGCGGAGTTAAACCATCACTTCTATACCCGCTAAATTAAATAAAAGCACTCGTAAAAGGGGCACCAGTCCTAACAGACAATAATATTAACTTTAATTTTAATTAACTTTGTACCTTAAATTACTTAATGAATCAGTCTCAAAGTTTCAGTGAGTTTTTGTCCTGCCGTGATTAGGAAACCTGTATATGCGAAAGGAAAACGCTTCAACTGCTCTCATTCACTCTTTTATTAAACTCATTCAGGTTACATGACATGGCATTCAAATGATGAATAAACAGATTCAGATGATAACAGCGTAATATATCACATCAACTGATATTGGGTTCCTGAACATAAAATCCAGCATTACACCTCTGCAGAACCACGGAGGAACTAGACTTATGTTTCAACGGTAAATGAGGCTGGAATGTTTTAACAAAACAACGCAATTTTATGGGGAAAATTCATAAGCTAATTATCTAAAAATGACTCCTGAATTAATCTACAAAAATTTAAGGGCAGTTACTTAAAAATGACTAAGAGTTTTCCTTCAGTTTGCAGCTCTATCCTGTGGCTGAGAGACTAATTGAGCCCTGAAATACGGGCCATATTCAACTGTAATTTAATTGTTAGGACATCACGTTTTAACCCAGCAGATAGGAGAAATAAGAGTTTCACTCACACAACAGCCGTAGGTCCATGTTTCAGCGGGTCGGTACCGCTGGGTTTTGAAGTTAGGACGTCGGAGGAAGCGGCTGCTATCCTCACAGCCGTGGAGGTGATAACTCAGCTGGGGGGCCCTTCAAGGAGACACTTGCAGCCGTGGATGGTTTGTCTCAGGGCGGCGTGAAAAGTCCTTGGAAAAGAATCCAAATTTGAGGTCTCTTGTAGCGGGATAGACCAAAAAAAACTGAAGGAAAATCTTCTCAGTCTCTGTTCACTTTAAACTAGGCAAATTAAAGGTCCACTTTAATGGCGTGAAAAGTCATAAAAAAATATTAGAAAAACATTTACTAGGATAAGAATGGCTTCTGAGGTGAAGGAAAAAGTTTGAGAATTTGATTCTCTAAAAGGGACGAGCTCTAAAGAAAAATAGTTTCTCCTCAGTGACCAGAATATAAGGAAACTAACTAACTAACTAACCTACACTTATATAGCGCTTTTCTAGTCACAAAGACCACTCAAAGCGCTTTCATTAATACTAACCCTCTACTCTAAGGGCCTATAGGAAACAGATATCTAGGGACAATTTAGAACAGCCAATTAACCTAACATGCATGTTTTTGGCATGTGGGAGGAAACCGGAGAAATCCCGGAGTAAACCCACGCAACACGGGGAGAACATGCAAACTCCACACAGATCACTGTTGGTCGGGGGCTGGGATCGAACCCACGATCCCACGATCCCCACAATCCCCCGGCCAAGGGTAAACTGTGCTGCCGCAGTGCTAACCACTGCGCCACCGTGCAGCCCAAGAAAGACTTGACAAACACACAGAGAATAAAATAAAACTTCACAGGGCCTTGAAACGGTGGAATAAAATCTTCTTCTGAGATCTAGATTACTATTCTGCTTCTTTAATCTTAATTTAGTTCCTAATCTTTCTCAAAATCTCTGATCTTCTCTTCTCTCTTACTTTTCTCTTACTTTTTTCTTGCTAATCTTCCTGCCTGTTCCTTGTCTCTACTTCTAGCTAATCTAACTCTTACTTTTTTCTACTCTTTTTCTTAACTAAACTCAAATCTAACTTCTGTCTTTTAAAGTTACCTCGCCGGGTCATAAAACTGATGATGTCGGTCGCAAGACTGACCAATCGGCTTTTTCAGAAGCAGTTTGAAATGGCTGCTATCCAATGTGAGAACACTTCTTTGTTTGAGAGCAGCCAATCAAATGAAGACACCATCCCATGAAATTTCAGAGGGAAAATTAACACTCAGTTCTTATGAAGTTAAATGCTCAATATAAAATCTAACTAAATTAAATGACTTGGCTAATATTTGGTGATCATGCATTTATACCATTACTCCAATAACACTCATGAATATAACATTTCTTATACATAATTATAATACATGCATTCACATTTAGATCAAAATGCAGCAAAACATGCAGCAAACCATGGTTGGTGATAAAAGAGGGATGATTTTCAGTGTCCTTAGGATCCAGAGGATAAGCTGAAAGAAACTTAATGTTTAGAACAAATTAAAAGTCATCCTACATACTGAAAACACATTCCGTAGGTATCCGCTAGGAGGTACTGTTGAGCTGTAGATGATTTCCTTTAGTATCTGGGCGAAGGTCTGGACAGCATCGGCTATAAACCCGTCAGATTAAGTGGTTTATGACTCTTTTAAGAACACTGGTTTCCTGTGAAAAGGTACGTTATCAAATGCAGTGTTCACGTTGAGAGGTCTGGTCTCCTGAGTTTTATGTTCCTTTGAGCCTTTAAAAGCAAATTCTGATCCTTACAATCTCTGCAAGAGGCAACTGTTTACATTGGGGTCCTGGGAAAGCAAGCATCTTTGGTCAGGCCTGGAAGAGGCCTGGCATGAGTCGACATAAAAGCCAGTGATATTCCTGAAAAGGCAGAAAAGTGATATTCCTGTGTAATGAATAAAGTGAAATTCCTATAAAATGAAGAGAAGTGATCTTCTGTCTTGGTTTGAGGAGACGATGATGCTACAGAACCCCCCTTTGTAGCAATGGTGAGCATCGGTCAGCGTTGGTACACACCCATGGCAGCTTCGTCTCCTTGGCAACACTTGACCTAAATACTGGGTTAAAAGGTTTTTGTGATGTCCATACACACTAGCATGCAAACAGTATCTATTACTAAGTACAGATCTTTTACCTTGGTTTACTGGAAGGACTTCCATGAATTTCCAAAAATAATTTGAATATGGACAAATATAGATTATAGAATTGGCTTGGAGTAGTACGCTAAGGCATAGGTCTTGAAATGACTCAAAAATTCTAGCTACAAAAATAAGTGCGTAGTCTTACATACCTGAGGTAGGAATTTTGGTTCACGATGAAATAGCTATCATAGTTGTTTAAAAAAATAGTTTGAATGGGTACAAAAATAAAAATGGAGTGCAAGAGCTATATATAAAAATATAGCTTTGTATATAAGCATGCATATAACTTCAAAAATTCTAAAAATAAAGAAAAATAAAAGTCAAAACAAAGAATGCAAAACAAAAATGTATTGCTTATCTGAGGTAGATGTTTAGGTTAAGCAATATTTAGTTAATTCAGGGAGGTTCGAACTGAATTGGTTTAGCTGGACTAAACCATGGTTCCACAGAGGTCTTACTCAGAGGGTGTTTGAGACCTTTGTTCTGGAAGACTGAGCGAACATGGAAAGTCATCATTGTTCTTTGAGTGGCAATGAGGAATAACTTTGTGACATCTGAAACAGGGGCAAGAAGCGGTGAAGGCAGACTTGTTGTCAAAGTGTTAGCTGAAAGTCTAATATTTCTAGCTACCTTTTGAAGAAACACAGGCATTATATGTGGGTGAGCAGGGTCACCCTCTAACATGAAGAGTGACAAGTCCAAGACCTTGTTGAGTTTGAATGAGGCTTTGGAGCAAACATTCAAAACCAACACAGTATCTTGCAAAGTTTTGGTAACAGTTGGTGGTTCAACTATCTGGCATTTCAGTGTAGCGGTGTGACTGATTTAACAGTAGACGTGCTAAGGCTAGCAAGGGGCCCTAATGATGAGGCCGTGGTTGAGAATCTACCTAAGGATTGTTGACTTCTTGTCTGGACTCTGTCCAGTTCTAACTGGGCGAAAGTAGGTGAGGGTGCTAGGTAGAGGGCTAAACTGAAAAACAGGAGGGCCATCGTCCTGGCCAACGAATAGAAGTGAGTCATTTTAATCTTGAGCTTCTTGTCAGTTTTCCTTTTCTTGAGGTACCTGAGTGGTAGGTGAAAGTTATTCTTAGACGTGGAACAACTTTGTTAGAGGCTGGGCTCTAAGCTATTAGTGTTTATCACCTTTAGAGGGTTTTGTGATTATTGACTTAAGCTAGTGATGTTGTTGATTTTGTTTGTACTACTTGGAAATAGTAACTTGATGATACTGAATGAAATTTTGCGGGGTCTTTTAAGGTTAGATTTTAAGGAAGTCAGTTAGTTTGGGTTAACTTTCTCCTTTTGAAGGTTTAATGCAGTTACCTGATTGAGGAAGAGAAATGCGACCGAGAATGTCTGAGGCTGATAGTCAGCAAACAGTTATCTATCAGGCGCAAACAAGATTTTAGGTTTGTTTACTGACTTAATGGAACAGTGTTGTCCACGACAAGTCCCATGGGGTTTTTGTAAGCTTTGATTTGATTATGATGGACCCATTTGGAGATGGGGTCCTGGCGACCTTTGCTTATTTTGATTTGGTAAACGACCGGAGAGAGTTTATCTGTGATCGTGTGTGGACCTGTCCACCTGGGGAGGAACTTCCGAGCGAGTTTTCCTGCTCGTGCATTGGTCTGTCCTGTCTGAGGAATGAAAGCATAATAGAAAACCTTGTCTCCCACTTGGAGTTCGTCATGTGTGGCTTTCTGATCGTAGTAGGCTTTGTGTCCTTCAGCTGATCGGTCCAAATGTTTTTGGGCAAAGGCAAAAGTCTGTCGGAGATGTTTGGTCAGGTCAATCATATACTGGTGAGTAGTGTAAGCTGTAGCAACACTGGCTTCTCCAGGTTGGTAGAGTAAATGCAGGGGCAAAGTCATTTGCCGGCCTGTCATCATTTCAAAAGGTGACACCCCCGTAGCTTCATGGGGTGTGGCTCGGATGGCCATTAAGACCAGCGGGAGTTTTACATCCCAGTCTTTTTGGTGTGGTGAAACATACTTCTTCAGTATGTTGATCACAGTTCGGTGGGTTCTTTCAACCTGTCCGGAGGATTGTGGGTGGTGGCTAATATGGAAGTTAGCTTTAACTCCCAAGGTTTCCCACAGTTGTCGCATGACTTCGGCGGTGAAATGAGTGCCGCGGTCAGAGTTGATTCGGCTTGGCAGACCAAACCTAGAGAATACGTGGTTCATCAACAAGTAGGCCGTGGTTTCTGCCGTGTCATTAGGAACAGGCAGGCACTCGACCCATTTGGTGAAAGCACATGTGACTGTGAGGAAGTATTTGTTTCCTCTGGCTGACCGTGGAAGGGGGCCTACCCAGTCGTTTTATTTGTGACCGAGATGCTGGAACAGGGGCTGGCCTTGGGGCGCCCTCTAGGTCCAGGGTGTCTGATGCGGTGTTGACTGCTAACACCGTGGTAGACTCGATATGCTTCTGATTGCTTTGTCGCTGTTTCTGGAATGCATAATGTGTGAACTCTCTTAGCTGGTTTATCAAGTTTGTCTTTGGGTTAGCCATGACTCCAAGGTGGTGTCCAATCGTGGGACGGAGATTCTGAATGAACAGAGCCTTGAAATTGTGGTCTTCTTCCATCTCAGGCGTGTTTTGAGATCCGAAATATGCACGCAGGAGTCGCTGGTAGTATGCCTGTGGGGGCTCTAAGCGACCCTGTTTCACAGCTAGGGCTGTCGCTAGCCCTGACTGTAAGCAGTCGTCAGAAAACTCTCTTTCGATGGCTTCATAGAGTTTCCGGTGGTTCATCTTGATGTCAAATGGTTGCCGATCTATAAATTTTGATACCGACCTGTTGGATGTCAACTTGATCAAATAAATGCGGTCGTCAACAGTAGCATCAGGGTATTTACGCAAATAGTAGTCGATGTCTTGCAAATAAGCCCTGGTATCAGGTGACCCACTGGTTGAGGGGTCAAATTTCGTGACGTGGCGAGCGATCTTATTGAGATCTCCATCGGATGGAATTTGCACACGTCTTTCACGTTGCCGTTCGGGTCCAAATGGGTCAGGTGAGTGTGAGCCGGGGGAGTCCCCATCCCATGAGGGGATGTCCCCCTTTGTCGAGGGAACCGGCCTGTTCATGGATTCTGATCTCAGATCCCTTTGTTTGCGGTGGTCTTCCAGCTCTTCTTGGACGTCCTGAAGACCTTGTTGTGCTTCTCGTAGGAGCAGTTTGCATTTCCCATAATCGGAGGTTGTTTCGTCCAGTTGACCTTCAACTTCCTTGAGTTGATTCTCTTTGTGAAGCAGGGTGGTTTTCAATTCCTCGTTTTCTTGCTGAAGTGAGGTATTGTTGTCTTCTAGTCGTTGCTTTTCTTCCTCTGCTTGTTCCAGATTTAGCAACGTCTGATCGAGCGTAGCTTGGGTGTCTTCTTTCTCTATGCAAGCTTGTTCCTGCTTTTTCACAAGGGATTTGTTCTCTTCCTGAAGAGAAAGGATGGTTGTTTGTCGTTTCACCAGTTCCTTTTCGGCGTAGAGTACTTGGGTTTCAGCTCGTTTTAGCCTTGCAACTAATGCTAGTGCAAACTTTCCTAACACACCGGGGATTTCCTTTGCTTTCGGTGGGTTAGCTTCGCATTCATCCGAAAGTTTTTCCGTGATTTGCTTCAAATCTTTGGGTGGAGTATCCCGAACATGTTTGGAGAAACCGGGTATAAGGTCGGAAGCCAACTCTTCCAATATTACTTGAAGGTCATTTAATTCGTCAAGTGGATTCAACATGTTTGACCGTTTGTGTAACGCTTAGCTTGAAATCAATTCGTTGATTATAGCTAAAGTTGTGCATCAAGAGTTAACCTTGAGTGTCGTTTTACAGTGAGGGTAATTACAAGCTTCTTTTTGGAGTTTGTTTCAACTTCCAGGCTTGTAAGAAGGAAAGCAAATATTTTGGAATTCTTTAGAAATGTAGAATACGTGTTAGTTTATTTGTTGACACTGTGTTTTGATTTGTATTTCACAAGACAAAAGCAAAAAAAAAAAAATTGTGTTGATTGACTTCTTTCAGTTCAGTTATCAAAGTGTAGTTTTGGAATAGTCCTCAACTAGGTTGTGAATTTTTTGTTGAATCTCACTTGAAAGTAATGATTTTATTTACAAAAGAAAAAGAAAGCAACAAAAAATAGAAAAGGTTAAATGCTTTAAGGCTTTAGGGTTACAGTATAAGTCTTCTCTTTGTTTTAAAGTTAGAACTGGCTTTTTTTTTTTTTTTTTTTTTTTTACTTATTTGTACCCGTAGGTAGATTCGGTTTGCAGTGTGGTGACAAGCCACTGGCTGCTGGTCGCTGCATGCGCAAGCGCCCTAAACCTACATATTTTTGGTATGCGGGAGGAAACCGGAGAAATCCCGGAGAAAACCCACGCAACACGGGGAGAACATGCAAACTCCACACAGCTCACTGTTGGTCGGGGGCTGGGATCGAACCCACGATCTCATGATCCCCACAATCCCCCGGCCGAGGGTAAACTGTGCTGCCACAGTGCTAAACCAAAGCTTATCTTCATTTAAAGCCTTTCAATGTTTTAATATTTACAAGTTAGGAAACAAATGAATTGTCTTTGCCTATTGTCACTAAGGCTTCCTTAGAATTAAAGTTAATGATTATTTAAAAAGAGAAGAAGAAAAGAAAAAAATGTTTTACAGACTAGTCAAAGTTTTCACCTTTTGACTTATTTCAAATCCTGGTGAGAAATAGTGAGCTGGTTAAATGTTTTCCTTCTCCTGGGGAGGAAATATGAATCAAAAGCAACACTGACTGTAAATAAGCTAAAGCTTTCAAGTGTTAATTGCTGGATGTGGTTTCCTAATTTTGGAGAATTTTGGTTAAATATTTAGTAAATCACTAAATCCTTTACCAACATGCACAGGATTAACATTAACTTGAGTTTACATTGTCATTTATTTGAGTCCCTAAGTTGAATGGCTTCCCGTGAAACAAATCACACAAAGTGATCTTTAAAACAAAACACATATATATAGCTTCAAAAGTTTGCAGACTTTTAGCATAAGATGTGTGAATATATGCTTTTAACTAAAAAGATTAAAATATGTGGTTAACATATGTGAGTAAATACAAAGTCTATGCTTCTATGCTCTTTCAATGTGTATATATGCAGTCAAAAGCTCTTCCACCAATGAGAACAAACTTCAAACCCACAAGTTTCCTTTTCCTTTTGGTTCTTGGGATAAAACTTTGAATTGGGTTTAAATTTAGATTGTTCCGGATAATTTGGATTGATTTAAAGTCAATTTGGAAGTTCTGTTTGATTATAAATCAGCTTAATAGATTTGCTCTGCTTTAATCCGAGTGTGCATTCATGCAAGAAATGCAACTCCTATAGTTGACCACACGATGGAGGCAGTTGTCTCTGCCCTCCCAGGGGGGGGAGACACTGGTGACGTCGCTCTGGGCGGGTCTACCGATCTCACTCAAAATGGCGGCTAGGGTGACTCCCTCTTTGCGCCTTCAAAATGGCGTCTGCACGCTTACTCTGCTCATGCGCAGTTTTCTAGCTACAATGCTCAGCACTGGGTGTGTTTATATTTATATATCTATATATTTATTCCATCTAGCTACAATGCTCCGCACTGTGTTTTTATATATCTACATATTATTCCATCTAGCTACATTGCTCCGCACTGTGTGTGTTTATATACTTGCATATTTATTCCACCTAGCTGCAATGCTCCGTACTGTGGGTGTTTATATATTTACATATTTATTCCATCTAGCTACAATGCTCTGCACTGTGTGTTCATATATTCATATATATTTATTCCATCCAGCTACAATGCTCTGCACTGTGTGTCTGTGTGTGTGTGTGTGTATATATTTTATAGTAATATGTACATATGTATATTAGCTGCTCTTGCTTGCTTGTTTTTTTTTTTTCTTGCCTTCTGATTGTTGCTCTGAGTGTTGCTATCCCTGTGCTGTTGCAATCCTGGAATTTCCCCGTTGTGGGACTAATAAAGGCTTATCTTATCTTATCTTATCTTAAATCACGCAGGTGTGCAGATGACTCCAGAACCAGGAAACTAGAGACCACACTCGCCTCATCATCATATGGGGCGATCCAAAGAAAATGTTCATTATCCACAGTCCAAATGTCTGTTGTGTCAGAGACATGAACCAGTTCCTCAAATTCATTTTGGAGATCAATATCCATTTCTGAATAATCTTTATCCAGGTAGCAAGTACAGTCATGTGAAAAAATTAAGATACTCCATTAAATGGGACCCTGGAGACCCTGGAGAGACTGCTCCTTGCTCACCTCCGCCCCCTGGTGGAACCAGCGATGGATCCACTCCAGTTCGCCTACCAGCATGGCATTGGGGTGGAGGATGCGGTGATCTTCCTCCTTCACCGTTCTCTGTCCCACCTGGAGAAGCCCGGGAATATGGTGAGGATCATGATCTTTGACTTCTCCAGTGCTTTCAACACCACCCAACCGATGATCCTGAAGGACAAGCTGCTGCGCGCAGGGGTGGACCAGCACCTGTCATCATGGATCCTGGACTACCTCACGAACCGGCCTCAGTTTGTGAGAACCCGGGACTGTGTGTCCGACACGATCATCAGTAGCACGGGGGTCCCCCAGGGAACGGTGCTGGCTCCCTTCCTGTTCACTCTTTATACTGCGGACTTCTCACACAACACAACACACTGCCATCTACAGAAGTTCTCTGATGACTCTGCGATCGTTGGCCTCATCTCCAATGGAGATGAAGCTGAGTACAGAGGGCTTATCCAGGACTTCGTGGACTGGTGCCATCGGAACTGCCTCCAGATCAACGCGAGGAAAACTAAGGAGCTGGTGGTGGACTGCCGCAGGCATGGGCAGCCCCTCACAGCACCAGTAAATATACAGGGAACAGACATCGAGATGGTGACATCCTATAAGTACCTGGGTGTTCATCTGAACAATAAACTAGACTGGTCACACAATACTGACGCACTCTACAAGAAGGGACAGCGCAGGCTGTTCCTGCTGAGGAGACTCAGGTCTTTTGGTGTACAAGGGGCGCTGCTGAAGTCATTCTATGACACGGTGGTGGCATCAGCCATCACTTTTGGAGTGGTCTGCTGGGGCAGTGGCATTACTGCAGCCGATAGGAAGAGACTGAACAAACTGATTAAGAAAGCTAGCTCTGTCCTGGGGCAGCGCCTTGATCCGATGGAGGAGATAGGAGAGAGAAGGACGGTGGCTAAACTGTCATCTCTGCTGGAGTCCGAGTTCCACCCTATGCAGGACATACTGAATGCACTGAGGAGCTCATTTAGCAGCAGACTACATCATCCCAGGTGCACAACCGAGAGGTTTCGCAGGTCCTTCCTACCAACGGCTGTCAGACTGTACAACCTAAGCAGGGCTGCTCGCAGAGATAGCAAAAAGACGTAACAAACTAATAGTTTTTTGAATGCAAAAGATGCAATAGACTTACACAATGCTCCCCTCCGGCATACAACTAGGAACATACCGGTCGCTATGGAGGGTGAGAATATGTATGGGCACATAATCATACCATGTAGGATAACTAAGTAGACGGTTATGCTGTTTCATTCCATCTAGCAACAATGCTCTGCACTGTGTGTGTTTATATATTTACATATTTATTCCATCTAGCTACAATGCTCAGCACTGGGTGTGTTTATATTTATATATCTATATATTTATTCCATCTAGCTACAATGCTCCGCACTGTGTTTTTATACAGTATATCTACATATTATTCCATCTAGCTACATTGCTCCGCACTGTGTGTGTTTATATACTTGCATATTTATTCCACCTAGCTGCAATGCTCCGTACTGTGGGTGTTTATATATTTACATATTTATTCCATCTAGCTACAATGCTCTGCACTGTGTGTTCATATATTCATATATTTATTCCATCCAGCTACAATGCTCTGCACTGTGTGTCTGTGTGTGTGTGTGTATATACAGTATATATTTTATAGTAATATGTACATATGTATATTAGCTGCTCTTGCTTGCTTGTTTTTTTCTTGCCTTCTGATTGTTGCTCTGAGTGTTGCTATCCCTGTGCTGTTGCAATCCTGGAATTTCCCCGTTGTGGGACTAATAAAGGCTTATCTTATCTTATCTTAAATATTCAGTTCTTTATTAATAAATGTTCACATATCTATGTCTAACCTTGATTTTGTTTTTATTTGCATTTTTTTAACGTTTATTTTCACCATTTTAAGTCGGAATGAATGTGGGGGTGTCCTACAAAAGATGGGTGGTGTCCTAATTTATTCCTCACTATTTGTTTAGAATTACATTTTACAGAAAAAGTCATTAATTCATCCTTAATTGTTTAGTTGTATTACATGAATCTCCCAGTATTTCTAACATTGATATTGTCATGGCGCCTGCAGGGCCATCATCAGTCTCAGCTGCATGCACACCTGCTGCCAATCGTCAGCGGGCTTTAAGAGCCGGACCTGCCTGTGACTCAGCACGGAGCCGTCTGCCAAACTCCCACGGACACGTCTCTCATCTACAGTCACATCCTGGCTCTTCTCCTAACCAAGAGCAACTCGTTGCCGCATGTAAGCTTAATCTCTTCTTACCTTGTCAAGTTCATCTCCCCTGTGCACAGGTGGATCTCCCTGGTGGCGGATTCCCTCTCCCTGGCGGTGGTCCAGTTCCACTCCAGCATCAGGGTAATTCGCACTCCTCCCTACACAGAGCCATTTGTTGTCTCCCTGGCTGTCGCCCTCAAGGCAAACCAGAGCCCAGCACCACCATCTACAAGAGTAAGCGGCTGTCATTATTACGTCCTTAGCGCTGGTGCTGAGTTAACACCTCTGCTTTATCTCCATAGGGTTGCCAGGCCGGACGGCGTCCAGCTCTTCCCCAGCATGAGTCCTGCACCACACACACCACACTGTACATACACGCACGCATACACAAGAGACGGGTTACTAATAAAAGGATAATTGTAATTCCCTCGAGTCTGTCTTCTGTCCCCTGGGTCCAGAATTATGTCCGATATTAAATATCTATATGTCCAAATATGTTAAAAAAATACAGGCTTATACAGGGTGTCCTAATTTTTTCACATGACTGTAAATGTGTTTTAACTTCAGTGGATCATAGTCTGAGCTGTCTGATGGAAAGTGACTATTTTCACATCTACAGTCTGTAACAACATATTTGGCAATCAGGTTTAATTCTTGCTGGGTCACAAACTGTCCAGATGCATACCTATGCTTGAAATCCAGCCGTGGCTGGTGAGACAAGAGTATTTCCACTTTACATCCAGCCGTGGCTGTTGGAATAGCATAGGTCCACTGTTGTTAGCATAGCTAGCTGTTACTTAACACAAGCTTTGTCAGAGCTTTGTTGCTGTTCTCAGGCGCTTCTGAAGATTGCAGTGGATCTCAACCTCACTTTAGCGTCCAACCAACCAATATGCTATTGTCCTTAACCCTGACAAAGGAAAAATAATCTGTCTATTTACACAAAAACGAAGTAACTTTATCTTTTCCTTCACTCAGCAGTGAAGACTCAGCTCTCTGCAACTGGTCACATCCACTGATGGCTGCGTCAGCTATGGTAGGGTCAGTTTGTATATTCATTTATCTGCACTAAAAATATCTATCCATATTAATAAAATGAGTAACGAGTAACGCATCTGATCAAATTTCAGTAACTGTAACACAATACTGAATTTTGAAACTAATTTCATTACAGATGTACCATCAGCTTCTCCTCAGGCTAATTCAGGAAATCACTCTTCTTCATCTTAAAGGAACTCTCACTCAGCTCTGGTCAAGAATTGCTGTGTCTTCATCATTCAGGACCCCAGTGTAAACAATTTCCTGTTTGTAGAGAAACCTGATAAGGACTTGCTTTTAAAGGATTTAAAAAGTATGTCATAAAATTCTCAAGCTTCCTCCCTAAGCAAATAAGAAGCCTCCGTACCAGGAACTAATACTCTTAAAAAGTCATTAATTCCTTAAGCTGACAGATATATGGTTGCCTCCTTCTTCTGGACATAGAGCAGAACCCTCTAGGCTGCCCCCTTTGTTCACATTCCAAGACCTAAAAATTATCTACAGCTCAACAGTACCTCTTAGTGGACATCTACGGAATATGTTTCATTGCTTGTGCAAGTTGGAACTGCTATTTCTGACTGAACATTAACACTTTTTATAGCCTACATCCCACAGGATAACTCTGGACACTGTGAAGATCATCGCCCTTTTGATCGCCAATAAGGGTTTGCAATAATTCATTAATCCTTGATTTAAATGTGAGTGCATGTCTTAGGAATGTATTTTTCATGAATGTTATTCAAATGAATATTAAAATTATTAGTAATAGTATAAATGCATGGTCACTGAATATTAGCCTTGAGTCAGTTAGATTTTATATTGAGTATATAATGAATATCATAGGAACTGAATGAACATTTTCTGAAGTTTGTGAGTCAGCTATTTCTGACCAATCCCCCCGGCTGCTTCTCTGTTGGATAACACCCTTGCATTTGATTGGCTATTCACAGACAAAGAATTCTTCCCTCATGGGACAAAAGCCCATTCAAACTCCTCTTTCTGGAAGATAATTGGTCCGTCTTGCTGCCGGTCACACTTTTATGATATCAGAAGTGTGACCCTTTAAAAACAGAGAGGGAGCCGCCCTAGCTAGTCTTTGGAGTTTTTCTGTTGTTTTTCGTTGCTTTGAGGTGTCTTTGTCTAAGTTATTCTGTGAATTTTAAGAAGTCTTTTGTGTGTGTCTGAACCTTGTCAAGTCCTGTGCTAGCTTTCTTAAATTGTCTTTTTGATAAGCTTTTGTCTGTTTTCTGGTTAAATGAGGAGAAACTATTCTTTTCCTATGAGCTTGCCTTTAAAGAGAGTTAAACTCTCAAATCCTTTTTTTTTTCTTCTCCTCAGAAGCCGTTCTTATCCTATTTGAACGTTTTTTCTTGGACTTTTTGACTTTTCCTGCAGTTAAAGTGGATTTTTAATTTTCCTGTTTTAAAGTGGACTGATAGAGATTTTTGGACCTTCTTTTCCTGCCTCACCCACGTCTGACCATGTTAAGAAACCAGAAGTTGGTGGATGAAACTGACTAAAACATTTTTCCTTCAGCCTTTGGGTTTGTCCTGCGGGCCAGAGACATACTAAATTTTGGACTGGTTGCCAAAGGATGTCACACCTGGCCCGGGGCTTAGCCGCTAACTCCACCGGCTACACTCTCGCAAGCCCCCCCCCCCACCCACCCCCCGGTTGAGTCCTGTGTTCTGAACACTGTCTGGAAGAGCCGCTGAGCCTTCCCGAACAATACCACTGGCTAGCACCAACCACCACTGAATACCTGGACCTACAGCTGTTCATAAGTGAGACTCCCATTTTCCTATCTGCTGGGTTTAAACGAAATGTCCTAAATATCAGTTATAATTGAACAGAACCGATATTTCATGGTACAATTAGTCCCTCAGCCGTAGGACAAAGCTATAAACTGAAGGAAGATTCTTATTAATTTTTAAGTAACCTCCTTTCATTTTTGTAGACTAATTCAGAAGTTCCTTTTTAGATAATCAGCTTATGGAATTTTTCACCATAAAGTTGTGTTCTGATTTTGTTAGATTCCTCAGCCTTCCATTGCATTACAGTTGACACATAAAATCTGGTTTCCTCTTGGTTCCACAAAGGTTTAACTATAGATTTTATGCTCTGGAATCCATTAACAGTTGATGTGATAGCTAACACCTGTTTAACATTTGAATCTGTTTACCCATCATTTGAATGCCGTGTCATGTAACCTAAATGAGTTTCATTTAATAAACTTGTAAACAAGAGAAGATGAAGCATTTTCCTTTGCATATATGCTTTCCTGGGTAAAAGAACTCACTAAACTTTGAGACTGAATTCATTAAATAATTGAAGGTATGGAAATTAGTTGAAATTAATTAATTAACAATTCGTTCTTTTAGAACTGGTGCCCCCTTTTTACGAGTGCTTTTCTATTTTATTTAGTGAGTGTTGGGGTGACCGTTTTGCTCTGTCCCCTCGCATACCCACTATTAAATAAAATAAATAATTCCTGTATCTTATTACACTACATTTTATTAAATATCGCTACACAGAGCATGTTACTGCAATAGTAGTGGCGTTACAGAAACACGTTACTGTTACTCCCAACACTGCAGGTGACTGACGGGGCCATTCTAGCAGCTTTATTTTCCTTCTCTGGAACCAGCTGAGAATTTCTTTGGTTGTGTGCTTGGGATCATTGTCTTGCTGAAATGTCCACCCTCATTTCATATTTAGCATCTTGTCAGATGGCAACAGGTTCTTATCAAGGATGTCTCTGTACATTTGTCCATTCAGTTTTTCGTCAATTGTATGAAGTCTACCTGTACCATGTGCTGAAAAACACCCTCAAAAAGGGAACGACAGTTACAAAAATGGTTGAGGTAAATAAAGATCTGTCCCTAAAACTAAAACTTTTGGCTGCCCTATACAATTACATTAATGTTTCATAATATACAGCAAGTGTCCAGCCCTACTACCCACATATCTTTAGCATGGGCTGGTTCCACAATGAATTGTTGCAGACAACAACTTTTGCTGTGAATTATTTTTGCTGTTCTGCTGGGGGGCAAAAAAAGGTGATTTTTTTTCCTGTGTCTTGTCCAGTATTACTGTGAGGATCAAAAACCATATTGGCCAAATGGGAGAGGCAATGAAGAGGAAGAATGGCAGGCTTTCAATCAATCCATCCATCCTTAAGGATATGCTTCCGATTGCTGCTGAAATTTGCAGGTGCACCTCTGAGGTACTGTCACCTGGGGCCTCTAGAAACACCAGTACCAACTGCTGTGAAGGAATGTGAAGGTGATGAACTGCACGTGGAATGGAAACATGTACAGTGGTGTGAAAAAGTGTTTGCCTCCTTCCTGATTTTTCATTTTTTTTGTATGTTTGTCACACTTAAATGTTACAGATCATCAAACAAATTTAAATATTAGACAAAGATAACACAAGTAAACACAAAATGTAGTTTTTAAATGAAAAAAAAAACTCCAACCCTACATGGCCATTTGCGAAAAAGTGACCCCTCCCCCCCATTAAAACATAAATTATCTGTGGTTTATTACATCTTTGGAAAGCTGAGTTCAATTTCTCTAGCCACACCCAGGCCTGATTACTGCCATACCTGTTCTCAATCAAGAAATCACTTAAATAGGACCTACCTGACAAAGTGAAATAGACCAAAAGATCTCAAAAGGTAGACATCATGCTGCGATCCAAAGAAAATCAGGAACAAATGAAAGCCAAGTAATTGAGATCTATCAGTCTGGAAAAGTTTATAAAGCCATTTCTAAAACTTTGGGACTCCATCAAACCACAGAGACAGCCATTATCCACAAATGGCAAAAACATGGAACAGTGGTGAACCTTCCCAGGAGCTGCCAGCTAACCAAAATTACCCCAAGAGTGCAGCAACGACTCATCCAAGAGGTCACAAAAGAACCTACAACAACATCCAAAGAACTGCAGGCCTCACTTGCCTAAGTTAAGGTCAGTGTTTATGACTCCACCATAAGGAAGCGACTGGGCAAAAATGGCCTGCATGGAAGAGTTTCAAGACGAAAACCACTGCTGAACAAAAAGAACATAAAAGCTCATCTCAGTTTTGCAAGAAAACTTCTTGATGATCCCCAAGACTTTTGAGAAAATACTCTGTGGACTGGGGAGACAAAAGTTGAACTTTTTGGAAGGTGTGCGTCCCATTACATCCGGCGTAAAAGTAACACAGCATTTCAGAAAAGGAACATCATACCAACAGTAAAATATGGTGGTAGTGTGATGGTCTGGGGTTGTTTTGTTGCTTCAGGACCTGGGAGACTTGCTGTGGTAAATGGAACCATGAATTCTGCTGTCCACCAAAAAATCCCGAAGGAGAATGTCCGGCCATCTGTTCGTGACCTCAAGCTGAAACGCACTTGGGTTCTGCAGCAAGACAATGATCCAAAACACACCAGCAAGTCCACCTCTGAATGGCTTAAGAAAAACAAAACTAAGACTTTGGAGTGGCCTAGTCAAAGTCCTGACCTGAATCCAATTGAGGTGCTGTGGCATGACCTTAAAAAGGTGGCTCATGCTGGAAAACCCTCCAATGTGGCTGAATTACAACAATTCTGCAAAGACGAGTGTGCCAAAATTCCTACACAATGCTGTAAAAGACTCATTGCCAGTTATCGCAAACACTTGATTGCAGTTGTTGCTGCTAAGGGTGGCCCAATCAGTTGTTTGGTTTAGGGGGCAATCACTTTTTCACACAGGGCAATGTAGGTTTGGATTTTTTCCTTTAATAACAAACACCTTCATTTAAAAACTGCATTTTGTGTTTACTTGTGTTATCTTTGACTAATATTTAAATTTGTTTGATGATCTGAAACATCAAAGTATGACATCTCAACTGTGACAAACATAAAAAAATGAGAAATCAGGAAGGGGCAAACACTTTTTCACACCACTGTATGTACTCTGATGAGACAAATGCAAAGAATAGGAGTCAGAAATTAATTCAGCCTGTACAATGCAGGAAGCTAAACCAAAGTTAGTCAGAGATGCAAATCGAACATGAGGCATTTGGAGCATTAGCACAGGCGCCCCCCAGGGTTGTGTGCTGAGTCTACTGCCATACAAAGTATTTACCTATAACTGTGTGGCCACCCAAATTAACACGACAGTCATTGGGAAAAAAAAAATGATTACTGATCCCAGGAAAGGGGAGGATGGGGCAGTACACTCGGCAGACAAGCCTAGCAGAGACTATACTTCCTAACGAGGCTGAGGAAATTTCAGATGTCAACCCAAATTCTCAGCAACTTCTACAGATGTCCAGCTGAGAGTGTCATCACCAGTTGTATCACAGTGTGGCATGGTGGCTGCACTGCTCAGGACAGGAAGGCTCTCTAGTACGTGATTACAAACTGCACTCTTCATCTGTGGAGCAGTCTTTCCATCACTCACAGACATCTACACCACCAGGGTCATCAGCAGGGCCCACAACATCATCAAGTACCATACCCATTCACAAAACAGTCTGTTGTCATTCCTGCCATTAGGAAGGTGCTACATGAGTGTGAAATCCCACACATCCAGGCTGTCAAAAAGCTTCTACCCACAGGCCATCAAACTCCTGAACACTAAACCACCCCCTCAATGCTCCACCCCCACCTTTAGTCTCCCAGACTCATGTTTTTGTTTGTTTTAGTTCACCCACTGCAGATTTGTATGTCCTGTTTTTTTTTTTTTTGTATTTTACTTTTCTTCTTTTAGTGTTGTGTTAAGGGAGGTATGGAGCAAGAGTTTTGTGACATGGTACAATGACTGTTTTACTGTGTTTATGAAAGTAAAGCTTCTGATTCTGATTCTCTTCAGGACAAGGGGAATGGTTTTATTGTCATAAGGTCTTGAGAGTAGGGGGATTCAAGGTCATTATTCTATTTAGACCACGTCAAAATGAGATTGAAACAGATCACAAGGTGCTACAACACTAATAAAAGAAACTGTAACCACTCAGACAGCTTTTATAATCCACACCCACTGTCACAATCAAAATTAAAAGATCAACCAAAAACGGAATTGGTTTGTTGCTGAATATTACAGAAAATTAGAAAAAAATAAATAAAAGGCCAGAATTTCTAACATCAAAAGGTCATATAAATGTCGATGTTCACAATATGACATTAAAAATGAGACTCAGTTGAAAACCGTATGGGCAATCAATGAAGCTTAGCAGCTTGGCTGAGTTTCGAAGGTCCCTTTCAGACTGTATTTCTCTAAAGCTTGACCCTTGAACTCCCTCAGCTTAATATTGATCATGCACCACACAAGTTGATAATAACTCCTCTCTGCTTCTACCCAGCCCAGACATAAAATTGAATTTCTCAGCATGCTTATCAAAATACAAACTTGCCTCGAGCAAGATTTGGCTTAGTCAGAATTTGAAAGGAAGAAAATACTACAGAAAAACACTATTGTAGAGTGTATCACTGGGTTGAATGAGTAGCGTCGTGGCTGGCCTTCTCACGTTGCTATAACTTCATCAGTGGTGTGTTTTAGCCTTTAATGGTGAATGGCAATATTATTGTTTAATTCAGAGAGACAATACAGATAAGTGCAGACATGAATATCCAAAGGAGAAAATCATCTAACTAAACAATATTACAAGAGAGGCAGAGCAATAGGAATAAAAATAGTATGACTGTGATTCAGTCGTAGACTATATTCATGATACTGCATGGCCTCAAGTGTAAAATTATTTTTAAACAGCAATCCCACATGTCATATCTATAAATTGAAAATAACAGACAGCAGATTATGTTGTGCTCGTTTCAATCAATCAATCAATCAATCAATCAATCAATCAATCAATCAATCAATCAATCAATCAATCAATCAATCAATCAACTTTATTTATAAAGCACTTTAAAAAGCAACACTCACTACACAAAGTGCTGTACAACAAGAACACACATAAAAACAAAAGCAAGGAGCAGGACACTAACACAAAAACAACATAAAACCAACAAGACAATATAAAACAGCACAAGTAGAAACCACAGTCAATAGAATCACTAAAATAAAAGGTAAAATAAATAAATAAAAAAAAATCAATTTCATTCAATAAAATCAATGTCTCACACTGGGTCGAAGGCCAGGGAGTAAAAATGTGTTTTATGGCGGGTTTTAAAAATGGACAGTGAAGGTGCTTGTCTAATGTTCAGAGGTAAATTGCTCCATAACCTGGGTGCCATGATCGAAAAGGCTCTGTCCCCTCTGAGCGTCCGCTTCGCCTTTGGTACCCTTAGGAACAGCTGTTCCGCTGACCTAAGGGACCTTGTGGGAGCGTAGGGATGCAGAAGCTCAGAGGAATAAGGCGAAGCAAGACCATTGAAGGATTTAAAAACAAATAAAATAATTTTAAAATTAACTCTAAAATGCACGGGCAGCCAGTGGAGCAAAGCTAAAATGGGTGTGATGTGATCTCTCTTACGTGTTTATTTAATGTTATATTCTTCTGCCAAGACTTTGTGTTCAATATAGATATATTTGCAGATGGGCTGCATGCATGTGAGGACGCAGGCAGGGTGACATCATCACACCGTGCTTACTTAAGGGGACTGTTGGCAGGAGTCGTCCTCTTTGGTACCTTGCCTTCAAGCCGACCACAACCTGTAGAAGCTTAGTGGTAGCTTATGCTACCAAACCCCAGCACTTGTAACACCTTTGTGTCTTGTAATAAAGTTTGGGTTCACTACAACTCCAGCCTCCGCTGTCCTATTACCAGACATAAAAAAATGGCGACGAGGAGAACAACTGGCCTTCCAGAGGAAAACTCAATGTTTTTCCTGAAGATGGATGTGTGTCTGGCACCCTGGTCAGAGAGTGATGTGGCTGGACAAGCCGGATTCCGCTGTCTGGTGAGCAGGTGCAGGTTTGGGCAACTGGAGGACAAAATGGTATGGGACCAGCTAGCGGAGCACACCAGCAACCTGTGGCTGCGGGAGAAGCTAATCAAGATGCCTGACGACTTACTGCCGGCAAAGGCGGTAGATCTGGCATTCCAGTTAGAGGCCGCTGACAAGCTAACATCACAACTGGGTGAGCCATATAGCGGAACCGGTACCAGGTAGATGGACTTGCCTCAGGGACCCTCATCCACAACGAGATCAAAGGAACTTTGACTGTCCTTCTGCTCACCAACCCCCAACTCATTCTTCACAGCCTTTTAAACAATGAGGAACAAGGGTTCATTGTTTTTCTCTTCTCTTAACACCCACACACTGCCACAGGACAACTGGAAAGGAGAATTCAAAGTCACATAAACTGGGTCATTGACTGTCAGAATTCTAATCTCCATGCATCTGGACTTCTAATATACCTTCCACATGTCGGCCTTTTTGTAAATATCTGCATGCTTTATGATCAAGTTATTTAAGTGAAGCTAGATAATTAACCAGATAGAATCACTTAGACAAATGTGTTTTAGTATTAGTTATGATTATACAACGTGATTAATGGGTTTTCTCCCCCCTCTTCCTGCATGTGAGGTTGCTTTAGCAACCACCAGACCTCTGTGCAGTTTCTCACTCACTGATTCTTTGAGAGATTCCAAGCTCCTCCCTTCCAGCAGGGGGACAGGGAAGTTTAAACCAGACCCACAGAAGATCACTCTCTCCTGTTTCCGGCTCTCCATTCGCCCTTTTCACATTCCCCACAATGCAATGCGCAACCGGCAACATCCGGTAGTTTGTTTACACTGGCTCACATGCATACACAATGGAGACAGAGTTCAAGATACGTCGAAATAAACCCACAAATCAGGGTTCCAGATGCGTAGTACCTTTCTGTTGTAATCGCCAGGGTACAGACAAGGAACAGGGCATAAGAAGATCATACTATAGGTTTCCCAGCGGTGAAAAAAACGCAGATCTTCGGCGAATTTGGGAGAGCAAAATCAGGCGTGAAGGATGGACTGCAAGTGCCAGTGACAGAATTTGTTCAGACCATTTTCAAGGAGGTAAGAGCACTGTTTGAATAATATATTTATCTATATTGTATTACCTGTTATTATTCAATAAAATATTAGCATTTAGTCTAATTTTAGGTTCCAAACTAATCACTGATCAAATCCAATACAAAGTTAACATAGTATCAATTTTCTTTATTAGTTAATATAGTCTTGTCAGACTTCTGCATTATAAATTATATAGTTGTATGTGTGTGTATTTTGTTTGTTTATTTACATATATATATGTATTTGAACTTTATACATATATAATGAAGCTGTCAGTAACTACTGACACTGCCTCCTTTTTTTATTTAAATTCTGGCATAATTAATATCTGTTAAACTAATTTCTATTTTTATCCAACAGGTGTACGCACACACAAGAAAGGTTCGCTGGGATATATTCCTACGAAGTTTAAATGGACCCGACAAACGAAGAAGCGACAGACGATGACATCAACTTCTGCCTCCCCTGTCATTCCATTGCCATTCTGCAAAGATTCGTGGACTCCAAAGGAAGAATCCCCAAAGAAAGTCAACAAAAAAACTGTGGAGCAAAGACGACAGAGAGAGGAGACGAAACTCAGAATGGCAAGAGAGCAAACTGAACTTGTGTGGAGAGAAACTGGACATGACTACGTTAAAACATGTACTCAGAAGCCCTCAATCCATGATGCTGAAATGCGGTTGTTGTACAAGAGGATTGAAGAACTCGAAGAAGAAAACAGACAGCTAAAAACTCAGGTGTTCAGTCTTGACATACTGAAGGAAAATGACGAAGAATTCCAACAGTTCACAAACTTTCCCAACTATGGAGTATTCAAAGCTCTATGCCAATACCTGTATGAAATCTGCAATGGAGACCTAAACTACTGGAGAGGTACTAGCACAGACATTGGCGTAAAACACAGACTGAACAAACCTGGTCCCAGTAGACGCATGACATTTGAGGAGGAGTTCTTCATGGTTCTCGTAAAGCTGAAGACCGGGGACTTCAATTTGGAAACGGCCAGGAAATTTGGCATGAGTGAAAGCCACATGTCAAAGATCTTCTCCACCTGGATCAACTTCCTGCATTTGGAGCTGAGAGTGTTGTTTGAAATGAAAACCAACTGGAATGACATTAAGAGGTTTGTTAGCATATATTTCTATTGGTAAGTGTTTGCCGGACCGTAAAATTAGTATACAGTGATTCAGATGAGCTTCTTTATTTCAGTATTCCGAAATGCTTTCAACAGTATCCAGACTTGATATCCATAATTGACTGCACTGAGGCGAGAGTGGAGAGGTCAGGTCTACTTCAAGCGCGAAAGGAAACCTACTCCAACTACAACAGCATGGACACTGTGAAGTTCATGGTTGGCCTTTCACCAAATATGACTATAAACTTTGTGTCAAAGGCATATGGTGGCCGAGCCAGTGACAAACATATCACATTATCTAGTGACCACTTCCTGAATGCTTTGTCACTTAATTGTTCAGTTATGGCTGATAAGGGTTTCAATGTGTCAAGGGAACTTAGAGACAGGGGGGTGAAACTGATTCTCCCTAACTACAAAGGTAGTGATCGGTCACAGATGTCGGCGGAAGAAGCTGCAAATTGCGAGGCAATCTCGAGCACACGTATTCATGTTGGGAGAATTATCCAGAGAATACGAACATTTCACATTCTGGATGCCACTCTGAAAATTTCACAACAGGATGTGACAGAGCAAATGTTTACAGTTTGTGCCTACTTGTCTAATTTTCAAATGCCTATTGTTAATATTCACAGTGTTCTAGCAAGTCCAGTATCAGAGTCTGAAAGTATCTTTGATTTCATTTAATTTGCTTTTTGAACAAGTGGGCAGCTATTTCTTGTAATCACTAGACAACACACTTAAATACTGTAGTAAAGTAAAATAGTTTTTTATTAGATTTCAGAAAAGGAATTTCAAGACATATACAATCAATATTTCTGTACAGCTGTATATAGGATATTGTGGAATGTTAGTCAAAACTGCATTATGTTTTTGTTAATAAATGTATCCATGGTCACTATTGTGTAAACTTTAAACAAAGATTTATTACCTCCGCCAGGCCGAAAAGGCCAGGAGGAGGTTATGTTTTTGCCGGGGTTTGTCTGTGTGTTTGTTTGTCTGTCTGTCTGTCTGTTTGTCTGTTGGTTAGCAAGATAACTCAAAAAGTCTTGGACGGATTTCCATGAAACTTTCAGGCGTTGTTGGAAATGGTACAAGGAAGAACTGATTAAATTTTGGGGATGATCCGGATCACCGTCTGGATACAGGAATTTTTTAAAGCATTCTTTAACACTGTGACATACGGCTATTTTCAACATGTGCGCAGGCGCAATGGAGGGCGCTGGTCATCGTGTCTGACCAATATAAACTCCGCCTTCTTCAACGTTTTAGGCACAAAAGCACGCGGAAAACACCGTGCCTGTGCTTGCGCGACGCTGCAAAAGCTGAGACGGGCAGCTGTCCGCTGCCGGATTATTTGGCAGAAATTCCCCGGGCAGCCATAGGCCCTGCGCAAAAACGAGCTGCTCGCCAGCGTGCTGTGTGCCTGTGTTTGCGCAACGCTGCAAAAGCTCAGACGGCCAGCTGTCCGCCGCTGGATTATTTGGCAGAAATTCCCCGGTCAGCCATAGTAGCTCCGCAAAAAGAAGCTCTCTGCCGGGCAAGTTTCCAAATCATCTTTGGCCGCGGAGCGCAACCCCAATAAAGATAAGGATTACATGTACCACGAAGGTCGAGTGCAAGCAAGATGTTTGTGTCTGTGAACATTCCGTCTTTTGGCGAGTTGATACGTAACGATGTTTACAGTTTGATGAGAAGGTTGCTGCCATGTAACAATCATCTTATATCAGCAATTGTCAACTCGTCACTCACACTTCACTCCAGCATTTGGAAGTGGTGCCGTTCCATTTTATACTGAGTCCAATATTGTATGTTATTGTTGTTACAAGACCGCCGACTGTCTGCTGATCTGTATATACTGTAGCGAACTCAATAGGAGCACCCTACTTGGCTTGCCAAGTGGGTTGACCCTATTGGCGACACAGGTACAGTGCAGGTCTCTGGAGCGGGAGGCATGAGTTTGAACCTCCCGGTGGGACGTTGGCGCGCACGTTACAATACTTTTATTTATTTTCTACTCCTTTTAGTTCTGCATTTAATATGAACCCTGAGTTTCAAATAAACGTTTGAATTTTGAATAAAACCCACGCCAACCCGTCTACCTAATTGGCATCCGTCAGTGAAGCCCTCAGTGCTGCTTTCAGTGATCTAAAACGCTCACATAACCCATTGGCCTGTGGGTTGTACGCAGTTGTGTCAGGACTTCTTTTGTTTTTTCTTTTGAATTCTTGGATGGAACACGGGTGGCCAATATAAGCTGCGGATTCAGCCATCACATATTTCGGATAACTTATGTTGAACTGTATAATCAGAGGAGCTATTGTCTAATTTGACCTTGTTGGATTTTATTACCCCCTTTGTTATATTATTCACTTTCTTTTAACCTGTACTCTTAATCTATTCGAAATAAAGATTAATTCATTCATTCGTTCAATTGCAACGCCCCCAGCCTGGGAGTTTGCAGATGCAGGACATGGACACAACACCAACACTTCAGTTTATTACCTCCGCCAAGGAGGTAATACTTTTACTACTGAACCACTAATCCTATCATTGTGAATCCAATTGCTACTCAGATGTTTTCATGGTCAAGGAATCTGACAACGTACACACAAACACTGTATGGGGGGAACTGTGGCGCTTGGCGGAGGTCTGCGCTCTCCGAGTGCTTTTCTAGTTGTTTATATTGTGGATTGTATTTTTGTTCTGGATAAGAATTTGTAGTAATAAAGACCAGTTTATTCAACCTGACAAATTTGTATTAAATGCATACATGTATAGCACAAAAAAAGGCAATGTAATACCTACACAATCAATGCTAAACATATTCAATTTCAATTCAATTCAATTCAACTTTATTTATATAGCGCCATTTCACAACAACAGTCATCTCATAGCACTATAAGTCATCTCATAGCACTATGAGATGACTAGATGACATATGTGCACTTTTATAGTACAATCATGGAATGATAAGTCCATGGTAGAAACATCCAATGACTAGCTACAAAAAGCCAAAATGACTTGAAAGCTAAAAATATTTCTCATAAGAAGTACATTTGCATCATGACAAAAACTAATAACGTTTCTGAAAATGACTAGCTATTCACATGAATAAGAACATCACAGAAATTATAACGCCATCCATCAAGAAATACTAAACATTCATGTAAACATTTGGACAATTCCTTACACAGGATATGCAAAACCACGGAATATCTTCATCTACCATGTCTTGGTTATAGTTCGCACATCTCCAGCATGACCAGGAATCACAGTTGCATGGACATTCACACCCTACACTTGCATCTGAGTTGTCTGGCTTAATGTTCTCCGCTTCAGGCAGTGTTTCAGTGTTTTTGCTGGCAGTGCTTTCACCTCTGTGTACGTTTTAGGGACTTTCCCTGTCATTTTCTGCTAGAATCCATACGACATTATGCACCTGCAAGAAATGAGGAAAAGATGTCACATTGTGCATAGATAAATGTATGTATAATACTATATATATGTGTAACCACTAGTTGAAAATAAACGTTTAATGTACATCAACACTGAGCAGCTGATAACCTGCTGACATGCACTCACATGGGTTATGCCTCATGAGTCATGGGTGCAACTTACAACTTCTAAATATGTCACAAAAACACGCTGCATACGCGATTAGCAAAGCATGGCATACAACAAAAACACAATAGAAAGCTCGAAAATATTACTAGGTATATTACTGCAGCTTGATATGTATAGAAAACTGTTTAACTTACCACAAATCATTAAAAAATCGCTCCCCCGTTGCTAGATTCAAGCGTGTTTATATTGGGCGCTGGGAAACCAGATGTTGCCGGTCGCGCGAGGAATTGTGGGATTGTGAAAGGGGCGAATGTGTCTAGATCACCTCTCTTTTTTTGCCACACTCTTTTTGCATCTCTTTTCTAAGTTACTCTGCCCAGGTGACTGCCTGCGTTTTCTAGTTACTGTTTTGTAGATTTTTGTAGCTCACATTTTTCTTTGTAGTTTGCCTTTGTTGGATCTTTTTTTAGAACTTATCTAGTTTAGCCACCAATCAGCGGGAGACTACGCTTACCAGCATCGGGAGACTGTGCATACAATATAGATATCTTGGCAGATGGGCAGCATGCACATGAGAACGCAAGCAGGGTGACGTCATCATGCCGTGCCTACTAAAGGGGACTGTTGGCGAGAGTTGTCCTTTTTGGTGCCTCGCCTTCGAGCCGACCACAACCTGTAGAAGCTTTGCGGTAGCTTATGAACTACCAAACACCAACACGTGTAACATCTTTGTGTCTTGTAATAAAGTTCGGGTTCGGTACAACTCCAGCCTCTGCTGTCCTATTTCCAGCCATAACACTATGCAAAAACAAGCTTCTAGCTGCTATTCTTGGATGATGCTAACTAACACAAGTATAATATAGAATACACAAGGGGCGGCTGAAAAGTTCATAGTGGTTAAATTTGACCAAATGTGGTTTATTTTTCAACATAGTCTCCCCTTTGGTCTACACACTTCTTCCATCGGTGTTGCAGCACTTGGATCCCTGTGGTTGAAAAATAAACCACATTTGGTCAAATTTGACAACTATGAACTTTTCAGCCAATGAACTTTTCAGCCCCCCTCATAGTAATAGCACTGACAGTTTACACACATGTTCAGCAAAACTGGCTATTGTTCATCAGTCATTGTTTAATATAAGATAAGATAAGATAAGCCTTTATTAGTCCCACAATGGGGAAATTCCAGGATTGCAACAGCACAGGGATAGCAACACTCAGAGCAATAATTAAGAAGATATGGAAGATATAAATAAGAGCAGTGGATATATATACATACACATCAATATATAAATATATATACAAAGTGCGGAGCATTGTAGCGAGATGGAATAAACAGCATAACTGTCTACTTAGTTATCCTACATAGTATGAATATGTACCCATACATATTGTCACCCTCCGTAGCGACCGATACTGTCCTAGTAGTGTATATACTGGAGGGGACCATTGTGTAAGTCTATTGCGTCTTTTGCATTCAGTACTATTAGGTCGTCACGTTTTTTTGCTATCTCTGCGAGCAGCCCTGCTTAGGTTATACAGTCTGACTGCCGTAGGTAGGAAGGACCTGCGAAACCTCTTGGTTGTGCACCTAGGATGATGTAGTCTGCTGCTAAATGAACTCCTCAGTGCGTTCAGCATGTCCTGCATAGGGTGGGACTGGGAGTCCAGCAGAGATGACAGTTTAGCCACCATCCTTCTCTCTCCTATCTCCTCCACTGGGTCAGGGTGCTGCCCCAGGACAGAGCTAGCTTTCTTGATCAGTTTGTTCAGTCTCTTCCTATCGGCTGCTGTAATGCCACTGCCCCAGCAGACCACTCCAAAAGTGATGGCTGATGCCACCACCGTGTCGTAGAATGTCTTCAGCAGTGCCCCTTGTACACCAAAAGACCTGAGTCTCCTCAGTAGGAACAGCCTGCTATGTCCCTTCTTGTAGAGTGCATCGGTATTTTGTGACCAGTCTAGTTTATTGTTCAGATGAACACCCAGGTACTTGTAGGATGTCACCATCTCAATGTCTGTTCCCTGTATGTTTACTGGTGCTGTGAGGGGTTGTCCTTGCCTGCGGCAGTCCACCACCAGCTCCTTAGTTTTCCTCGCGTCGATCTGGAGGCAGTTCCTATGGCACCAGTCCACGAAGTCCTGGATAAGTCCTCTGTACTCAGCTTCATCTCCGTTGGAGATGAGGCCGACGATTGCAGAGTCGTCAGAGAACTTCTGTAGATGGCAGTGTGTTGTGTTGTGTGAGAAGTCCGCAGTATAAAGGGTAAACAGGAAGGGAGCCAAAACCGTTCCCTGGGGGCCCCCCGTGCTACCGATGATCATGTCGGACACACAGTCCCGGGTTCTCACAAACTGTGGCCGGTTAGTGAGGTAGTTCAGGATCCATGATGACAGGTGCTGGTCCACCCCTGCGCACAGCAGCTTGTCCTTCAGAATCATCGATTGGATGGTGTTGAAAACACTGGAGAAGTCGAAGAACATGATCCTTACCGCATTCCCGGGCTTCTCTAGGTGGGACAGAGAACGGTGAAGGAGGAAGATCACTACATCCTCCACCCCAATGCCATGCTGGTAGGCGAACTGGAGTGGATCCATCGCTGGTCCCACCAGGGGGCAGAGGTGAGCAAGGAGCAGTCTCTCCAGGGTCTTCATCATGTGGGACGTCAGGGCCACTGGTCTGTAGCTGTTCAGATCTTTGGGGCGGAAGGTCTTTGGTACAGGTACCACACAAGATGTTTTCCAAAACTGTGGTACCCTCCCCAGCTTCAGGCTCAGGTTGAAGATGTGCTCCACAATCCCACATAGCTGATCTGCACAGGACTTGAGGAGCTTTGCGCTGATGCCGTCTGGTCCCGATGCCTTCCTCGCCTTGAACTTTCTCATCTCCGTCCTCACCTGGGTCTTAGTGAGGGTCATGTTGGGGGGCTGTGTGTTGGGAGTGGGGGGGTGTTGGTGGAGTGGAGTGTGGACAGCAGGACTCGATGTCATTAGAGGCAGCAGTGGTTGTTGTGCAGTCGGGGGGGGGGGGAGCGTTGGTCAAACCTATTAAAAAACAGGTTCAGATTGTTCGCCCACTCCCTGCCCCCCATGGCCTGGGAGGAGGTATTCTGGAGCCCAGAGATGGTTTTAAGGTTTCTCCAGACCCCACCGATGTCGCTCTGTTGCAGCTTGTCCTCCATCTTCTTCTTGAAGCTGTCCTTGCCATCTTTGATCTTCCTCCTCAGCTCCCTCTGTACAGACTTCAGCATTTCCCTGTTCCCCGACCTGAAGATCCTCTTCTTCTCTCTCAGAAGTGTTTCTATCTCAGGGTTGATCCAGGGTTTGTTGTTGGAGCAACACCGTATGGTCTTGGTGGGAACGGTGTTGTCCACACAGAAGCTGATGTAGTCCGTGATGGTGTGAGTGAGGCCATCGATGTCCTCACCATGTGGATCGCAGAGCTGCTCCCAGGCAGTGGTTTCAAAGCAGTCCTTTAGAGCGTCCATTGCCTCCTCAGACCATAACTTCACTGTGCGCATGACCGGAGGTTGTCTGTGCTCTAGGGGTTTGTACACCGGCCGGAGATGAACCAAGTTGTGATCCGATCTCCCAAGTGGGGGGAGTTGTGATGAGGTGTACGCCTCCTTAGTGTTTGCATAGAATAAATCCAGTGTTTTATTGTCTCTAGTGTGGCATGTGACATACTGGGTAAATGTGGGTAGAATGGGAGACAGTGAAATATGGTTGAAATCGCCTGAGATGAGGAGAAGAGCACTGGGTGTTCTGTCTGCACCCTGCCAGTTACTGAGTATATAGATCAGTGTTGGCAGCTCTCACTCTTTGGGAGTGAATTTCAATCTTTTACTGTCATGAATGCGCCTCTCCGGGGCAGAAAACACAGGTCCACGCACAGGACTGTAGTGTGACATTTATTTAACAAAAAGACAAACAGTGCATGACATACAAAAAATACAAAATAAGGAAAACTTACAGACAAGCACTCCGGAGCCGAAATTGCCCCTCAAGTGCAGGCAGGAGAAAACTAAGGAAAGTCCAATACATCCAAGTATGACTGCCACAATGAAACAATGAGTGGGCAGTGTTTAAATACCAGACAATCAAATGAGGCACAGGTGCGGGGAGCAAAATGAGCAAGTGACCTAATTAAACAATTACATGCAGCTTGAGCTGACAGAGTGACAACCTGAGTAGTAAGTAAGTATGCCTGGCAAGAGGGAAGGGCTTAGAGTGTAAACAAACTACACACACACACACACACACACACACACACACACACACACACACACACACACACGCACACACAAGCACAACATAATAATAGCAGACAGAAAAATACTCAAAAAACAACAAAAGGAAGTCTGAGCCGAGAAGGGGGAGCCACAACATTGTCTGGAAGTGGAGGAAGGTGGACCACGATGGCGTCAGTTAGTGGAGGAAGAAGGGGGACCATGACGGCATCTGGCAGTGGAGAATCTGCAGCACCCATGGTGGCCCTGGGTTGGAGCTTTGTAGCACCCGCGGTGGCTCTGGGCTGGAGCTCTGTAGCACCCATGGTGGCTCCCAGCTGGAGCTCTGTAGCACCCACGGTGGACCCGGACTGGGCCAACGCTGCATCCACGGTGAACAGGCCAACCCGCAAGAGCACCAAGCCAAGGAGGCGGTCTATCAGAGGGACCCCAGGCAAAGGCAAAGGAGGAGGGTCCCTGACGACTCGGTGGGGGAAGCTGGACTCACGACTTCATCAGTTGGTAGGCCTGGATCCACGGAGGCATCAGGTGGTGGTGGTTCTTCCCCGGTGACCCTAGGAGAAGGCTCAGTAGAGACAGAGAAGAGAGCGTGGTTAGGGTCACCAGCAGTGGTGGAGCCTGGTGAGGTGGCCTCAGATGCAGCTGAGGGCTGCACCCGACTCTCCTCACCAAGAGTCAGACAAGAGCTTTCCAAAATAAACATGAGAAAAACAAAAGAGATCCCTTGCCTGAGCTCGAGCTCCACCGCCGTCCAGGACTCCGTCGATCAGAGCGATGACGCCTTGGGCCCAGCCTCCAGGAGGTCCAGCTCCAGTTCCCACTCTGCTGCAGCGGCCTCCACAGCAGGCATGATGGTAATAGCAGTCCAAATGTCCCCAGACAAAGAGGCCCTCACTGGTGGCTTACCCAGCGAGATGGCTGGGGGTCGGCTCCGTGCTGGCACTGGAGTAGGGTCTTCAAGGCCACAGGCTCCTCTTTTGTCCGGCGGCTCAGCTCCAGGGCCGGCAGACACTCAGGAAGGATAAGAGGAGACACGGAGAGAGCTGATGAGTTAAGGGTGGCTGCAGAGGTGGAGAGAACTCAGGGGACCGCATTCCCAGAGTCTCTCTAAAAGGGATAAGGCAAAGTAATTCATGAAAATTTGAAGTAGAATTAAAGAAAACTTGCCTGTTCACTTGGCGAGGGATGTTGCCTGCTGCAGCTGATAATGTGTCGCCCCTCTCCGTGGCCACAGTGATCCAGGGCCCCTCTGTGGATTGTCAAGAAGCTGCCTCTGTAGACACTGGAAGGGGTGTCACCGGTGGAGAAATGGAGCACCTCTTGTCCTAAAATATTAATTACAATTGAGCATAACCAATATTTCATGGTGCAATTAGTCCCTCAGCCGTAGGACAAAGCTATAAACTGAAGGAAAATTCTTATTCACTTTTAAGTAACCTTCTTTCATTTTTGTAGATTAATTCAGAAGTTCCTTTTTAGGTAATCATCTTATGGAATTTTTCACCATAAAATTGTGTTCTGGTTTTGTTAGATACTTCAGCCTTCCATTGCATTACAGTTGAAACGTAAAATCTGGTTTCCTCTTGGTTCCACAAAGGTTTAACTATAGATTTTATGCTCAGGAATCCACTAACAGTTGATGTGATATTAAACACCTGTTTAACATTTCAATCTATTTATTCATCATTTGAATGCCATGTCATGTAACCTGAATGAGTTCATTTAATAAAACTGTAAATGAGAGAAGTTGAAGCATTTTTCCTTTGCATATATGTTTTCTGGGTCATGGCAATAAAAGAACTCACTAAATTTTGAGACTGATTCATTAAGTAATTGAAGGTACGGAAATTAATTAATTGAAATTAATTCATTAACAAGTTGTTCTTTTAGAACTGATGCCCCTTTTTACAAGTGCTTTTCTATTTTATTTAGTGAGTGCTGGGGTGACAGTTTAACTCTGTCCCCTTGCACACCCACTATTAAATAAAATAAGTAATTCCTGTACCTTATTACACTATATTTTACTAAATATCACTACATGTATTATCTTTGTCTAATATTTAAATTTGTTTGATGATCTGAAACATTTAAGTGTGACAAACATACAAAAAAATGAGAAATCAGGAAGGGGGAAACACTTTTTCACACCACTGTATATAAGGGGGCAGTATGTAAAGAGACAAATATAACTGACACTATGTTTTTCAACTGAGGCGCCATGAGAGATTTTTCAGATGCCGTGGGAAAATGTCCAATTTTACTTAATTGGTCCAAAAATTGCAAATAATTTGCCTTTGTCATGGTGCCTGTATTGACTCTTCCATGTCCGTGGGTGGCAGTATGAATGCAATCTCTCTTCTTCTTTTTCTTGAATAAAAACTCACCCCACAGAGAGGTGGGACCACCCCCACAACCTCTGCATCTGCTCTGCACAGTCCGTGGAAATCCCCCCAAAATGCTGCCAAGTGTGAGCCTGCAACATCATCCGGAGGGGCACATACTGGGAAAATGTTACCATCTCCTCCAGAAACTGCATCCCGATGTTGGCTGCCCTCAGCACCAAGCAAGTGGTGGACAAAAATGTCCTACGGCCCATCTGTCCATCTGCCTCTGGTAAATCTCATTTTCAAAGTAATTTATTCTCCTGGTAATGGTGGAACATCAATGCTGATTTGTATGTAATTGTTACAGCTCACTGACCATAATTGCCTATTTGACCTGAGATCTCAAGTCCGTTTCGACCCTTAAGTCAAGGGGGAATGACCTAGTCGTTTTCGCCCTTAGGCAACGTATACATACACTTACCAAGTCTTCTGCACACAAGCAAGGCAGACATACACTTAATATCCCAGGCCGGGATTTGAACCCATGACACCATGATCGGAAAATCTCTCACTCTTACCATTGAGTTAAAGAAGAATTCGTCTACAAGCACCGAGCTAGTACTGGAGGTGTACCTTAAGGTGTCAGAAACTGCACAACTGACTAATTCCTCATGGAGAAGAGATCCATAGCAGTGATAGTGCTGTGTTTCCCTCTGAGTAGAAATAAAATACAGAGTGAGTGTGTAAAACCTTTTTGAGAAAAGGGAAAAAAATATCAAGTGAGACCCAGGAGATGTGTGCATCTTGTTCACTCACTTGTATTAAGTCACACATACAGTATATTCAACAGTTACAAAGTTACAATGACATTTACACGTTAAATACAATAATTTACACATTTTAATAAGTTAAAATTAAATATTGATTGCAAAAATATGTCCAACATTTTCTTTCAATGGCCAAAATCTCTTAAATATAACAATTCCCATATAATTATTATGCTATAGAAAAGACAGACCCCCAGAGAAACACACACTGCTGAAGTGAGTAATTGTAACAGGTAACTTCAGTAGATGGCTGTAATAAATTAATACAATCAAAAAGAATAATGCAAATACAGAGAAACAAATACTGATAAATCAATTTAAATAAGAAGTGAAAGGTACTACTGAAATATCTTAAGTTATCAGACAGTTAATTAACATTAACACTGCAAATAATACCTACCATGGCAACGGTTAATTCAGCACAAACCAATCATAGCTGGTCCGTGAATTTATCTCATCACAACTAAAACTATCCCCCGAAGTCACAAATTCAATTACCTTCCACCGTGTTGGGCAAAAAATTCCCAGAATAAACATCTAAGACCTATTGTTGAAAAATTTGAGCATTTTAAGCAAAAAATTGTGGTACAGAGGCAGGGCAGGCAGCTTAAAAACACCAATTATGGTTTAAATGATCAATTTCCACAGGAAATCTTGGAAAGGAGAAGGAAGTTTTTTCCCATTAGGAAACAAAACATCCAAGAAGGTAAACGAGCTATTGTTTCTGTGGATAGACTGTATATAGATGGCAAGCTGTTTATGGATGAAACTATAATGCCCTGGTTATTCTTTTTTTTTTTTTTTTATTACTTATTTTGTACCCGTAGGTAGATTTGTTTTGCAGTCTGGTGACAAGCCACCAGCTGCTGGTCGCTGCGTGCGCAAGCGCCCCTTATCCCTAACCTACATGTTTTTGGCATGTGGGAGGAAACCGGAGAAATCCCACACAACACGGGGAGAACATGCAAACTCCACACAGATCACTGTTGGCCGGGGGCAGGGATCGAACCCGCGATCTCACGATCCCCGCGATCCCCCGGCCGAGGGTAAACTGTGCTGCCACCGTGCAGCCCAGCCTATTTTGTTTTTTGTTGAGTTATTTTTATTTTATTTATTTATTTATTATTTTTTTTATTTTTTTAAGCTACAGGTGGAAAAAGAGTGCAATTGTGTGCAGGTCTCTTACTCGATCTCAGCTTAATTTGTTAACATTTGTCACAATGTTTATTTCTTTGTTGTTGAGGTTGTTGTTTGTTTGTTGTAGTTAATTTTTTTTGAAATTCTTACACCATTGTTCTATGTTATCTGCATTTTTTCACCACTTACTAACCTTTATGTCTGTTTTTTCCTCATACTTCTGGTTTATAGGAAATAACTTGAAATACATGCACCCCATTTGCTTGCATTGCAGGCAAATGGCACAGAGACATCATGCGCGCACACCCAATTATATATGCGTAGGTGTATACTTTACACACAACATATATGTACACATATATGCATACATTACAGACATATAATCACATTTAGTTAGTCTTTAGTACTCAACCAGTTAGTGAAAACATGTCCACATTTAAGTTTGTCACGTGGAACATACGGGGAATTGGAACCAGGGAGAAGAGGCTAAAAGTTTTTAATCGACTGAACGATCTACAGGCAGACTTTGTCTTATTGCAGGAGACACATGTCTCTAAGTCGTCTGTAGATGCGCTCACCTCCCCGGAATTCCCCCACATGTACTCAGCCAGCTTAAATTCTAAACAAAGGGGGGATAGCTATACTGGTAAACAGAAGAATACGTTTTGTTGTGAATAACACCATAACAGATCTGGAAGGTAGATTTATAATACTAAAAATCTTAGTCCAAAATTTGGATCTATGTATTGCAAGCGTTTATGGCCCAAATATTGACGATCCATCCTATTTTCACACTTTTTTCACTTCTCTTTCTGAGCACTTGGACACTACACTTATAATAGGAGGGGACTTCAACCTGGTATGGGGCGGCAGTGGCTCAGGAGGTGGAGCAGATCGTCTAATAACCCGATGGTTGGCGGTTCAAATCCCGCTCTCCCCAGATATCCTGCCGTTGTGTCCCTGGGCAAGACACTTCACCCACATTGCCTCCAGTGCCCTTAACACTGGGTATGAATGTGTATAAATGTATAAAATGTTCAATGGTGGCCGGAAAGGCCGTTGGCGCAGATTGGCTGCCACGTTTCTGTCAGCCTGCCCCAGGGCAGCTGTGGCTGCAGAAGTAGCTTGCCACTACCATTGCCTGTCTGGAGTGACTGAATAATGTACCTATTTGTAAAGCGTCTTTGAGTATATATGATAAAGCGCTATATAAAACCGATGCATTATTATTATTAAACCATGCAATTGACAGGCTCAGTACATTGGGGAATCACCGAAAATGGCAGGCTACTGACACTCTAAAACAGTACATGAATGCTTTTGGTTTTTGGCATGAATGGCGTTCTCTTCACCCAACTCTTTGGGAATACACTTTTTTTTTTATCAGTTCATAGTTCACATTCACGTCTAGATTTCTTTTTAGCCAGTAACTCTATTGTGAGGGACATCACAGACACTGAAATATGTTCAAATCAAGCTATTAGCGATCACCATCCAGTATCTCTTACACTAGTAAATAGGAAAGCTACAAGGGAAACTAGGAGCTGGAAATTTAATATATCAGTACTGAAAGACAAAGACTTTATTAACTACTTTAATAAAGCGTGGGAATCATATCTGGAATATAATGATGTGCCAGGAATATCCCCAGGTGTTCTTTGGGAAGCAGCAAAAGCGGTCATGCGAGGTAAAATAATCTCTTACTGTTCATATAAGAATAAAAAAGAAAAAGCACTGGTACTGGACTTAGAACAGAAAATTAAATCACTGGAGACAACCTATGCTATTTCCCCACAGGAACAGACACTTAATGATATGAGAAAATTAAAGCTGGAATTAAAAGAAATTACAAACAAAAGAGCACAGTTTTTAACACAAAGACTGCATCTTGGGAAGTTTGAACACAGTAATAAATCAAGGCGATATCTTGTGAACCAGCTTAGATTGAACAAAGAAAAAACAACTATCCACTCTATCAAGGATATGACTGGAAATATTACCCATGAGCCTGAAGAAATAAATAACTCCTTCCTAAAGTTTTATGAAAACATCTACTTATCTCAGGTTAACCCATCTGACTAAGAGATAAATAAATTTTTGGACGATATTAATTTACCACAATTAAATAATGAACAGATTGCAGCTCTGGATGCACCTCTTCAGGTGTCAGAACTCCAGGAGGCACTTAAGCACATCCCAAACAACAAAGCCCCAGGACCAGATGGTTTTCCAGTAGAATTTTAAAAAGAGTTTTGGCCTGTGATGGCACCTACTTTTTTTTTTAAAATGGTGAACCAAATTAAACAAGATAATGTAATTCCTCCAAATATGAATTTGGCTAGTATTATCACGCTCCTTAAACCTGGAAAAGAACCTACGCTTCCATCCAGCTACCGTTCCATCTCACTTATGAATGTTGATCTTAAAATAATTTGCAAAGCTCTGGCCAAAAGACTGGAAAGGATAATTCCGTTTATTATACACCCAGATCAAACAGGTTTCTTCAAGGATAGGCACTCGGCTGATAATACACGCAGGCTATTTAATTTAATAGACTACTGCAAGATCAATAACATAGAAACTACAATCTTGTCCCTGGATGCAGAGAAAGCCTTTGACCGGGTTAACTGGAAATTTCTTTTTATGGTGTTAAACAAGTTCGGGTTTGGTTCATCTTTCATAAACTGGATTAAAACACTATATAGGTGTCCAGCTAAATCTGTCCAAACAAATGATAAGACTTCCCAAAGCTTTAATCTCCAGAGAGGTACTAGGCAGGGGTGTCCACTCTCTCCCTCACTTTTTACCATCTTTATTGAACCATTAGCAGCAGCCATACGACAAAATGTTGATATCAGAGGTATTCAAACTGGAGAAAAGGAACACAAGATAAGTCTTTATGCTGATGATGTATTGATTTTCCTTGAAACTCACAAAGATCTCTTCTTCAGACCGTGGTGCTCATTGATAAATTTTCATCATTATCAGACTACTCTATTAACTGGGTAAAATCAATAGTTTTACCTATAAATTGCAATTTCTCAAATACATCTACTATTCCAATACAATCAGGAAATGTTAAATATTTAGGAATAGATATTTCCCCCAGGCTCTCAGAGTTATTGCAACTAAATCATATTCCCCTTTTAAAAACAATACAAGACAACCTTACGCGCTGGAGGACACTACCTTTATCATTAATGAGAAGAGTTGCAACCGTTAAAATGATGGTCCTTCCTAAAATCAATTATTTGTTCTCAATGATCCCTACCCAACAATCAATGGCCTGGTTTAAGTCTCTAGACTCAAATATAAGTAAATTTTTATGGAAAGATAAACCATCACGGATTAGTTTAAAAACCCTCCAAAAAGCGAAAGAGTGCGGAGGCTTAGATTTACAAAATTTTTTAAATTACTTTTTAGCCAATAGACTGCAGTTTGTTTCAAAATGGACAAAATCAACCACACTAGGAAACCCATGGTTAGATGCTGAACAGGCTCTCTGTGGGTTGCTAAATATCTGACTTACCTTTTATAAGTCCCTGTATTAAACGCCATGACTGGTTTAAAAGTATTAATATCAGCTCCTCTCTGACGGCTTGGTGGAAATTTTTAAAGGTAACTGGGTCTTCACTTGTCCCTTGTAAACTCATGCCCATTTGGAATAATCCTGATATCTTGCAACAAAAGAGGACATTAAAATTTCCACTATGGCAAAAGAAGGGAATAAATAACTTAGAACATCTTATTCAAGGTGGAAATTTTATCCAATTTCAGGAACTAGTGTCACAATATGAAATCAGTGATAAAAAGTATGTTGAACATCAACAGCTTAAATCCATAATAAAAGCAAGATTTAATCTCAATCAGACAGATTTAGAGGTACCAGTTAAGGTGGCAGAGTTTCTAAATCCCCGTTCCCCTAAATTGATATCAAAAATACATGGACTATTATCAAAGCTGGATGAGTCCGTGTCTCTTCCAATATCAAAATGGGAGACAGACTTATTGATTAATAAGGAGGAAAGTTTCTGGACACAAATATGTTTAAACACTTTTAAGATGACTAAAAACTCCAACTTACAACTTATACAGTATAAAGTTCTACATAGAATTCATTACACAGGACAAAGGATGTTCAAAATGGGCCTGAGTCCCATAAATATCTGCTCTCACTGCACCAGCAACGTCCTGGATAGCTATATGCATGCTATGTGGTCCTGTGCACCGGTTCAAAATTTCTGGCAGAAGACATGTGAGGACTTGACGGCATGGCTTGGGTATAGTGTCCCACCCTCACCCATACTTTGCATATTAGGTGATTTAAGTGAAATAAATATAGATGCAAGGATGTCACACATGGTTCTCACTGCCTTATGCATCACAAAGAAAACTATCCTCATGAATTGGAAATCAAGAAATAACTTATGCATGACTTATTATAATAACTTACTATTGGATTATATTAGTCTGGAGAGAATGTCAGCCTCCTCAAATAATCAATTGGTGGAATTCAATTCTCTCTGGTCCCCACTTATTAATTCTATAATCTGAGGGGTGGCGGGTGGTGACTCGCTCTCCTTGGCACCTCTGGCAGCTGGCTGCGCCTCGACCGCGGGTGTCTGGGGGGCCTGTTCTGGGGTGGCCGTCTGTCTGGCCCTGGTGGGGGGGGAAGTTGGTTGGGGAGGCTGCGAGGTGGACCGGGGTGGTTGGGCTGTGGCCCCTGGCCGGCTGGCCTCGCCTCTCGGGGGGGGGGGTCTGGCCCTGGTCCCCTAGTGCTGGGGGGGGGCGTCCCCTCCCCGAGCTGGGGTTGGGTGTGCGCCAGTGGTGGGGGTTGTCCCCGGTGCATCCTTGCACGGCAGGGTCGTGTTTTCCCTGGGGCCCTGGTGGCACACTGGGGTTGGTGCCTGCGTCCTGGGTCGCCCTCCCCATCCACTGGGGTCTGCGGGTGTGGGTGTGCGTGTGTGTGTGTGTGTGAGTGTGTGTGTATATGTGTGAGAGTGGGTGTGAGTGGGTGCTTGTGTATGAGCGGATACGGAAGTGGGTGTGTGTTGAGTGGGCAGGTGGAGCTGTGTGTGGGTGTAGGTGGGCATGTGTGATGATGGGTGGGGGTACGTGTGTGTATGGAAGCGGTTACTTGTGGGTGGATGTCTGTGGGGGTGGAGGATGTGTGTATGGGTAGGAGAACTTTGTTGGGTGGCAGCGGTTGGACAGTCCATCTAGTGGCATGGGGGCTGGTGTTTCGGGGCCTGCTTGTCCTGGCCACCCTGCTATTGTGTTGCGGGGTGAGGCGCTTTGGTGCTTCGCCCCTTGTGTCATTGGTGGAGGGTGTGTGTGGTGCTTGGGGGTGGTTGGGGGGCCATTGGTGCGGGTTGATGGCCGTGTTTCCTTCGGGTTGCTCCGGGGTGGCTGTGGTTGCAGGGCGGCCTGCGGCTGTCAGTGTGCATCTGGGGTGGGTGGTCGTGGGTCTGTGGCTGTCGGTGTGCATCTGGGGTGGGTGGTCGCGGGCCTGCGTGGGTGCTCGGGGGTGTCTCCTGGCATATTGGGTGCCGTGTGGGTCCGGCCCATTGTTCACTATTGTGACTGTTGTTGTCCATGTGTGTGTGTGTAAGATGAGTGGAAATATGTACATATGGTTGCCCCATCATGTTAGTGGTGCTGGGAGTGCCGGGGCGTGATGCTGGTGGGTCCTGGGCTGCTTCCACTGGCGACCCTCACCCTGGGTTGGGATTTGGGGGCAGTGGGTGGCCTCATGAACCAGTCTGCAAGCTGGCTTCTGGGGGGGACGGCCTCGCTTTTAGACCGCCTACCTCCCAGTCTTATTTCCTGCCCTCCCCCTCCCCCTGTCTCTGGGTGGAATATACATCTTTTTTGTTACATTTAGGGCTTTGGGGTGGGGGTGTGCCGCACTGTGTCAGTGAAGGGGATACCTTTGCTGTGTGGTGGGGCTGCACTCACCTCAATTTTAATTGCATTTTAGACACTGAGGGCTTGGGGGGATGGGGGCCCTGCTGCCCATCGCAGTGGTTAGCGGTGCTCCAATCACTATCCCCCAATTTTAATTGCACTTTGGTAGTCCACATATTTACACACAATTATATCATATAACCGACACCCACCCACCATGTTCTGTGCGGGGGGAGGGGCCTGGTGGGGAGCCTGGGGCCTATCATGTTGTCAAAATCCCTGGGTGCTACTGAATATATAGATACAACCAAGGAAGTGAGAGGGGGGCTGAATATGAGTCTAAGTGAGAGTGAGGGGGTGATGAATGGAGGTGGTAATGGTGGGTCGGTTTTGTGCGGCGCTTTGCATGCCGGTGGCATCTCGGGGCGCCTGCAGTGGTCTGCTGATTGTTCGCTCAGATGGGCGCCGGGGGTGGGGGTCTGCTTCTGTGGCCTGCGCCGGTGGTCTCCTTGGTCACTGCTGGGCACTGGTGCATGTTCAGGCTCACTGCATCTGCTTTGCAGCTGCCTTATGAAACAAAGGTGAATGAGGGGTGAGTTTGAATGGGTACAGGAGTGAGAGAGAATGGGTTGGTCTGGGTGAGTGACAGGAGTGCGCATGGGAGCATGTGGGTGTGAAGGTGTGGGGAGGGGTGTGTCTGCTAGTCAGGAGGTGCTGGATTAAGGGGGGTAGTGCCTCTCGGCAACGTGGGCTCCCCTGGGCGGGGGGACTTCTTTGGACGTGGGGTCCCCGGGGTGTGCGACAGAGGCGTTGGGGCGGGCCTGCTGTGGGGGTGCCTGGGGGCGCGGGCCGGTTTCTGCCCCAGGGGGTGGGGTTGCTGGCCTCCTGGTGCCTGGAGCCCGGGGGCGGACATTGGCCCCGCTGGGGGGGTCGGGCGGGTCGGGGGGTGTGGGCTCACCGCGCCGGCCTCCGAGCACCTTGGCCTCCCTTGATCGTCCCTCCGAGGGCGGATGCCTGGCTTTCCTGGGGCTTACTGACCTCGGACGTTTGTGCCCTGTGGGGGTTGGTGGCGCTGCCTTGCCTGCTCGGGGTTCCCGGGGGGAGAGCTTCTGTGACTGGCCCTCCGCTTCGTATGTTTCCTGACAAACCACTCACATGCACACACTTATTTTGCGCGTGTTCTCATATATATGCACGCAGACATACACGCACAAGTGTCTCTCCTTTAACAGGTGCGGAAACCAGACTCGTATTAAGACATCTTCGGTGGAAGAAGCAGTTTGTCTTTTGTTTGTTTTAGTTGTTTGTTTGTTTGTTTTTTGTCTGTAAAACTGTAAAATATACATCAAATTAAACGGATCACCTGAAGAAGCCAAGGTCATTAACATCCGTAATATTATGGAACTGGACAAATTTCAATGAATATTATGAACTGGAGTCAACAGCAACAACAGACAATTGTAGGACACTGAAGGGATATACTCATCTGCTACAAGACATTTAACAACATGAAACAAAAGATCAACAAACAGGAACAACAGGAACTGAAAGTTTTTGAATATACAGATCACAACCCACAGGACGTAGAATATAATACAGACCCTGACAATAATTTATTTAGCTCCATCAATAATAACTGTAGTTACTACACGGATGAACAGTTTAACACAATGGTCACATCTGATTTCAATATTTCTATTATACACTTCAACAGCAGAAGTCTCTATGCCAATTTTAATAACATTAAAGATTATTTACATAAGTTTAAAGAGCCATTCAATATTGTGGCAATATCAGAGACGTGGCTCTGTGAAGAGAAAGGAGTGGATTTTACCATGGATGGCTATGAATTAAATTATATAAATAGAAAAGTGAAAAAAGGAGGAGGAGTTGCAATTTATGTTGACAAGAGCTTGAAATACAAGGTTGTTGAAAATCTGTCAGTAACTGTGGATGATTTATTTGAATGTATTACAATAGAAATCTGTCTGGACAATGTGAAGAATATAGTAGTGAGCTGTGTATATAGAACACCTGGATCAAACATTGACTTATTTAAGGACTGGATGGAAAAAATGTATGCAAAACTAACTCATAAAGTTATGTTCATCTGTGGGGATTTCTATATAGATCTAATGAATTCAAAACAACATAGTTTGACAGAAGAATTTATCAACACAATGCACAGTATGGGCTTACATCCAACAATTACCGGACCTAGCAGAATCACGTCACACAGTGCCATACTAATAGATAACATATTCACAAACATTATGGAAAATAATATCAGGAGTGGGCTTTTATTGAATGATATCAGTGACCACCTGCCGAATTTTGTTGTCTATCAATGTGATTATAGGAAGAAAAAGTATACCAAAAATATTAAATATAAAAGAATAAGAACCGAAGAATCTCTGTATTTACTGACAAAGGAATTATTAATACAAGATTGGAAGATAGTTTATGATGAAAATGATATAAATAAAGCATATGATAAATATGATAAATTTTTGCAAATATTTTAATCATTGTACAGTGATCTGCATTGTACAATGCAGATCACTCACACGTGATCTGCATTGTTGTTTATGCAAATCCGACAGCGAACGCTGGGACAGCGCGTGACGTCACCTATTCAGTAACCAGCAGGCTGCAGACAGAACACCCAGATGCTCTTCTCCTCATCTCAGGCGATTTCAACCATGTTTCACTGTCTCCCATTCTACCCACGTTCACCCAGTATGTCACATGCCACACTAGAGACAATAAAACACTGGACTTATTCTACACAAACACTAAGGAAGCGTACACCTCATCACAACTCCCCCCACTCGGGAGATCGGATCACAACTTGGTTCATCTCCGGCCGGTGTACAAACCCCTAGTGCACAGACAACCTCCGGCCATGAGCACAGTGGAGTTATGGTCTGAGGAGACAATGGACACTCTAAAGGGCTGTTTTGAAGCCACCGCCTGGAAGCAGCTCTGCGATCCACATGGTGAGGACATCGATGGCCTCACTCACACCTTCACGGACTACCTCAGCTTCTGTGTGGACAAATCCATTCCCACCAAGACCATACGGTGTTGCTCAAACAACAAAGCCTGGATCAACCCTGAGATAAAAGCACTTCTGAGAGAGAAGAAGAGGATCTTCAGGTCGGGGAATAGGGAGATGCTGAAGTCCGTACAGAGGGAGCTGAGGAGAAAGATCAGAGAAGGCAAGGACAGCTTCAGGAAGAAGATGGAGGACAAGCTGCAACAGAGCAACATCAGCGGGGTCTGGAGAAACCTCAAAACCATCTCTGGGCTCCAGAATACCTCCCCCCAGGCCACGGGGGGGCAGGGAGTGGGGGAACAACCTGAATCTGTTTTTCAATAGGTTTGACCAACCGCCCTCCCCCCTGACTGCACAACAACCACTGCTGCCTCTAAAGAAATCAAGTCCTGCTGCCCACTCCCCACTCCACCAACACCCCCCCACTCCCAACACACAGCCCCCCATCCTGACCCTGACCAGGACCCAGGTGAGGACGGAGCTGAGGAAGATCAAGGCGAGGAAGGCGTCGGGACCGGATGGCATCAGCGCAAAGCTCCTCAAGTCCTGTGCAGACCAGCTGTGTGGGATTGTGACGTACATCTTCAACCTGAGCCTGAAGCTGGGGAGGGTACCACAGCTGTGGAAAACATCTTGTGTGGTACTTGTACCAAAAACTTCCCACCCCAAAGACGTGAACAGCTACAGACCGGTGGCCTTGACGTCCCACTTGATGAAGACCCTGGAGAGACTGCTCCTTGCTCACCTCCGCCCCCTGGTGGAACCAGCGATGGATCCACTCCAGTTCGCCTACCAGCATGGCATTGGGGTGGAGGATGCGGTGATCTTCCTCCTTCACCGTTCTCTGTCCCACCTGGAGAAGCCCGGGAATATGGTGAGGATCATGTTCTTTGACTCCTCCAGTGCTTTCAACACCATCCAACCGATGATCCTGAAGGACAAGCTGCTGCGCGCAGGGGTGGACCAGCACCTGTCATCATGGATCCTGGACTACCTCACGAACCGGCCTCAGTTTGTGAGAACCCGGGACTGTGTGTCCGACACGATCATCGGTAGCACGGGGGCCCCCCAGGGAATGGTGCTGGCTCCCTTCCTGTTCACTCTTTATACTGCAGACTTCTCACACAACACAACACACTGCCATCTACAGAAGTTCTCTGATGACTCTGCGATCGTTGGACTCATCTCCAATGGAGATGAAGCTGAGTACAGAGGGCTTATCCAGGACTTCGTGGACTGGTGCCATCGGAACTGCCTCCAGATCAACGCGAGGAAAACTAAGGAGCTGGTGGTGGACTGCCGCAGGCAAGGACAACCCCTCACAGCACCAGTAAATATACAGGGAACAGACATCGAGATGGTGACATCCTATAAGTACCTGGGTGTTCATCTGAACAATAAACTAGACTGGTCACACAATACTGACGCACTCTACAAGAAGGGACAGCGCAGGCTGTTCCTACTGAGGAGACTCAGGTCTTTTGGTGTACAAGAGCGCTGCTGAAGACATTCTATGACACGGTGGTGGCATCAGCCATCACTTTTGGAGTGGTCTGCTGGGGCAGTGGCATTACTGCAGCCGATAGGAAGAGACTGAACAAACTGATTAAGAAAGCTAGCTCTGTCCTGGGGCAGCGCCTTGATCCGGTGGAGGAGATAGGAGAGAGAAGGACGGTGGCTAAACTGTCATCTCTGCTGGAGTCCGAGTTCCACCCTATGCAGGACATACTGAATGCACTGAGGAGCTCATTTAGCAGCAGACTACATCATCCCAGGTGCACAACCGAGAGGTTTCGCAGGTCCTTCCTACCAACGGCTGTCAGACAGTACAACCTAAGCAGGGCTACTCGCAGAGATAGCAAAAAGACGTAACAAACTAATAGTTTTTTGAATGCAAAAGATGCAATAGACTTACACAATGGTCCCCTCCGGCATACAACTAGGAAAATACCGGTCGCTATGGAGGGTGAGAATATGTATGGGCACATAATCATACCATGTAGGATAACTAAGTAGACGGTTATGCTGTTTTATCCCATCTAGCAACAATGCTCTGCACTGTGTGTGTTTATATATTTACATATTTATTCCATCTAGCTGCAATGCTCCGCACTGGGTGTGTTTATATTTATATATCTATATATTTATTCCATCTAGCTACAATGCTCCGCACTGTGTGTTTATATATCTACATATTATTCCATCTAGCTACATTGCTCCTCACTGTGTGGGTTTATATATTTACATATTTATTCCACCTAGCTGCAATGCTCCGTACTGTGGGTGTTTATATATCTACATATTTATTCCATCTAGCTACAATGCTCTGCACTGTGTGTTTATATATTAATATATTTATTCCATCCAGCTACAATGCTCTGCACCGTGTGTCTGTGTGTGTGTATATATATATTTTATAGTAATATGTACATATGTATATTAGCTGCTCTTGCTTGCTTGTTTTTTTTTTCTTGCCTTCTGATTGTTGCTCTGAGTGTTGCTATCCCTGTGCTGTTGCAATCCTGGAATTTCCCCGTTGTGGGACTAATAAAGGCTTATCTTATCTTATCTTATCTTAAAAACTGTCCTATAAAACAATACAGTGACAGACAACAAAAGAAAAAAATTCCTTGGGTCACCAAGGGGTTAATAAATGCATGTAAAAAGAAGAATACATAATATAAACAATTCATTAAATGCAGAATGGTGGAAGCTGAGATCAAATATAAAAGATATAAAAATAAGCTTACTAATATAATGAGGACCTGTAAGAAAGAATATTACAACAGAATATTAGAGGATAATAAAAATAACTTAAGAGGAATATGGCAAGTACTCAATGGGATTATTAGTAATCGACCTAAGAATGCTAATTATCCAGAATATTTTATTGAAAATGGCAATTTGATAAATAATATGGAGGATGTGGTCAGTGGTTTCAATAAATTTTTTGTAAATGTTGGTCCTGGATTAGCAAAATCAATAACGGCAACAGAAACAAACAACAGTGGTTCTGTAAATGAAATAGAAGATAGAAATCCAAACACAATCTTTTTGGGTGCAGTTACTGAAAAGGAAATTATCGAGACTGTGAGTAAATTTAAGAACAAAAAATCAACGGACTGGAATGAAATTGACATGACAATAGTGAAAAAAGTAATTGAAGGAATTGTTAAGCCACTCACCCACATCTGTAACCTGTCATTTCAAACTGGTAAATTTCCAAACAAAATGAAAATAGCAAAAGTAATACCACTATATAAAACAGGAGACAGTCATTGTTTCACAAATTACAGGCCAGTCTCTTTACTCTCACAATTCTCCAAAATACTTGAAAAAATCTTCACTAAGAGACTGGATGATTTCATTGAAAAACACAACCTCCTTACAGACAGCCAGTATGGTTTTAGAGCAGATAAATCGACATCTTTGGCACTGATCGAACTTATAGAAGAAATTACTATTTGTATAGATAAAAAAAAGTTTGCTGTAGGAGTATTTATAGATTTAAAGAAAGCTTTTGACACCATTGACCACAGAATACTACTAAGGAAACTGGAAAGGTATGGGATAAGAGGGGTCGGACTGAGTTGGGTGGAAAGTTATTTAAGTAACAGACAACAATTTGTACAAATTGGTGAGCACAAATCACCCTTCATGGACATCACTTGTGGTGTGCCCCAGGGGTCAGTTTTGGGACCCAAACTCTTTATTGTATATAAATGACATATGCTAAGTATCAAAAATTCTGAAATTTATTTTGTTTGCGGATGACACAAATATCCTTTGTGTAGAAGAGCTTGAAAGAATGAGGCGGTATGATATATAAACCAAAGTTTATTATCAGCTCTCCTAACAAGTCTCATCTAAGTGCAGAAGCAGCAGAAGGAAAAAGAGACCGAATATCTCCGGCTCTCTGACTTTATACTTGCACATAACAAAAGACATGCATATCAAAGGCTGATATCCCTCATTATCATAATCCCCCCATTGTCTTGGTACTTCCTCTCTTCACCCTGGGGGGGTGAGGGTAGCTCCTCCGGTCTCCACCGCAGTGTCTGGGAACGTCTTTGTTCTTCACTGGTGGTTGAGAGTCTTTGTCCTTTCAGAGGTGTGAAGTCGCCTTACATATGTAATCACCAAACATTCCCACATGCTTCAACATATGTAGGTTATGGAATATATGATTAATATAGCCCACAGCCCCCCCCCCCCCAAACGACTAAGAAAAGACAATAGAAAAATTCACAGTTTAAGATAATTACTATGACATACTAACTGTTACACCTCTTGCCACAGAAGAAACTTTCCAGCAGCCATGCCCCTAAGAGAGTTTAGTGGTAATCATAACAGCATAGTAAAATCACAAGTCAGTCCTAAACTGTTACAGCACAATTAGTGAACAACTGTGGAGTAGTTTGCATCAGTCCCTGTGCTGTCTGGGTTTTAATCTTCTCCCAAAACTGCTGTGGGTTCGTTCAGGCGTCCTGCTGGGACCTTCTTGTAAGGAATCTGCAGCGTGGGAAGGAGAGTGGTTAATTGTTCCCTGCAGGGGGCTGAGTCTTTTCTCTTGGGGGGTCTACCCCGCCGAGGTGCTCTCACCAACTGTGCAGGCTCGTCTTTCAACAAGAAGGCAGGTTTAAGTCTGTCAATGCTGACTGTTTCTTTTCTATCCCCAAAATCAAGCACAAAGTGTTTATCACCAGGTTCCAGCACTCTGAATGGCCCATCGTATGCTGGGCGGAAAGTTGGTTTTAAAGCTTCATGCCTAACAAAAACGAATTCAGCGTTCTTTAAAGCTTGAGGGACAAAAACCTGTGGAAAGGAGTGATGAGCTGGACCGGGGAGAGAGTCCGGTCCGTTGCTGCCTAAAAACCTTGGGACTGGAAGATGCCCTGGCTCTGGGTTCTCTGGTAAAAATTCACCTGAGAGCCTGAGAGGTTGTGCAAAAACTAATTCTGCTGGGGAGGCGTCTAGATCCTCTTTGGGCGCAGCACGCAACCCCAATAAAACCCAGGGAAGTTTATTTACCCAATTTGTATCCGTTAGTGAGGCTCTGAGGGCGGCCTTTAAAGACCTGTGAAAACGCTCGCATAAACCATTAGCCTGAGGGTGATAAGCGGTGGTGCGATGAATTGTTGCCCCTAAGCTGCTGGACATGGCTGACCAAAGCTCCGAGACAAATTGAGGTCCTCTATCGGACGTGATGTCCGATGGGACGCCGAAACGTGCCACCCAGTTTGTCAAAAAAACGCGAGCGACTTCCTCTGCTGTAGTTGACGCTAGAGGGACTGCCTCTGGCCAGCGCATGGTGCGGTCTATCATTGTTAACAGGTGTGTGAAACCTTGGGAGGAAGGTAGTGGCCCCACTAAGTCGACATGAACATGGTCGAACCTTCTAGCCGGGATCGGAAAAGGCTCCAGAGGGGCTTTAGTGTGTTTGTGTATTTTGGCGCGCTGACAAGAAATGCAAGTTTTTGCCCATTCTTTTACGTTTTTGCGCAGGCCTGGCCACACAAACTTTTCGGCGACCATTTTAACCGAGGCGCGCACACCTGGGTGCGCGAGGGAGTGAATTGAGTCGAAAATACGGCGGCGCCATATAGCTGGGATTAACAGGCGAGGTTGGCCGGTTGAGATATCGCATATTAGGGGGGGCACGCCGTCGCGTAAACCCTTTTCCTCCAGCCTTAACCCTGTTGGTCCAGACAGGAGTGCGCGCACGTCCGCGTCACTGCTTTGTTCCTCTGCCATGGCTGCATAATCTATCCCTGCATGGATAGGTGCTGTGTATGTGTCCGCGTTAGTGAAAAGTTCTGCGGCTGAGGCAGTATAATCTGTCTCCTCGCGCTCTGGTGATGTCACAGCGTGAGAGAGGCAGTCTGCTACCACGTTAAGTTTGCCTGCCACATGTCGAATGTCTGTGGTGAACTCTGAAATCGCAGCCAGCTGTCTTTGTTGCCTGCCTGACCATGGTTCTGAAATTTTAGCCATAGCAAAGGTGAGCGGTTTGTGGTCTACAAAAGCCGTGAAACTCCGCCCTTCTAACCAGAACTGGAAGTGGCAGATGGATAAATGAAGCGCTAGCAGCCCCCTGTCAAAAGTGCTGTACTTACGCTCAGTTTGGTTTAGCGATTTGCTGAAGAATGCTAAAGGTTGCCAGATCCCGCTGACATGTTGTTCTACAACTGCCCCTATAGCTAGGTCCGAAGCGTCTGTGGTTAGCGCAATGCGGGCCGAGGGATCGGGGTGAACTAACAATGTGGCATTAGCTAGGGCGCTCTTTACTTCCGCGAAGGCGCGTTCGCGCTCCGGGGTCCATTCGACCGCGTTGGAAGCTTTCTTTTTTCTGAGTGCGTCATATAGGGGCTGCATGAGCTGAGCTGCGTGGGGGAGGAAACGGTTGTAAAAATTAACCATTCCTAAAAATTCTTGCACCGATTTGACCGTTTGTGGTCGTGGGAAACTTTTTATCGTATGTATCGTTAAGAAGAATACCGTTGCTCAAAAAAAGTCATTGTCTCACAGCGAATTCTACAGAAAGACATAATAAATATATACGGTAAGTGGCCAGATCTTTAGAATCTTTGGAAGATCTGATCACAATCTGGTTCACCTCCTGCTGGTGTACAAACCCCAGGTATAAAGACAACCTCCTGTTACTCGCACAGTGAAGATATGGTCCGAGGAGGCAGAGGACACTCTGAAGGACCATTTTGAATCCAGTGCGTGGGAGCAGCTCTGGGATCCACATGGTGAGGACATCGACAGTCTCACACACACCATCCCAGATTACATCAACTTCTGTGTGGAGAACACCGTACCCACCAAGACCATACAATGTTTCTCAACCAACAAACCCTGGATCAACCCTGAGATAAAGTCACTGCTGAAGGAGAAGAAAAGGATCTTCAGGTTGGGAAACAAGGAGGAGCTGAAGTCTGTAAAGACGGAGCTAAGGAGGAAGATCAGACAGGGGAAGGACGGCTACAGGAAGAGGATGGAGGACAAGCTGAAGCAGAGTGACGTCAGCAGTGTCTGGAGAAGCCTCAAAATCATCTCTGGGCACCAGAATGCCTCCTTTCAGACCGTGGGGGGTAGGGAGTGGGTGAACGACCTGAACCTATTCTTCAACAGATTTGACCAACCGCCTTCTTCTCCTCCTGCCGACCAACCCCTGCTGCCTCCACCTTCATCTAGTCCCACCTTGCACTGCCCTCCCTCCACCCCCTTACATCCCCCAGCTCTCAGTGCACACTCCCAGATGCTTTTCCCCTCACAGACCCCCCCCGCCCCCCAGCACACAGCCCCCTTGCCCTAGCCTGACTCTCACTAAAGGCCCTTTTCCACTAGTTCTCAGCCCTACTCGCCTCGACTCTACTTGTTTTGTAGGGTTTTCTAATATTTTGGGACCTATTTCAGTGAGGTTCCAACCGTGCTGAGTCGAGCTGAAAATGTGACGCCAACAGATTGCAGGCCACTGATTTGCCAGGGCGTAACATCAGTGGATGAAAGCAACATTGTCACAAGATTCAAAACCACCATTTGTAAATTCGGCCGTGAGTTTTTATTATGTCTGTGATAATCAACAAAATAAATTGCTGCACACAAATCAGCACTGTCACAAAACAATCACTATCTTCCCCGTGAGCAGCCATCAGCTTGGAGACCTCCTGGTATTTCATTTCGGAACACTATGCTGGCGCCGGGGCTGAAAAGTTCATAGGCTGAAAAGTTCATATAGTGGTCAAATTTGACCAAATGTGGTTATTTTTCAATAGTTTTCCTGTTGGTGCACACAGTTCTTCCATTGGTGTTGCAGCGCTTGGATCCCTGCGCTTGAAAAATAATTTAATTCAATTCAATTCAACTTTATTTACACAGCGCCATTTCACAACAACAGTCATCTCATAGCACTATCAACTGAAGGAGGAACCCCCACACTTGCAGAAAGACCCCAGCAATCAGGCAATCCCCTGTGAGCAAGCACTTGGTGACGGTGGAGAGGAAAAAACTCCCTTTTAACAGGAAGAAACCTCCAGCAGAACCAAGCTCAGGGAGGGGCAGTCATCTGCTGCGACTGGCTGGGGGGTGTAAAGAACTGAGGTCCACACGAATAGTGGTTTCAACAAAGTTCTCTTTTAAAACTAGGAGCGGGAACATTAACACATCGCCATTTTCATACATATTCACTCGGTGAAGGTCAACTCTGACCTGTGACGTCACCACAGTCTTAAAGACACACCACATATAAATATCACATTATATGACATCTCCCCCTTTTTTAGCTTTTTTTTTTTTTTCAGAACAAAACAATTTTCAATTCAAACATTTTTCATTTCCATTTCACCCTTCCCCACAGCCCATGGCTTAATTATTGAACCACATATAACCACACTTATCACAGTGAACACGTGAATTTCTCTCTTTTCATTTTTCTTTTTTTTTTTTTCTCTACAAATCTAGTCTTTGCACAGGTTTAATCATTCTACCAGACCGGGTAAACAACAGTCCTTGCTTTGGGTCTGGCGGTTTGACACTGGATTCTGGTAAAATAGTGTCAGCGGCAGCTGCAGTTTCAGGCTGCTGATCGACAATCTCTGGCTGCAGGTCATTTGGAGCTGAAGAGGGTATCTCTCTGGCTGATTCAGGATCATGTTGCAAGTGACGGCGGTTGCGTCACAAAGTTGCTCCCTGGGGTGTTTCAATAAAAAAGGAGCGAGGTGTGCTGCTTTCTCCTGTGACAACAGCGGGTGTTTTCCAGGATTTCTGATGGTCCAGCTTTGTGAGGACTGAATCTCCTGGCTTCAATGAAGATAGGGGTTTAGCTCCATGGCGCTGATTGAAGTAGAATGCTTGTTTCTGTTTCTCCATTGCATCCTTATTCCTGACGACTTCCAGATCAGGCCATCGGGGCTGAAGATTCACTTCGAGTGTAGGAAGAGTTGTTTTGATCTTTCGACCCATAAGTAGCTCTGCAGGACTCACGCCTGTGGTGGTGCAGGGCGTTGATCGAAAGCACATGAGGGCGAGCAAAGGATCTTGCTGCTTTAAGATTCTTTTTGCTGTTTGAACTCCCCTCTCTGCATGTCCGTTTCCTTGGGGGTTATGTGGACTTGAGGTGATGTGCAAAAAGTCAAACTCCCTTGCTAACTTTTTAAATTCTTGGCATGAGAATTGAGGCCCATTGTCAGATACAACCACATCTGGACAACCAAACCTCGCGAACACTGCCTTCAGCTTTAAGATCATCTGAGAAGCAGTGGTTACTGGCAGATGAAGTATCTCGAGGAACCGAGAGAAATAGTCTGACACAACAAGGTAAGTGTGCTTGTTATGCTCACACAGGTCAACAGCAAGTCTCTTGCAGGGTCGATCAGGTAGAGGGGTTGACAAGAGAGGCTCTTTTCGCTGAGCTGGTCTCATCTCACGACACACCTGACAGGACTGGACTTTGCGTTTGATTTCAGATGAGATGCCAGGCCACCACACAGATGTGCAGGCCCGCTCTCTGCATTTTGTCAGACCTTCTCTACATCAGGCTCTAGACTTGGTGGCCCCCTTAAAAAAGAAAAAGTCTAATCAGAGATTTTTAACTCCTTGGTTCAACACAGAAACTCGTAGCTTAAAACAGAAGACTCGTCAATTAGAAAGAAAATGGCGCTCTACTAATTTAGATGAAATCTATTTAGCTTGGAGAAATCATCTTTTAATTTATAAAAAATCTCTTAGAAAAGCTAGAACGAGTTATTACTCTGCATTTATAGAAGAGAACAAGAATAATCCCAGGTTTCTTTTCAGTACTGTAGCCAGGTTGACAAAGAGTCAGGACTCTGTCAATCCTAGCATCCCCTTAGAGCTTACTAGTCAGGACTTTATGAACTTTTTCAATAATAAAATTTCATCCATCAGAGATAAAATCAATCAGATTCTTCCCACAGTTAACTTAAATACTGTAACTACTACAACTCCTTCTATTGATGTCTGTCTTGATGAGTTTACTCCAATCGACCTTTGTGAGTTAGACAAAATAGTTTCCTCATCCAAACCTTCAACTTGTCTTTTAGACCCTATTCCTACCAGGTTATTTAAAGAAGTCTTCCCACTTATTGGTAGCTTTATTCTTCATATAATCAATTCTTCATTAACTTTAGGCCATGTACCGCAGGCTTTTAAAACGGCTGTAATTAAACCCTTACTCAAAAAGCCAACGCTAGATCCAGGAGCTTTAGCTAACTATAGACCAATCTCTAATCTCCCTTTCATTTCAAAAATCTTAGAAAGAGTTGTTGCTATGCAATTATTTGACCACCTGCAGGGAAATGGTTTATTTGAGGAGTTTCAATCTGGGTTTAGAATCCATCATAGCACTGAAACAGCCTTAGCGAAGGTCACTAACGACCTCCTCATTGCATCTGATAATGGACTAGTTTCTGTACTTGTCCTTTTAGATCTTAGTGCAGCTTTTGATACTATTGATCATAATATTCTACTTGATAGATTAGAACACTATGTTGGACTTAATGGAACTTCGTTGCAGTGGTTTAGATCTTATTTATCTGATAGGTTCCAGTTTGTTCATGTAAATGATGAGTTTTCTCTCAGCTCAAAGCTTAGTCATGGAGTTCCACAGGGATCTGTGCTTGGCCCTACTCTTTTTAGTTTATATATGCTTCCGTTAGGCAACATTATTAGAAAGCACTGTATACATTTTCACTGTTATGCAGATGACACACAATTATACCTGTCAATGAAGCCAGATGATACTAATCAATTAGCCAAGTTAGAAGCCTGTCTTAAGGAAATCAAAGTTTGGATGACTTGTAATTTCCTGCTATTAAATTCAGATAAGACTGAAGTCATTCTTGTTGGTCCAAAAAACCTTAGAAATTCCTTTCCAAATCAAACTTTCAGTTTGGATGCAGTTACTCTTTCTCTTAATAGCTCTGTGAGGAACCTTGGAGTTATTTTTGATCAGGATTTGTCCTTCAATTAGGGAGGGATCATGTGTTTTCTGAACCCTCCCTTAGTTATGCTGCTAATAGGTTTAGTCAGCCGGGGGACCTCCAGTAATGCACTGGGCCTCACTCCTTTCCTCACTCTCTATGAAATATTTTTTTTTTTTTTGCTGGTCATTAACATTTGTTTGTTCTCTCCCATAGATTGAGTCCCCATCGTGCTGTTTGCTCTCTACATGTCTGTTCTTTTCTTCTTCTCTATCCCCTCACCCCCTAGCCAGTCGCAGCAGATGACTGCCCCTCCCTGAGCCTGGTTCTGCTGGAGGTTTCTTCCTGTTAAAAGGGAGTTTTTCCTCTCCACCGTCGCCAAGTGCTTGCTCACAGGGGATCGCCTGATTGCTGGGGTCTTTCTGCAACTGTGGGGGTCCTCCCTACAGTTGATAGTGCTATGAGATGACTGTTGTTGTGAAATGGCGCTATATAAATAAAGTTGAATTGAATTGAATTGAATTGATGTCCATCATGTATTCGATCCAAGATGTCTGCTCTGAGCTCATCCGGAATCAACATGCGGCTTCCTCTGGTGATAATTCCATCGCATTCATCATTTTTAATGGGAAAATAGTCTCTGATAGCTGCTGGGACATTGCCTATGTATTCTGGCCATCCTGACTTGATGTACCGCAACACCAACTGTAGGTTACAGTCAGCTGCTGTAGCAGTCTTTATGGTGTCTATTTTCCTTAGATAGTTAAACATGCCCAGGACACGCTTGAGGTCATGCACGTTCTGCGGTGGAGGGAGCTCGCGGATTGCCTTGACTTTATCAGGGTCGGGTCTCACGCCTGATTTGTTAATTTCTTGGCCCAAGAAGTGAAGCTTGTTTTGTCTAAACTTACATTTTTTTCTGTTCAGTTTAAGTCCGGCTGACTCGATCCTTTCCAGTACCTTGCTGAGACGCTGGTCGTGCTGTTCAGGAGTGTCGCCGTACACCAGTATGTCATCCATGTAGATAGCCACGCCTTCCAGGCCGTTGAGGGTTTCTGTCATTTTGCGCTGAAAAATTTCAGGAGCGCTTGTGATCCCAAATGGAAGACGTTTGAATGCATATCTCCCAAAGGGTGTGATAAAGGTTGTTAATTTACTGCTTTCTGGATGGAGAGGAATCTGCCAAAACCCGGAGGCAGCATCCAATGATGTGAATGTGGTTGCTCCACTAAGTTTCGCAGTGATTTCCTCTGCAGTAGGAAGAACATACCTCTCTCTTCGTACAGCTTCATTTAACCTCTTTAAATCGACACAGATCCGCACTTTTCCATTTTTCCCTGGGACTGGCACCATTGGCGCGCACCAATCTGTCGGCTCGATCACAACTTCAATCACATTATTCTCCTCCATACGCTGCAATTCCTCTTTAACCTTCTGCAAAAGTGGCAAAGGGACACGACGGGCAGTGTGCACTGTGTATGGCTGAGCATTCTCTTTTAACAGGATTTTAACTGGTTCTGTTTTAAGTGTTCCATGCTCACCAAATGCTTTGTGAACTTCTTCAACACGCTTCACAAGCCCCATCGACATTGCTGTGTCTCTGCCCAGCAAATTGTTTGCATTATTGCCACTGATGACATACACAGGAAAAGTATATGGTTTTTCTTTGTATTCTGTGAAGGCTTGAAATTTTCCTATACAGTCCAATTGACCACCCGGGCTGCACAGTGTGACATTAGATGGCTCTAATTCCTTCTTAGGAACTAGTTCGTTAAATGTCTTTTGTCCCATAATGTTTGCATCTGCACCCGTATCAATTTTAAAATTGACTGGTGTTGTTCCATTTGTAAGCTGTATGGTCCATGGGTCATCATTTCTATTTGTTTTTGTGACTGCGCCCAAAAAAAATGGTGTCTGGGAAACTGTCTCTTCAGTGACTTCTCTGACTGATTTACTGTGACATTTCTTTTCCCAGTGACCCACCTTTTTACACTTGTTGCATGTTGACTGCATGGCTGGGCACTTTTCAGGATGTCTGTGTTTTAATTTTCCACATCTTCCACACCATGAGTCTCTTTGCTCTCCACTTTTTCTCTTCTTTGGTTTAAATGGAGATCTTCCTCTGCCTGCTGCTTTTCCCTGGATCTCCTGCACCGTGGCGTGTGCCTCCCCCTGCTGGTGAACCTGGAGGACAACCTCCTCGTACTGGCGAACTGTTTGAATGGTTTGGGCAAGTGTTAGATCAGCCATCATCTGCAGTTTACGTGACAGCTCTTTATCAAGGATGCCCACAACAATTCGGTCACGGATATGTTCATCTCTCTTTACACCAAAGTCACAGTGTTCTGACATCTCATGAAGGGCTCTGATAAACATTTCCACTTTCTCACCGGGCCGCTGCAGCCTCTGGTGAAAACAAGCGCGCTCATGGATCACGTTCCGTTTGGGACAGAAGTACTCGTCGTATTTTCCTAACACAACGTCAAACTTCTTTTGATCCGCTTCCTCAGTAAATGAGAATGATTTGGAGATGTTTTCAGCTTCGGGGCCCATGGCGTAAATCAGTGAACTGACCTGAATTTCGCCGTCCTCTTTATTCAGTTTTGTAGCCGTCCGGAAACGCAGAAAGCGCTCTTTCCAGCCCGCCCATTCATTTGGACGATGAAAAGGAAAACTTTCTGGGGGATTAAACTTGGCCATCTTACTGAAGCAGAGCGTCCGTCAAGCACTTCTGACACCATGTAAAGAACTGAGGTCCACACGAATAGTGGTTTCAACAAAGTTCTCTTTTAAAACTAGGAGCGGGAACATTAACACATCGCCATTTTCATACATATTCACTCGGTGAAGGTCAACTCTGACCTGTGACGTCACCACAGTCTTAAAGACACACCACATATAAATATCACATTATATGACAGGGGGTGAGGGGATAGAGAAGAAGAAAAGAACAGACATGTAGAGAGCAAACAGCACGATGGGGACTCAATCTATGGGAGAGAACAAACAAATGTTAATGGCCAGCAAAAAAAATATTTCGTTGAGAGTGAGGAAAGGAGTGAGGCCCAGTGCATTACTGGAGGTCCCCCGGCTGACTAAACCTATTAGCAGCATAACTAAGGGAGGGTTCAGAAACACATGATCCCTCCCTAATTGTAGGCTATATCAAAAAGGTAGGTTTTAGCCCTATTCTTAAAAACAGAGATCGAGTCTGACTCCTGAGTCCAGATTGGCAGCTGATTCCACAGGAGAGGAGCTTGATAACTGAAGGCTCTGCCTCCCATTGTACTTTTGGAGATTCTAGGTATTACAAGTAATCCTGCATTTTGGGAGCGTAGTGCTCTGTTAGGATAATACGGTAGTATCAGATCTTTTAAATAAAAAGGAGCCTGATTGTTTAGAGCTTTGTAAGTAAGAAGAAGGATTTTAAACTTAATTCTAAACTCTATGGGAAGCCAATGAAGGGAGGCCTGAACCGGAGAGATATGATCTCTCTTTCTAGTACCTGTTAAAACTCTTGCTGCAGCATTTTGGATCAGCTGAAGACTTTTTAAAGATGTTTTAGGACAGCCTGATAATAAAGAATTACAATAATCTAATCTTGAGCTAACAAAAGCGTGGATCAGTTTCTCAGCATCACTCTGAGACAAGATGCTCCTAATCTTGGCAATATTACGCAAATGATAGAATGCAGTCTTAGAAACAAATTTAATATGTCAATTGAAGGACAGATCTTGATCAAAAATAATTCCAAGGTTCCTCACAGAGCTATTAAGAGAAAGAGTAACCGCATCCAAACTGAAAGTTTGATTTGGAAAGGAATTTCTAAGGTTTTTTTGGACCAACAAGAATGACTTCAGTCTTATCTGAATTTAATAGCAGGACATTACAAGTCATCCAAGCTTTGATTTCCTTAAGACAGGCTTCTAACTTGGCTAAATGATTACTATCATCTGGCTTCATTGACAGGTATAATTGTGTGCCATCTGCATAACAATGAAAATGTATACAGTGCTTTCTAATAATGTTGCCTAACGGAAGCATATATAAACTAAAAAGAGTAGGGCCTAGCACAGATCCCTGTGGAACTCCATGACTAAGCTTTGAGTTGAAAGAAAACTCATTATTTACATGAACAAACTGGAACCTATCAGATAAATAAGATCTAAACCACTGCAATGAAGTTCCATTAAGTCCAACATAGTGTTCTAATCTATCAAGTAGAATATTATGATCGATAGTATCAAAAGCTGCACTAATGTCTAAAAGGACAAGTACAGAAACTAGTCCATTATCAGATGCAATGAGGAGGTCGTTAGTGACCTTCGCTAAGGCTGTTTCAGTACTATGATGGATTCTAAACCCAGATTGAAACTCTTCAAGTAAACCATTTCCCTCCAGGTGGTCAAATAATTGCGTAGCAACAACTCTTTCTAAGATTTTTGAAATGAAAGGGAGATTAGAGATTGGTCTATAGTTAGCTAAAACTCCTGGATCTAGCGTTGGCTTTTTGAGTAAGGGTTTTATTACAGCCGTTTTAAAAGCCTGCGGTACATGGCCTAAAGTTAATGAAGAATTGATTATATGAAGAATAAAGCTACCAATAAGTGGGAAGACTTTGTCATAACTCTGGCTCTCACGAGCCAGGAAAGAGATTCGAGGGCGACCAGTGAGTTGGCGTAATTTATTGAAACAAACACTCACACTACACTAAATGACAAACAGCAAAATAAAGAGCCACGTGGGGCTAAAACACACACAGAACTAAGGATACATACCACCCAGGGAGAAAGGCTAGAGAGGCGGCGAGGGAAAAACACACACCGAGTCGCAACACTTATACTGGGTGGAGCGCCGAGGTTACGGTGAACTGTTGCTAGACGTGAGAGCTAACAGTTGTGGAAACACAAGGGAAGTCTTTCCATAGCGAGGTCGCAGCAACGAGTGACTCTCGGCTGCTCGCTTAAATGGAGGAGGAGATTGGAGATAGGAGACAGCTGTCCCAGCGCAGCTGAACTAGACAGCTGGCAATCAGCTGGGCGCTGTCAAAGAGCGGGCCATGGAAGACCCGGCACGGACTACCCCGGAGCAGGAGCGACACTGGACAACCTGAACGCAGAGAAAGATAGCGTTCAGGTCGTGACAGTACTCCTCCCCCGAGCCGCGCCTCCTGGAGCGGGATAACCCCCCCCCCCCCCCCCCCCCGAGGGAAGACCAGGGAGGGCGGTGGGGGCCAGATCTGGGAGAAGGGAGGGACCAGAAAAAAGGAGGCAGGGAAGGAAAAAAAACAAACAAACAAAAAAAAAAACCTAGGGACACTATAGGGACAGATACCATAATAATCTCAACCCCAAGAAAAAACCATCACCCCCTCCTCTGCAGAGGCCAGACGGTCTGTGCAGGTGACCACAGGAGGTGGGGAGAAACGACAAGAACAAGATACAAGGGCACAGCGACACAGTCATGGGAAGAAAAAAAAAGCTCACAATAACTTAGGGCGAGGACAAGACAAAAACTCATGTCCCGAAGGACAGAAAACTATAAAACTCTGATGAACATCTGGTTGAAGTAGACTCTTACACAAGTAAACCCCGACCAAAACAGAATATACAAAGGAAGTAATTCGGGCATACGACCTAAAAATAGAGCCTGAGGCCGCAAACTGGCATAAAGATACGAAAAATCAACTCCTCAATCACATATTAACACAACGGAAGTCACAAAACAGTCAGGAGGAGGACAAAATTCTGAACATATGGTTGAAGTAGGCTCTTACACACATAACCCCGGCCAAAACAGAATATACAAAGGACGCAAACCGGGCATAAGATCCAGAAATAGAGCCTGGAACTGCAAATTGGCATAAAGATAAAAATACAAAAGGAACAACTCCTCAAACACGTATTAGCACAAAAAGTGTCACTAAACAGTCTGGAGGAGGATATAAATACAGAAAAACAAGACTACTCGGAATGAGGCCAGGCAATGTGAAGCAAATGCTACTTAAGGGAGAAATTAGAATAGGATCATAAAACAAAGAAAATAGTCTAAGGAAATTTTAACTGGGATAACCCCACAATAAGGACTCTAGGGCAGAGAGTTCCTTGAAGTCCTGAAAAGTATTAAATTAGGGAGGACAATCAAACGCAAGGCAACAAACAGTCAGTCAATTCTTCCAGGACGTCAGCAGGTGGAGCGGGGCAGGCGATGACAGCTTGTCCGGCGGGCGGCCCGAACTCCACCAGGCCAGGAACCACAACACCAGTTCGGGTGGCCTACCCGAGTCCCAGGCTAGGAGACACAGTTTCTCCGGAGGCCGACCCAGACCACCGAACCAGCCAGATGGCTCCCCAGGCGGTCATCCCGTGACCTCAGACCACGGAGAGCTGAGGGAGAAGTCTTGGTGCAGCCTCCTCCCTGAGGGAAAAGGCAGGAGGAAACTGACCCAGGTGAGAAAAACCCCCACAGTAGTAGGGGGAGAAGAGATGGAGGCCAGGGGCAAAGTTAGCCTGCCATCTAATGGCAACAAGGGTAGGGGGAAACTGGCCCAGGTGAGAGGAACCCCAACAGCGGCAGGAGGAGAAATGATGGAGGCAAGGGACGAAGTCAGCCTGATGTCAGGCGAACACAATCCTCCAGCTCCCACACTAACTGTTACCTGGGCCGGCGCAGCACCCCCGGTGGACCCCGATCGGGCCGGCGCAGCACCCCCGGTGGACCCCGATCGGGCTGGCGAAACACTCCCGGCGGGCTCCAGCTGGACCGGCGAAACACTCCCGGTGGACTCCAGCTGGACCGGCGCAGCACCCCCGGTGGACCCCAACTGGACCGGCGAAACACTCCCGGTGGACTCCAGCTGGACCGCGAATGGCTCCGCAGCCGGCATGATGTCTTTCACAGTCAAACGACCTCCAAACGCCGAAGACCGCGTCGACAGCCCGCCTGGCGTGGAGGCAGGGGATCTGGACTCTGCTGGGCCGAACCATTCCTCCGTGGAGACCCGGGGACACTTAACCGTCGGCGCTGGCTCCAACAGGCAGTTCGACCTTCTCCTCTGCCCATAACGTGGCTGCAGGGCTGGGGCAAAACCCTCCAGGGCCGCAGGCCGCCTCCTCCTCGCGCAGCGGTGTACACCTGGCACCGGGGCACACTCAAGGGGAAGAGACACAGAGGACGCAGGTTCATATTCAGTTTTTGCAGCGGGAGGAGAGAGCTTAGGGGACTGTGAACCCTGAACTCCTCCCCCAGGAATCAAACAAGGCAATTCACTCTTAATGGGAGGAGAATGAAAGGACACTTGCCTGATTCCCGGAGGGCCGGTGGAGCCCGCTACAAGGGACTTGAGTCTCTCTTTTCCCAACCGGATAGAAGTGGGGGACCCCCCGGACAGATGAGGTGGTGCTACCCGCACCGGATCGGGACCTGGAACACCTGGAGATGAATTTGCGCTTCTCCCAGCAGCCGGAGTGAATGACGAAGAGGGGGGTGAAACAGCTGAGGAGAGCTGGGGGCCCAAAGCTGACGGGACAGCGGGGAGAGCGGGCCCAGGAGCGGGAGCAGCTGATTCACTTCTTCGGCGAGACACGGGAGCTACAGCAGGCTGGGAGGCGGAATTCGTGTGGTTTCCTGGAGCGGGATCCGGACGGGACTCTCGCTGAGATGAGTGGGGAATTTGGGAGCGACATCTTCTGAACGTGAGGTCGGGAAAACGCCGCTCCTGTGCGATGAGCGAAGCCAACAGGTCAGCGTATTCCGGATAATCGTTCAGCTCCGGGTTCTTCTCGACCAGCCTGACCGCCGCAATCACGTTCTTCATGGCTACGGGGGGAACGGCGGCGGAAGAAGCGGCTGCCACTCGATCCGCAATGCGCATCGCTGTCACTCTCATCTTCTCTGGGGGAAACCCGGTTGACGTTACTCTATCCTGGGGATCACCCCTGGGTGAGGCGAACTCCTGGACTGGATCGGCGGCAGGAGCGGGATTCCGAAGCGAGGAGCGATGGCGTCCTGTCCTCGGTCTCCTGCCGGAGTTCTCCTCCAGCCTACGGAGTCTCTCCCAGGCCACAGAGAGTTCTGCCCTCCTCGCCTTAACCTCGGGGAGAAGGAAGTAGCGAGAAAAGCTGTTAAGAATACCCTCGGCAAGCTCCAGGCGCCAGCTTATCTCGCTGGGGGCATCGTAGAGGTCCGTGGTGAACAACGTTCCGTCCACAAGGTCCAGAGCCTCCGAGAGATCGTGGCCTGGGTGCCGCATGCGTCTCTTGGAGGGAGACATGATACTGGCTCGCCCGCACCCAGAGGAAGGGGAAAAAAAGGCGTCGAGTCCTTAAAGCCAACTCACGGTCACGGCCGTCTCAGTATGGCTGCGACCTACTGTCATAACTCTGGCTCTCACGAGCCTGGAAAGAGATTCGAGGGCGACCAGTGAGTTGGCGTAATTTATTGAAACAAACACTCACACTACACTAAATGACAAACAGCAAAATAAAGAGCCACGTGGGGCTAAAACACACACAGAACTAAGGATACATACCACCCAGGGAGAAAGGCTAGAGAGGCGGCGAGGGAAAAACACACACCGAGTCGCAACACTTATACTGGGTGGAGTGCCAAGGTTACGGCAAACTGTAGCTAGACGTGAGAGCTAACAGTTGTGGAAACACAAGGGAAGTCTTTCCATAGCGAGGTCGCAGCAACGAGTGACTCTCGGCTGTTCGCTTAAATGGAGGAGGAGATTGGAGATAGGCGACAGCTGTCCCAGCGCAGCTGAACTAGACAGCTGGCAATCAGCTGGGCGCTGTCAAAGAGCGGGCCATGGAAGACCCGGCACGGACTACCCCGGAGCAGGAGCGACACTGGACAACCTGAACGCAGAGAAAGATAGCATTCAGGTCGTGACAGACTTCTTTAAATAACCTGGTAGGAATAGGGTCTAAAAGACAAGTTGAAGGTTTGGATGAGGAAACTATTTTGTCTAACTCACAAAGGTCGATTGGAGTAAACTCATCAAGACAGACATCAATAGAAGGAGTTGTAGTAGTTACAGTATTTAAGTTAACTGTGGGAAGAATCTGATTGATTTTATCTCTGATGGATGAAATTTTATTATTGAAAAAGTTCATAAAGTCCTGACTAGTAAGCTCTAAGGGAATGCTAGGATTGACAGAGTCCTGACTCTTTGTCAACCTGGCTACAGTACTGAAAAGAAACCTGGGATTATTCTTGTTCTCTTCTATTAATGCAGAGTAATAACTCGTTCTAGCTTTTCTAAGAGATTTTTTATAAATTAAAAGATGATTTCTCCAAGCTAAATAGATTTCATCTAAATTAGTGGAGTGCCATTTTCTTTCTAATTGACGAGTCTTCTGTTTTAAGCTACGAGTTTCTGTGTTGAACCAAGGAGTTAGAAATCTCTGATTAGACCTTTTCTTTTTTAAGGGGGCCACCAAGTCTAGAGTCTGATGCAGAGAAGCTGAAACACTATCCACCATGTTATCAATTACAGAAGGAGCAAGCTGTCTATAGCTTATCTCCGTTGTGTTGACACATGGCATATAGGAAACAATCTGCATAAATTTGGTAACAGCATCATCTGAGAGGCATCTACTGTAATAATATTTAATAATTTTAAATAAACTACATTTGGTCAAATTTGACAGCTATGAACTTTTTAGCCTTTAAATTTTTCAGCTCTGTTGGCCCTGCTGCGGTGGAGTAACCCATCCATCCATCCATCCATCCATCTTCTACCGCTTTTCCGGAGGTCCGGGTCGCGGAGGCAGCAGTTCAAGCAGAGAAGCCCAGACTTCCCTCTCCCCAGCCACCTGTTCCAGCTCTTCAGAGGGGATACCAAGGCGTTCCCAGACCAGATGGGAGACATAGTCTCTCCACCGAGTCCTGGGTCTGCCCCGGGGTCTCCTCCCAGTGGGACGTGCCTGAAACACCTCAAGTGGGAGGCATCCAGGAGGCATCCTAATCAGATGCCCATACCACCTCAACTGACTCCTTTCAATGTGGAGGAGCAGCGGTTCTACTCTGAGCCTCTCCCGGATGACTGAGCTCCTCACCCTATCTCTGAGGGTGAGTCCAGCAATCCTACGGAGAAAGCTCATTTCAGCCGCTTGTATCCGCGATCTCGTTCTTTCGGTCATTACCCAAAGCTCGTGACCATAGGTGAGAGTAGGAACGTAGATTGACTGGTAAATTGACAACTTTGCCTTAGAACTAAGCTCCCTCTTCACCACAACAGACCGGTACAACGTCCGCATCACTGCAGATGCTGCTCCAATCCGTCTGTCGATCTCTCGCTCCATTTTCCCCTCACTCGTGAACAAGACCCCAAGATACTTAAACTCCTCCACTTGGGGCAGGAGCCTGTCCCCAACCCGGAGAGGACAATCCTCCTTTTTCCGGCTGAGGACCATGGACTCGGACTTGGAGGTGCTGATTCTCATCCCAGCCGCTTCACACTCAGCGGCAAACCGTCCCAGCAAGAGCTGTAGGTCATTGCTGGATGAAGCCAACAGGACAACATCATCTGCAAACAACAGAGATGAGATCCTGTGGTCACCAAGCATGACACCCTCCATTCCCTAGCTGCGCCTAGAAATCCTGTCCATAAAAATTATGAACAGGATCGGTGACAAAGGGCAGCCCTGGCTGAGTCCAACTCTCACTGGGAATGACTCCGACCGAGTGTTGGCAATACGAACCAAACTCTCACAACGGTCATACAGAGACCGAATAGCTCGTAACAACAAGCCCGATATCCCACACTCCCGAAGCACCCCCCACAAAAATCCATGAGGGACGCGGTCAAATGCCTTCTCCAAGTCCACAAAACACATGTAAACTGGTTGGGCAAACTCCCACGAACCCTCAAGAATTCTCGAGAGGGTAAAGAGCTGGTCCGATGTGCCACGGCCAGGACGAAAACCACATTGCTCCTCCTGAATCCGAGGTTCGACCAATGGCCGGACTCTCCTCTCCAGTACCTTGGCATAGACCTTCCCAGGGAGGCTGAGGAGTGTGATCCCTCTAAAGTTGGAGCACACCCTCCGGTCCCCTTTTTTGAAGAGAGGAACCACCACCCCGGTTTGCCATGCCAAAGGCGCTGCCCCCGACCTCCACGCAATGTTGCAGAGGCGTGTCAACCATGACAACCCAACAACATCCAGGGCCTTGAGGTACTCAGGGCGAATCTCGTCCACCCCCGGGGCCCGGCCACCAAGGAGATTTTTAACCACCTTGGCGACCTCAGCCCCTGTGATAGGCGAGTCATCCCCTTCGTCCCCAAACCCTGCTTCCTCTGTGGAAGGCGTATCAGTGGGATTGAGGAGATCCTCGAAGTATTCCTTCCACCGCCCGACGATATCCCCAGTTGAAGTCAACAGTGTCCCATCCGCACCATATACAGTGTGGACGGGGAGCTGCTTTCCCCTCCCGAGCCGCCAAACAGTTTGCCAGAATCTCTTTGAAGCCGACCGAAAGTCTTGTTCCATGGCCTCACCGAACTCCTCCCATACCCGGGTTTTTGCTTCAGCAACCACCCGAGCTGCACTCCGCTTGGCCTGCCGGTACACCTCAGCTGCTTTGGGAGTCCCACAAGCCAACCAAGCTTGATAGGACTCCTTCTTCAGCTTAATGGCTCCCCTCACCACTGGTGTCCACCACTTGGTTCGGGGGTTGCCACCACGAGATGCACTGACCACCTTGCGGCCACAGCTCTGGGCCGCCGCTTCAACAACAGAGGTGGAGAACATGGCCCATTCAGACTCCATGTCTCCAGACTCCCTCGGAATGTGGTTGAAGTTCTTCCGGAGGTGGGAGTTGAAGACCTCCTGGATAGGGGCCTCAGCCAGATGCTCCCAGCACACCCTCACTATACGTTTGGGTCTACCAGGTCTGAATGGCTTCCTCCCCTGCCATCGGATCCAACTCACCACCAGGAGGTGATCAGTTGACAGCTCTGCACCTCTCTTTACTCGGGTGTCCAAGACATACGGTCGCAGGTCTGATGATACGATAACAAAATCGATCATCGACCTGCGACCTAGGGTGTCCTGGTGCCAGGTGCACATATGGACACCCTTATGCTTGAACATGGTGTTTGTTATGGACAGACTGTGGTTAGCACAGAAGTCCAATAACTGAACACCACTCGGGTTCAGATCGGGCAGGCCGTTCCTCCCAATCACCCCCCTCCAGGTTTCATTGTCGTTGCCCACGTGCGCATTGAAGTCCCCCAGTAGGACAATGGAGTCTCCAGGAGGAGCACCCTCCAGCACCCCAGTCACAGACTCCAAAAAGGGTGGGTACTCTGAAACATCATTTGGTGCATAGGCACAAATGATGGTCAGGACCCGTTTCCCAACCCAAAGGCGCAGGGAAGCAACCCTTTCGTCCACTGGGGAAAACTCCAATATAGAGGCAGCAAGGTGGGGCGATACAAGAATACCCACCCCTGCTCGTCGCCTCTCGCCCGGGGCAACTCCAGAAAAGGCCAAGCTCCAGCCCCTCTCCAGGAGACTGGTTCCGGAACCGGAGCTGTGTGTTGAGGTGAGGCCGACTATATCTAGCCGGTATCGCTCAACCTCGTACACCAGCTCAGGCTCCTTCCCCACCAGAGAGGTGACATTCCACGTACCAAAAGCCAGTTTAGAAAGCTTGGGATCAGTCCGCCAAGGTCTCCGCCTTTGACCGCCACCTAATCCACATAGCACCAGACCCCCATGATCCCTCCTGCAGGTGGTGAACCCACTGGAGGGCGGACCCATGTAACTCCTTCGGGCTGAGCCCGGCCGGGTCCCATGGGTGGAAACCCGGCCACCAGACGCTAGCCTTCGAGCCCCTCCCCCAGGCCTGGCTCCAGGGTGGGGCCCCGGTAACCCCATACCGGGCGGGGTACACTGAATCCTTGATATACAATTTATCATGAGAGTCTGTTGGAGCGACCCAAAATGAAAAAATATACAGTACCAGGAGGTGTCTGAGCTGATGGCTGCTCATCGGGAAGATGGTGATTGTTTTGTGATTTTAAGCATCTTTTACATTAGTTATCAGTGAAAACATCAGCATGTAAACAACATAACAGGATAACGGTCCGCCTTCCTATAATGAACCCACCCACTTGAGGTGGTACTCAGTTGTAATGGAAAACCAACCACACCGTGTTGAGTCGAGTAGAGTCAAGGCAAGTCGGGCTGAGAAGGTGCTAATGGAAAAGGGGCTTAAGACTCAGGTGAGAAAGGCTGCAAGTCCAGACAGCATCAGCTCAAGGGTCCTCAAGTCCTGTGCAGACCAACTGTACGGGATTGTGGAGCAGATCTTCAGCCTGAGCCTGAAGCTAGGGAGGGTGCCACAGCTGTGGAAAACAGCCTGTGTGGCACCTGTACTGAAAGCTCCGCACCTCAAAGATCTGAACAGCTACAGACCAGTGGCCCTCACATCACACCTGATGAAGACCCTAGAGAGGCTGTTCCTCACCCACCTCTGCCCCTGGAGGGACCGGCGATGGACCCACTTCAGTTTGCCTACCAGCATGGAATTGGGCTGGAGGATGCAGTGGTCTTCCTCCTACATCGTTCCCTGTCCCACCTGGAGAAGCCTAGGAGCAATGTGAGGATCATGTTCTTTGATTTCTCCAGGGCTTTCAACACCATCCAACCAGTAATCCTGAGGGACAAGCTGCTGTGCGCAGGGTTGGACCAGCACCTGTCATCGTGGATCCTGGACTACCTCACAGACCGACCACAGTTTGTGAAAATCCAGGCCTGTGTCTGACACCATCAGTCACTCCAGACTGCATCAGTCAGTCCAGAATGCTGCTGCTCATTATCTAACTCGAGCTAGTAGGTTCTGTCATATAACTCCCATTTTATCTTCCCTGCATTGACTTCCAATTAATTTTATAATTCAATTTAAAATTCTTGTTTTTGAATGTAAAACCATTCATGGTGAAGCTCATTCTTACATCTGTGACCTACTGCATTCATACTCTCCTAGCAGGTCTCTTAGGTCAGAACCTTCTATCCGTACCAAAAACTACACTCAAGACCAAAGGTTTGTGGAACTCCCTACACCTCATTTTAAGATCTGCACCTTCATTTGCTCATTTTAAGAAGCATTTAAAACCCATCTTTTTACTTTGGCATTTAATTAATCAGAATCAGAATCAGAATCAGAATCAGCTTTATTGCCAAGTATATTTACAAGTAAACACACAAGGAATTTGACTTGACATAAGACGCGCACGTTAGGCGCATCCAATGACGCGTCGCCATACAAGGCGCCTGTCAACAGTGGAGGTAAAGAGGGGGGAGGAGGGGGAGGAAAACACAATAGGAGAGAGAAAAAACATAGTAATCAGAATAAACGCTCATATGTGAGCCAAATTTTGACTACACAGAAAAAAACCCTCATGCATTAGCATACAATAGAATTCACAAGACACAAGAGAGCAGTGTACAGTATCTTTAATCAGTTCATGAATCAATGTGTGTGCGGTGTTGAGCAGTGTTGATGATAATAAGAGAGACCCAAGGACCCTTGGCAGAAGATGTTTTGTCTGTCTGGCGCCCAGTCTTATCTGGCGCTGCAGCTGGCTGTCCAAGGCCTTGTGCTCATGATTTTGAAAAAAACACAGACTGCAGACAGCCAGGAGGAATTTTCATGGGGAATAATAGTGCCAAATAGGACTGATCACAGAGAAGACTTGTATTTCTTCTGTAGATTCAGTACATTAATCCTTCATTGCGCAGCTTTGAATTCGTCGTGGAAAGACCTGAGCGAACCCATGATGTAATCCACCTTACGAGACAGTTCTCCAGTAGTCGCTATCATGGTCTTCTCCAGTTTCTCAATTTGTTGGATGCACCTCGCCTGGCCAGCATTTTGATAGGTTGAATCCATCTTCAGCAATTTGCGGTAAACCAAGACAATTCCTGTCCCAATCAGAATTATCCCAATCACCAAGATTACGAAGATAAACAGATCTTCAATATCTTCGATAGAAAGATTAGAGAGACACAGCATTTTCCATTTACCCGTGTCACATAGATAGCCCACTGGAGCCGTTCCAGCGGGGCAGACAGCTTCCCCCGGAGCACTTTTCCTTGTTGAAAAAATAGTGTCAATTGTGTTCAAAGCCCAGCTTATTAACTCCATAATTTCTTTTCGGCGGTCGCAGTTAGACGCAGGCAGACAACAGCAAGCTGGGATCTAGTAATAACAGGAGGGGAGGAAAAAATCAGCAGGAGAGAAGAAAAAAGCGTCTGCTCTCTTGGGAGGGCGGAAGTAGAGAATTAATTAATCTGCTGGTTGTACATTGTTCTTCTGTCTTTTATTGTTTACTGGTTTTTATTCTTATGTCTTTTATTGTCTTTTATTTATTTACTCTTTGATTTTATGGAAAACACTTTGCGACCCTGTCTGCTAAAAGTGGTCTACAAATAAACTTATTATTATTATTATTATTATTATCATCATCATCTGCAGTGTGGGAGACCTCCAGGGAACAGTTCTTGCTTCCTTCCTGTTTACCCTCTACACTACAGACTTTTCACACAACGCACCACACTGCCATCTACAGAAGTTCTCTGATGACTCTGTGATCATCGGCCTCATCTCCGATGGGGATGACACAGAGTACAGAAGACTGATCCAGGACTTTGTGGACTGGTGCCTGTGGACCTGCCTCCAGATCAATGCGAGGAAAACCAAGGAACTGGTGGTGAACTGCCGCACCTGTGGACAACCCCCCCACAGCACTCGTAAAGACCCAGGGAACAGACATTGAGATGGTGACATCTTACAAGTACCTGAGTGTTCACCTGAACAATAAACTGGACTGGTCACACAACACCAACGAGCTCTACAAGAAGGGGCAGTGCAGGCTGTTCCTCCTGAGGAGACTCAGGGCCTTTGGAGTGTGGGGGTCACTCCTGAAGACCTTCTACAATTATGTGGTGGCATCATCCATCACATTTGGAGTGGTCTGCTGGGGCAGCAGCATCACGGCAGCTGACAGGAAAAGGCTGAACAGACTGATCAAAAAAGCTAGCTCTGTTTTGGTGCACCGCCTTGACACAGTAGAGGAGATAGGAGAGAGGAGGATGGTGGCTAAGCTGTCATCTCTGATATGCTGATCTGCTCTGTTCTGCATTAATAGAAGCGAACAAGAATAACCCCAGGTTTCTCTTCAACACTATAGCCAGGCTTACAAAGAACCAGGACTCGGTCAATTCTCACATCCCCCCCTGAGCTTTCTACTCAGGACTTTCTGAACTTCTTCAATCATAAAATTTTATCTATTAGAGATGAAATCAGTCAGATTCTTCCTACCATAAACTCAAGTACATTAACTACTACAACTCCCTCAATTGATATCTGTTTAGATAAGTTTACTCCAATCGACCTCTTAGAGTTGGATAAAATAATTTCCTCATCTAAGCCTTCATCTTGCCTTTTGGACCCTATTCCTACCAGGTTATTTAAAATTATCTTCCCAATTATTGGCAGCCGTATTCTTCTTATAATTAATTCTTCTTTAACTCTGTGTTATGTACCACTGGCTTTTAAAGTTGCTGTAATTAAACCCTTACTCAAAAAACTGACGCTCGATCCGGGAGTTTTGGCCAACTATCGACCAATGTCTAATTTGCCTTTCATTTCAAAAATCTTGGAAAGAGTTGTTGCTGCACAATTGTTTGACCACTTGCAGGGAGTTGGTTTGTTTGAGGAGTTTCAATCTGGGTTCAGAGTTCATCACAGCACTGAAACTGCCTTAGTGAAGGTCACTAATGACCTCCTGATTGCATCTGATAATGGACTTGTTTCTGTTCTTGTTCTTTTAGATCTTAGTGCAGCCTTTGACACTATCGATGATGCCATTCTACTTGATAGATTAGAACACTATGTTGGACTAAATGGAACTCCGTTGCAGTGGTTTAGATCTTACTTGTCCGATAGATTTCAGTTTGTCCACATCAGTGATGAATTTTCTTCCAACTCTAAGCTCAGTCACGGAGTTCCACAGGGATCTGTGTTGGGCCCTACTCTTTTTAGTTTATATATGCTTCTGTTAGGCAATATCATTAAAAAGCACTGTATACATTTTCACTGTTACGCAGACGACACACAACTATACCTGTCAATGAAGCCCGATGATTGTAATCAATTAGCAAAGTTAGATGTCTGTCTTAAGGACATCAAAGCTTTGATGACTTGTAATTTTCTACTATTAAACTCAGATAAGACTGAAGTCATCCTTGTTGGCCCAAAACATCTTAGAAATTCCTTCCCAAATCATGCCCTTAATTTAGATGCCACCACTCTCATTCTGAATAGTTCTGTGAGGAACTTTGGAGTTATTTTTGATCAAGATCTGTCCTTTAATTCACATATTAAATTTGTTTCTAAGACTGTCTTCTATCATCTGCTCAATATTGCCAAGATTAGGAGCATCTTGTTTCTGAATGATGCTGAGAAACTGATTCACGCCTTTATCAGCTCTCGATTAGATTATTGTAATTCGCTATTATCTGGTTGTCCTAAAATATCCTTAAAAAATCTTCAGTTGATTCAAAATGCTGCTGCTAGAGTTTTAACTGGTTCTAGAAAAAGAGATCATCTCTCCCCAGTTCTGTCCTCCCTTCATTGGCTTCCCATAGAATTTAGAATCAAGTTTAAAATCCTTCTTCTCACTTTCAAAGCTCTTAATAATCAGGCCCCCTTATATATAAAGGATCTGATATTACCTTACCATCCTAATAGAGCATTACGCCCCCAAAATGCTGGACTACTTGTGGTGCCCAGAATCTCCAAAAGTACATTGGGAGGCAGAGCCTCTGCTATCAAACTCCTTCTCCCTGGAACCAGTTACCACTCTGGGTCTGGGAGTCAGACTCGGTCTCTGTTTTTAAGAACAGGGTAAAATCCTTCCTTTTTAATATAGCCTACGATTAAGGAGGGATTTTGTGTCTCTTAACCCTATTTTTGTTCTGCTGTTATTTGATTCATACTGCTGGTTGACCTTCAATAATGTACTTGGCTTCTCACTCACTGTTATGCTCTTTATGTCTGTCCTCTCCACCCTCTCTATCCCCTCACTCCCAGCCAGTCGCAGCAGATGACTGTCTCTCCCTGAGCTAAAGGTTTCTTCCTGTTAAATGGGAGTTTTTCCTCTCCACTGTTGCTAAGTGCTTGCTCATAGGGGATCGTCTGGTTGCTGGGTTTTTCTGAGATTGAGGGGTTTTCTCTGCATTTGTGGCACCACGAGACGGCTTCTGTAGTGATGTGGCACTGTATAAATAAAGATGAATTGAACTGAATTGAATAGAATAGAACTGAATCGCTGCTGGAGTCTGAGTCCCACCCCATGCGGGACACACTGAATGCACTGAGGAGCTCATTTAGTGGTAGGCTGTGTCATCCTAGGTGCATGAGGGAGAGGTTCCGCAGGTCCTTCCTACCTGCTGCTGTCAGACTTTAATGTGAAATATACTGTCTGGGTCCATATTTATATTTTGCCACGCAATTTAACTAACTGTAATGCTGTAGATACCATCTAGCTGCAATGCTCCTGCACTGTGTATATAACTATACATATGTATATTTATTTAACGCTTTGGGAAGCCAATTCTTATCTTATTATCTTATTTACTATTGCTCTGAGGGTTGCTGTCCCTGTGCTGCTGTAATTCTGTAATTTTCCCATTGTGGGACTAATAAAGGCTTTGTGGTGGTTCGGTTAACCCCCACAACAGATTAAGGACACTCAGCTCTCTTGTCTCTGTTTTTCCCGCTGCACTAATGAGATGTAATGTGCCATTCATGTGTTGTGATGCAATGTGCCACGCATGTATTGTGATGCAATGTGCCATGCATGTATTGTGATGTAATGTGCCATTCATGTATAGTGTTCATGTGTCCTGTCCTTACTGTGCTTCTTCTGAGCATCTTACATATGTAGATGTGTTTTGGTGTAAACCCCCACAAACAGACTGGTCAAACACAGCGCTCGGCTAGAGCAAATAACAGAACAGTGAAATGTGTATTAATGTCTACAGGCAGCCCCGCTTCGTCTGGCTCACTTCTGTGATGTTAATGTTGCCTTTCATGCATTGTGTTCATGCATCCTGTCCTTACTGTGACCTAGAGACTGAGATCAATATGTCTCTCAAATGCAAATGTCTCATGCCTGTTCTGTTATCTCTTTGATCATACCAACTGCTGTGAATGCTTTGATGTATTGTTGTAGTTGGGTATATATACTGCATTGTAACCATGCTGACGCTCTCTCATTCCCACTTCTGCAACCGCTGCTGCAGGACACAGACTTTGTGTCCCCTCTTCACTGAGAGCCTGAGGAATTCTGCTTCAGCCTGCTCACGCTATGGGCTGGAGCCGAGTTCCCGTGAAGGCGGTATGATATAATAAACTCTACTTAAAACCTTCAGCATCGCTACTTATTATTTTTCATCATGCCGCTTCACTGGTGACCCCGACGTGATCACGCTTTGTGCGAAGCAACCTTCTGAGCTGGACAGCTGCACTGGTGACCCGTTCTTCAGGATGAGATCTGCACGTCTGAGATCTGCTCATCCACGCTGGACCGGCCGCGCTCGCAGCTCCTTCACACGAGAGCGCAGGCACCTCGTCCCTTCTCCACAACGGCGACCTCCAGGGCCGGCAGAGAACGCAACACGTGGACCTGAACGCACCACGCCCGAGCCTGAGGAGCAAAGATCGTCTATTCCCTCCCGCCGCTCCAATGCATCTGCACGAGCCTGAGGGACAAAAGATCGTCTATTTCCTCTCACCGCTCCAACGCACCATGGCCAATCTGCAGCCACAGCTCAACCTGGATTTTATCGGCGCCGTCTGCGCCGATCCCCACCAAGATTCTGCACCCTGGTTCTCCTCTCCAGCTGGCCCACCCACGCACGGAACCCCCGCGCACGCACCGGGGAGTTACGAGGACGGCGCATCACGCACGGGACAAATAACGGCTCCAGAGACCGCCATCGTCCTCCGCCGCTGCGCACAGAACCTTCAGGGCTGCTCGTTCACCTGAAGCAAGCACGCAGCTTGCCACTGGATTTTTTTAATGGTCTCAGCCATGGCACAAAGGGATTTCAGCCATCAGCTGTTCCCGGGGGTTTTGGGGTTGCTCCTGCACCTAAAGCCAACACGCCAGTCCCTCTGCTTTTGTATATTTTTTTCTTACAGCCGCTCCTGCTTTTCTTCATGGCCACGAGAGGAGTCAGAGACTAATTTTTCTTCTTGTGATCTCCGCGCGCGCAACGGGACAGCCCCTCGACGTCGCGGAGCAGCAAGCAATTTTTGCGCGGCTCGGACGATTTTACAGCCCCTGTGTTGTGATGCAATGTGCCACGCATGTATTGTGATGCAATGTGCCATGCATGTATTGTGATGTAATGTGCCATTCATGTATAGTGTTCATGTGTCCTGTCCTTACTGTGCTTCTTCTGAGCATCTTACATATGTAGATGTGTTTTGGTGTAAACCCCCACAAACAGACTGGTCAAACACAGCGCTCGGCTAGAGCAAATAACAGAACAGTGAAATGTGTATTAATGTCTACAGGCAGCCCCGCTTCGTCTGGCTCACTTCTGTGATGTTAATGTTGCCTTTCATGCATTGTGTTCATGCATCCTGTCCTTACTGTGACCTAGAGACTGAGATCAATATGTCTCTCAAATGCAAATGTCTCATGCCTGTTCTGTTATCTCTTTGATCATACCAACTGCTGTGAATGCTTTGATGTATTGTTGTAGTTGGGTATATATACTGCATTGTAACCATGCTGACGCTCTCTCATTCCCACTTCTGCAACCGCTGCTGCAGGACACAGACTTTGTGTCCCCTCTTCACTGAGAGCCTGAGGAATTCTGCTTCAGCCTGCTCACGCTATGGGCTGGAGCCGAGTTCCCGTGAAGGCGGTATGATATAATAAACTCTACTTAAAACCTTCAGCATCGCTACTTATTATTTTTCATCATGCCGCTTCAGCTTATCTTATCATATATGGACCCTTATTTTTTTCAAAGCTTAACCATAACACTGATTGCTGGCCAAATGCTGAGCTTCTTTTCTCCTCAACCAACATCCAAATTGCACAGCAGACTGTCAGTCTTGAGGCTTTGTCTGCAAATTAATTTCAAGTGTATTCCTGTTTCACAGCAGTTGTTTGCAATGACTGTCATTATCAACAAAGAGCGTCAACAAGCTGATTATCCTGGCCATGTAGGGTTCAAGCAGCTGCGCAGACAGAAAGGAAAAACATTGCCAATAAAATATACGAGCTACGAGAGAGAATGGGAGGATATCTGTGGCTCAGAGCTGCGGGGAAAAATTTCCTCCTTTGCATGAAGGTTCACAATTACTAGAACAATGTGATGCTTCTATTCAACACAGTTTGTCAAGCCAGTTGTAACAGTTTGCTGCTGCTAAACCTGGGGTGAGGAATGTAATTTGTTGAGGACCCGATCACAGCGGGTCTTGCCTTGAGGGGGTCCGTGCACCTAAAGAGACTCAATGCACAAACAAGCAATTATTTCTAAATGAGTAACCTTCGCAGATGGAATGTAAAAGAAACACTATCCTTAGCAATTTGTTGGTAGCAATTATTCATTTAGAGGTTGGAAAGTTTGTTTTCTTTGAAAAGAGAGAGAGAGAGAGAGAAAAAAGGAAATTGCTTTTGTTGCTCTGTAATTTCATACCCAGACAGAATGTTAAAGATAGAAGGCTGTGTTGATGTTAATTTACAATGTCACAGTTTACCAAGAATGTTTCTCTCAACAGCCATGCATACCTCAACCTTGCTCAGCAGGATACGAGCTCAGCATGCACAAGCAGGTTTGAGGAACAACTGTGGATTTTATTAGAGGCGCGGGTGGGGGATGATTTGCTTCAAACAAAATAAAATGGGCATCAGAGTTCAAATGTGCCGTTTCATACAAAAATCTGTACACATTTCAAACACCTTGGTGCGATACTCAGCATTGATGGCAACAGAGCCCTCACCCCGACCCAAGGCCTATGATCTGGAGACTAAAGCCCAATCAAAGCAATGGAAGCATAATGACTCACCACCTCCGAAGAACGTACGTGTCCAACTCTCGGTGAGTAAGGTCATGCATGGGGTAACTGTTACGTTTGTAAACAGGCTGGTATTAGTAAGATGGTGGCCGGGTTGGCTAGGAGATACACCAGGGTGACTACTACTGATTTCCGGGGGTGACGCAGCCCAGGATATAAAAGAGTGGGCGGAAGAGGCTCTGCCTCTTTCATCATGAAGCCACCTGGCCAGCAGGAGAGTGCCGCAAGCCTTTGTAAATAGTCCTTATTTATATCGTGAATAAACCCTGTTAACCGAGGTGAGACTCACTCGTCATTCCTACATTATGGACACAACATTTGGCAATGAGGTAAAGGCGGTAATGGAACACTCTGTCGCTAGCTTTCGGCTGTTCCTCGAGGCTCCGGGTGAGCCCCTTGTGCCGTGGCCTAGGTGGTTTGCTGCCTTTGCCAACTATCTTGTTGTCCTGGGTTTGGGAGATTTGGAAAAGCTCTGTGCGCGAGCTGTGTTGGTACCTAATTTAGGAATGGAAGGGCAGAGGATTCTGGAGAATCTTGGAGGTGCGGACAGTTTTGACGAAGTGGTGCAGCTAATGGCGCGGTACTTTAAGACGCCGGAGAACGTCATTGTGAGACACATTCAGTTTTGACAGCACCGCCAGCGGTCAGGAGAGCCTGTGCGAAGATTCGTGGTGGACCTCCGCGAGCTGGCAAGGGAATGCAGATTCTGGACCCTGGAGGATGAGATGATTTGGGACCAGTTGGTGGAGCAAGTCTGTTGCACAGCGGCCCGGTCCAGATTTTTGATGCACCCAGGACAGATGACGTTAGCTGAGGCTGTTGAGCTTGCCCAACAGTACGAGGCAGCAGAGACCATCGCGAGGGGCCTAACTGAAGGGGCCTCTCTGGAAAAGAATGAGTCTTGCGCTAAGGCACTGAGCCTGGACCCTTGTGATGGCGAATGCGGAGAGGATGATTTTGCCTCCATGGTCAGAATAAGGTCTGCCCCTGGTACGCCAAAATGTTATTGATGTGGATCCACTGAGCACTGCTATAAGTCCAGAGTGTGCCCGGCGAAAGGAAAGCATTGTGGCAAATGTGGGATTTTGAACCATTTTGCCAGGGTGTGCGAAAACTGCGTACACAGGAGCTGTGGGAGAGATCCAGGTGTGAATGAATGAATGAATGAATGAATGAATGAATGAATCTTTATTTCGGATAGATTAAAAGTAAAGATTAAAAGAAACAGAATAATATAACAAAGGGGAAAAAAGAAAAAAATCCAACAAGGTCAAATTAAACAATAACTCCTCTGATTATACAGTTCAACATAAGTTATCCAAAATGGGTGATGGCTGAAGCTGCAGCTTATATTGCCCACCCATATTCCATCCAAGAATTCAAAAGAAAAACAAAACAAGAGCGATTACAATTCAGAACAAAGCTAAGACAAAATGTGACAAAAAGAAACTAAGCAGCAGCACAACACAGACTGGATATGACAATCCTTATGTGATTTTACATGTCATCTTGTATATATGTTTGGAGTATTTCTTCCTTTAGTTTTTGTTTAAATTGTCCAAGTGTTGTACATGATTTTAATTCAGGTCCAAAATCGTTCCACAATCTGACTCCTTGCGCTGAAACACAATATTGCTTGGTGGTAGTTCTCACTGAAGGTTTTCGAAATATACATGATCCTCTGAAATGATATTGTTTCTCCCTTATTTGGAACAACTTTTGGATATTTGTGGTCTGTGATAGATTCTTCACTTTAAATATTATTACTGCAGTTTTAAAGTCAACCAGATCTTTCAACTTGCGAGCTTTTAATTTAAGAAAAAGTGGGTTTGTTGGTTCCCTGTAAGCAGCTTTGTTTATTATTCTAATAGCTCTCTTCTGAAGCATAAAGACTGGATATATGTTTGTTTTATATGTATTTCCCCATACTTCAGTACAATATGTCATGTACGGGAGTATTAATGAATGATACAGCGTATATAGTGTGGGTTGATTCAGCAAATATTTCACTCTATGTAGTATTGCGATTGATTTGGATATTTTACCTTTAATATAATTAATATGTGACTTCCAACACAGTTTATTATCAATTATTACTCCAAGAAATTTAGTTTCAGATACCCTTTCAATCTCCACACCATTCACACTGAGTTTAGATACTAAGCTGTTGTGATGATTGTTAAAAACAATAAATTTTGTCTTACTTAAATTGAGCATTAATTTGTTTGAATCAAACCACAGTTTAAGCTTTCCAGCACTTACCACAATTTTGTAGTTTCTTTAAAAGGAACTCCGATTATATTGGCTTGTTAGCTCTATATGCTTTATTTTTATGTTAGTAACATAACTATAATATAATTTTTTTGAAAATAATTCCCAGTTTTATATATTTTTAAAAAACTTTATTACGATGTAAATCGCCATTTTTGTTTACGTCGCAATGCATTCTGGGTAGTGACGTAGAATGGTTGCAGCTGTTTTTTCTGTCTTATACAAGCCAAGAAGCGAAGCTACTAACTACTGCCATTTGTCAGTGAAAATGCCACATTGCGTGGCTTTTGGATGTAATTTCCAATCAAAGGGAAATAAAGAGAACGGGGTGAGCCTCCATAGCTTTCCTAAAGAGGGAAAGTTGAGGAAAAAGTGGGGCGGCAGCGGCTCAGCAGGTAGAGCAGGTCGTCTAATAACCCGATGGTTGGCGGTTCACATCACGCTCTCCCCAGATATCCTGCCGTTGTGTCCCTGGGCAAGACACTTCACCCGCATTGCCTCCAGTGTCCATAACACTGGGTATGAATGTGTAAAAATGTTTAAATGTTCGGTGGAGGCCGTTGGCGCCGATTGGCAGCCACATTTCCGTCACTCTGAGTGTCTGTGATCACGCACTACAGCGCACGCTTGATAAAGCTGACATATATATTAATCACGCTATGATAAAGCACGATATCGCTCAAAGCGCGTGCATGAGACATGTCTGTGATCACGCGCTCTAGCACACGCCTGATAAAGCTGACATATATATTAATCACGCTGTGATAAAGCACGATATCGCTCCAGCATGTGGCACCGGGATTCCTCTCTGTTCCTGAGGTGCAGGACAGAAGAGGATGCGAGGCGCATCTGCATAGTGATCAGTCCATACCTCTCACGCTGAGCGCTCTGCCAGCCCTGTACGCTGTGGGGGTTACACACGAGGTGTTCCTCCACACTCTCAATAATTTTTTTTCCCGTATATTTTTCTTTTTGGCGTATAGAAATGGCAATATGCCCATATTTGCTAAAATTGCATTTTCCCCGTATTAAAATACGGCGAAACCGTATCACTTGACAGGTATGCCGTGACAAAATTCGAACCATCATTCGCTTGAGCGTGCGCAAAGCGCACGCTCTGAGCGATATCGTGCTTTATCACAGCATGATTAATATACTGTATATGTCAGCTTTATCAGGCATGTGCTATAACGCGTGATTTGCTTGCGCATGCTCAAGCAAATCATGGTTCGAATTTTGTCACACATACCTGTCAAGTGATACGGTTTCGCCGTATTTTAATACTGGGAAAATGCAATTTTAGCAAATACGGACGTATTGCCATTTCTGTACGCCAAAAAGAAAAATATATGGGAAAAAAATTATTGAGAGTGTGGAGGAACACCTCGTGTGTGACCCCCACAGCGTACAGGGCTGGCAGAGCGCTCAGCGTGAGAGGTATGGACTGATCACTATGCAGATGCGCCTCGCATCCTCTTCTGTCCTGCACCTCAGGAACAGAGAGGAATCCCGGTGCCACATGCTGGAGCGATATCGTGCTTTATCACAGCGTGATTAATATATATGTCAGCTTTATCAGGCCTGCGCTGTAGTGCGTGATCACAGACACTCAGAGTGACGGAAATGTGGCTGCCAATCGGCGCCAACAGCCTCTGCGGCCTCCACCGAACATTTAAACATTTTTACACATTCATACCCAGTGTTATGGACACTGGAGGCAATGCGGGTGAAGTGTCTTGCCCAGGGACACAACGGCAGGATATCTGGGGAGAGCGTAATGCGAACCGCCAACCATCGGGTTATTAGACGACCTGCTCTACCTCCTGAGCTGCTGCCGCCCCACTTTTTCCTCCACTTTCCCTCTTCAGGAAAGCTATGGAGGCTCACCCCGCTCTCTTTATTTCCCTTTGATTGGAAATTACATCCAAAAGCCGCGCAATGTGGTATTTTCACTGACAAATGGCAGTAGTTCATAGCTTCGCTTCTTGGCTTGTATAAGACAGAAAAAACGGCTGCAACCATTCTACGTCACTACCCAGAATGCATTGCGACAAACAAAAATCGTAATAAAGTTTTTTAAAAATATATAAAACTGGGAATTATTTTCAAAAAAATTATATTATAGTTATGTTACTAACATAAAAATAAAGCATATAGAGCTAACATGCCAATATAATTGGAGTTCCTTTTAATAATAAATTATGATCCACTGTATCAAATGCTTTTTTTAAGATCCAGGAATTACATGTTGCGCAGAAGACTCCGATGGTTGTGCATACCGTCTCCCCGGAGACGACAGGGAGGATTGGCTGCACTGTCACGTTAGATGGAGTCGAGATTCCGCTCCTAGTGGACACGGGAGTGGTGATTTCTGTCCTGAATCTTGAAACCATGGACCAACTGTTTCCCCACCGACAGATAAGAAGGCATCAAGTGGAGTTTTATGGCTATGGGCGGAACAGGTTGGCTAGTTTGGGCTACGTTGAGATGCAGGCCTGTTATAAAGACAGTGTGGTGCCCAGTGTTCGCATTAATGTTTCAGCATCCGGTGTTAACGTTATGGGTTGCAACCTATTTTACAGCCTTGGGTTCTCCATTATGAATGTTTTGGATGAAAAATGGTCTGGCTGTGGACTGTGGGGCCGACCTGTTCCTGCCATGGAGGGTGCTGAGGTGTGGGATTCGGACTGGATGGACAATGTGACTTTGGGAGTGCACACGCCGTGCCACGTGGAGCTCTCTCGGGATGGACCCGACGCTGTCATGCAGGCTGCCCTGGACGAGGGTGCTGGATGGCATGGCGGGACCCCCGATGAGGCTCATCAGGACAAGATGCCAATGCCGGGAGAAAACGGGGCTAGACTGCTGAGCATGGTTATCGTAAAGCGCTCCCAGCGACGACCTGCCAAGATGAGACCCAGGAGAGCCTGTGAATCAGAGCAGCTGGAGTTGGGGGCCAGTCGCAGGATCGTGATCTGATAAAGAGGAAGTGGGCTTCCTCAAAGACCAAGGTTGAGGCTCGAGTATGTGTAGATCACAGTCCATGCGAGCAGTGGGACAACCAGGGGCGGTTCCAGGTGGAGCCCGGTCGGATGGAGGCAGCTGGGTGGAGGTCTATTCATGTCTGGAGACACCTGAGGGATTTGCGGCTGCCAGAGGCGGAGAGGAGACGGTGCAGCAGGAGTCCTGAAGTGAAGAGACGGAGACGCCTTGAGAGGGATCCATCTGGGCACTGAGGGTTATATTTTGCATGCATGTGTTGTTTTCTTCAGTCCTGTTTGGTGTTATTTTCTATTTGGTGCCCCGTAAATTGTGTTTAATAAAAAAAGAATGGTGTGACTGTGAGTGCGGGAGGCGTCCTTTTGATGTTTAGTTGCGAATTTGTTTAATTTGCATATCAGTTATAGATGCCTGTGTGTGCACTGTGTCTAAGTATATTTTAGAGAATTAGATTTTGTGTCAAATTTTTTATGGTCTGACCGGCGGCGTCTCTGTGTGAGATTACATTAGTGATGTCTGGAGTTTGCCTGGTTTGAGTGACTTATTTTGATTGATTTTTCTAAGTATTTGTAGGAATTTGATTTAATTGGATTGTTTTTTGTTTGAATACCCCTTGTGCATTTTACTCTGTGTGCCCATTGTGGGGTGGGAGTTGGGGTGGGGGGCCACCTGTAGAAAGTGTCTTGTGTTTTCTTGTATGTGTTATTTGATGTTGTTAAGAGATTATTTTCAGTTAGAAACACAGCTTATTGTTTTACTTGTATGTTCCCCTTTTTCCAAGCGGCAGAATAATCCGCTTAGCCGTGTGGGGGGTGCTAGTGGTCTACCCAGCCCCTTAGCCTTAGTTGTGTGATTGGATAGGAGTTTTGTTTATTTTCTGTACATATTTTGATTAGTGTATGTTTCGGGTGATAAATTTGGGTGGGTTATTTGTGTGCTTGGCATTTTTTTTTGAGGGGGAGGATGTTATGTCTGTAAAGAGGCTGGTATTAGTAAGATGGTGGCCGGATTGGTTAGGAGATAGACCGGGGTGGCTACTACCGGTTTCCGGCGGTGATGCCACCCAGGGTATAAAAAAGTGGGCAGAAGAGGCTCTGCCTCTTTCGTCGTGAAGCCACCTGGCCAGCAGGAGAGTGCCGTAAGCCTCTGTAAATTGTCCTTGTTTATATCCTGAATAAACCCTGTTAACTGAGGTGAGACTCACTCATCATTCCTACATTATGAACACAACAGTAACGATGAAGGATTTCCTGGAAAAGGGTACCACAATTACTGGGACATACTACACTTTACAGCTGCAGAAATTTCAGAAGGCCATCAAGACCAAGAGGTGTGAGATGCTGACCAAAGATGTCCGCCTCCTGCAAGACAACACCCTGGTTCAAAACTTACATGTTGCCCTGCAGCTATGAAAGTCTTCATGGTTGTGGCACAGGTGTAATGTGGCCGACTACTGATCGGAGGGTCAGGGGTTCAATTCCCACTCTGTCTGCAGTCTGCATGTTGAAGTGTCCTCAAGCAAGACACTGAATCCCCAGTTGATCCTGGTGGGTTAGGCCAGCACCTATGCATGGCAGCTCCTCCATCAGTGTGTGAATGGGTAGATAGCAGGATCTGTAAAGCGCTTTGGTCACTTATAGATTAGAAAAAGTGCTAAATAAGTGAACACCATTTACTCTCCCGACCTCCCACCATCTGACTTCCACATCTTTCCAACCATGAAGTCATTTTTGAAGGGCAAACACTTTCAAGATGATGAAATGCTGATTGCTGAGGTCAGGTCATGGCTTCTAATGCAACCTGCAGACTTCTACAGGTGAGGACTCCTCAACTGCATAGAGCGATGGGAGAAGTGTGTGACCCTTGGTGATACCTATGTAGAGAAAGACTGATAACTGTGCCAAGTTTGGTTCCTGTAAGTCAGGGGGAATCTTTAATGAGCAGCCCTAATAGAAGAATGTTTACTTCATTCTTCCACCTTGATTTTAAGGATCAATTGACTTTAGTGGCTCCATACAGATTGTTTTGGGATAAAATTTGGATAAAGTGGCTGTTTTTATTGTAGATGTCATTGACCCCTGCCTTAGACAGATGGAGGAAAGTGGAGTCGGTACTGGGAGAGCGTGCCGCCTCCATTCCCCTAAGGTGCTACTTGAGTTTGAATGCAGACACATTTTTCGTGTCCAGAAATTGTACTTAAGTAAAAGTAGCATTACCTTGTGATATTAATTACTCAAGTATAAGTAAGTGTTCTTACCAAAAGAAGTTTTTTTTTTTTGTTTTGTAAACTTTTGTGACATTTTTTAAGACATTTTTTTGATTTTTGACTTTTTCTTTGCAACTTTCAGTGATAAATTTGTAATATGTTGTGATATATTCCTGTCTTTTTTCCTGGAATTTCAAAACTTTTCACTCAGATTTTCAACATATTTGATGTATACTTACACCTTTATCCTCATAATTTTTTTAGTGTACATTTCAAACTTTATTAAATTATGAATTTGCAGTTCCTTCCTTGTAAAGCTGCACTTATGCAATTTGTGAAGTTTTTCTCCTACATGTGCTGTTGTGAAGCGCTCATTTTACGAGCACTAATTAGGACACCAAATGCTCTCTGTGAATTTACAAGTTTATTAACATAAACACAGAAACGTGAACATAGAAAACTGAATCATAAAGTCCATGGCACAGATAAACAAGAACATTAACATGGAAAATGCTGGAGGCGAGCAGGACTCAACGTCCACGGGAACATGAAGCTGGAATCGCCGAGCAAGGGGGGCAGAATCCAGCCGGAGCACACCCAAAGGCAGCCGGGGCTCACGGCTGGAAATAGGGAAAAATACCTGGATGAAGCCCTCCATTCACATCTACAGCAGGACCCAAACACACTCAGGATAATTGGAGCTCCTGAGGATGGGTGCATAGGAAGAAGGACACGACAGTCCCCCAGGGGTTTGCCATGCCCTTATATGCCAAACATAATTAGAAGCAGGTGTGGATACAAGTGGAGAAAATAACAGAATAACAAACAGGTGTGCAGCTCCGACCGGTTAGACAGACGGAAGCTGCACAACGCTGTCAAAATAAAACACAACCAAGAAAACCTGACGACACAAGAACATAACTATAAATGCACAAAGAAACAGAGAAGACTGATCAAAACTAGAGACGGGGCACGGCACCCCCCCCCCCCCCCATGCCCCTGGATCATGACAGAGCCTCCTCCCCCCCAAGGGGTGGAATCCCAGACACCCCACGGTAACGTCACAAAAACACTCCCCCCACACACACACACACAGAAGACCCTCCCAATACAAAACAAAACCCAACATGACACCATGACCAAAACAAGGGGAAACTGTGCATACCGGAGGAGGGCAGAGCTCATGACCAGAGGGAACAGAACAACCTAGAACACTGCAGCTGAGGCGCACCCATACGCCAGGAAACCTGAGACAATTTCAGCTGGAGCACAGCAGGGCTCGATGGCTGAGGGAGAAGGGAAAATGACAACACCTGGTCGGAGCGCAGCGCACTCTCCTCAACAGTAGACCAATTGAGAATGTGAAAGTACAAAATGTAACAAAAAGAAAATAAAGCCAGACTAACATTAAATAAAACCAAGGCCACTAATACCCTTCAAACTAAAGATAACTCAAAATGAATAGCAAATAGACTTATTCAAATACTTCAAAAAGAAAAGAAACAAAAAGAACAGAAAAAAAATTACAGCACAAACCATCAAACAAAACAAAAAATTCATAGTCTAAGAAGGAACTCAACATCTTAAAGGTGAGGAGAAACCAAGAACTAAACATATTCAGGAAAAAAAAAGTCAGAAAAAACATTGCATCAAAAGGAAAACATAACATGAAATAACTCAAAAACAACCCACCCTGGGGGGGGCGGGGGGGGGGGGGAGAGGAGGGGAAACCAAGGCATGGAGGGACCGAACCCAATCAAAAACAAAAACAAAAAACACTCATGACCCACACTCTGTCCCACAGGTGGCAACATGGGACTCTAAGCCCAACGGATCACTGGATGGAGCAGCTTGGGTGGTCTTCCAGAGTCCCGAGTCCACCAGTGTCTAAGCTGGAACACGTCGAGTGGCAACTCCGCATTCCAGGACCACCCGAGAAGGAGGGACAACCCTTCAGGCGGCCTCTCGGCATCCCTAGGCCAGCGAGCCGCAGCACACAACCCCCCACCCCCACCCCCCGGGGGACAGCAGCCTGCCAAAGCGGTCCCCCTGGAGCGCAGGAACCGGGAGGCGCCATTTCCCTGGGATGGGTGGCCGACCAGGGGGAACCTTCCATGATGCACCCACAGTGGCCCCAGGCTGGGGCATAGCAGCAACCACAGTGACAATAGACTGCGGGTCGGTAGCACCCTTGGGGACCAAAAACGGTGGGTTGGCAGCCCCCTTGGCGACCACAGACGGCGGGTCGGCAGCACCTTCGGGGGCCTTGGTCTAAGACGTCGCACCCACGGTGGCCTTGGGGTGAGGCGTCGCACTCACGGTGGCCTCGGGCTGAGGCATTGCACCCATGGTGGCCCCCGTGATAAGGCACAGCACCCTCCACAAACCCAAGCTGGAGCGCAGCACCCACGATGGACTCAGACTGGGGCACATCATCCAAGATGCTCCCAGGCTAGGGCGCAGCACCCGCAGCACCCACAACAGCCCAAATGGAGGGGGAGCAGCACCCACGGAGATGTCGGATGGAGGGGGAGCAGCATCCACGGAGACCTCAGACGGAGGGGGAGCAGCACCTACAGAGACCTCGTACGAAGGAACAGAGACACACACACACACACACTGAATCGGGGTCGCCGGCAGCAGTGGAGCTCAGTGAGGAGGGCTCAGGTGCAGCTGACGGCCACACCTGGACCTCCTGACCAAGAGCCAGGCAAGATCTTTCTAAAACAGAGAAAGTGAAAACAAGAAAGAGCACTTTCCTGAGCTTGAGCTCCACTGCTGTCCAGGACTCTGGCGATCCTGCCAGGGACGTCTCGGGTCTCTCCACCTGGGTGTCCACACCCGGCACGGCCAGCTCGGATGGGGGGGGTTGTCTTGGTCCTCTCCATGTGGATGTCCTCTCCGGACACGATCACCTTAGATGGGGAGGAAAGAGAAAACACCGGAACAACATTGCTGGCAGTGGTGGAGCTTGGCAAAGGGGAACCGGAAGCAGAGGACATCTGTAGCTGGTTCTCCTCACCACGAGCCAGACAAGAATTTTCTAGAACTGTGTGTGTCAGAGCAGTGCAGAGTACTTGCCTGGACTCGAGCTCTACCGCCACCCAGGACTCCGGCGACTCTGCTGCGATGACCCCAGCAACAGGCATGATAGTGGATGCAGCCAGACAATCTCCAGGCTTGGTGCCCCCTGCTGGTGGGCCTCCCGGCGGGATGGCTGCTGCTGGAGGTGACCTCTCCTCCTGTCCCCAACGTGGCCACAGGGCAGGAACGGGAACTCCAAGAACCGCTGGTCTCTCTGCCGTCCGGCAGCTCTTTCAAAGGAGTGATGGTTTCTTGGAGGCCACAAAGGAATACATGGGAGAGGAAGGTGAGGGTGAGATGACAGCAGCAGGTGATGAGGACGCAGCTAGGTTTGGCTGCTGTCGCTGAACCTCATCACCAGGAACAAGGCAAGGTATTTCATTAACGGATGGCAGTAGCTCAGGAGGTAGAGCAGGTCATCCAATAACCACATCGGCGGTTCGAATCCCATTCTCCCCAGATATCCTGCCGTTGTGTCCCTGGGCAAGACATTTCACCCCCAATTGCTCCTTGTGGGTCTGGAAGCGCCATGTTAGGCAGCATGCCACCATCAGTGTGTGAATGTGTGTGTGAATGGGTGGATAGCAGTATCTGTAAAGCGCTTCGCTATATAAGTGAGTGCCATTTACCATTTACCATTAAAATAATAAGAAGGATGAAAACCCACTTGCCTTATTTCCTGAGGCACGATGGTTCCTGCTGCTGAAACTGGGCAAGGTAATGATCCTTCTGGCCACCGGTGACGTCTTTTGCCAAGGAGGGGGAGGCCTGGGCTTCTGGCGAGGGAGGCATGACACCGGAGCTCGAGACTGGCAAGGAGTCAATGATGCTGACGTCCGGGAGCGTCTTCCAGTTGGCACTGACCTGGATGCATGGACTAGGCTCCTCCCGCAGCTCTCCTGTCGCAGATCCTCCGGCTGAAACACCCTCTCCCTCCCTTCAGCATGCAGCACAAGCCGAGGGTGACATTGTACTACAGCCTCCGCCAAGTTTAAGTTCCAAAAGACATCTTTCAGGGGTGGAAAATACGCGAGCATTGGCGATGTTAAGCTGATCAAGTTTGCCGACGACACCACCGTCATCGGGCTCATCTCCAACGGTGACGAGTCCGTCTACAGGAAAGAGGTGGCCCAGCTGGTGTCCTGGTGCAGCCACAACAACCTGCAGCTGAACGCTCTGAAGACAGCGGAGATGATTGTGGACTTCAGGAAAGTCACAACCCCCCTGCCCCCCCTCACCATCACAGGCTCTCCCATCACCATTGCAGATTCCTTCCGCTTCTTGGGCACCACCATCACCCGGGACCTCAAATGGGAGCCAACCATCAGCTCCCTCATCAAAAAGGCCCAGCAGAGGATGTTCTTTCTGCGGCAGCTGAGGAAGCTCAAGCTACCCACCAAGATGTTAGTGCAGTTCTACACGGCCATCATCGAGTCCATCCTCACCTCCTCCATAACCGTGTGGTACGCAGGAGCCACTGCCAGGGACAGACTAAGGCTGCAGCGCGTCGTGCGCACTGCTGAGAAGGTGATCGGCTGCAAGCTCCCATCTCTCCAGGACCTGTACATCTCCAGGACCCGGAGGCGTGCAGGCCGGATCATAGCCGATCCTTCACACCCTGGTCACGTACTGTTTGCCCCCCTCCCCTCAGGTAGAAGACTTCGGTCCATTCAGACTAAAACCTCCCGGCACATGAACAGCTTTTTCCCCTCTGCCATCAGACTGCTGAACATTAAGTGACTTATTGACTCTCGTGCACTACGTACAGCAGCTCATGTCATTCATCACTGTTTTTCTGTTGCATTATCGACTGCACTGTGGTACCCCATATTATCTGCTACTTGCTAATTTATTTAAAACTGCCTTGACTAGTATTACTCATTATTATTATTATTATTATTATTATTACTTATTATTCTACACTTATTGCATGTTTTTAGTCTTTTAGTTTTTTAGTTTATCTCTTTATCTCATCATGTTTTTAATGTTGCAGCATGGCACTGAGACAAATTCCTAGTTTGTGTACTACATGAACAATGGCAATAAATCTGATTCTGATTCTGATTCTGATTCTGATGTGTCCATCCATCTCCCGGAGCTCAGCGCAGAGCTCCCACCCCAAGTTCTGTGAACATTGAGGCGAAGGATAGCAGGGAAAAAAGAAAAGATGACCAAAAGAAAAACTGCAAAACTCACAGAGGCTGATGTCCAGGTGGTCGTATCTTTCTGTCATGAAGCGTTCGTTTCACGAGTGCAAATGAGGACATTTTTTAAGACATTTTTTTGATTTTTGACTTTTTCTTTGCAACTTTCAGAGATAAATTTGTAATATTTTGTGATATATTCCTGTCTTTTTTCCTGGAATTTCAAAACTTTTCACTCAGCTTTTCACCATATTTGTTGTATACTTACATCTTTATCCTCATAATTTTTTTAGTGTACATTTCAAACTTTATTAAATTATGAATTTGCAGTTCCTTCCTTGTAAAGCTGCACTTTTGCAATTTGTGAAGTTTTTCTCCTACATGTGCTGTTGTGAAGCACTCGTTTTATGAGCACTAATTAGGATACCAAACGCTCTCTGTGAATTTACACGTTTATTAACATAAACACAGACAGAAACGTGAACATAGCAAACTGAATCATAAAGTCCATGGCACGGATAAACAAGAACATTAACATGGAAAACGCTGGAGGCGAGCAGGACTCAACGTCCAGGGGAACATGAAGCCGGAATCGCCGAGCAAAGGTGGCAGAATCCAGCCGGAGCACACCCAAAGGCAGCCGGGGCTCACGGCTGGAAATAGGGAAAAATACCTGGACGAAGCCCTCCATTCATCTCTACAGTGGGACCCAAACACACTCAGGATAATTGGAACTCCTGATGATGGGTGTGGATACATGAGTGGAGAAAATAACAGAATGACAAACAGGTGTGCAGTTCCAACCGGTTAGACGGCTGGAAGCTGCACAACACTGTCAAAATAAAGCACAACCTGAAAAACATAATGACACAAGAACATAACTGTAAATGTACAAAGAAACAAAGAAGACTGAGCAAAGCTAGAGACGGGGCACGGTACCCCCCCCCCCCCCGCCGTGCCTCCGGATTATGACATGTGCTCAGAGTAAAATTCAAACTGGTCACATGCACCTTCTAATGTAATACAAATCATATAACAACAGTAAAAGATTAGATATTTACTGAAAATATGGTTAATTAAAATCGTTTTACAAACATTCTATCAGAATCCAAAAATCATTGCAGTGTGAATTCTTGTGAACAGGAGCCACATTTTCTCTTTTATTTTCCCATAGATCCACTAGGTTAACATGTATCTGTTTTGTATTATGTGGGGCTTGATGTATGAGGTCAGCGTCGGGCTGCTATGTAAGGAGAGCTGACGTGCAGCATGTTGGAGGTTACAGAGTTGAGAGAAGGGGAGCAGGAGATGTCAGTTCTGCATGGCTGGCTCTAGTGGCAGATCCCTCTCCTTTGGGCGCCGGCACCTCTTCACCTCACTGTTCCCCTCCCTGTCTCCCTCTGAACTGCCACACTTATGTTGTGGCTGAGCCATCTCAGTCCTGTGGAGCACCAGAAGGCACCGCTGGAATCAGGCCGTTTCCTCTGCCAGGCTGAAACTTCTGTTCCTGCTAAATAAATGTCGGACTAAAGCCTTAATTCAAAGAAAATCTAGGAGGGCTGCTCATTAAAGATTTCCCCCAACTCATTTCCCATGGACTGAGAGGAACCAAAATTTGGCACAGTTATTAGTCTTTCTCTACACAGGTACCACCAAGGGTCACACACTTCTCTCATCGCTTTATGCAGCTGTGGAGATCTCACATGTAGACGTCTGCAAGTTGTGTCAGACGTGACAACCTTCAAAAATGACTTCATGGTTAGAAAGAGGTGGAAGTCAAATGGTGTGAGGTGAGGACGAGTAAGGGGGGTGAGGAATGATTTCATTGCCGCAGGACCGTGCTTTCATCTGGGCAACATGCAAGTTGTGAATTGGGGCACTGTCCTGCAGGAGGTGCATGCCACACCTCTCGATTTTGATGGCCTTCCACAGTTTCTGCAGCAGTAAGGCATAGTATGTCTGGGTAAGTGTGGTAATCTTTGCCAGGAAATCCATCATCAATACTCCATGCTGGTTCCAAAAGACCTTGCCTGCAGAAGGGTTGGACATGTGCCTTCTTCGGAGGTGATGAGTCATAATAAGATAAGCCTTTATTAGTCCCACAACGGGGAAATTCCAGATGTAATGCTTCCATTGCTTCAACTAGGCTTTAGTCTCTGGATCACAGTGATGGACCCATGTTTTGTCTGGCGTGGTTAGTCTGAATGGATGCCATTTCCACTGATGTTCGACCACACTTGAACTGTGGATTCCAATGCTTGACTACGTCGTACAATGGGACGTCCTCCCCAAAAGTCTTTTTTATCTCATCAAACGTCTCCTGTGGTGTGCGGCGTCTCAAACACAGGGACTTGATGGCCGCTTTGCATTCAACCGACTCCATCATCACACCTTACTCCACCTTAGCACCTGTAGAAGAGAAACTCTTAAGAGTTCAGAGCTGTAAATTAACACGTGACCTAAAGAGATATGGATTATTATACATGTGCCATTTCAGCCTCCTACAATAACTTGAAGTGGGTCTGGAGAAATCTTTGATGAACAGCCCTCGTATGTGTAAGTAAAAATTATGTAATAAACATTAAGATGATGCTCTTGCTGTGAAAAGAAATCAGATTTATAGAAGGCTATTGATCGTAAGTGGACACTGGCATCCTGTCCAGCATTCCATGCACTGATTGGCAACTTAAATCCAAACCCCCATGTTGGGTGTTCTTTCACAGTCAAACACCAGCTCTTTCTCTGATCATTATGGATGTCGCTCAAGCAAGTTTTGTTGGGATCACCTTCCAGCAAAGATACTTTCCATTCATTCCCACAGCTACTGCACTTCATCTCAGTCTAAGAATCTGCAGGAAACCTCATCCATCCAGCTAAAAATCATTCTATGCTTTGAGCCAAGCAAAAGATGTATTGCGACTGTCATAGATGGTGATGTATAGAGGCCACAGAATTGCTGTAGGAATTCTCTATGAAGGGCCACCATTAAAAATATTAGATGGCTGCAGAATGAAAAAAAATACTAAATCATTATTAACTTGAAATGGAATTTAAAAAGTACATTCAAAATAAAATGCTTAAATAGCTTGTGATGTGAAAAAGATAGGACACCCCATTAAATAGAAATGTGAGCATATCACACTTGAGCTTTCAACTTACATCTATCAATGATGTTTTTCCTCCCTGCAGACCTTCCATGTAAATGAAATGTGTGCAGTCTGTATCTGTTGTTAGATGCGTGCACTTTGACATCATTTGAAGCAAAAGCTCAGTATACGTAGAGTCCATGAAGATATTTCAGGAGTGTATGAGACTCTTATAATCATCTTGTCGTCTGCTCTTGGGATGAACTTGCTATACATGGCCAGGTCAGGCCATGTTGGTATGTGTTTTCCACCTGCTAAATATGTTCCAGATGAAGGAAGGGATGGTTTTGAATTCTTTTGAGAGCTACGTACAGTATATGGCTTCCAAGAGGCATGTGCACCAAGAATCAACTTGCCAGTGACCTCGAGAAACTCGTTGGAAATCACCATGGTGATACCTCAATCAGAAGCAAACAAACTTAATGTCTGAGGTGTAAATAGGACAGGTCACCATAACGATGTTCTAATCATTTGTACCAGATGTGGTGGACTTGAATATAGTTCTTGGTATTTGAAGTGACATGGTTGGTGCAACCAGACCCAGAAGCAGACCGAGGGGAGACAATGGTAAAAGTTCAACAATGATTTTATTGAACAATAACTGTGTTTGTAGTTATTGTTCACAAACACAATAACTGTGCACAGTGCACAGTGATGTTGGTAAGTTAACTTACAGTGGTTTAAGGTGAATAGTTCGCCAGGAGTCCGGTCCGCCTCAAAGGTTGGAGTTCCTGGGGAAAGCACACAAAAGCGGGTGAGAGCAACCCAAACAATATAGAAGACAAGGTTATTTCTAGGCTGCACACAGACATGGGTAACTGGCTTAGCAGGAGATGGCATGACGTGTCCAGGCTGAGTAACAGGAGAGCGTCCCTTATAAAGGACATCCCTAATTGCCTCCAGGTGTTCAGTGCTGCTGCAGGGAACTAGCCAGTTAGTGAAGGGAGAGAGTACCTGCAGGCATGCAGCCCTGGATCCTTACAGTACCCCCTCTCTTCATGACATACCTTCTGGCGTGACTCTTGGGTTGTCAGGGCAACATCGGTAAAACTCCTCGATGAGTGTGTCATTCATGATGAAGGATCTGGGGATCCATGATCTCTCTTCCATCCCATAACCCTTCCAGTCCACCAGAAACTGTGTTCCCCGGCTCCGGCGGTGAGCATTCATGATGGGATTGATGGCATACACCAACCCTCCATCGACCATCTTAGTTGGTAGGGGTGGGCAGAGGTAGCTGGAGAATACAGGCTTGACCTGGGAAACATGGAAGACAGGGTTTACGTGTAGAGAGGGCGGCAGGCTGAGCCATACAGAGGCAGGATTTACCACAGCAATAACTGAAAAGGGCCCGACAAAATGGGTAGCCAGTTTCTTACTGTTGATTTTAAGAGGGAAATTCTTAGTAGAAAGCCATACCTTGTCACTGACTTTGTAGGCAGGGGCAGAAGTTCTCCTCCGATTGGCCTATTTCACATTCTCCTCCCGTGTCCGGAGCAGCGCCGCTTTAGTGTCCGTCCAAAACTGGCGACATCTGTCCATATGAGCGACAACACTGGGGATGGCAATCTCCTCCTCAGTGATGGAGAGGAGAGGAGGATTATAGCCCAGTGACGCCTCAAACGGGGAGAACCCTGTGGCAGTGGAAGTGGCGGTATTGTGTGCATACTCCACCCAGGGCAGGTAGGTGCTCCAAGAAGCATGGTCAGATGTAATGACACATTGTAGAAATTCCTCCAGCTCCTGGTTGGCCTGCTCACATTGACCATTAGAGGATGACAGCCCGATGATAAACTGACCGTAGCTCTAATGGACTTACAGAAGGTTCGCCATACATGCGATACAAACTCGGGACCGTGATCAGAGACAATGTCATCTGGGATGCCATGCAGTCTAATGACATGCATTGTGAGTAGGCTGGCCGTCTCCAAGGTCGATGACAACTTATGAAGAGGGATGAAGTGTGCAGCCTTGGAGAATCTATCCACCATGGCCAATGTGGTGGTGTAACCATTGGAAGTGGGCAACCCAGTGAAAAAGTCCAGCACTATGTTAGACCAAGGACGGATTGCGGTGGTAAGTGGGTGGAGCAATCCTGCGGGTGGGGTGGTGAGGGACTTGCCTGCCAAGCACTGGGGACAGACTTTGATGTATTCCTTAACATCACGCTCCACTGTCTGCTACCAGAACATGTGACGCAGGGCGGCGAGGGTCCTGGCCACCCCTGGGTGACAGGAAAATTTACCAGCATGCAGCCAAAGGATGATGTCCTCCTTGACTGCAGCAGGAACAAACATCCAGCCTGGTGCCCCCCCCGGGTCCGGATCAGTGACGTGAGCATCCCTCGCCTTCTGCTCGATCTCCCATTTCAGTGCTCCCACAATGACGGAGTCTGGAATGATGGTGTCCATGCCTGAAATCATAGAGTCAGAGGAAAAGTGCAAAGAGAGAGCATCAGGTTTGACATTCTTAGAGCTGGGCCTTTAGATCAAGGTGAATTTGAAGCACCCAAAAAATAGTGCCCACCTGGGCTGGCGAGAGTTCAATTTTTTGGCATAGTTTCTCTCGGCGGGTGATAGGCGTCAAGAAAAAAAAAAAAAACGCACAAGGCTGGACCTTGTCAGTGGCCGAGCACTGGGAGAGAACAGCCCCCACCCCAGTGTCCGAGGTGTCTACCTCCACAATAAACTGTCTTTCAAGATCTGGTAGGGTTAGGATGGGGGCCTCAGTAAACTTGCTCTTCAGTAGGGTGAAAGCAGCATTGACCTCATCTGACAAGACAAACCGTGTCTTGGTGGAGGTCAGACAGGTCACAGGGGAGACAATAGAGCTATAGTTGCAAATGAACCTGTGGTAAAAGTTGGAAAAACCTAAGAACTGCTGTAGCTACTTTCTAGAAGTGGGTGTGGGCCAATCTGTGATGGCTTGGACCTTCTTAGGTTGTGGTTTAATTTGGCCGTCTGCAATAATGAACCCCAGGAATGTGGTTGATGTAGTGTGGAACTCACATTTTTCAGCTTTGATGGAGAATGTCACGCCACGCCACTCATCAGCGGCGCCACCTGCTCGCACACCTGTTCATCGTCAGCGGCGAGGGATATAAGCCGCCTCGCCCTGAGCTTCGGCCTGAAGCCGTCAGACTTCATTCCTCGTCAACATGACGCAGCTTATTCTTCAGCACGACGCTGTGTGGTAAGAAACATTTACCTCATCTGCTCCAGTCTGCTCTCCTGTGCACAGGTGGATTCCTCGGCGGCGGACAACTCCGTTCCTCGTCCTTCCTCGCTGCTGCACCAAGCCCTGCAGGTGGCTGTCTCCCGGGTTCCGTCCTTGTCGTGCCAGTCATCTGTCCCAAGCAAGTAAGCTTCTCCCTTGCCTATTCTCCTCCTGTGTTGGTGTGTGCCCATCACCCTGTGTCTTTGTGTTCTCTCCCATAGGGTTGCCGGCTGTACGGTCTCCTGCCTCTGTGCCTGAAGCAGACGCCGCCACCAACACATTAACATTCCGCAGACACACACCCATACACCCCTGTTGTTAATAAACGATTTGAACTACTCTGAGCCTGTGTGTGTGCGTCTCCTGAGCCGAACGTTATGTCAGTACGGCTTCAGCAGAGCGGCTCGGCAGACGGCGGGCTCGCGCACCGGCTTACCACTCTCGAGGCTCGAGTGGATCAAGTTGTTTATCAGCAACAGGTGATCCTTAATCAATTAGTTAACATAACAAACCGATTGGACCGCCTGGACCCCCAGCAGCCGTTCCCCCCGGCTCGCCAGGGTGGCGCGGCTCCTGCTGTTCCAGCGGCCGTCCAGCCGGCTCCAGTGGCACCGGCTCGGCTCACACCAATTCCGACCCCCGCCCGCTTTAGCGGAAAGCTCGGCGGAGCGCGGGGGTTCATTATGCAGTGTGAGTCCGTGTTCCACCGTGTGCCCAGAGATTTTCCCTCGGATCACAGTCGAATTGGTTACATAGGGAATCTTCTGGAGGGGCGCGCGTTAACTTGGACCTACGCCATAATGGCGAAGCCCAGTTACGCCACCCTCACCTACGACCAATTCGTGGGGCGCTTCCTGGAGGTCTTCGACCATTCTCGAACCAAGACGGTCCAAGTCAATCGGCTCCTCGCTCTCCAGCAGGGAAGCCGGTAGGCAGCGGACTATGCGGTCGACTACCGGGTAGCAGCGGAGGAACTGGGCTGGGACGAACGCTCCCTCTGTGGCCTGTTCCTCCGCAGCCTCAACGATGATCTGAGGGATGAACTGGCTGGACGGGATATCCCTGGAACGCTAGCGGAGCTAACTTCCCTAGCCATCAGCTTGGACAACAGGCTGCGCGAGCGCTCCTCAGGACGGAAGTCGTCTACTTCTCGTCCTCGGGGAGCCTCGCTGCGCCTGCCCCAAGCTCGCCCCCTGGCGACGCCGCCACCATCGCGCCCCGAGGAGTCGGAGCTGATGGTGACGGGCTGGACAAAGTTCTCCCCGGCAGAGAGACAACGCCGCCGTGAGTTGAATCTCTGCATGTATTGCGGAGACAGTCAACACACGGTGGAGCTTTGTCCACAAAAGCCAAACGGCGGGGTCCGCGAGTCACTGTAGGGGGCCTCGCGGACGTCAATCGGTTCAATCCCCTCACTCAATTGAAGCTGCCCATCCGTTTCTGCCACAACCCCACTGGGCATCTCACTCACGCACTGGTGGATTCGGGCGCAGAAGGCAGCTTCATTTCACAAAGCCTGGCAACCCGTTTGGGCATCCGCTGTCAGGCACTCAAGAATCCCATCTCCCTTGTTAACCTCTCCCGTGCCTCCCTTGGGAGAGTCTCACCCCAGACCATCCCCGTCCCGGTCATCGTCTCAGGAAACCACCGGGAGGAGATGACCTTTTATGTCCTACCCAACTCTGTGTCGCCCGTCATCCTGGGGTATCCCTGGCTACGCCTCCACAACCCTGTCCTGGATTGGAAGTCAGCTGGGGTATCGGCATGGAGTACGTTTTGCATGGGCACCTGCCTTCAGTCCGCTGCCTGCTCTCCGTCCGCTTCTCCCCCTGCTACGGACGCTGCACCCCCGGACCTGTCTCTGGTGCCTCCGGAATTTCACGACCTGGGTATGGTGTTCAGCAAGACGAAAGCTATGTCTCTCCCCCCTCATTGGCCCTATGACTGCGCCATCAACCTCCGCCAGGGGCTCCCTTACCTTCTGGTCGGCTCTATAGCCTGTCAGCGCCGGAGAAGGAGACAATGAACGCCTACCTGAAAGAATCATTGAGCGCTGGGATAATCCGCCCATCATCGTCACCCGTGGGGGCAGGGTTCTTCTTCGTAGGGAAAAAGGATGGGTCCCTCCGCCCTTGCATTGACTATCGGGCCCTCAACGACATCACTGAGAAGGACCGTTACACCCTGCCCCTCATGGACACTGCCTTCCACTCCCTCCAGGGGGCGACCTGGTTCACCAAGCTGGATCTACGCAGCGCATACCACCTCGTCCGGATCCGGGAGGGAGATGAGTGGAAGACAGCCTTCCGTACCCCGAACGGCCACTTTGAATACCTGGTAATGCCGTTCGGGTTGACCAACGCTCCTGCCGTCTTTCAGCGCCTCATTAATGACGTCCTCCGGGACTTCATCGGCCTTTTCGTGTTCGTCTACCTGGACGATATTCTCATCTTCTCCAAGTCCAGGGACGAGCACCAGGTCCATGTGATGCGGGTCCTCCAAAGACTGCTGGAGAATCGGCTATACGTGAAGGCTGAAAAATGTGAATTTTACGCCAGGACTACATCCTTCCTGGGGTTCATCATCGCCCACGACAAGGTGCTCCCAGACCCAGAGAAGGTGAAGGCGGTGGTGGAATGGCCTACACCTGCGTCCCGGAAGCAGGTGCAACAGTTCGTTGGTTTCGCCAATTTCTACCGCCGCTTTGTCCCCAACTTCAGCTCCATCGTCGGACCACTGACCCGCCTCACGTCCCCTAAGGTCCCGTTCCGGTGGACCGAAGAGGTCGCTGCTGCCTTTCAGGCGCTGAAGGCGGAGTTCTCCTCCTCCCGGGTCCTTTGCCAGGTCGACCCCGCGCTGCAGTGCATCGTGGAGGTAGACGCCTCGGACACGGGAGTGGGGGCAGTGCTATCCCAGCGATCGCTGGACGATGGCGCCAAACGGCCCTGCGCCTTCTTCTCCCGGCGCTTGTCCCCGGCGGAGAGGAACTACGATGTGGGGGACAGAGAGCTCTTGGCCATCAAACTCGCCCTGCAGGAGTGGCGCCACTGGCTAGAGGAGGCGAACCTGCCGTTCGTGGTCCTGATGGACCACAAGAACTTGGAATGCCTATGATCTGCCAAGCGCCTGAACGCCCGCCAGGTGCGCTGGTCCTTGTTCTTCGCCAGGTTCCAGTTCTCCATCACCTTCAGGCCTGGCTCCAAGAACGGCCTGCCTGACGCCCTCTCTAGGCAGTTCACCCCCGTGGAGTCGGAGAAAACGCCTCACACCATCCTGCCCAGGTCGTGCGTCGTGGGAGCCATCTCGTGGGACATTGAGAGCAAGATCCGGAAGGCGCAGGAAGTGGAACCTGACCCTGGCGGCGGACCGGAGGGGAGGCTGTTCGTGCCATCCGCGGTCCGAGGAGAGGTCATCCACTGGCTGCACACCTCCAAGCTCACCTGTCACCCTGGCACCTCCCGGATGATAGACCTCCTCCAACGGTCCTTTTGGTGGCCAGGCCTGCGGAGGGACGCAGCCCGCTACGCCCGGGCTTGCCCAATTTGTGCCACCTGCAAGTCGGGAAATGCCCCTCCAGCGGGTCTGCTCCAGCCCCTGCCCATCCCTGGCAGGCCCTGGTCGCACATCACGTTGGATTTCGTCACCGGACTCCCCGTCTCCAACTCCTATGACACCATCCTGACCATCGTGGACCGTTTCTCCAAGGCTGTGCACTTCGTCCCCCTGCGAGGCCTCCCTACTGCCCTGGAGACGGCGGATCTCCTCGTCCAACACGTGGTCAGGCTGCACGGGATTCCGGTGGACGTGGTCTCGGACCGGGGTCCCCAATTTTCATCTGAGGTTTGGAGGTCGTTTTGTAACGCCATCGGAGCCAAGGTGAGCCTCTCCTCCGGCCATCACCCCCAATCCAACAGGCAGTGTGAACGGACCAACCAGGAGCTGGAGGCTGCGCTCCGCTGTGTGACCGCATCCAAACCCACGTCCTGGAGCAACCATCTTGCCTGGGTTGAATACGCCCACAATACCGCTCGCTCTTCTGCTACAGGGATGTCCCCCTTCAAGGCGTCCCTGGGTTATGACCCCCCGCTGTTCCCGGTGCAGGAGAGTGAGGTAACTGTCCCCTCAGTTAGGGCGCATCTCAGGCAGTTCCGCTCCATCTGGGTTGCCGCGCGCAATGCGCTTTTACGCACAGCGGAGCGCAACAGGACTGTGGCGGACCGGCACAGAAGACCTGCCCCGGCGTACAGAGTTGGGCAACTTGTCTACGTATCTACCCAGGACGTAACTCTAAAAGGCGAGAGGAGGAAGCTGGCACAGCGATTCATGGGTCCCTACCCCATCACCCGGATCATCAACCCGGTGGCTGTGCACGTGGCTATTCCCCCTCCCTCCGCATCCATCCCACCTTCCACGTGTCTAAGGTGAAGCTGGCAGTCACCGACCCCCTTTGCCCTCCTCCTGCTGCGCAACCCGCACCCCGGATGATTGGTGGCCATCCGGCCTGGCCCGTCGCCTCCATCCTGGATTCCCGGCGCCGGGGTCATGGGTTGCAGTACTTGGTGGACTGGGAGGGCTATGGGCCCGAGCATCGACAGTGGGTACCCTCGTCGTTCGTGTTGGACCCATCGCTCATCGTGGACTTCCACCGAGCGCACCCAGAGAAGCCATTGCCAGGAGGCGCTGCTAGAGGGGGGAGTACTGTCACGCCGCGCCACTCATCAGCGGCGCCACCTGCTCACACACCTGTTCATCGTCAGCGGCGAGGGATATAAGCCGCCTCGCCCTGAGCTTCGGCCTGAAGCCGTCAGACTTCATTCCCCGTCAACGTGACGCAGCTTATTCTTCAGCACGACGCTGTGTGGTAAGAAACATTTACCTCATCTGCTCCAGTCTGCTCCCCTGTGCACAGGTGGATTCCTCGGCGGCGGACAACTCCGTCCCTTGTCCTTCCTCGCTGCTGCACCAAGCCCTGCAGGTGGCTGTCTCCCGGGTTCCGTCCTTGTCGTGCCAGTCATCTGTCCCAAGCAAGTAAGCTTCTCCCTCGCCTATTCTCCTCCTGTGTTGGTGTGTGCCCATCACCCTGTGTCTTTGTGTTCTCTCCCATAGGGTTGCCGGCTGTACGGTCTCCTGCCTCTGTGCCTGAAGCAGACCCCGCCACCAACACATTAACATTCCGCAGACACACACCCATACACCCCTGTTGTTAATAAGCGATTTGAACTACTCTGAGCCTGTGTGTGTGCGTCTCCTGAGCCAAACGTTATGTCAGAGAATTGGTTTTCCAGTAGCTGCTGCAGCACCCTGCGGATGTGGACCTTATGTTTGACTAGAGAGCGAGAGAAAATCAAGATGTCATTCAAACAGACAAACACAAAGGTTCCAAGAAAGTCAAGTAACACACTGTTGATTAACCGCTGAAAAACCGCAGGGGCATTAATGAGACCGAAGGGCATTACCAGGTATTTGAAATGACCTATATGCTTGCAGAACCCAGTCTCCCACTCATCACTCTCCCTAACCCGGATCAGATGGTAGGCATTCCTAAGGTTTAGCTTGGTGTAGACAACTGAACCTTGGAGTTGGTCAAAGGCAGCATTAATGAGGGCCAATGCGTACTTGTCCTTGATGGTAATATTGTTAAGTTGCCAGAAATCAATGCCGGAGTGAAGTGAACCATCCTTTTTGCCAACAAAGAAGAACCCCACCCCCACTGTGGACAAGGACTGGTGAATGATTCCGGCACTTAATGAATCTAATATATTTCTCCATGGCCTCCTTTTCAGGGGTAGATAGGTTGTATAGGCAGCTAGTGAGTAAGCGCGCCCCCTGTTGGAGCTCAATTGCAGTCATAAGGCCTATGGAGAGGGAGGGACAAAACTTTGGCTTTGCTAAACGTGGGTGCCAGGTAATGATATATGGAGGGAACTCTGGACAAGTAGGGGAGTTCTGAGGTGTCATGCTGAATGGGGATATGGGGTGAGCAGGCAGCAGAGTGAAGCCATGCAGACAGACAGAAAGAGGTCCGTGAACTAACGGTCCCCCTGGACCAGTCAATAGTAGGACTGTGTAATTTTAGCTAGGGAAATCCCAGCACTATAGGTGAGGTGGTAACTGGCAACACAAATAGTGGCAAATGTTCCCTGTGGTTTCCTGATACAATAATGGCAATGGGAATGGTTTGTTTAGTCAGCAGGCAAAGGGACTGGCCAGAAATACCAACTACACTAAGGGGCTGTAGAAGGCACAAGGAATCTTTAACAGGGTGGCCAGACTCTCAGTCATAAAACTTTGTTCAGCTCCGGGGTCGATCAAGGCAGAGCGAACATGTTTGGTGGAGTTGAGTAGGAGGCGAACCAGTAAAGAGAAGCGTGTCCACCGAGAATTAGATGCACCACCTGCCAACAGCCTCACTGTGACTGGCGGGCTGTGCCTTTCAAACTTAGCGGGGCAAAGAGGAATGACATGATCCTCCTGACCGCAGTAAAAACAAAGGCCCCCCTTGCGGCGCAGCTGCCACTCAGCAGAGGTTAGGCTGGACCGACCCACTGTCCCCGACTAAGACCCATCAGAGGGGGCTGCTGCAGATGGAAAAGCAGAGGGATATGGAGATTGCAGTGATCGCAGTGCGGAGGTGGCTCTGGGGTGTGAACCAAGAGCGCGTTCACCAGATCGTTCATTAAGTCGATTATCTAGCTTGATTACTAAAGAAACCAAGGCGTCAGATGATTCAAGCTCCTCCAGGAGCCAAGCTAGCTAGTTAAGCAGGGTGGCATTTAAGCTGTGAACAAACACTGAGCTAATAGCGATGTCCCCCCACACAGCCTCCGCAGCAAGAACCTGGAAATCAATAGCGTGCTACGCCACGCTTTTGCCCCCTTGATGGAGAGTAATAAATGGTCGGAAGCACACCCTTCCTGACCCAAGTGATCAAATATAGGGGTAAACTCATTGGCAAAGTGCTGAAAGGTGTATGTGGAAAATTAGGACTCTCTAAAGATGTCCTGGGCCCAAGAAAGAGCGTGACCCTCAAGTAAACCCGTCACAAAACTGATCTTGCTGAGCTCAGATGGAAAGTCATTGAGCCGCTGCTGAAAAACAAGCTTGCATTGATGCAAAAACCCTGGAGCTTCTCACCCCAGCTTACCATCATAACGAACTGACATGGGGACCAAGGTAGAGCAAACCGGATGAACAGGCACTGAGCGAAGGGCTAGAGCAGCGGCGGTGACTAATTCCTGCACTGCGGCTGACAGCTGACTAACTTGGTTTGACAGCTCTGACAGCTGGGCGGGGCTGACCTGATTTTGATACGTCTTGCCCAGATGGTGTTCGACTGTACCAGGATGTAAACTAATTGCCTCCATCATCATGTCCGCTGAGTCTGAATGCTGGGCACGTACTGACATGGTTAGTGTAACCAGACCCAGAAGCAGACACAAGTGGAGACAATGGAAAAACTTTTAACACTGATTTGATTTAACAATAATTGTGTTTGCAGGAGGCGTGGGAGAGTCTGGCCACCCTGGGAGGAGAGAACAGAGAGAGGGTGAGTATAGTAAATAAGAGTATGTCTGGTAATGTTATTATCTGTTTGGGGTTTCTTACAGGTACAGCTGGAGACGGGGAGTGCCAAACTCCAACTACAGATAGGGGCTGCTGGAAGCCCAGCTGACAATCCTCCCAACTGCTTCTTCTGCAGTGTTCCCGGTTAGGAGCTGTGGTGGTGTGTTGCAAGCTGGCCAGGCCTGAACGGTAAAGGGAAAAAGGGGTGAGACACAGTGCACAGTGACGTTGGTAAGTTAACCTATAGTGGTTTAAGGTGAATAGTCCGCCAGGAATACGGTCTGCAGCACAGGTTGGAATTCCTGGGAAGAGCACACAAAAAAGGGTGAAAGCAATCCAAACTATATACACAACATGAGGTTATTTTTAGGCTGCACACAGATGTGGGTCACTGGCTTAGAAGGAGATGACATGACATGCCCAGGCTGAATAACAGGAAAGCGTCCCTTATAAAGGCCATCCCTAATTGCCTTCAGGTGTTCAGTGCTACTGCAGGGAATTAGCCAATTAGTGAAAGGCGAGAGTACCTACAGGTGTGCAGCCCTGGATCCTTACATGAAGTAGTACAGAATGTGTCTGTTTTCATTCCAGCAAAGCCAAAAGGAACTACTGCGATGGCTCACGGTCCATCCATCCATCCATCTATCCATCCATATTTCATGTGAATCACTACTCCTCCTTGGCAATTACCTTGATGTTCACCAAACTCACTCACAATGGCCCTTCTGTGGGTCTGCGCCCAAGATGTACTCAAGGTCAAGGTGGAAGGTCAGGAAATATGGGCACTTATGTGATTTCAGAAAACTCAATACTCCCCTTAGACTATTGCTCCAATTCTCAACAAACTTTGCACGATGAACATCAGGTGGGCCTGTATGCAAGTTGTGCTCAAGTTCAAGGTCAGGGACAAAGGTTAGGAGATCTTGGCATTTATGATTTCATGAAAGTCATTACTCCTTCTAGGCAACTGTCCAGATATTTGGCAAACTGATGGTCAATGATCCTCAGGTGGGTCTGCATTCAGGCTGCGCTCAAGATCAATGGTCAGGAGACCAGAGCGCTCTTGAGGTGATTTCAACAGGCTGGAATGAGCGACTCTGTCATTGATGGTCTGATTAAGCCTTTTTCAGTTACAAGTGTTAGAGTGGCAAATGTTGACAAATGCGGCAATTTTTCAATTAGTCTAATTAGTCTACAAATGTCAGCGAAAATAAAGCTAGTATCTCATGGAGCAGTGAATGCTGAGAAACGTTCAAGAATGCTGAGCTTTTTTGGTTTCGTCAGGGTTCATAAAATGTTGCAAAAAGTTTGCAGACAGTATTTAAGGTCACCAAGAGTTTAGTCGTAAAGGGTCAGAAACAACTGCAAGTGTTCACTGCTAGGCGAACCAAAAAGAACTTTAGTGACACGTTTACAGCCATTTACAACCATTTGCATGTTATGGCTGGCTGGTGGGAAGGCAGAGATGACAGACTCATGTGCACGTAAGAGTTCAGCAATTTATTTATAAACCAAGGGTGGAGCACAGGGGCTGGGAACACTAAAACTAAACTTAACACAAGAACTAAACTGAAAGTAAAACCAGACTGGAACGTGGTGGAAAGTGAAGCAATGAAGGACATAACATGGGTTTATCTCTCGGTGGGGAGCAGAGGAATGATGGAAGCTACATACAAATACTAATGAGGGAAAATGAAAAATAGCTGATGAGAACTACAACAATAAAACTGCAGGAAATGAAACAGGAATGATTTCAAAATAAAACCAAACACAGGAACTAGGAATAACCAAGCAGTACAAATAATAATGACAATGATGTTAATAAAGATGATTAATGCCAACAACCAAGAATACGCAAAAACACAGAAAATGCTGGAGATGGCAGAGAACCAAGCCTAGACACAACTGTTTGAAGAAAAATACATTTGCCAAAAATATTAGAGCTTTTAAAAAAAATGGCAACAACAAAATCTGTTTGTGAACCATTTGTCAATCTTTTACAAGCCCTGACAAAACCAAAAAAGGTGCTACTTTTTTCATCCCTTAGCCCTACCCCTCCGGTTTGCACATAACTGTAGCCGTCTAAATCCAACCCCTTCCAGCATGAGGATTTGAACAAAGAACAGTCTAACATCTGTGAGGCAGCACCACAGCCATAGAGAACGCACCCTGTCCGCCCCTTTTGTTTTCCAGTGCTTCTAATGTACATGTACTATGGATGCATGTTCCTACATATTTCATATTTCCACATGCATGAGTCTTTTCATTGTACATTCCCTCTGTGTCAGCAAGGATATAGGTAACTTGTTTTCTTCCCTTCATCTCATCACTCGCATCTCTTATGTATATTTTATTCTGTTCTAAAGCCAGGGGTCACTTTATGCATGTTGAAGAGTGATGTTAGCAAACCTGCTCACTTCAGACCTCTGCTTGTAGGTATGTTTTCCCCCCTCTTGCTTTTCTATAGTGACTAAGTGGCATGAGTTCATTTTCCAGCAAGCTACTTTGTGTCCTCGGGCTGTCAGCAGTGTTGAAAGGAAGGCTGTTTCGCGCAGACATCTGAGGAGAGCTGGAGCTGCATTCTAAACAGTCTAAAACACCTCTTTACCTGCAAACAAAGTCTCGTTGTAAATATCTCCCCCTGCCTTACCTGGTTTTTGTGTCCTGTAAGCAAGCTGGGAAATCACAAATTGGGAGGAAAACAAAAACAGTTGTAAGCTGTGCTTTCCTTGCATATACAACATATTCACAGCTTAAAGTTTGTTGTCTTAGAAGTAGCCTCATGTCAAAGGAACGAAAAAAATGCAACTGTTGTCTGTTTTCATGAGCCGTGTTTTCTTTTCTGTCTGCAACAGTGTGCTCGTATCAGTAATTACACGGGGGCTGTGCTTTATTATCCACATAGAAAACATGATGAAAAGACGATGCAGACCTGTTCACAAACTCCTCTGTTCAACAATCACTGGAGGCCACATCACACAGGAACGGACTGAAGCATGACTAATCGCAGTCATTGGACATGATGGCAAGAACAATGGGGCTGTAATTATCAATTTCCACTCTTCATTGCTTCACTTATATTTTCAAATGTCCACCTATGAATTTAATCAGATTTATATCAATGAGGGACAGCAAAGCATTTAAGCAGAGTTCCTGGCATAGCGTTATAGCTGAAAATTGTTTGTTTTTCCACAGGAGTTCTGCTGAAATGCTTCCTCCATCTGAGAGGAACGTTATGCCGTTCTGATAGCTGCCATTTTAAAATGGTACGACAGTTAAAAATTCACAACAGGGTAAAGGGTGGCTGTCCTCCTCTCCTGACCTGACGGGACCAAACGGGAGTTACAGCACACACTGGCGAGTGTCAGTGACGCCTACACGATGAGCTGTTCTGTCTAGGTCTACTAGAAATGATCACCGGTCTTCCTTAAATCATCCATCCATCCATCCATCCATTTCTTTTAATTTTGATGATTATGACTTACAGCTTATGGAAACCCAAAATTCAGTTTCTCAGAAAATTTGAATATTACATAAAATCAATTTTATAAAGGAAATTTTTAATAGAAATGTTGGCCGACTGAAAAATATGTCCACATACACACTTAAGTGCTTGGTTGGGGATCCTTTAGCATGAATTACTGCATCAGTGAGGCGTGGCATGGAGGTCATCAGCCTGTGGTACTGCTGAGGTGCTATGGAGGCCCAGCTTGCTTAGATAGTGGTCTTCAGATCATCTCCCTTGATGGGTCTGATGTCTCATCTTCCTCTTGACAATGCTCTACAGATTCTCTAAGGGGTTTAGGTCAGCAGAGTTTGCTGGCCAGCCAAGCACAGTGATACCATGGTCAATAAACCAGGTTTTACTACTTCCAGCAGTGTGGGCAGGTGCCAGGTCCTGCTGGAAAATGAAGTCAGCATCTCTGTTAGCATCAACACTAACATTACCTAAGGTCTTGACTGAAACAAAGCTTGTAGCTGTGTTCAGAATGTCCACTCACTCCTGCCCACCCTACTCGCTATATAGTGAATTTAAATATAGTGGACTATATAGTAAACTCAATATAACAATAAAATGATCAGTTTTCAGACGCTACTGGGCTTGTTTTTGTGGCACCGTTAATGACGTCACCATAGTGAAACAGTAAAACATAACAGACTAACGGTGGTAAAAAAATTAATACCTGCATGTAATTTGTATTAAATATGTATTGAATCATATCGTTTTTGTTCAATTAATGAATATAACTGAAACTGGTGGTGAACTGCCACAGGCGTGGACAACCCCCCACAGTACCGGTAAACATCCAGGGAACAGGTGTTCACCTGAACAGTAAACTGGACTGGTCACACAACACCAACACGCTCTACAAGAAGGGGCAGCACAGGCTGTTCCTCCTTAGGAGACTCAGGTCCTTTGGAGTGCAGGGGCACTGCTGAAGACCTTCTAAGATTCTGTGGTGGCATCAGCCATCATGCTTGGAGTGGTCTGCTGGGGCAGCAGCATCACAGCAGCTGAAAGGAAGAGACTAAACAGGTTGATCAAAAAAGCCAGCTCTGTTCTGGGGCGCCGCCTCGACACAGTGCAGGAGATAGGCGAGAGGAGGATGGTGGCTAAGCTGTCATCTCTGCTGGAGCCCGAGTCCCACCCCATGCGGAACATGCTGAACGCACTGAGGAGCTCATTTAGCGGTAGGCTGTGCCATCCTAGGTGCTCAAGGGAGAGGTTCTGCAGGTCCTTCCTACCTACGGCTGTCAGACTTTACAATCTAACCTGTGCTCCTCATTGAGGCCGTAGTAAACATCACAACTTTGAATAATAGAGATTGTCCCCTCCAGTACACAACTAAGATAATTACAATTATTATCAATTGTGGCAACAACACTGTTCATTCAAATGTGAAATATACTGTCTGGGTCTTATTTTCTTATTTTCTATATTGCTAGGTAATTTAACTAACTGTAATGCTGTTAATACCATCTAATTGAAATGCTCCTGCACTGTGTATATACTGTAACTGTGTACATATGTATATTTACTGCTTTGGCTAACTGATTATTATCTCATTGTAACCAATTTCAGATCTAAATTACCCCAATGGACACTGGTACTGGCACAGGAATATATATATATAAAATATATAAAATTAAAATCTGATGTGTTTTCAAAGTGTTCCCTTTATTTTTTGGAGCAGTGTATATATATATATATATATATATATATATATATATATATATACAGTATATATATATATATATATATATATATATATATATATATACAGATATAAAAAGTGTTCCTTTAATCTGAGTAAGCTGGACTAGCCTGCCACAATTTCAATATCCAGCTTATTTTTAAACATTAAAATCTGATGTGTTTTCAAAGTGTTCCCTTTATTTTTTTGAGCAGTATATATTCCTGCCAACCAGTATACTGCCAACCAGTATGTGTACACACACACACACACACACACACACACACACACACACACACACACACACACACACACACACACACACACACACACACACACAGAGAGTCACCCAGACAATTTTGTGTTTTCCATGAAAAGTCACACTTTTATTTACCACCATGAGTTGTAAAATGAATAGAAAATATAGTCAAGACATTGACAAGGTTAGAAATAATGATTTGTATTTGAAATAATAATTTTTTCCTTCAAACTTTGCTTTCGTCAAAGAATCCTCCATTTGCAGCAATTACAGCATTGCAGACCTAACATGATTGCACAAGGGTTTTCTAATCATCCATTAGCCTTCTGACGCAATGAGCAAACACATTGTACCATTAGAACACTGGAGTGATAGTTGCTGGAAATGGGCCTCTATACACCTATGTAGATATTGCACCAAAAACCAGACATTTGCAGCTAGAATAGTCATTTACCACATTAGCAATGTATAGAGTGTATTTCTGATTAGTTTAAAGTTATCTTCATTGAAAAAAAGTGCTTTTCTTTCAAAAATAAGGAAATTTCTAAGTGACCCCAAACTTTTGAACGGTAGTGTATATATACAGTATATATATATATATTGGGGAACAATTGGGGCACATGTGGAACAGTAGACCAGATGATCTAGATTTTCTCACTGGAGAAAGGGAGTTAAGGGACTTAATTAGTTTTCATTTGCATTGAGTAGCGGGAATAAAGAAGACGCACAGACCAGTAGGTAAGGTCAAATGAAAGGTGGTTGTATTAAATTTTTCTTTCTTTTGCGAAAACACAGGAGAAAACAACAATAACAAAAAAAAAAAAAAATCTAAATGCGGCTGAAACAAACAAAAAAAAAGAAATAAAACAAAATGTCAGCACCAGCATTATAGCATCTCTTTAAACCCAAAAACACATTAAGGATTTCTTTTCTTCCCAAAACAATAATGAGTTTATCTTTTGTTTTTTTTTCTTGTTAAACTTTTTCCTAAGTTTGGTGTTAATTTTTGGATTTTGCTATTTTGGTTATCCTGTTTTAGTGGATTTTTTTTCCAATTTGTCAGTATGACTTTTTTTTTCTTGTTTCACTTTTAGGTTCAGAAATATGGAACAAAATTACCCTTGGATACCACAGTACAGAACATCCTTTAAGGAAATATGAAATATCAAAGAGTACTAATAACCACAGCAAATTTATAAAATACAGTCAACATCTGTTTTGACAACAAATATTTATTGATTAATCAATAAATAATAATTTATAATAGTATATTATAACTGTTGTAGAATTTATGAGTATATAATATAATAATTATTGATCTGTCCAAAGCATTTGACTCAGTTGACCACAACAAAATGAAACAAAGACTATCCAAAATGGGGCTTTCAGAGCAGGGATCTGCATGGTTCTCTAACTACCTGAATGACAGAACCCAAAGTGTTAATTTTAATGATGTTTCTTCAGATGTTCAGCCAGTCACGAGGGGCGTTCCACAAGGCTCTATCCTCGGCCCGCGCTTGTTTACTGTCAGGATGCTGAGCATGGTAAGGGAACCATGCTCACGCTTTAAGTTTATTTTGGTTATTTTCTGTATTTTCCCCACTTTAGTTTAGTCATTGAATTTGATGTTTATTGTTTTGTCTTTAACTGGTTTCTTGAGTTTGCCATTTGTTTGCTATGTTATCTTCTGAGTTCTGACTTGTTATTATAGTCTTGTTGAGCAGTTTTACATTTGTCATAGACACAGTTATATTTGGTTATTTATGTATGTTTGTTGTTGGGATTCTGTCTGGCTATGTCCTCGTTTTCAGTTCATGTTTAGATTTTCTGTTATTATGTTTTTGGGTTTTGCCTGGGCGTTATTGACACAGTGACAATTATGTTTGAGTTTGATTTGTATTCCCGTGGTTTATGTTATCATGTTTATTCCTGTCATGTTTTGAGTTTGGTCTTTTGCTTTGACAGCAATTTTTGTTTACTTCCGGTTTTACATGATGAGCTTTTTCTGTTAATTATTCATGGCTGCTTTTTATTTCTTGATTATTGATTGTTCACGGGTGTTCTTGATTTTGCGCCCTTATTTATGGAGGTCGCACATTGCCTTCGGAAAGATGACATTCATGCTATCACGGTAGTATGCTATCTAGTTTTATGCTATCAAGTTAAGCTCTTCATCACATTTTGTTCACGTCTGGTTTTTGTCTCATCTGGAAGTCTGGATTATTCTAAATTAAAATCATGCCTAAGAGGAGAGAGTTGCACGTGAGTCCAGTTCTTTTCCCCAAAGGGGAAATCATGACAGAAGGTTGACATCATGCATAGACTCAGCAGGCTTGGCCGGGCAGGGAGAGTTAGGGGTGCTCATCTCAAACTTGGTTGAGTGGCACAAGATCTGTGAAGAGAGTGAGGAGTGGAAACCTCTGGCTTTGCAGGAGGTTTGCAGGATTGCAGCGAGCAGACCAGAGGTGCTTCAGACTGTTTCCCCGAGGGTGCGGTCTTTCCTGCTCACCACCAGACCCCTCCCATCCTCCACTCCACCTGTTACAGTGCCACTACCAGATCTCTCCCAACACCACCAGGCTCTTCTTCGCCTGTCGCCACCCCAGTGAAGGATGAGCCCGCTGTTTGCTGGATCGGGTTCTCAGCATCTGTGCCCTCTGATGGTTCTACTGTAGAGTAGCTGGAGAAACGCCAGCAGGTTTTACTTTTGGAGATTGAACTGCTGTTGGATTACAAGCCATGGCTTCTCCCAGTCAGTACCTCCAAGTCTGAGTCCATGGACCGACAGCCGGAAAAAGGGGGATTGTCCTCTCCGGGTTGGAGACAGGCTCCTGCCCCAAATGGAGGAGTTTAAGTATCTTGGGGTCTTATTCATGAGTGAGGGGAGAATGGAACGAGAGATTGACAGATGGATCGGAGCAGCATCTGCAATGATGCGGACATTGTACCGGTCTGTTGTGGTGAAGAGGGAGCTGAGCTCTAAAGCAAAGCTGTCGATTTACCAGCCAATCTATGTTCCTACCCTCACCTATGGTCACGAGCTTTGGGTAATGACCAAAAGAACGAGATCACGGATACAAGCGGCTGAAATGAGTTTTCTTTGAAGGATTGCTGGACTCACCCTCAGAGATAGGGTGAGGAGCTCAGTCATCCGGGAGAGGCTCAGAGTAGAACCGCTGCTCCTCCACATTGAAAGGAGCCAGTTGAGGTGGTATGGGCATCTGATCAGGATGCCTCCTGGACGCCTCCCACTTGAGGTGTTTCAGGCACGTCCCTCTGGGAAGAGACTCCGGGGCAGACCCAAGACTCGCTGTAGAGATTATGTCTCCAAGCTGGTCTGGAAACGCCTTGGTATCCTCTCTGAAGAGCTGGAGCAGGTGGCTGGGGAGAGGGAAGTCTGGGCTTCTCTGCTTGAACTGCTGCCTCCGCGACCCAGACCTCTGGAAAAGCGGTAGAAGATGGATGGATGGATGGATGGATGGATGGCTTCTCCCAAAGCATGTGGTCCTACTGGGTGGAGATTCACCGGGAAGGTCGGAGTCTTAGCCGACGATGGGGCGTCCCCTGGCTACGATGCCCTGCCCACTACATTACGTTTCAGCATCCTCACCTCCTCACCAGATGACTTCTGCAGCCACCAAGAGGGATTTGCTTGGGCCTTCAGCAGCAGCAACCACAACAGCTCGGAAACTAAGGCAAGTACATTTTAATTCCTTACCATCAATAAATGAGAAGTCTTGCCTTGTTCTCAGTGAGTGGGCTAAACGACCGCCATCCACCTTGACTGAGCCCTCTCCACCTGCTGCTGCATCCATCCATCCATCTTCACTTGTATCTCCCATTTCTCCCTCTGCTTTCTAGGAGTGTCTGCCTATCCTGGGAAGGAACCAACTGATAATGGAGGAGTCTGCTGTTCCAGAGGCTCTGGTTACAGCTCCGCAGTCACACTAAAGGTTGGAGAGAGACTTGGTTGAATCACCGTCATACCTGAACTTAGCAGACGGAAGAAGGTTGGTGGTTGGCGGCCTCAATATGGATAAGCTGTGGACAGCCCAGTTCATCCAGGACTTTGTCTTGGACACTCGCACCTCCCGCACACCGGAAAAGGCCCTGGAGTGCCTGGATGCCGCGGCTGGGATTGTGAAAGCTGTGGGACCCCCCCACCCCCCACCCCCAAGCTGGAGGGACTACTGGCCACGGTTCCCAACCTTCGCAGGCCATATTGTGGGCTGATGAAGAAGTCATATGGGGCACCGGAGACTGTGCTGATGAGACAGTGCCTCCTGGCTCCGGCCCTTCGCCCACAACACCATGCACCAGCCATCACATCTGCAGTTTTGCCTGTCATCACATATGAGGTTTTGCCTTCCATCACACCTGCAGTACTGGCTCCCACATCTGCTGCACTGGTGCCCTTGCCCGCTGCTACCTGTCAGAGAGTCTTGTCTGCTATCCCTACAGCATCCCCAGAGGTGGCCACTGCCTCTCCAGCAGTGGAGTCTCCTGGGTCCTCGCCAGCAGAAGAGGACGAGGTAAGGCAAGTACCAATTTTCTCGTTACCATCTAGAATTGAGAGTCTTGTTTTACTCCTGGTGGGGAGGCTCATTTGCAGCGCCCATCTGCTTCTGAGCTCTCCCCACTGAGCTCTTCTGCTGGTAAAAGTGTTATGGACATGATATCTATGTTTCTTCCTCCCCATTCGAGGTGGCTGTGTTTGGGATGGAGGAGCACACTTCTACCCCTGCTGTCTTCGAGGTGCACGCACCAGCTCCTGACCTCTATGAGGAGCACGCACCAGCATCTCTTGTTACGTATGCTGCATCGCTGGATGCCACGTCTATCATCCAGACTGCAGGTCATTCAGAGGTCATCGTGGCCAAAGCAGCGGAACCGTCTGGGTCCTTGTCGGCAGTAGAGCAAGAGCTAAGGCAAGTCCCCTTCTTTGTATTATCAACATCTATACTAGAGAGGTCATGCTTTGCTCTTGATGGAGGAAGCCAGTTGCAGCAACCATTTGCTTCTGGGCTCTCGCCATTGGGCTCTACTGCTGCTATGGGTAGGGACCAGGATTATGTCCCTTCCTCCCTGTCCAAGGTTGCTGTGTTGGGGATGCAGTCGCAGGGGGACCATGCTCCACCTCATCCAACCACCACGCCAGAGGTCAGTGGGCCTCCAATCATTGAGCCAGATGTCGGGGGGGGGGGGTTGTCCAGCCATTGAGTCAGAGGCTGGGGAGGGGGTCTCCGCCAATCATCATTGCAGAGACCGGGGGGTCTCCAGCCATTGTTCCACCTGGCCCTGTGGTCCGGTGGCTCAAAGACCGTGGTAGACCACCTGAATGATCCTGCATTTCAGCCTGGAGGGTCATGGATAGGAAAAGGCCTCCCAACCCATTTTGTTCTTTGGTCTGGTGGTCTAGGGATGCTGGGAGACCAACTGACACATCACGTTCTATGGTTTGGTGGCTCAGGGATGCCGGGAGGCCACCCGACACATCACGTTTCTTGGTTTGGTGGTCCAGGGATGCTTTGAAGACAACTCACGTATCATGTTCTATGGCCTGGTGGCTGAGGGACTCTGGGAGATCACCTGACACATCACGTTCTACCGCCTTGTGGCTCAGGGATGCTGGGACACCATCTGACACATCACGATTTATGGCTTGGTTGCTCAGGGATGCTGGGAGACCACTCGACACATCATGTTCTACGGTTTGGTGGCTCTGGGATGCTGGGAGGCCACCTGACACATTACACCTTGCGGTCTGGTGGTTCAGGGACTCTGGGAGGCCACCCAGTATGTCATGTTCTTTGGTCTGATGGTTCTGGAATGCTGGGAGACCACCGGACGTGTTATGCTCTCTGGTTGGGTGGCTCAGGGACTCTGGTAGGCCACCCAGTCCGCTTTGTTTATGTTGGTCTCTGCAGGGCGAGAGACTTGTTTTGACCCACCTGACCTTGTTTCGCCACTGCCCTCCCTGGAAGGGTAATTTTTCTGTTGTTGATGGAGGTGGGGGGGGGGGGGGGTGATTTTTTTTTTTTTTTTTTTTTTTGGATGTTGCTTTAGGGTGTCTGGAATCCACCCCTTAAAGGCACGGCTCTGTCCGGATGCTGAGTATGGTCGGGGAACCATGCTCACGCTTTAAGCACGACAAACGAAAACAAAGACTATCCAAAATGGGGCTTTCAGAGCAGGTATCTGCTTGGTTCTCTAACTACTTCAATGACAGAACCCAGAGTGTTAATTTTGATGATGTTTCTTCAGATGTTCTGCCAGTCATGAGGGGCGTGCCACAAGGCTCTATTCTTGGCCCGCTTTTATTTACTGTCAGGATGCTGAGCATGGTAAGGGAACCATGCTCATGCTATAAGTTTATTTTGGTTATTTTCTGTATTTTCCCCACCTTAGTTTAGTCATTGAATTTGATGTTTATGGTTTTGTCTTTAATTATGTTTTCTTGAGTTTTCCGTCTGTTTGCTTTTGAGTTCTGTCTTGTTATTATAGTCTTGTTCAGCAGTTTTACATTTATCAGACAGTTATGTTTGGTTATTTATGTCTGTTTGTTATTAGGATTCTGTCTATGTCCTCACTTTCAGCTCATGTTTGAATTTTCTGTGTTATTATGTTTATGGTTTTTGCCTGGGTGTTATTGTCACAGTCATGATTATGTTTGAGTTTGATGTTTATGTTATAATGTTTATGTTCCTTATCATGTTTATTCCTGTCATGTTTTGAGTGTGGGCTTTTGTTTTGACAGCGTCTTTTGTTTACCTCTGGTTTTACGTGATGAGCTTTTTTCTGTTAATTATTCATAGCTACTTTTGATTTCTTGATTATTGATTACACAGGGTTACAAAAATATTTTTTTTTTTAGTTGTCTATGTTTTTTCAACTGATTTAAGACAGTTTTGCATCACTGAATCCAAAAATGACATCCGTTTCTCTTGATCAGGTGCTAAGTAAAAACCTGTACTTACTTAGTACTTACTTAGTACTGTGCATGTACTTACCTTTATTTAAAGGTCAGTACATGTAAATTGAATGTTACATCATCATCGTTCAAAATTCAGAGAATTTCAAGACATAAAAAAGAATTTTGCATCATATAAAGCGAAAATACCCATACATGTAAACAAAAATGTATAAAACAACATGTGGCCATAGCTCAAAAAGTTGACCTGATTGAGCAAAACCAATGTGATTTTTGGATTCAGCACATCAAAATTGTGCTAAATCAGCTAAAAAAACTTAGACAATAAATTTATTGTTGACCAGTATTATTCATGGGTGTTCTTGATTTTGCTCCCTTATTTATAGAGGTCACAAATTGCCTTCAGCACGGTGACCTTCATGCTATTATGGTATTATGCTATCTATTTTTATGCTATCAAATTAAACTCTTCATCACGCTTTGTTCACGTCTGGTTTTTTTTCTCATCTAGAAGTCTTGATTATTTGAAATTAAAATTATGCCTAAGAGGAGAAAGTCTGCATGAGAGTCCCGTTCTTTTCCACAGAGGGGAAATCATGATATTTACCATCTACATCAATGACATTGGTCTCAGCATGGTAGATGTCCACTGTCATTTTTATGCAGATGATTTGGTTATTTATTCTTTTGCCCCGTCACGCACTGAAGCCATTGCTAATTTACAACATGCTATTGACAGTGTACAGAACAACCTTTATTACTTGAGTCTTTCTCTTAATGCAAACAAGACCAAACTGATGCTGTTTTCTAAATGCAAAACCAGGCCGCAAACTTTTCCCTCCATGGTCACTAATGATGGTACAGTCAGTGAGGTGGTAAGCTCTTTTAAATACTTGGGTATTACATTGGATGCTTCACTTACCGAAACCACATGTTGAATCTCTAATAAAGAAGCTTGAGACTCCAACTAGGGTTCTATTTCAGAAACAAGTCATGTTTTTCTTTCAAGGCTCCAAAAAGACTTGTCACCATCACAATCCTGCCTTTACTGGACTATGGCGATGTCTTGTATATGCATGCACCAGCCCAGATGTTGCATATGCTACATTCTTTATACCATGCGTCCCTTCATTTTATCACAAACTTTAAAACTCTGACTCATCACTCTGAACTTTATTCTTGGGTTGGATGGTCTGCCTTAGAAACCCATTGCAGATCCCACTGGCACCTGATGACCTCTGCGAAGAGTCACTTGGGTTCTGAAGGGGAGGGGTGGGGAAAAGATTTTCAGTTTGCTGCAGTATGGAACCTCACCACTAGATGCCACCAGTTTTTTACACATTGTACCTTTAAAGTAAAATTCAATTCAATTCAATTCAACTTTATTTATATAGCGCCATTTCACAACAACAGTCATCTCATAGCACTATCAACTGTAGGGGGAACCCCTACAGTTGATAGTGCTATGAGAACAAAAACAAAAAAAACCAGACACATGAGACCTTTGAGTTATTTGAATGAATGAATGAATCTTTATTTTGGATAGATTAAAAGTAAAGATTAAAAAGAAACAGAATAATATAACAAAGGGGAAAAAAATCCAACAAGGTCAAATTAAACAATAACTCCTCTGATTATACAGTTCAACATAAGTTATCCAAAATGGGTGATGGCTGAAGCTGCAGCTTATATTGCCCACCCATATAACATCCAAGAATTTAAAAGAAAAACAAAACAAGAGCGATTACAATTCGGAACAAAGCTAAGACAAAATGTGACAAAAAAAAACTAAGCAACAACACAACACAGACTGGATATGACAATCCTTATGTGATTTTACATGTCATCTTGTATATATGTTTGGAGTTTTTCTTTCTTTAGTTTTTGTTTAAATTGTCCAAGCGTTGTACATGATTTTAATTCAGGTCCAAAATCGTTCCATAATCTGACTCCTTGCACTGAAACATAGTGTTGCTAGGTGGTAGTTCTCACTGAAGGTTTTTGAAATATACATGTTCCTCTGAAATGATATTGTTTCTCCCTTATTTGGAACAACTTTTGGATATTTGCGGGCAGTGATAGATTTTTCACTTTAAACATTATTACTGCAGTTTTAAAGTCAACCAGATCTTTCAACTTGCGAGCTTTTAATTTAAGAAAAAGTGGGTTTGTTGGTTCCCTGTAAGCAGCTTTGTTTATTATTCTAATAACTCTCTTCTGAAGCATAAAGACTGGATATATGTTTGTTTTATATGTATTTCCCTATACTTCAGTACAATATGTCATGTATGGGAGTATTAATGAATGATACAAAGTATATAATGTGGGTTGATTCAGCAAATATTTCGCTCTGTGTAGTATTGCGATTGATTTAGATATTTTACCTTTAATATAATTAATATGTGACTTCCAACACACTTTATTATTAATTATTACTTCAAGAAATTTAGTTTCAGATACCCTTTCACCTATTTCACTCTTGATATGTCTTGTAAGTCATAAAAAAACATGTTACAGACATGTTAACAAGAACAAAAAACTTGATTTTTGGCAGTGTTACTTTAAGGAAAGACGTGTGTGTAGTATGTGAAACTACAATGGGTTACCTGACACTGGCATGGTGACGCAGCCGTGTGGTGATGTCATCACACCAGACCATTATAAAGGGAAAGTCGGCCATCATAGGCTTCTTGGCTCTCTCCTCTCTGATAGCTCAGCCTCCAGAAACAGATGCCAATATTGTAAGTTTATCCTTATTGTAATAAAATTTGCGTTCTAAATCAGCACCACTCTCCGTTGGTCATTCCGGGTTTCTGAACATAACACTTGGTGACGAGAGTCAAACCATGGAGGAGTGCGTGAGGCCACCACAGCTGTTTCAATAAATCCCCAGTGAGCTGCCCATTTCGTGGCCATGCTGGTTTGATGCTTTCACCACCTACATATCTCGCGCTCTGCCTGGACGAGATAGATGAGGTACAGAAAGAAGCTTTACTGGTGCACTACTTGGGCATAGAAGGCCAACACATTTTCCACACGCTAGGACCAACGGACTCATTAACTGATTCAGTTGAGCTGCTGACTAACTACTTCACCAGATATGACAGAGTGTTTATGCGGGACACTAGATTTTCCCAACGATGACATAGACCCGGAGAGACAACAATTTGTGGTGGACCTTCGCCGCCTAGCTAGCAAGTGCAAATTCAGTTCGTTGGTGGACTCGGTGTGGAATCAGCTATGGCATCTGGGCTACATGGTGCTAGCATATGCTGTGGCCTCAGATGGACCCGGGAACACTGCAGAAGAGGCCAAAGTAGACACTGTGGAACAGCAGGGTGCCACAGAGCAACAACCCAGTGACAAACTTACCTTAGAAGATGAGCTAATCCGTGACAAGCTAACCGAAGAGCACAGCCCAGAGAGCAAATGCAGCACAGAGTGGATACAACACAGAAAGCGAACACGGAGGGACAGCAGCAACCGGACTCGCCTCAGGTTTTAGTATGTACAATTGAATTTGATGGCGCTTTCATTTCTGTATTAGAATTGCTGCTGTCCTGTTTTTTAGCTGTTGTCTTAGTTGTTTATCAGTGTGTTCTTATGCCAGTAAATGACAATAAATCAGGTCTTTAATACCCTTCCTTGACAAACACCAGCAGTCCCCTTATCTCCCATCACTACATCAAAGTGAATTCTAGAGTCAAATGGTATTGACAGCAAACCTGTTTACAGCAATGCAGTGGGTTATTGTAAATTCTGCAGCACCTCAGCATTTACACAGTAATAGTCAGTATCTGCAAGATATCAAGCAAAGTCAGAATCATCAGGCTTCCCACTCATTCCTAGTTTAGCTCACCTCTCCATGATTGACGGCATTGGACTCGCCGGAGCTCTGATACTGTTCTCTGCTCTTCCGTGCACGTCAATCATCACATTATGTGCTGAAACAGAACGAAGTGGGTGGTAAGTGGTGTGTGTTAGTCAGTCTGAAGTTACAGGGAGAAAATGTAGGGCCCACAGTATTCATTTAAGTGCCTCAATTGTAAGTAACAGTTTTATAAAGTTTAACAAGAGCGCAACACTGGGCAGAGATTCTGCATAGAAAATGAACTGCGCTGTCTTTACAGAGATAGGATATCACACAGGGAGTTTCCATCTCTGCTATCATGTGCCGTATGTCACCAGATGAGGTCAGGCAAATATATAGAAGTAATATTGAACACGGGTTGCAAATTTAAATGGCTAGCAAACAATGTAACAACAGTGACAACAAACATGTGGTGATGTAGTGGCTACGAAGGCATACCACAGCATGCTACTCTGCTGCAGGCCCTGCTTTGGTTTCCTCCCCTGCTCTTCAGCCAGTGTCTCTTCTTCAATGCAACTGTCTAAATAAATAAAGTGCAATTACAGCCAGTGTTACCCCTCAGCCCACTGGATGGATCAGATCTGGGTGAGACAGATAACATAGCAGTGTTTGTTCCACCCTCCTAACCCTGTCTGTGGTGCCCTTGAGCAAGGCCCTGCACCCCAACTGCTCCAGTGGAGCTGCTCAGTGCCCACCGCTCAGTCTGTGGTTGTACTGGGCAGCTTCCTGGTGTGATTGTGTAACTGTGTGAGTGTGAACAGGGCATCTTTGATATGATGCTATGATATCAGTGTGAAACATTTATGTTCACAATGTTATTGGAAAAATTATCTCTGACTTTAACTGTGAGTTTAATGTTAGTTATCACTTCTGACTTGGATAGCAAGCGTGAGTCAGCTAATTTGAATTTTTGTATTTTGTATCCACCTTATTCCTGGGGGTGTTGCTGTAGGAACGATTATGGGCGGAACTTCCGGTTTCGGCTGAAGTAGTATTAAATCAGTCAGCAAGACTGGAATAGCAGGGGCATTTCAAATAGCGTTTTTAAAAGTTTTTCAAATTCATTTTAATGTATAGTCCACATAGGTGTTTTGCAGTCAAGTGGCAGCTAATTTCAGCACTTGTAGTTTTTGTATTTTTTGAATGTTCTGGTGTAGTTCTGGTACTTGTTGCTGCTGTGGACTGTATAAATGGAGGCTTCTCACCGGCAATGTGTAGATCATGCACTGAAAACGAGAAAGGATTGTTGGTGTGATTGGTGGTACAGACACAGGACAGACACAAGAGCACACCAGGTATATTTTCACTGTATGAATGTCACAGATCTGACGTTTATGTGTCATATATGTCGCCAGAATGAAGGCTGAATGAAATAAAATAATAAATAAAAATAGTAACAATTTGCTTCCTAAGGCTTAACCATTTAAGAAGGATGTCAAATAGTTTTGGGTTTTATTGCATTCGTTGCACTGCCTTCGAACGATATGGACTGTCACGCCGCGCCGCTCATCAGCGGCGCCACCTGCTCGCACACCTGCTTGTCATCAGCGGCGAGGGATATAAGCCGCCTCGCCCTGGGCTTCGGCCTGAAGCCGTCAGACTTCGTCACTCTTCGTTGTGAGTCAAACCTCAACTTCAGCACAACATTTTGGTAAGAAGTCCTTACCTCCTTTCCTTCCCAGTCTGCTCCCCTGTGCACAGGTGGATTCCTCGGCGGCGGACAACGCCTCTCCCTCGCCATTCCTCGCTGCTGCACCGAACCCTGCAGGTGGCTGTCTACCGGGTCCCGTCCTTGTGGTGCCAGTCATCTGTCTCTTCCAAGTAAGCTCCTCTCTCGCTCATTCTCCTCCTGTGTTGGTGTGTGCTCGTCACCCTTTCTCCTTGTGCTCTTTCCCATAGGGTTGCCGGCTGTACGGTCTCCTGCCTCTGTGCCCGAAGCAGACGCCGCCACCAATACATTTACATCCCGCAGACACACATCCATTCACTCCTGTTGCTAATAAACTATTTGAACTTCTCTGAGCCTGTGTGTGTGCGTCTCCTGAGCCGTGCGTTATGTCAGTACGGCTTCAGCAGAGCGGCTCGGCAGACGGCGGGCTCGCACACCGGTTTTCCACTCTCGAGGCTCGGGTGGATCAGATAGCCTATCAGCAACAGGTGATTTTTAATCAATTGTTAAATTTAACTAACCGGTTGGGCCGCTTGGACCCCCAACAGCCGTTCCCCCCGGCTCGTCAGGGTGGCGCGGCTCCTGCTGCTCCAGTGCCCGTCCAGCAGGCTCCAAGTGCACCGGTTCGGCTCACACCCATTCCAACCCCCGCCCGCTTTAGCGGTAAGCTCGGCGGAGCGCGGGGGTTTATTATGCAGTGTGAGTCCATTTTCCACCGTGTGCCCGGAGACTTTCCCTCAGATCATAGCCGAATTGGTTATATCGGGAGTCTCCTGGAGGGGCGAGCATTAACATGGACCTACGCCGTTATGGCGAGGCCCAGTTATGCCGCCCTCACATATGACCAATTCGTGAGGCGCTTCCTGGAGGTCTTTGACCATACTCCTACCGAGACGGTCCAGGTCGATCGGCTTCTCGCCCTCCAGCAGGGAAGCCGGTTGGCAGCGGACTACGCGGTCGACTTCCGGGTAGCGGTGGAGGAATTAGGCTGGGAGGAACGCTCCCTCTGCGGCCTTTTTCTCCGCAGCCTCAATGATGATCTGAGGGATGAACTGGCTGGGCGGGATATTCCTGAGACGCTAGCGGAGCTGACATCCTTAGCGATTAGTTTGGACAACAGGCTGCGCGAGCGCTCCTCGGGGCGGAAGTCGTCTTCTTCTCGCCCTCGTGGAGTCTCGCCGCACCTGTTTCAAGCTCGCCCCCTGGCGGCGCCGCCACCATCGTGCCCCGAGGAGTCGGAGCCGATGGTGACGGGCTGGACAAAGCTTTCCCCTGCAGAGAAACAACGCCGCCATGAGTTGGATCTCTGCATGTATTGCGGAGATGACCAACACACAGTGAAGTTTTGCCCACGGAAAGCCAGTCGGCGGGGTCCGCGAGTCACTGTAGGGGGCCTCGTGGATCTCAATCAGTTAGACCCCCTCATTCAATTAAAGCTGCCCATCCGTTTCTGCCACAACCCCATTGGGCACCTCACCCACGCACTGGTGGATTCGGGCGCAGAAGGCAGCTTTATTTCACAAAGCCTGGCAACCCGTTTGGGCATTTGCTGCCAGGCGCTCAAAAACCCCATCTCCCTGGTCAACCTCTCCCGTGCTTCCCTTGGGAGAGTCACGCACCAGACCATCCCGGTCCCGGTGATCATCTCTGGTAACCACCGGGAGGAGATAACCTTTCTCATCCTGCCCAACTCTGTGTCGCCCGTCATCCTGGGGTATCCCTGGCTACGCCTTCACAACCCTGTCCTGGATTGGAAGTCAGCTGGGGTGTCGGCATGGAGCACGTTCTGCATGGGCACCTGTCTTCAGTCCGCTGCCTGCTCTCCGTCCGCTTCTTCCCCTACTACGGGCGCTGCACCCCCGGACCTGTCCCTGGTGCCTCTGGAATTTTACGACCTGGGTATGGTATTTAGCAAGACCAAGGCTATGTCTCTCCCTCCTCATCGGCCCTATGACTGCGCCATCAACCTCCGCCAGGGGGCACCCTTACCCTCTGGTCGGCTCTACAGTCTGTCGGCGCCGGAGAAGGAGACGATGAACGCCTACCTTAAGGAGTCGCTGAGCGCGGGGATAATCCGCCCATCGTCATCACCCGTGGGGGCAGGGTTCTTCTTCGTTGGAAAGAAGGACGGATCCCTCCGCCCTTGCATAGACTATCGGGCTCTAAATGACATCACGGAGAAGGATCGTTACACCCTGCCCCTCATGGACACTGCTTTCCACTCCCTCCAGGGGGCGACCTGGTTCACCAAGCTGGATCTACGCAGCGCATACCACCTCGTCCGGATCCGGGAGGGAGATGAGTGGAAGACAGCCTTCCGTACCCCGAACGGCCACTTTGAATACCTGGTAATGCCGTTCGGGTTGACCAACGCTCCTGCCGTCTTTCAGCGCCTCATCAATGACGTCCTCCGGGACTTCATCGGCCTCTTTGTGTTCGTCTACCTGGACGATATACTCATCTTCTCCAAGTCCAGGGACGAGCACCAGGTCCATGTGAGGCGGGTCCTCCAAAGACTGCTGGAGAACCGGCTGTACGTGAAGGCTGAAAAGTGTGAATTTTATGCTAAGACTACATCCTTCCTGGGATTCATCATCTCACACGACCAGGTGCGTCCAGACCCAGAGAAGGTGAAGGCGGTGGTAGAATGGCCTGCACCTGCATCGAGGAAACAGGTGCAACAGTTCGTTGGTTTCGCGAACTTCTACCGCCGCTTTGTCCCTAACTTCAGCTCCATCGTCGGACCACTGACCCGCCTCACGTCCCCTAAGGTCCCGTTCCGGTGGACCGAAGAGGCCGCAGCTGCTTTTCAGGCGCTGAAGGCGGAGTTCTCCTCCTCCCGGGTCCTTCGCCAGGTCGACCCCGCGCTGCAGTGCATCGTGGAGGTGGACGCCTCGGACACGGGAGTGGGGGCGGTGCTATCTCAGCGGTCGCCTGACGACGGCGCCAAATGGCCCTGCGCCTTCTTCTCCCGGCGCTTGTCCCCGGCGGAGAGAAACTACGACGTGGGGGACAGAGAGCTCCTGGCCATCAAGCTCGTGCTGCAAGAATGGCGCCACTGGCTAGAGGGGGCGGACCTGCCGTTCGTGGTCCTGACGGACCACAAGAACTTGGAGTGCCTTCGATCTGCCAAGCGCCTGAACGCCCGCCAGGCGCGCTGGTCCTTGTTCTTCGCCAGGTTCCAGTTTTCCATCACCTTCAGGCCTGGCTCCAAGAACGGCCTGCCCAACGCCCTCTCTAGGCAGTTCGCCCCCGAGGAGTCGGAGGACACGCTCCACACCATCCTGCCCAGGTCGTGCGTCGTGGGAGCCATTTCCTGGGACATTGAGGGCAAGATCCGGAAGGCGCAGGAAGTGGAACCTGACCCTGGCGGCGGACCGGAGGGGAGGCTGTTCGTGCCATCCGCGGTCCGAGGAGAGGTCATCCACTGGCTACACACCTCCAAGCTCACCTGTCACCCTGGCTCCTCCCGGATGATAAACCTCCTCCAGCGGTCCTTTTGGTGGCCGGGCCTGCGGAGGGATGCGGCCCGCTACGCCCGGGCTTGTCCAGTTTGTGCCACCAACAAGTCGGGAAACGCCCCTCCAGCGGGTCTGCTCCAGCCCCTGCCCGTCCCTGGCAGGCCCTGGTCGCACATCACTTTGGATTTCGTCACCGGACTCCCAGTCTCCAATTCCTACGACACCATCCTGACCATCGTGGACCGCTTCTCCAAGGCTGTGCACTTCATCCCCCTACGAGGTCTTCCAACTGCCCTGGAGACGGCGGATCTCCTCATCCAACACGTGGTCAGGCTGCATGGGATTCCGGTGGACGTGGTCTCGGACCGGGGGCCCCAATTTTCCTCTGAGGTTTGGAGATCGTTTTGTAATGCCATCGGAGCCAAGGTGAGCCTCTCCTCCGGCCATCACCCCCAATCCAACGGGCAGTGTGAGCGGACCAACCAGGAGCTGGAGGCTGCGCTCCGCTGTGTAACAGCATCCAAACCCACGTCCTGGAGTAACCATCTTGCCTGGGTTGAATACACCCACAACACCGCTCGCTCTTCTGCTACAGGGATGTCCCCCTTCAAGGCGTCCCTGGGTTATGACCCCCCGCTGTTCCCGGCGCAGGAGAGTGAGGTAACTGTCCCCTCAGTTAGGGCGCATCTCAGGCAGTTCCGCTCCATCTGGGCATCAGCGCGTAATGCGCTTTTACGCACGGCGGAGCGCAACAGAACTGTGGCGGACCGGCACAGAAGACCTGCCCCGGCATACAGAGTTGGGCAACGAGTCTACGTGTCAACCCAGGACGTGACATTGAAAGGTGAGAGGAGGAAGCTGGCACAGCGCTTTATGGGACCCTACCCCATCACCCGGATCATCAACCCGGTAGCTGTGCGTGTGGCTATTCCCCCCTCCCTCCGCATCCATCCCACCTTCCACGTGTCCAAGGTGAAGCTGGCAGTCTCCGACCCCCTTTGCCCTCCTCCTGCTGCGCAACCCGCGCCCCGGATGATTGATGGCCATCCGGCCTGGTCCGTCGCCTCCATCCTGGACTCCCGGCGCCGGGGTCGTGGGTTGCAGTACTTGGTGGACTGGGAGGGGTATGGGCCCGAGCATCGACAGTGGGTACCCTCGTCGTTCGTGTTGGACCCATCGCTCATCGCTGACTTCCACCGAGCGCACCCAGAGAAGCCATCGCCAGGAGGCGCTGCTAGAGGGGGGAGTACTGTCACGCCGCGCCGCTCATCAGCGGCGCCACCTGCTCGTCATCAGCGGCGAGGGATATAAGCCGCCTCGCCCTGGGCTTTGGCCTGAAGCCGCCAGACTTCATCACTCTTCGTTGTGAGTCAAACCTCAACTTCAGCACAACATTTTGGTAAGAAGTCCTTACCTCCTTTCCTTCCCAGTCTGCTCCCCTGTGCACAGGTGGATTCCTCGGCGGCTGACAACGCCTCTCCCTCGCCATTCCTCGCTGCTGCACCGAGCCCTGCAGGTGGCTGTCTACCGGGTCCCGTCCTTGTGGTGCCAGTCATCTGTCTCTTCCAAGTAAGCTCCTCTCTCGCTCATTCTCCTCCTGTGTTGGTGTGTGCTTGTCACCCTTTCTCCTTGTGCTCTTTCCCATAGGGTTGCCGGCTGTACGGTCTCCTGCCTCTGTGCCCGAAGCAGACGCCGCCACCAATACATTTACATCCCGCAGACACACATCCATTCACTCCTGTTACTAATAAACTATTTGAACTTCTCTGAGCCTGTGTGTGTGCGTCTCCTGAGCCGTGCGTTATGTCATGGACTAGCAGCTTCAGCCTGCAATTATTTTTAAATTGTCACAAAATATCCACCTTATTCTTAGCCCCCATGACGCCCCGCGTGAATTATGGGTGCAACTTCCAGTACTAGTTTAGAACGTGTGGTCGTCACTGAAACAGGACACTTTTCCTTGTTAAAAAACAATGACTTCAGCATCAAAAATGTGGGAATGCAGCCTTTTTCATGTCAAAAAGAGTAATATATATAATTGTACCACTTCCCATGACTATGGAGGGATGAGATGACTTTAAAAAGTGGCCTGGCAGACAGTAGCTCCATTTGTTAGCGCCGCTGCTAAGATGCTAACACTGTAAACAAACAAAAGCTCAGAGATATATCAATGTCTCCACCGCAATAAAATCGGATGCATTTTGTTAAAAGATGTTGGACATAATCAAATTTACCTCAGAGCAGACGTAGAATCTAGTCAGAGCCACAAAGAACCACAACACCATGCTTGGGTGTTTTAAAGTTGGGGTAAAACGGACAGCTACAGCTGTCCATTTTAGCCGGAAATTAAAATGCTCATGCTGCTGTCATGCCCTGAATGCTTGTTATTTAACTCAACACGTACAGACCTTTTCTGACAATTGTTCAAAATTTTATTGATCCATATTTTGTGATAATTTAAAAATTAATGCATGCTGAAGCTGCTATTCCATATCATTCCAAAGCAGTGCAACAAATGCAACCCCCCCCCCCCCAAAAAAAAACCCTATATGATATATTTCTTAAATCATTAAGCCTTAGGAAGCAAACTGTTACTATTTTTATCTATTATTTTACTTCATGCAGCCTTCATTCTGGTGACATATATAACATAAATGTCAGATCTGTGACATTCATACAAGTGAAAACATACCTGGTGCTCTTGTGTCTGTCCTGTGTTTGTACCACCGATCACACCAACAGTCCTTTTTCATTTTCAGTGCATGATCTACACATTGCCGGTGAGAAGCCTCCATTTATACAGTCTATGGCACAACCACGAACACCAGCAACTAGTACCAGAACTACGCCAAAACATCCAAAAAATGCAAAAACTACAAGTGCTGAAATTAGCTGCCACTTGACTGCAAAACACGTATGTGGACTATACATTAAATGAATTTGAAAAACTTTTAAAAACGCAATTTTAAATGTCCCTTCTACACTCTTGCTGACTGATTTAACACTACTTCAGCCAAAACCCGAAGCTCTGCCCATAATCGTTCCTACAGCGGCACCCCCAGGAATAAGGTGGATAGATCAATAAAATTTTGAACAATTGTCAGAAAAGGAATGTACGTGTTAAGTTAAATAACAAGCATTCAGGGCATGACAGCAGCAGGAGCATTTCAATTTCGGGGTAAAGCGAACAGCTGTAGCTGTCTGTTTTACCCCGACATTAAAACCGCCAAGCACGCTGTTGTGGTTCTTTGTGGCTCTGACTAGATTCTACGTCTGCTCTGAGGTAAATTTGATTATGTCCAACATCTTTTAACAAAATGCATCAGACTTTATTGCGGTGGAGACATTGATATATCTCAGAGCTTTAATTTGCAGCGTTAGCATCTTAGCAGCGGAGCTAACTAACGGAGCTACTGTCTGCCAGGCCACTTTTTAAGGTCATCTTCACATCCATCGATAGTCGTGGGAAGTGGTATGATTATATTACTGTTTTTGAGGTGCAAAAGGCCGTGTTCCCGCATTTTTGATGCCAAAGTCATTGTTTTTTTAACAAGGAAAAGCGTCCTGTTTCAGTGACAGCCACACGTTCTAAACTAGTACCAGAAGTTGTGCCCATAATTCACGCAAGGCATCATGGGGTCTAGGAATAAGGTGGATACTTTATTAATCCCAGAGGGAAATTACATTAATCTAAACTCATTTTAAAGAATGAATAAAATAAAGCATCGTTGGTGGACAGGAGTGTGGTTTCGGTGATCAATAGGATATGACTGGTCTCTGGAGTACAATAAACACAGGAACAGTTGCAAACGTGTCATTGGCTAAACTGCTAGCACCAGCTGGCCGCCTTAGGCCTTGGTTAGAGAAAATAAATGATCATAAAATAAGCTAAAAAATGTCTAAGAATGACGTATATGGTCAAGTGTTGGGAGATGAACAAGGATTTCACTGGGGGTGAATCTAATTTGTAGAAAATAGCAATCAAAACCAGCCAGATTGACAGTTAAGCTAATGTTAGGTGGCCAACAGACCAACCCTGACTGCCTAGCCAGGCTAATGCTAATGTTTTGATATAGCATCACGGTGAAAATGAAACAAAATAAGCCAGAATGATGCCAAATATAGACTGTGAATTAGTGAACCAGGTGGAAACAGGGATGTCTGTTAGGGTGACTGAAAGTTAAAGACAAAGGTGGAGCAATATGAACCATGTTTCATAAGCTAACTCCCGAGAATAGCACTGTTAGCTTGAGTGTGCAACATGTTTGCAGCTCCAGTAGGAAACGGGGCTGAACTGGATCCTTTAGGCTTGCCAATAAAAGAGCAGCTGGCGGGTGTCAAGGCTGGGTTTACCATGTTTATGATTCTCTGTAGCACACCTGGAAAAGTTACACCAGCTCCTCAAAGACAGAAATGATACAAAGGCTGTGTATTTTTATAAGAGAAGTGAGCGTTTTGATGTTTTTCACAAGGTTAAAACCTACAAAAACGTTTTTCAGTGACTAGAGCCTTTAAAGCAAAACCATGATGAGATGAACTAATGAGAAAAGCACCAAAACCCAGATCATCATAGAACTAAAGCAAAACACATAAATGGAAATGGAAGCAGGAGACCACAAGAACAAATCCAGAGATCATGACATGTTCTCTGTCAACAGATGATGCTTGCTTTGAACATTTGTTTAATATGCTAAACTGAATTCAGTGGAATTCAATGAACCAAGGAAATGGAATAATTTTAAGATTTTTGACTATAGCAGTTTGGTTAAAACAACAACTGAAGGCCCATAAAAGCGGATGAAGATAAAGGATAAAGGATTTTATAACGGAACATAATGCGCCTGTAAGAGTGTGGGCTGGTGAATTACGATAATAATTAAATCAGTCAGTAGTTCACTCACATCTCCGGGGGCTGCTGCAGTTGTACTTACTGCTCAAGCAAGTAACTCATTTTGGTCCGGAAGTCTCAAAGGACTTTGTATGGTTCAGCTCATTTGTGTGTGTGTGTGTATGTGGGTATGTGCATGTGTGAAGCTGATTAATGTGCTTCCATTTGTCCTTTAAGTCTCATACACAGTAATATGAAAACATATCCTGCCCAATAACACTATTGGTAATTGTTGTTTAACCTTTAATCCTCTGCCTTCCAGCATGCAAATGACGGCTCAGAAAGTTGGGACAAAGCAATCAACACAACTAGGGTAGCATGATATGTCCATATTTGGACAATAGTTATGTGCATATTTTTCCCACCTATTTCCATCTGCTTTGTCTCACAGTGATGATTGACTACCACCACCGGCACAGCAGCTCAGGCTTTACTGGCCTGTTTTATTGTTATTTTAAGCTACTTCAGAAATGCTTTTTTCATGAATACTTTAAACCTTGGCTCCTTTTAACGATCTTGTTTCAATGTGGAGCAATTGTCTGCTATTATGAATTTATGTACATGCCTGCTATTGGTAGAGGCTTGTTGCCCATACAGAGAGAGCATTACAATGTTTAACTTTCTGTTTTACAGAGTCTGCCCAACTCTTTGGGTTCGAGGTCAGCTTGAAAAATACGGAGGCCCTTCACCAACCTGCACCTGTGGCTGATTACCATCCTCCCCATGTCACCACTGGAAAAACTGAGCTGAACCCAGTACAACAGTTCACTTACCCGGGATGCATCATCTCAACAGATGCTCGGATTGACAAGGAAATTGACAGCAGACTTGCAAAGGCGAATAGTGCATTTTGTAGACAGTACAAAAGGGTGTGGAAAAACAAACATCTCAAAGCCAGTACCAAAATCAGTGTCTACAAGGCTGTTGTACTTACCACTCTCCTATATGGCTCCGAGTCTTGGGTCACTTATAGCAGCCACCTATGACTTCTTGAGCGCTTTCATCAGCGCTGCCTTCATACCATTCTGAACATACACTGGAGTGACTATATTACTAACATTGAGGTCCTCAAACAGGCAGGGATCACGAGCATTGAGGTCATGCTGCTAAAATCACAGCTATGTTGGGTAGGACATGTTTTCAGGATGACAGATCATCGTCTACCAAAGATAATCTTGTATGGTGAACTCTCCTCTGGTCACCGAAATATAGGTAAACCAAAGAAACGCTACAAGGACTCCCTAAAGAAGTCCTTCAGTGTCTGTCATATTGACCATCGACATTGGTCCACGCTTGCCGCAGATCGTAACACCTGGTGGCATACTGTCAGCAGCACTGTTTCCTATTTTGAGAACATCCATAGGACCAACATCGAGGAAAAGCATCAGAGGACAAAAGATCATGCAAGTAAAACACCAAATCCCAAACAGATCTTCCCCTGTAGACACTGCAACCGGACCTGCTGATCTCGCATCGGTCTTGTTAGCCATGAGCGTGCCTGCAGATGACATGGACAACTACCTTCATAATCTTTGTTCGCAAAGTCAAGCCATGAAAGTTGGTAGAGGAAATTGTATCATCCAAAAGTCTGGTCAAGAATGATTTCTTTCACCTAAGAACCACCGTTTGAAAACACATTCCATGGTAAAAAGGACAATAAGGATCCCATTTCTTGCCAGGAATGGATTTAGTCTGCAATCATAAATCCCTGAACTTCCTCCCAACCAGAAAGTTTTTTGCTTTAAGTACTGTTTGAAGTCTTCCAGATCCCTTAAGTGAATTCCACAGGGCACTAGGAATTATCCACAGCTCAACATTACCCCCTGGTGGACAACTACGGAATATGTTTGCATTACTTCTGTCAACTGCTGGACTGTTTTTTTTTTGTTGTTGTTGTTTTTTTGACTGAACATTAACTCTCCATGTTTTCATTCCTCAGGATAATTCTCAGGACACTATTTGAAAAGATGACCAACTGTATGTTGGACAATGATGGGATTGAAATGTTTCATTAATCATAGATTTTAATTGTGCTGAATGTTTGAAAATGCTTAAATGAACCTTATTCTAATGCATGCTAATTATAGAAGGACAAGTTTATAAAAGTGCATGCTCACTGAAAATTAGTCATTAATCACTGAAGTTAGCTTAGACTTTATACATAGGTATATAAAGTGAATTTTTTTATATTAATCAAGATGTGTTTATCCTATTGGAAACACTTACTCAAGTCATCTGACTGGCTCAACCAATCACCAGCCAGTCTCTGTTGGACAACGTCCCATTTCATTCTATTGGTCAGTTACAGACAAAGGACTGTTTTCTTATTCGACCAGAGTTCATTTGATTCTCCCGCGATGGGAGACAATTGGTTCCCTTTCATGTCAGTCAAGTTTTTTCCCCTGAAAACTTGGCTTTAAGTGAGGAACCCCTAGTTCAGCTCAGAGAGTGAGTTCTGTGTGAAAGTTTGTCTGTCTGTGCCCTGCCTTTAATTCTCTTTCCTTTAAACGTCTGGGAAAAATACTTTTTCTTCTTTTTTGAGTTCAAACTTCTCTTTTATATGGAGTGAAAGTCCGTGTTCACAGACGTTCTATTTTATTCTGCTAAACTTTTTCTATTGATTTTACTTAACTCCCCGTGTTTTAAAGCGGACTGATCATTTTTTCTCACACTGGAAGCTGTTTTCGCCAACCCCCATGACGTCTGAAGAACTTGGATTTCGTGGCTTGAATTTTTTTTTAATTAATCTTGTCTCTTCAATTCTGTGACTTTGAACTACCTCCAATTTATTTGGACCCGAGAACAATGCTGAACATTCTCGTGTTGTTCCACATGGCATGCTCCGCAGCCAGCAGCCTCATCAGCGTCACCGGATCTCAGCTCCTGACTGTTACCCTGGGAAGAAATATCTGCTGGCAGATATTTTCCAGTATCATCAAAGAAAATCTCAGCTCCTGAATCCAGCTGAAGAAACCCCCGACACAAAGGTCACGTGAGCAAGATTCCTTTGTGTACGACTACCCCGCGACATGACCCCATCAATTGTAGAAAGGCTGAAAGCAGCCGACCCTCCCAATCACACAGATATGCCCCCTATGGAAAGATATCCCAACAATACAAAAAGTACCACAAGGGGGTCAACCAGGGTCACGGAGTCATCAGAGAACACACACTCCTGTGGTCAGAAAGGATGATAACAGACATGGCTGGTGAAAATATAGAATACTGAATCCAGAGCAATATTGAAAGCATATGCCATGAAATGCAATATCTCGAATGTAATCAATAAAACAGATGTATACTCATTGATTAAGAAGTATGTAATTAACAAAATAATAAGTGTAATCAAACTGTGTAACCATTATGTACTTTTCTGACATGGACAATGGAAGGTTTATGTGGGTTCAGATTGTGAAATATGTTCTGCAAGGCCTGTTGATGGGAAATCATGTGAGAGAAAGAGGAACTGAAACTGGTGAAGGCAGCAGAGTTGATTTATTTTGGTGATGGAAAGTGATGAAGTGAGCAGAACTGGGGGACAAAGTGCTGAGATAAGCGAAACCAGACAGCCACGAGGGCAAGGAGTGAGCAGTGCATGAGCAGTGCGTGGCTGATTACTGGAAGCAGTGGGGGTGCGTGGTACATGGTTGATTACTGGAATCAGGGGGAGAGACATGTGCAATAAGTTAATTGTTATATAAAAAGTTAACATTAAGCCAATCACAGAAGCCAAAGAGCCTATGGGGAGATTGCTAGCCACTCACATTTGAGTGTAAAGAAGTTATAAAAGCTCTGTTCCAAAGCCCCGAAATGTTCATTTTCGGTGGACTCCAGGACATCAATCATCCCATGGCAGAAGACTGAAGAGAAGGAAGACCGCTGCTAAGAAAATGAATCAAATGCCATCTCAACTCTTCAGTTCCTAACAACTTTAAACCTTCTGCAGCAAGAAGGGAGAAAATAACACTTGGGTGAAGAATAGAAGAGGAAGTGGATGCCCCCCTTCCCCTCCCCAGCTAACGGCTTCCCCCGCCTGCTGCTCTACAGACCACGGGTCCCGCTGATGGGAGAACAGGAGTCAGAGCCTCAAGAGTCCTTTGCCCGGGCCTCCAGCCTCCAAGCCTCTTCCTTCCTCTCCCTTCTTCCCGAGAAGAGGAGCATCGATGGAGATGACCAACATTAATCATCCTTTTCAATCTCCCCAGCAAGGCTTTTTAGACATATAACCCCAAATTAGTTAGATGTTTTTACCAGGTTTTATTATTCAAAGGGTTTCTTTCATTTTGGACTTTTGCAGATTTTTTATATTTTTGATTGATTTTAAATTTTGATCATCTTGACTGATTATGGTGATTTTGAGCTTTTATATTTTAGAATGATTTCAATTTTTGATGAAATGACTGATTTTACAAATACCATCTTTTTAAATCAGGGTTTTTCAATCAGTTTTTTTTTGGGGGGGGGTTGATTTTGAATTTTATTATCAGTTTGATTTAATTGACTGTTTTTATGCAAGTATATCCTTTTTGGCTGAGCTTTGCAGACTTTCAATAAATATTACAGTATATTAAAAGACAGTATGGGAGTTTGTGAGATCACTGATTCAGTGTCCATCTTTTCTGGCTTTTCAAGAAGGTATTTTTCTACAAGAGGTGTTACATTTTTTAGGAGCTTTTAAAGGTTACTCTTTAAGGTGTTTTTAAAACAGACCTCCTATAGATCAGTTTTCCTGATCTTTAACATTCACCCAGATTAACAAGATCAACACAAGACCACGAGGGGCTGTCGTTAATACCAAGGGGGTATTCCGGGGTCTGACTGGACAGGTCACTCAGTCAGGGGTCTGGTATACAGGTAAGCGGAGGTCGCCTGGTAGATGAAAACAGTGCAGATGGGTCAACCCTCAAGTCACCAAGCACACACACACGTGACAGAATTTCCTATGAGGAAAAATTCCTCTAGGAACTGCATGCTGGTGAGCCTAACTTCACTCTTGAGGTACAAGGTCAAAGGGTCTTCAACAGAACTTGGATTTCGTGGCTTGATTTTTTTTTTTTAATTAATCTTGTCTCTTCAATTCTGTGAGTTTGAACTATCTCCAATTTATCTGGACCCGAGAACAATGCTGAAGATTCTCGTGTTGTCCCACATGGCATGCTCTGCAGCCAGCAGCCTCATCAGCATCACTGGACCTCAGCTCCTGACTGTTACCCTAGGAAGAAATATCTGCTGGCAGATATTTTCCAGTATCATCAAAGAAAATCTCAGCTCTTGGATCCAGCTGAAGAAAACCCCGACACAAAGGTCACGTGAGCAAGATTCTTTTGTTTCATCTGCTGAATAATGCGATGTCCATCACCTTACAGTATATCATTTGTCTCAGGTTTAAACTAGTTCACAACTCTGACTGGAGCTATAGAATTAAAGAGAAATAATATTCCTCTTTTCCGTTAAATTCAGTTTTTACTTTTTAGAGTAACCCAGAATTTCTTTCTCCATGTAATCAGCTTTTATAATTTTCTTCATAAAATTGGCATCCAATTTTCTTCATATTTGGTAACAGTTATTTCAGTCTCCATTTTCATCACACTTACAAATTCACACTAAGATTTCTTTGGTTTCACAAATGTGATTACACTCTGTTGCTCAATAATCAGAAGTTGAATGTGATGCTTGATACGTGATCATTTCACTTTACCAACAAATCCGTTGAATGTAATGTCATTTAATCTGAGTCTGATCATACCCAGTGACTGCCATAGGTGCTCCGTGGCACCATAAGCCCCTAGTGGTCAAGATTTTTTTCAAGAAAATATTCAGTTCAGATGTCAGAGATTTCCAAAGCTACAACTTTGAAAGTGGTAAGAGATAATAGCTTACTGTCAATCAGAAAGATGTAGAATATGATCCAAAGTTTGAGATAGGAGTAAATTTACACATCTAATTTGCATAATGTGATGCAGCCATAACAAATTACATAACTTTCGGTCAAAAATGGACTTTTGGACGTATTTACACAAAGGATGGTTTGGTTTTCTTGTCACCGGTTTTGTTTTGGGTTTTTTTTTGTTATCTTCTCTTCAAAGTATATGAACCAGAACATTAGTAGAATGTCAACAAACAAAGAAATTCGTCAGACTTACCACTGGCCAGGTGGCTCTTGCTTCATTAACTTTCGTCCATCCTGGTCATTATTTTGTCTTCTATCAGTCATTTGCGCTTTCTCTCCCACATCCAGAACTTTTATGATTACCCCATCTCAATTTCGCTTTTATTCTGCTGCAATTTATCTTATATTACGACATGGAAGTGGCACGATTGTTGTCTAGTCACATGGCGCTGGGGGCGGCAGCAGGTGAACATCAACCAGCTTCACCCACCCTCTGTTATAACAAAATGTAAACATTTACCTTCATAAGCTAAATAATCTCTTTTTAGAATCATAGTTGGCAAATTTGGGAGCAAATGACTCCTCTACCTGCGATCGAGTACATCCACAGCAATTGGTAACGTCCACATTTGTTTGTCTAAAAATTTCTTCTTCTCTGGTGTCCAGAAGGATGCTTCTATGTCTGCCATTAATCCTCCAAGGAAAGGGCAGTAAGTTATACGTGTCTGCCACCTTGTGAGGTGGAATCCTTTGTACAACTTAAATCAACTGGGGAGTTTTTGGCCACATCATATAACATCACATGACAGGCGCAGAGCTGCGCCTGTGGCAGTGGGGGGCGCTATCTGATCCTTGAAACCTTGCCACAACAAGGGTTAAAACTGTAAACGGTATATGGAAGTTTCTGTTGATTTCTTTTCCTGTGTTTGTTTATGAAGTCACCCGGTAGAATTCACAAATATTTGAGACTGATTGATTGAAGGTATAAAGATTAGTTATTAATAACTTGTCCAAGTTTGGACTGGTGACCCTTACGAGTATTTTCCTGTTGTTTGTGGTCACAAAGTAAAACCTCCATTTCCACATACACCTCTATGTCTAAATTAAGTAATCTTTGTACCTTACAACCAATTGTTACTACAACAGCAAGGCTACTACTACCTCCAAAAAGTGAAGATCCTCTGGCTGTAACGCTGGTGGGGATTGTGGAGGAGGCATAAAAAGTTTCTAAAGGAAACAGTTTTGAAGGATCCTTGAGAGATCACTGTGAGACCAGGAGAGATCACTGAGGAATCATTAAGAGTTTCTTCGGTAACCAAAGAGGTATGTGCATATATTTGAGAGATTTCTAGTACTCTTCTACAACCTTTAGACAAGGGTCGTGATCATTGAGAGATTGCTGAAAGATTAAAAAAAAAAATATCCTGAACTCTAAACAATCTTTAAATGATCCCTCAGTGATCTGCAAAATTTCACAGTAATCTCTCAATGATCATCCAGTGAGCTTCACGGTCCTCAAAGATTTGACTTGGTCCCAAATGGTCACTCAAAGATCAGCAGTCTCTCCATGATCTCTCAAGGGGATCTCAATGATCTCATAGATCTCCCAATGATGTCTCAGTGTCTTTCAATGAACTCTATTGGTAATTTGTCGAGTGCTCAATTATCCCTCATTAGCATTCATTGAAAGATCACTGGGAAATCGATGAGATCATAGACTACTCCTTGACTGCTTAACAATCTCATCAATCTCCCAATGATCTCTCAGTGCTTTTTCAATAAAAAAAAAAATTTGTCAAAGACAGAGATGGCTGAGAGATCAATGAGGGAAACCATAGATAGGTAGAAAAACTTGGCATTCAATGAAAGATCACTGAGAGATCACTGGGATATCTTTGGGAGATTGATGAGATCATTACGTAACAAACTAATAGTTTTTTGAATGCAAAAGATGCAATAGACTTACACAATGGTCCCCTCCGGCATACAACTAGGAACTTACCGGTCGCTATGGAGGGTGAGAATATGTATGGGCACATAATCATACCATGTAGGATAACTAAGTAGACGGTTATGCTGTTTCATTCCATCTAGCAACAATGCTCTGCACTGTGTGTGTTTATATATTTACATATTTATTCCATCTAGCTACAATGCTCAGCACTGGGTGTGTTTATATATTTATATATCTACATATTATTCCATCTAGCTACATTGCTCCGCACTGTGTGTGTTTATATACTTGCATATTTATTCCACCTAGCTGCAATGCTCCGTACTGTGGGTGTTTATATATTTACATATTTATTCCATCTAGCTACAATGCTCTGCACTGTGTGTTCATATATTCATATATTTATTCCATCCAGCTACAATGCTCTGCACTGTGTGTCTGTGTGTGTGTGTATATATATATATTTTATAGTAATACGTACATATGTATATTAGCTGCTCTTGCTTGCTTGTTTTTTTTTTTTTTTTTTTTTTTTTTTTTTTTTTCTTGCCTTCTGATTGTTGCTCTGAGTGTTGCTATCCCTGTGCTGTTGCAATCCTGGAATTTCCCCGTTGTGGGACTAATAAAGGCTTATCTTATCTTATCTTATCTTATTAATGCTCAAGAGATCATTGAAATATTGCTGCAGCCATTTCCATTTGGAGATCATTAGGTTGCTTTGGAATGAGTCAAAACTTGGAGGACCGTTAAGATAACTGAAGATCATTGAGAAATTGTTTGGAGATCTAGCTGTTTTGTCATCACCCAATGATCTCTCAATGATCTCCACCCCTGTGTAAAGGTGGTATACCTTCCATTTTCCTGTAAATTACCAGTTCATTGATTTGCTTGACTGGTAGTGGAATTATTCAAAACCATTTGTGCTTTTTAAACTTGGTATAGCCTGGCTGCTGTCAGCCTGGTCCTCTCCAATGTTGTTGATGTTCAAAATCAAAACCACTGGTTTCCAAATCTCCTATAAAAGGGTATCTGACTGTGTTGAGGATTTTACAGCTGATATTTCCACTGAGGGTTTACAAACACATCGTCTCTAGCTAGAATGTTGATTTTGAACATTATTATAAAGTAGTGGTGTCACTTTAACTTCTTGCGCTCCATTGTACTGCGGACGGGCAAGTCTCTGAGTCCTAGAGTGCATGAGGGCACTCTCGTGCGCTCTAGGACGCATGATGGAGATTGTGATGTAGGTGGTGTATGGCGTCCAAGTGCGCACTGAAAATAAAAGCTGCAGACACAGCCGTGAACAGATTAGTTCATCTGATTGACCTCTCATTTGACTAATAAGAGCCTTGAATTGGGTTTCTGAAATCTTGAAGAACCAATGACTGAAAACCTAGCCAGAAGGACCCGCCTACCAAGGCTGTGAATGCAGTGAGCCAATTGAAGCAGAGAAGTTCGCGAGCTGTTTTTTTTGAGGCTGGGTGAAGACTGACTGCTGGAGCGGATCAAAAAAGGACCCGCAGGAAGAACCCCACTTGCGCACAATCGATTGAGTATCTGGCATTGCTTCAGCCCATCTCCCAACAACCTCGCCGGTATGCTACCACAAATTGCCAGCATCACATATGGCAATCCACCGACCACCGCAACCTGGGGCTGCTGGCCAAGCCAAGCTGCCGAGTCACAGGATCTCAAAGTGCAGAGTCTCACTCCATGGGACTCCACTCCTCCCCTGCAGCCAGCCGGGGGATGTGAGGTCACAAAGTGGTTCCCCCACATTCCCTGCCTGGGTGGAATGGAATTGCGTGGCACCCCGGAAGATGGTGGGGGAGCTCGGGGAAGCAGCCCCGGGTTGTGGTGTAGGCAGCTGCCGCAACCAGCATGCCCGCACCAGCTGTGGAGTCATGGCAAAACCACCAGAAGACGAGCTGGAGCGATGGACTGTCGACTGGTGAACCAGGTGGTAACAGGGATGGTTATTAGGGTGACTAAGATCTGAAGAAAATAACAATATAAGCTGCGTTTGGTTCGAGCTTCCCGGTACCAGTGTTAGCTGGAGGGCTAATAGCTAAGGCTGTAATAGGATACCTTTAACACCCCTTCCATTGACATGAAAGACAGCTAGGCAGGCCAATAATAGAGGAGTGGGCGGGTCTCAAGGATGATGGTGAGTTAGCTTTTTCGACTGAGGATGTTAGAGAGTTCCACAGAAAAGTCAATAACATTTCTGGCATTTCTGGGAGAGAAAAACTGTCATGGTGGCCGCTGGGCCGTCATCAGCCTCAGCTGCGCACACACCTGCCGCCAATCATCAGCAGACCTTAAAAGTCGGCGTCACTGATGGCTCAGCACAGAGTCGTCTGCCTACTTCGCCACGCAACGCGTCACTGACTCATCCTCTCACCAGAGCATCCACGACGCAGTCTCGCCAAGCTTCGCAACGTAAGAGTAACTTACCTTGTCAAAGTGTTATCCCCTGTGCACAGGTGGACCTCCCTGGCGGTGGACTAGTCTCCCCAAATAACGGAGCCACTCCTCCTCCTCCTCGGAACTCCTCCACCTCTCCACAGCACCAAGCGTCACCCACACCGAGCCACTGCGAGACGCAGAGCCAGCGCGAGCCTTCCAGCGCCACCTGCAAGTAAGCAGTACTCATCATTACATCTCTGTACTGCAAACAGCACTAATCTATCTGTGCTTGTGTGTTCCAGGATTGCCAGGTCACGGCAGGACTCGCTCAGCCCCAGCGGTTCCACAGCATCACACTCACTCACACCTTCACACACATTGCACACCTGATTCAATAAATAATTGTCAAAATAGTCTACTCGTGTCAGTGTCTGTCTCCTGGGTCAAACAGCCATGTCAGTACGACTCCGTCAAGACGACCCAGCAGACAGCGTGCTGTCGCGCCGTCTAAACACCCTTAGTGCCCGGGTAGACCTAATTCACCATCAACAGACTGTTATTTTGAATCAATTAACTCTAATTAACAACCGGCTGGATCGCCTGGAAGGAATCCAGGCATTATCCCCGGTCGTCGGGGCATCACCAGCCCCTGCTAATTTTCTGGCTAGTAAGGCCCACCAGCCTTCCTCACCTCGCCTCACCCCCGTGCCTACCCCCGCCCGCTTTAGCGGCAAACTCGGGGAGGCACAAGGTTTCCTGCTGCAGTGTGAAACAGTTTTCCATCGTGTTCCCGGCAATTTTCCCATGGATCATAGCAAAATCGGGTTTATTTCCAATCTGCTCGAGGGCAGAGCGTTAGCTTGGGCTTACGCGATCATGGCGAAACCCAGCTACGCTCAATTAACTTACCAACGATTCGTGGCAGATTTCCTGGAGATTTTTGATCACACGGATCGGGATGCGGTGTTAGCTGACCGCCTATTAAATCTTCAGCAGGGCAGTAAATCTGCAGCTGATTTTGCCATGGACTTCCGGGTTTTAGCTGCAGAGGTGGGGTGGGGGGACACAGGTTTACGGGAGAAACCTGACAGACTAGGTGAAGTAATCTCACTAGCCGTTAGTGTTGATAACAGGATGAAGGAGCGGGCAGCAGAACGTAGGGCTGCCAGCCGCTTGGTGAGACCACGCTCCCGCTCCTCTCGGCCATCCCTGCCGGCTCTGCCTTCGCCGGAGGGACTTCCGGGGCAGGAGATGATCATAGGACAGTCAGGTGTTTCGGCGGCTGAGAGACAGCGCCGAAGGGATTTGGGCCTGTGCTTTTACTGTGGTAGTGAGTCCCATGGGGTGGTTGAGTGTAACAATCGGTTAAAAGGGGAGGTCCGTGGGTCACAGTAGGGGGACTCACGGACAAAGACCAGAAAAAGCCCCTCACCCGTTGTCTCGTAGCCATTAGAATACTCTACAAACACAGAGAACACACAACACACGCTCTTATTGACTCTGGGGCTGAGCAAAGCTTCATTTCTGAAGACCTGGCAACCCGGCTGGGCCTCAGCTGTCAACCACACCACCCGCCTGTCAACCTTATCACGCTGTCTAAGACCCCGCTCACCACTGTTTCCCGCCAGACAGCCCCTGTTTCGCTGATTACCTCTGGAAACCATCAGGAGGATATCCGGTTCTGGGTGCTGCCCATCTCCACGTCGCCTGTTATCCTGGGTTATCCGTGGCTACGCCTTCACAAACCCCACATTTGATTGGCAGGCGGGGAACATTACAGCTTGGAGCTCCTTCTGTCTCAGCGCCTGTCTCAGGTCTGCAGCGTGTGCCCCCTCGGTCTCGGTGACCCTGCCCACACTTCCGCCTCCAGATCTGTCCAGAGTACCAGAGGTCTACCATGATCTGGGAATGGTATTTAGTAAGTCACGGGCGCTGTCCCTTCCCCCCCACCGGCCCTATGACTGTGCGATCAACCTCCGGGCGGGGGCCCCATTACCGGCGAGTCGATTATACAGCCTGTCGGCTCCGGAGCGGGAGGCCATGGACACGTACATTAAGGAGTCCCTCAGCTCTGGAATCATCCGTCCATCCTCTTCAGCGGTGGGGGCAGGTTTCTTCTTTGTGGGAAAGAAGGACGGTTCCCTGTGCCCCTGCATCGACTTCCGGGGTTTGAATGAAATCACCGTCAAGGACAAGTATACATTGCGCCTGATGAACTTGGCCTTTGACTCCCTCCAGGGGGCGTCGTGGTTCACGAAGCTGGACCTTCGCAACGCTTATCATCTGGTGCGCATCAGGGAGGGCGACAAATGGAAGATGGCTTTCCGGACCCCAAGCGGCCACTTTGAATATCTTGTGATGCTGTTTGGGTTAACCAATGCTCCGGCCGTCTTCCAGCGTTTGATCAATGACGTCCTCCGGGATTTTCTGAACTCCTTCATGTTTGTGTATTTGGACGACATCCTGATCTTCTCATGCACGTTGGAGGAGCACCAGGTGCTTGTTCGGCGGGTCCTGCAGCGCCTCCTGGAGAACCAGCTATTCGTCAAGGCCGAGAAGTGCGAATTCCACACAGATACAACGTCCTTTTTGGGGTTCATCATCGCCCATAACCAAGTGCGCCCGGATCCGGCCAAGGTCAAGGCGGTGGTGGATTGGCCCACTCCTACGTCCAGAAAGCAGTTACAGGGGTTCTTGGGCTTTGCCAATTTTTACCGTCGGTTTGTGCCGAGGTTCGGGATCATCGCTCGCCCCCTGACCAGCCTTACGTCCCCTAAGATCCCCTTCCGCTGGAGCGAGGAGGCTGCCGCAGCGTTTGGGAAGCTGAAGGAGGAGTTCGCCTCTGATCGCGTTTTGACCCAGGTGGACCCGGATCTGCAGTGCTTGGTGGAGGTGGACGCCTCGGACTCTGGAGTTGGGGCGGTTCTTTTCCAGCGCTCCCCCGTGGACGGGGTGATTCGCCCGTGCGCTTTCTTCTCCCACCGGCTGACGCCTGCTGAGAGGAACTACGGCATCAGGGACAGGAAGTTGCTGGCTGTCAAACTCGCCCGGGAGGAGTGGAGGCACTGGCTGGAGGGGGCTGCCCAGCCGTTCATTGTGTTGACAGACCATAAGAACTTGGAGTATCTCCGGACGGCCAAGCGGCTGAACTCCCGCCAGGCGCACTGGTCTCTCTTCTTTGGGCGGTTCAACTTTACCATCACCTACCGGCCAGGGAGCAAGAATACCTAGCCGGACACCCTCTCCAGGCAGTTCGAGGTAGAGCCGTCTGGGGACCATGATGAGACCATCCTGCCAGCGTCCTGTGTGGTGGGCGCCCTCATGTGGGAGATCCGGGACAAAGTCAGGAAGGCACAGCAGAATGAGCCCGACCCGGGTGGGGGTCCCCCGGGCCGTTTGTTCATCCCCTCGTCAGTCAGGGGTGAAGTTATCCAGTGGGGACACACCTCCAAGTTGGCATGCCATCCGGGAATCTCTCGCACCATCAACCTGCTCCAGAGAGCCTTCTGGTGGCCAGGGCTGAGGAGGGATGTGATCAACTACTGTATGTCCGGGCCTGCGCTCAGTGCGCTACTGGGAAATCGTCATCCTCCCCCCCGGCAGGTCTTCTCCATCCTCTGCCGGTCCCTTCTCGCCCCTGGTCCCATGTCGCCCTGGATTTTGTGACAGGCCTGTCCCCTTCAGACCATTTCACCGTTGTGCTGACAATAGTGGATCGCTTCTCCAAGGCCGCCCATTTTGTACCACTCCGGGGGTTGCCTTCGGCCCGGGAGACGGCGGACCTCCTGGTTATGCATGTGGTTCGCCTTCACGGCATCCCTGCGGACATCGTCTCAGATCGGGGCCCGCAATTCGTTTCCCAGGTCTGGAAGGCATTCTGCACAACGTTGGGGGCCACGGGGAGTCTCTCTTCAGGGTATCACCCACAGAGTAATGGTTAGTGCGAGCGAGCCAACCAGGAGCTGGAGGCTGCGCTCCGCTGCGTCATCTCGTCCTGTTCTTCATCTTGGAGTACGTTCCTGCCCTGGATTGAGTACGCACACAATGCCACAGTGTCCTCAGCAACGGGAGTGTCTCCGTTCAAGGCATCTCTGGGGTGTGACCCCCCGCTGTTCCCGGAGGAGGAGAAGGAGGTGGCTGTTCCGTCCGTGCAGGCTCATGCCAAACGCTGCCGCCGGATTTGGACCATCACCCGCAGAGCCCTCCTCAAGACTACGGAATGCAATATTCAAGTGGCTAACCGTCATAGGAGACCTGCGCCGGATTATCAGGTGGGGCAGCAGGTTTGGTTATCCATGAGAAATATCAATGTGCCGGCCGAGAAACGCAAACTGACTAAGCGTTCCATACGAGATTACTCGTATTATTAACCCAGTGACTGTACGCCTAGCTCTCCCCCCTTCCATGCGCATCTGCCCCTCTTTTAATGTCTCCCAGGTGAAGCCCTGCATCTCCGACCCCCTGTGCCCGCCCCCCGCGGCGCCCCCCCCCCCCCAGGATGATCAACGACCACCCGGCTTGGGGAGTTACTGCCATCCTGGATGTCCGTCGGCCGGGTCGGGGTCTTCAGTATTTGGTGGACTGGGAGGGGTTTGGTCCTGAGCACCGTTCCTGGATTCGCCCAGCATTGATTCTGGATAAACAGCTCATTCGCGATTCATTCCATCGGGCGCATCCAGGTAAGATGGGGCAGGTGCCTGGAGGCACCTCTAGAGGGGGGAGTACTGTCATGGCGGCCGCTGGGCCGTCATCAGCCTCGGCTGCGCACACACCTGCTGCCAATCATCAGCGGACCTTAAAAGCCGGCGTCACTGATGGCTCAGCACAGAGTCGTCTGCCTACTTCGCCACGCAATACGTCACTGACTCATCCTCTCGCCAGAGCATCCACAACGCAGTCTCACCAACCTTCGCCACGTAAGAGCCAAAGTAACTTACCTTGTCAAAGTGTTATCCCCTGTGCACAGGTGGACCTCCCTGGCGGCGGACTAGTCTCCCTGAATAACGGAGCCACTCCTCCTCCTCCTCGGAACTCCTCCACCTCTCCACAGCACCAAGCGTCACCCACACCGAGCCACTGCGAGCCGCAGAGCCAGCGCGAGCCTTCCAGCGCCACCTGCAAGTAAGCAGTACTCATCATTACATCTCTGTACTGCGAACAGCACTAATCTATCTGTGCTTGTGTGTTCCAGGGTTGTCAGGTCGCGGCAGGACTCGCTCAGCCCCAGCGGTTCCACAGCATCACACTCACTCACACCTTCACACACATTGCACACCTGATTCAATAAATAATTGTCAGGTCTACTCGTGTCAGTGTCTGTCTCCTGGGTCAAACAGCCATGTCAAAAACGAGCTAAAGGCTATGTGTTTTTTAAAGATAAACCTACAAACACACCATTTTTCAGTCAATGACCCCTTTTAATTGCATTAATCACAATAAATTACCGGAGTAGTGGCCTAGTTGATAGAGCATCCGCCCCACAATCGGAAGGTTGGGAGTTCAAGTCCTGGCCCAGTCATACCAAAGACCATATAAAAATGTTATTTCCTGCCTTTTAGCTTGGTGCTCAGCATAATAGAATGGGGGAAGGAGAAGTTGTTTGTGGTGGTGCCTTGCATTGCAGCGACCCCTCTGATTCTAGATCTGATTAACATTGTAGATAGGAGAAACGTAATTTCGTTCTACTGTACGATTGGCTGTATGGACTGAATGACAACAGAAATGACTTCTTCATCTAACTGCGATGGGTGAGTTAATAATCTTAATCATGATTAATGCGATTTTTGCCATAGGCAGCACACAGGCGAGAGAGCTGTGTTGTTAATTGCACAATGTGATTAATCACACTATGCAGTCGTGTGATTAATCGCACTAACACACTTACTAGTGCAATGTGATTTAGAAGATGCGAGCTGCCCTGTCATCTACAGTATCTACCAAAAGTGAATACATCCCTCACATTTTTGTAAATATTTTATTATACTGTATCTTTTCATGGGACAACAGTGAAGATAAGACACTTTGATACAATGTAAAGTAGTCATTATACAGCTTGTAACAGTGTAAATTTGCCGTCCCCTCAAAATAACTCAACACACAGCCATTAATGTCTAAGTCGCTGGTAACAAAAATGAGTACATCCCTAGTGAAAATGTCCAAATTGTGCCCAATTAGCCATTTTCCCTACCCGGTGTCATGTGACTTGTTAGTGTTACAAGGTCTCAGGTGTGAATGGGGAGTAGGTGTGTTAAATTTGGTGTTATCACTCTCATACTACTACTATACTGGTCACTGGAAGTTCAGCATGGCACCTCATGGCAAAGAACGTTCTGAGGATCTGAAAAAAGAATTGTTGCTCTACATAAAGATGGCATAGGCTATAAGAAGATTGCCAACACCCTGACACTGAGCTGCAGCACGGTGGCCAAGACCATACAGCAATTTAACAGGACAGGTTCCACTCAGAACAGGTCTCGTCATGGTCGACCAAAGAAGCTGAGTGCACGTGCTCAGCATCATATCCAGAGGTTGTCTTTTGAAAATAGACATACGAGTGCTGCCAGCATTGCTGCAGAGGTTGAAGGGGTGGGGGGTCAGCCTGTCAGTGCTCAGACCATATGCTGCACGCAGCATCAAATTGGTCTGCATGGCTGCTGTCCCAGAAGGAAGCCCCTTTTAAAGATGATGCACAAGAAAGCCCACAAACAGTTTGCTGAAGACAAGCAGGCTAAGGACATGGATTACTGAGACCATGTCCTGTGGTCTGATGAGACCAACATAAACTTATTTGATTCAGATAGTGTCATGCGTGTGTGGCGGAAACCAGGTGAGGAGTACAAAGACAAGTGTGTCTTGCCTACAGTCAAGCATGGTGGTGGGAGTGTCATGGTTTGGGGCTGCATGAGCACTGCTGGCACTTGGGAGCTACAGGTCATCGTTGGAACCATGAATGCTCACATGCTCACATGAATGCTCACAGCACAACCGTCTACTACGGTTGTGCTGTTTCATCCCATCTAGCAACAATGCTCTGCACTGTGTGTGTTTATACATTTACATATTTATTCCATCTAGCTACAATGCTCCGCACTGGGTGTGTTTATGTTTATGTTTATATTTATATATCTATATATTCATTCCATCTAGCTACAATGCTCCGCACTGTGTGTTTATATAACTACATATTATTCCATCTAGCTACATTGCTCTGCACTGTGTTTATATATTTACATATTTTTTCCACCTAGCTGCAATGCTCCGTACTGTGTGTTTATATACTCATATATTTATCCCATCCAGCTACAATGCTCTACACTGTGTGTCTGTGTGTATATATATATATTTATAGTAATATGTACATATGCATTTATATTATATACATTTATATATCTATATATTTATTCCATCTAGCTACAATGCTCAGCACTGTGTTTTTATATATCTACATATTATTCCATCTAGCTACATTGCTCCGCACTGTGTGTGTTTATATACTTGCATATTTATTCCACCTAGCTGCAATGCTCTGCACTGTGTGTTCATATATTCATATATTTATTCCATCCAGCTACAATGCTCTGCACTGTGTGTCTGTGTGTGTGTGTGTGTATATATATATTTTATAGTAATATGTACATATGTATATTAGCTGCTCTTGCTTGCTTGTTTTTTTTTCTTGCCTTCTGATTGTTGCTCTGAGTGTTGCTATCCCTGTGCTGTTGCAATCCTGGAATTTCCCCGTTGTGGGACTAATAAAGGCTTATCTTATCTTATCTTATCTTATCTTATGTACTGTGACATACTGAAGCAGAGCATGATCCCCTTCCTTTGGAAACTGGGCCACAGAGCAGTATTCCAACATGATAACTATCCCAAACACACCTCCAAGACGACCACTGCCTTGCTAAACAAACTGAGGGTAAAGGTGATGGACTGGCCAAGAATGTCTCTAGACCTAAACCCTATTGAGCATCTGTGGGGCATCCTCAAATGGAATGTGGAGAAGTGCAAGTTCTCTAACACCATGATGTCATCATGGAGGAGTGGAAGAGGAGTCCAGTGGCAATCTGAGAAGTTCTAGTGAACTCCATGTCCAAGAGAGTTAAGGCAGTACTGGAAAATAATGGTGGCCACACAAAATATTGACACTTTGGGCACAATTTGGACATTTTCACTTAGGGGTTGTCACGGGGTTCTTTTCCAACTTCTTCAAATCCCCCCCAAAATGATGGCAAAGTAGCACAGATGGTATTGAGCCTTTTTATTTGCCGGCCTCCCAAGTGCAAAATTATGTACAGGTGAGGAGAAAACAAATAGTGGAAACAAATGGAGAGAAACCCAAACAGTCTCTGTACCAAACTGTCCCTTTAAAATGGAGTCCTCTCTTAACTCCTTCTTCAAAATGGAAGAAAACAAGTCACTCAGTTACTTACAGACAGCAGACTACTTGTTGCCTCCTCTACAATAAACTTCAGACTGACTGTTCAGCCCACAACAGCCTCATTTTACCAACCAAGCCCCTCCAACTGGGCATATCATTCATAAAAAAAACACACTTCAGTAAATATTTCCATAATATTTTTATTTCTTTTACTTTTTATTTTTTTTTAATTTCTTTTTTTTTTTACTGTGGTTCTTGTGTTAGCGCCCTTTGTGTTAGGGCCCTGCTTTTATGTTCTCTTGCTGTACAGCACTTTGTGTAATGAGTGTTGCTTTTAAAGTGCTTTATAAATAAAGCTGATTGATTGATTGATAAAACAGTTTACAATGCCTCATCTCATAATGTATACTTTACACATAAATATTTAAATACAAAAACAAGTTTTCCCACACACAATATTATAATTCATGACCACAATCTCCCTGGGTCACTGACCAACAGGCGTGTGAAAAAAACATACTTAATCTACTCAGTTGATTTCATCTGTTCAGCTCATTCTATGTCCGAATTGTGTATGGAGGCAGCTAAGCGGACGGGCGCTGGAACAAGTAAAAATGAGTTTATATGGTATAAAAATATAAGTTATGTTTTCCAGTGAAGCAGAACAACCAAGTGAGCCCCCCTGGCTGCGCCACACAACAGGTAAGGGAAACAAAAACAGATAAACGTTAGATATTTTAAGATAATTTACAACCAGAGAGGTAAATGAGAAAATGTATGGCAGGTGTGTGCATGTATGTGCGTGTGTGGATGTAAGCGTGTGTGTGTCAGCTGTTTAACCTAGCAAATCACCTACAGTACATAATAGTGAGTAAATGAGTGTGCCTATAGCCGTTTGTATGAGTGTTTGTGTGTGTGCAGCCAGTGATGAGGCTACTCCGTCACATCATCACCCCCCTCACGAAGGTTGGCAATGTATGGCAACCATCCATCCATCCATCCATCTTCTACCGCTTTTCCGGAGGTCCGGGTCACAGAGGCAGCAGTTCAAGCAGAGAAGCCCAGACTTCCCTCTCCCCAGCCACCTGCTCCAGCTCTCCAGAGAGGATACCAAGGCGTTCCCAGACCAGCTGGGAGACATAAGCCCCTTTTGCACTAGCCCGGCTTAGCATGTCATGGTACAGCTCAGCATGCTTGGTAAGTCTTTGCACTAGCCTCAACACGGTTTAACAGCAGCGAATCTCAGCCCCGCTCAAGGGCAGGGTCCCTCCGTGCTGAGCTGTACCGTGTTTTGACGTCAAAAACGTCACGAAAGCGCCGTCTTCGTTGAAATCTGTACTACCGCCATTTGCAATCACGGACTAACTCGGTCACGGAGTAAATACGATATTAATACAGACAGCGTTGTAGGTTTTGCGGAACTCTACACCGTGGTCCAACGAAGAGGTGCGGCGTTTTCTCTGCTTTGTGGCAGTTACACAGTGAGGAGTGACCCGGACCTATATGGCTGCACAGCATAGAAACCGCACTATGGACAAGCTGTAGACGAACATGAGAGAACCATCAATGGTGAGTGATTTGTAATAATGTGCATCTGTTTGCTTATTTATCCTGTTGGTGTTAAGCTCACTTTTTTTGAGCCGTTATACAGTACTGTTCTGTGCTGGCTAACGTTTTTTTTGCTAGTTAAATGCTAACGCTAACGCTAGCTAGTACCAACTGCTGAATCGCTCTTGTTTTCTCCTAAATATTCGCTTGTGAGAGCAAAATGATGAAATATGTTAATCCTGGTTAAAGTCCTGGTTTGTGTTTTGTATTGCACTTTGGTCCTGTGCATTAAATTGTGTGCAATTTAATGCTAGAATGTGTTTCCACATGCCAGGGTTAGCTTCCCTGTTTATATTGTGATACTGGTGAAATGGACTACAGGAGCCGAAATCTCGTCATATTAAAATTGCTTTTTCAAACCAGTGATTTATAAAGTCATTCATATAATTTTATAAAGCGTCAGAATAGACACACACATCTATTCTGTGGATCCTGCGGTGCTTTTCACTCATTTCAGAAAGAGACACAGACAGTGACATATTTATTTATTTTAATTTTGCTGATTACGGCTTACTGCCCCTGAAAACCCCAAATTCTATTTTGCAAAAAATTGGAATATTACATAAAATTAACTTTAAAAAAAATAGTTTTTAAATATAAATGTTGGCCGTTGAGGTGTTGGTTAATATGGGCTGTAGCCATAATCATCAATATTAAAATAAACACTTTCAATATATCACTGTTCCTGTAATGAATCTATATATGGGTTTCACTTTCTGAAATGAGTGACAAAAATATTGAATTTTTTCATGGTATTCTAATTTTTGAGATGTGCCTGTATATGTATTGAATTTGCTTGAAACTAACCATCATCCATTTCTGTCGTTCATCTAGGCAAGACGAAATCAGCCGCCCCACAACCTACCTCGCCACTGTGGAAAGTACTGAAATCCTTTGCTTTTATAGGTAAAGTGTCAAAAGCACAATTTCCATTTAATATAAAAGGGACTGAACTGAGATTTATTTGATTGTGTGAATATGGCACATCAACTGTAAAATAAACCGCTTGCTAATGTATTTATTTTTTTGTCATATCACTTGTGTGATCCTTTGTGAGTTATGTTCATAACTGTATGTTTTTGCGAATGTGAGATGTTGTTGTCAATATAATTTACTTTATATGTGTAGTTTATAGTCTATCATCAATAAACTCATGAATGTATTAATTCATTCTGATTGCTGAGGCCAAAGTCAAAGCAGATGATTTTAAATGTAACGCAGCCCTTGTAAAATCTACTGAAGTGCAGCTACATGAAAATTGTGGTTAGAGGAGTTATTGTTTAATTTGACCTTGTTAGATTTTTTCCCCTTTGGTATATTATTCTGTGCGTTTTTTCGCCAATATAATCGGTAAGACGCTCAGTTTATTTATGCAATAAAAAAGGCTGTTTATATATGGATAATTGTTTTTAGCAATGATCGCTATTCAGCTCTATCGCAGCACACTGTGGAATCACGCTTTTCTTTCATGTATTCACGTGAACAATACGCTGAAATTCGTCACTTCCTTGTGGTAACGTATCGTCACTTCCTGTTTTGCTGTCTGCCTGTGTGGTTTGCTCTCCAGCTCTCGAGCCACTAGCTATGGCTACTAGCTCTCTTTCCTCTCCTCCTCTGGTGTGCTCTCTCTGTCAGATGTTTAGCTACACCTCTGCCTCTTTTAGTGATAACGGTAAATGTAATAAATGTTGTCTTTTTGAGGCGCTCGAGGCGAGGTTGTCTGATTTGGAATCCCGGCTCCGCTGCATTGAAACACCGTCTGCGCCAGTTAATCTCGACGGACGCCCATTAGCTGCAGCGGAGCTAGCTAGCTTAGGTCCCCCTGTCACCGGTTCCCCGGCTCTCCTCTGCAGCGAGGAGACTGGGTGGGTGACGGTGAGAAGGAAGCCTAGTCGCAAAGCCCCGGTTCACCACCAACCTGTTCACGTTTCTAATCGTTTTTCCCCGCTCAGCGACACACCCGCTGAGGAAAAAACTCTGATCATTGGCGACTCTGTAGTCAGAAACGTGAACCTAGAGACTCCAGCGGCCATAGTCACATGCATTCCTGGGGCCAGAGCAGGCGACATCGAGTCAAATTTGAAAATGCTGGCTAAAAGTAACTGTAAATATTCCACAATTGTTATTCACGCCGGCATTAATGACATCCGTCTCCGGCAGTCGGAAGTCACGAAACTTAATGTAGAATCGGTGTGTGACTTTGCAAAAACGATGTCTGCCACTGTAGTATTCTCTGGGCCCCTCCCCAATCTGACCAGTGATGACATGTTTAGCTGCTCGTCATCCTTGAACCGCTGGCTGTCTGTGTGGTGTCCTAAAAATGACGTGGGCTACATTGACAATTGGAGCTCTTTTTGGGGAAAACCTGGTCTTATGAGACGAGACAGCATTCATCCCACTTTGGATGGTGCTTCTCATTTATCTAACAATCTGGCATCTTTTTTATCCAAATTTCCAAAACCCTGACTACTCAGAGTTGGGACCAGGAAGCAGAGTCACAGTCTTACACGCCTCTCTGCAGCTCCTCTTCATCCGCCACCCCTCAGCTTAGCCCCTGTCTTCCCCATCAGAGAATCGTTGTCTGCTCCCTCCAAAGTAAATAAAAATATAATGTATAAGCATCCCAAAGTGATAAAGCAAAATATTGGTAAAACTCAAATTAAACATAAAGCCTCTAAATTGAATGATTTGGCCTCTGTTCCTCCTCATAATTTAAAAATTAAATGTGGTTTATTAAATATTAGGTCTCTAACTCCCAAGTCTCTGTTAGTCCATGATCTGTTAATTGATCATCAGATTGATTTAATTTCCCTTACAGAGACTTGGTTAGGACAAGAGGATTATGTTGGTTTAAATGAATCAACTCCCTCTGGTTATTTAAACTGTCAAAATCCCAGAAGTTCTGGTCGTGGAGGAGGAGTAGCAACAATTTACCATTCCAAATTACTAGTTAATGTAAAGCAAAAAACATGTTATAATTCCTTTGAGGGCCTGGTCCTCAGTATTGGGCACTTTAGCAATTCCAGGTTAAACCCAATTTTATTTGCCATAGTTTATCGTCCCCCATCAACCTATTCAGAATTTTTATCCGAATTTCCTGATTTCTTAGCTGATTTAGTGCTGAAATCTGATAGAATAATTATAGTAGGGGACTTTAATATACATGTGGATGTAGATAGTGACTGCCTTAATGTGGCTTTTAATTCAATATTAGACTCGATTGGGTTTTCTCAGAAAGTAGGAAATTCTACTCATTACCTCCACCATACATTGGACCTTGTTCTGACATATGGCATAGAAATAGAAAATCTGGTAGTGTCTCCTCATAACCCTGTACTGTCAGACCATTGTCTGTTAACCTTTGATTTTACTATTTCTGACTATTTGGCTCCTAAAGAAAAATATTATCACAGTAGATGCCTCTCAGATGATGCTGTTTCCAAATTTATGCAGATTGTTTCCTCTATGCCATGTGTCAACACAACGGAAATAAGCTATAGACAGCTTGCTCCTTCTGTAATTGATAACATGGTGGATAGTGTTTCAGCTTCTCTGCATCAGGCTCTAGACTTGGTGGCCCCCTTAAAAAAGAAAAAGTCTAATCAGAGATTTTTAACTCCTTGGTTCAACACAGAAACTCGTAGCTTAAAACAGAAGACTCGTCAATTAGAAAGAAAATGGCGCTCTACTAATTTAGATGAAATCTATTTAGCTTGGAGAAATCATCTTTTAATTTATAAAAAATCTCTTAGAAAAGCTAGAACGAGTTATTACTCTGCATTAATAGAAGAGAACAAGAATAATCCCAGGTTTCTTTTCAGTACTGTAGCCAGGTTGACAAAGAGTCAGGACTCTGTCAATCCTAGCATCCCCTTAGAGCTTACTAGTCAGGACTTTATGAACTTTTTCAATAATAAAATTTCATCCATCAGAGATAAAATCAATCAGATTCTTCCCACAGTTAACTTAAATACTGTAACTACTACAACTCCTTCTATTGATGTCTGTCTTGATGAGTTTACTCCAATCGACCTTTGTGAGTTAGACAAAATAGTTTCCTCATCCAAACCTTCAACTTGTCTTTTAGACCCTATTCCTACCAGGTTATTTAAAGAAGTCTTCCCACTTATTGGTAGCTTTATTCTTCATATAATCAATTCTTCATTAACTTTAGGCCATGTACCGCAGGCTTTTAAAACGGCTGTAATTAAACCCTTACTCAAAAAGTCAACGCTAGATCCAGGAGCTTTAGCTAACTATAGACCAATCTCTAATCTCCCTTTCATTTCAAAAATCTTAGAAAGAGTTGTTGCTATGCAATTATTTGACCACCTGCAGGGAAATGGTTTATTTGAGGAGTTTCAATCTGGGTTTAGAATCCATCATAGCACTGAAACAGCCTTAGCGAAGGTCACTAACGACCTCCTCATTGCATCTGATAATGGACTAGTTTCTGTACTTGTCCTTTTAGATCTTAGTGCAGCTTTTGATACTATTGATCATAATATTCTACTTGATAGATTAGAACACTATGTTGGACTTAATGGAACTTCGTTGCAGTGGTTTAGATCTTATTTATCTGATAGGTTCCAGTTTGTTCATGTAAATGATGAGTTTTCTCTCAGCTCAAAACTTAGTCATGGAGTTCCACAGGGATCTGTGCTTGGCCCTACTCTTTTTAGTTTATATATGCTTCCATTAGGCAACATTATTAGAAAGCACTGTATACATTTTCACTGTTATGCAGATGACACACAATTATACCTGTCAATGAAGCCAGATGATACTAATCAATTAGCCAAGTTAGAAGCCTGTCTTAAGGAAATCAAAGTTTGGATGACTTGTAATTTCCTGCTATTAAATTCAGATAAGACTGAAGTCATTCTTGTTGGTCCAAAAAACCTTAGAAATTCCTTTCCAAATCAAACTTTCAGTTTGGATGCAGTTACTCTTTCTCTTAATAGCTCTGTGAGGAACCTTGGAGTTATTTTTGATCAGGATTTGTCCTTCAATTCACATATTAAATTTGTTTCTAAGACTGCCTTCTATCATTTGCGTAATATTGCCAAGATTAGGAGCATCTTGTCTCAGAGTGATGCTGAGAAGCTGATCCACGCTTTTGTTAGCTCGAGATTAGATTATTGTAATTCTTTATTATCAGGTTGTCCTAAAACATCTTTAAAAAGTCTTCAGCTGATCCAAAATGCTGCAGCAAGAGTTTTAACAGGTACTAGAAAGAGAGATCATATCTCTCCGGTTCTGGCCTCCCTTCATTGGCTTCCCATAGAGTTTAGAATTAAGTTTAAAATCCTTCTTCTTACTTACAAAGCTCTAAACAATCAGGCTCCTTTTTATTTAAAAGATCTGATACTACCGTATCATCCTAACAGAGCACTACGCTCCCAAAATGTAGGTTTACTTGTAATACCTAGAATCTCCAAAAGTACAATGGGAGGCAGAGCCTTCAGTTATCAAGCTCCTCTCCTGTGGAATCAGCTGCCAATTTGGATTCGGGAGTCAGACTCGATCTCTGTTTTTAAGAATAGGGCTAAAACCTACCTTTTTGATATAGCCTACAATTAGGGAGGGATCATGTGTTTTCTGAACCCTCCCTTAGTTATGCTGCTAATAGGTTTAGTCAGCCGGGGGACCTCCAGTAATGCACTGGGCCTCACTCCTTTCCTCACTCTCTATGAAATATTTTTTTTTTTGCTGGTCATTAACATTTGTTTGTTCTCTCCCATAGATTGAGTCCCCATCGTGCTGTTTGCTCTCTACATGTCTGTTCTTTTCTTCTTCTCTATCCCCTCACCCCCCAGCCAGTCGCAGCAGATGACTGCCCCTCCCTGAGCCTGGTTCTGCTGGAGGTTTCTTCCTGTTAAAAGGGAGTTTTTCCTTTCCACCGTCGCCAAGTGCTTGCTCACAGGGGATCGCCTGATTGCTGGGGTCTTTCTGCAACTGTGGGGATCCTCCCTACAGTTGATAGTGCTATGAGATGACTGTTGTTGTGAAATGGCGCTATATAAATAAAGTTGAATTGAATTGAATTGAATTGAATTGAAATAAGCTTATGTAATCTGTTTAAAAAATACTGTCTTTTCTGTATATGTTGCACTTTTCGTGCTGTATTTTATTGTGTGCATTTTCCTTGTAGAATCATTTTTAACATCCCACGGGTGCGCCGCACCAGAACGCCCGGACTCTCCTGCGTCTGACTATGGAGAATATGAATGTGTCCCGCCGACACCGATATCGTCCAGATCACAACCTCCATCACAAGCTCCATCACGAGCTCCATCGCCATCTCCATCACCAGCCCCTTCAGTATCCGGGATCTCTCGTTTAAGTGCTGGTAAGGCACAGTGAACATGAGATTATCCCCCTTTTTTTTTTGATTAAGGTTATTTCTGATAGCAGCATATTAAGGAATTTTATATGTCTGTGTCCAAAACAATTTGTGGTGTTCTGTTCTCGTTGTTAAACAACACACTCACACTTTTAGGTGTGGTGGTGTGTTGGTGGAAATACTTTTGGAAGTCATAATATACCAAAACAGATACAGCACATGAACTGACTTTCAAAATGAACATGCCTCATTAAAAAGCTTCATGTCACTTTTATTAAGCCATTTTTATTAACCCATTCCTATTTATGAGTCCACAATACAAAGAAAATCTTTTAAATATCCATTCCATCTATCTTTTTGCACTTAAATCCTTTTCGGATTGCATGGGGGGGATGTTCACTATCACAGCACCCTGTGAATTGCACAATCCTCTCCATTGAAGTGCCGAAACATGACATTTGAGCTTAAATACAGCAACGAAGCATAATAATCCCACCACAGGCTTTCATCAGTGTAATTCCATAGTAAATTTTTTTGATATGTTTAGATACAGCATTATGTAACCACCATGACTTTGTCTTTGTCCCAGACGGCGTGTCTCCCTCCACCCTGAGACTCTGTGCGAAACAGCTGGCTCCTGTATTCACAGACATTTTTAACACCTCCCTTAAGTTATGCCACGTGCCGTCCTGCCTCAAATCCTCCACCATCATCCCTGTCCCCAAGAAGCCACGGATCACTGGACTTAATGACTACAGACCTGTAGCGCTCACCTCTGTAGTCATGAAGTCCTTTGAGCGCCTGGTCCTGTCCCACCTCAAGTCCATCACCACCCCTCTCCTGGACCCGCTGCAGTTTGCCTACCGAGCCAACAGGTCTGTAGACGATGCAGTCAACCTGGCCCTCCACTCCATCCTGCAGCACCTGGACTCCCTGGGAAGCTACGCCAGGATCCTGTTTGTGGACTTCAGCTCCGCATTCAACACCATCCGCCCCGCTCTGCTCCGGGACAAGCTGTCCCTGCTCAACGTGCCTGACTCCCTCTGCAGGTGGATCATCGACTTCCTGACGGATCGGAGGCAGCATGTGCGGCTGGGAAAGACTGTCTCAGACTATACTAGCATCAGCACCGGATCACCCCAGGGCTGTGTACTTTCCCCCCTACTCTTCTCCCTTTACACCAACTCCTGCACCTCCAGCCACCAGTCTGTCAAGTTGATCAAGTTTGCGGACGACACCACCCTCATCGGGCTCATCTCCAACGGCGACGAGTCCGCCTACAGGAGAGAGGTGGCCCAGCTGGCGTCCTGGTGCAGCAATAACAACCTGCAGCTGAACGCTCTGAAGACAGTGGAGATGATTGTAGACTTCAGGAAAGTCACTACTCCTCTGCCCCCCCTCACCCTCTCAGGCTCTCCCATCACCACTGCTGATTCCTTCCACTTCCTAGGCACTACCATCACCAGGGACCTCAAATGGGAGCTGACCATCAGCTCACTCATCAAAAAAGCCCAGCAGAGGATGTTCTTCCTGCGGCAGCTGAGGAAGCTCAAGCTACCCACCAAGATGTTAGTGCAGTTCTACACGGCCATCATCGAGTCCATCCTCACCACCTCCATAACCGTGTGGTACGCAGGAGCCACTGCCAGGGACAGACTAAGGCTGCAGCGCGTCGTGCGCACTGCTGAGAAGGTGATCGGCTGCAAGCTCCCATCTCTCCAGGATCTGTACATCTCCAGGACCCGGAGGCGTGCTGGCCGGATCATAGACGATCCCTCACACCCTGGTCACGTACTGTTTGCCCCCCTCCCCTCTGGTAGAAGACTTCGGTCCATCCAGACTAAAACCTCCCGTCACATGAACAGCTTCTTCCCCTCTGCCATTAGACTGCTGAACACTAAGTGACTCTCGTGCACCATGTACAGCAGCTCAACCAGACTCATGTCAATCATCACTGTTTTCTTCCTGCATTACCGACTGCACTATATAGTTCTCCACAGTATCTGCTGCTGGCTAATATATATTTTAACTGTTGACCAGTATCACTTAATCTTATCCTACACTTTATTACATGTATAGTTTATTTCTCTTATCTTATCATGTTTAATGTTGCAGCATTGTACCGAGACAAATTCCTAGTTTGTGTACTACATGAACAATGGCAATAAACCTGATTCTGATTCTTTCATCTAGCCAAGAGGAAAAGACGCAACTCCATCTCGGACATAGCATCCGTAATGACATAGGTGCATGAGGATGAGATGTGTCTCCAGGAAAGGCTGCAGGAGAGGCAGGAGAGGCTGCAGGAAAGGCTGCTGGAGATGCAGGAGAGGATGCAGGAAAGGCTGCAGGAGAGGCAGGAGAGGATGCAGGAGAGGCAGGAGCGTCTACATCTTGAGCGCCAAGAGCAGCTCAAAAGACACCATGAGCAGCAAAACATATACAATAATCAGTACTTGCAACATTTGACTGAGGTTGCTGCAAACACATGGGTAGCCCAGGAGCAGGATGCCGCCTTCAGAAGGGAGGAGCTGACAGCGACGGATACCTTCAACCAAGCCTTCCTTGCACAGTTTGGGAGGCTAGTTGACGCACTGAGTGGTCGGCGTGTATAACATATATCGCTGAATGTTGTGTTTTATTTTTAAAGTCTTTTTTTGTTAATATTTGATATATAATAAAAGGGAAGTGTTTTGGATCAAAGTGTGGTTTGTCAATTATAACACTGTTTTAGAAAAACGTATAATTTCTTATACATTCCATTGCCTAGTCTGATCCAAATGATGCTGTACATCCTGTGAGGTATCAACCGTTGTAAAGGTTATGTAATTGTGACCTATACAACAAAACAGAACTGTTTTTTTTTTTTTATTTGTTTGTTTTTTTGTTACTTATTTGTACCCGTAGGTAGACTTGGTTTGCAGTCTGGTGACAAGCCACCGGCTGCTGGTCGCTGCGTGCGCGAGCGCCCTAAACCTACATGTTTTTTTTGGTATGCGGGAGGAAACCGGAGAAATCCCGGAGTAAACCCACGCAACACGGGGAGAACATGCAAACTCCACACAGCTCACTGTTGGTCGGGGGCTGGAATCGAACCCACGATCTCATGATCCCCGCGATCCCCCGGCCAAGGGTAAAACTGTGCTGCCACAGTGCTAAACCACTGCGCCACCGTGCAGCCATGCATACATCCTGTGAGGTATCAACCGTTGTAAAGGTTATGTAATTGTGACCTATACAACAAAACAGAACTGTTTTTGTAAGCTTTCTCTTCTTTTTATTGAAATATCATAAAAAAATTATGACCACAGGAGCCAATTGTAAAATTTGGGTACATTTTTAAGGTAAACTTGGAATAAGTTGTACAGTTGGACTTTAAAATGCATCAGGAGAGACTGATAAAGCTTAAAGTCGAAGTAGGTAAAAATGTAAGTCAATTTAAATTGAATGTTCTGTTGGCATTCCAAATTATGACAATTACAATACTTTAGAAGGAGTGTAGCATCATATAAACGGAAAATACCAGTAATGTTGTGTAAACGTTGACATGAAGTTGAAAAACATGAGTTTTTTTTATTCAGTACGGTACATACAAAATGCCCTTGGATTTAAAAACAATTACAATTTGGTGTTGGCCAGTGTGCCACTGTCTCATTATTTAATCTGAATAAAAAAAAGTCTCAGGTCATTATTTCTAGGTCATTTGGCAGTTACATCAAACCAAACCTGACTTGTGTAGTTGCAGAATTTTTATCATAGAGTTTTAGAAAAATGTATAACTACTTATACATTCCATTGCCTAGTCTTATCCAAATGATGCTGTACATCCTGTGAGGTATCAACCGATGTAAGGGTAATGTAATTGTGACCTATACAACAAAACAGAACTTTTTTTGTAAGCTCTTATTTTCATTGAAATATCATAAAAAATTATGACCACAGGAGCCAACTGTAAAATTTGGGTACATTTTTTAAGTTAACTTGGAATAATTTGCACAGTTGGACTTTAAAATGCATCAGGAGAGACTGATAAAGCTTAAAGTCGAAGTAGGTAAAAAGGTAAGTCAATTTAAATTGAATGTTCTATTGGCATTCGAAATTATGAGAATTAGAATACTTTAGGAGTGTAGCATCATATAAACAGAAAATACCAGTAATGTTGTGTAAACGTTGACATGAAGTTGAAAAACATGACTTTTTTTATTGAGTACATACAAAATGCCCTTGGATTTTCAGAAAATTACAATTTGGTGTTGGCCAGTGTGCCACTGTGTCATTATTTAATCTGAATAAAAAAAGTCTCAGGTCATTATTTCTAGGTCATTTGGCTGTTACATCAAACCAAACATGACTTGTGTAGTTGCAGAGTTTTTATCAGAGAGTTTATCCAGTTTTTGAGCATCTAATATCCGTCCCTTATCTGTCACCTTATCAGTTAAACATTAAATAACAGCAGACAGATTGGCAAAGGATACACAATTGTGTTGCTGAAAACCGTTGTGACCCACTGTGGTGCTACCTTTTGTAAATGTGTCATTTTTGCAAATATTTACACTTATTTTGAAAGTAAAAGTGGGATAGGATTACATTGAAATATTACCTATTTCTAATGTGTCCTTTTTACAAATATTTACACTTATTTTCTAAGTACAGGTAGGACACAATTAAATTTAATTATAACATTTTTAAAAATGTACACTTTTTAAAATTAAAATTATTTTGAAAGTAAAACTGTGATAGGATTAAATTTAAATATAAAACGTTTCTCAACTAAATGTTTGCTTATTAAAACTATTTAAACTTTTTTAAAAATTAGTAGTGTGATAGGCTTAAATTTAAGCAGTTTCTAAAAATAATTCCTAGGTCAATTTGCAGTTCCAGCAAAGGAAAGGTGTGTTATGTTGCTGCTGCATTTTTTGGCAGACCACGTCGCCGGTTTTTTGCCATGTAATTAGCCGTCCCTAAAAAAAATATAAACATTATGGAAAACATAGGAGACATATGAAAAGTGCACAACATTTTATTAATTAAACACAGACGTTAAGACGTATGTACACACATGAATAATGACCAAATTCTAAGTATAATTATTATTACACAAGTAATGCATCACAACATCTCTTATATCTCCACAACGGTCCTCAGCTACCTCTGCACCTGACACCGCTACTTCATCTGCTGCAACATCCAATGTGGTGTCAAAGTCCTCTCCATGAGTCTCACACAGATTATGCAGTGCACAACAAGTCACCACCATGGATTTCACCAGTTCGATGTCACAGTCATTCCTTTTTAAAAGGCATCGCCACCTTCCCTTCAGCCTGCCGAAAGCATTCGACACAGCCACCCGTACACGACTGATGGTCTGGTTGAACGTGTGCTGTTCTTCAGTCAGTTGTCCGGTGTCATGGAACGCTTTCAACAACCAATTTTGCAGTGGATAGACAGAGTCCCCGAGGATGTAGTATCCCATACGTACCACACCAATGTTCCTGAAGTTAGGTGGGAAGAGGTTTCCACGACTGGCTAACTCCCACAGTGTGGACAGTCTCAGCACCCTAGCATCTTGCATGTTCCCTGGAAGACCTGCAAACACATTCCAGAACAAACCCTTTCCATCAACCACACCTTGAAGGATTAATGAGTGCCAGCCTTTACGATTAAAGTAGTCAGTGTGATATTCTTCTGGTGCTATGATGGGTATGTGGGAGCCATCGATGGCACCAACGCATAATGGTAGCCCCCACCGGTTCTCCATGTAGGCAGACATTTCCGTGAACCTCCCTTCATCTGGAAAATGAATTATTTCTGGAACCAGCAATGACTCGGCTCCGGCACAAAAGTCCTGCACAATACTGCACACTGTTGTGATGCTGACCCCAAACAGATGTCCAATAGTGCGGTACTCTGAACCGGTAGCAAGCTTCCACAGTGCGATGGCCACTCTCTTCCTTAGCGGCACACATAGGCAGAACGTCGTGTCCTGCCGCTCGATGCATGGACGCAATTTGGCACACAGGTAGTTAAAAGTGTCCTCAGACATCAGGAAATTCTGCAACCACTGCTGGGTGGAGAAGCTGGGAACAACATCCTCCCACCACTGAGAGCTAGGGGTTACTGTCCAGACCCACGGTCTGCAGCGAGTATTTTGATCCAACGCAGCCAACTGAAACACACACACAGCATATATAATGTAATTCCTGTAATAGTGATAACCTGTCAACATCGAAATGCCATAAACAATAATAATATGAATATAAAATGACAACAGAAAGCAATAGCACACGTTAGCTTACCGACATCTCCTGCCTCCTCTGCCGGTTAAGTAACTGAAACACACACACAGCATAATGTCATTCCTGTAATACTGATAACTGTCAACATCAAAATGCTGTACACAAGAATAATATGACTATAAAATGACAACTGAAAGCATTAGCACACGTTAGCTTACCAATATCTGCTCCCTCCTCTGCCGGTTAAGTAACCTCACCATTCCAGCTTCATATTCCTCCCTGGCAACCGCGAGTCTCCTGTAGTGTTCCAACGTGTTTTGTGTCAATTTACGTCGTCGCCTCAGGTAATACTGTCTTCTCTGGTTAAACTCTCTGGCCTTAATTGTGAGAAAAAACCACAGAGCGAGCAACGTGATAGTCCTCGGATCGTGATCCGCCATCTTTGTTTGTTGTGAAGGATTTGGTCGCGTGCATTACGTCACGGGAGTGTGGCGCCGCCTGCTGTTATAGAAATCCCACCCACCAAAGCTCAACACGGTTGTAATGCGGTGGTAGTGCGGACAAAAGCATACCGAACCATGCTGAAGTAAATCATGCTGTCCCAAAGTATGCTGGGCTAGTGCAAAAGTGGCTATAGTCTCTCCACCGAGTCCTGGGTCTGCCCCGGGGTCTCCTCCCAGTGGGACATGCCCGAAACACCTCAAGTGGGAGGCGTCCAGGAGGCATCCTAATCAGATGCCCATACCACCTCAATTGACTCCTTTCAATGTGGAGGAGCAGCGGTTCTACTCTGAGCCTCTCCCGGATGACTGAGCTCCTCACCCTCTCTCTGAGGGTGAGTCCAGCAATCCTACAGAGAAAGCTCATTTCAGTCGCTTGTATCCGCGATCTTGTTCTTTCGGTCATTACCCAAAGCTCGTGACCATAGGTGAGAGTAGGAACGTAGATTGACTGGTAAATCGACAGCCTTGCTTTAGAACTAAGCTCCCTCTTCACCACAACAGACCGGTACAATGTCCGCATCACTGCAGATGCTGCTCCGATCCGTCTATCAATCTCTCACTCCATTTTCCCCTCACTCGTGAACAAGACCCCAAGATACTTGAACTCCTCCACTTGGGGCAGGAGCCTGTCCCCAACCCAGAGAGGACAATCCTCCTTTTTCCGGCTGAGGACCATGGACTCGGACTTGGAGGTGCTGATTCTCATCCCAGCCGCTTCACACTCAGCGGCAAACCGTCCCAGCAAGAGCTGTAGGTCATTGCTGGATGAAGCCAACAGGACAACATCATCTGCAAACAACAGAGATGAGATCCTGTGGTCACCAAGCATGACACCCTCCATTCCCTGGCTGTGCCTAGAAATCCTGTCCATAAAAATTATGAACAGGATCGGTGACAAAGAGCAGCCCTGGCGGAGTCCCACTCTCACTGGGAATGACTCCGACCGAGTGCTGGCAATACGAACCAAACTCTCACAACGGTCGTACAGAGACCGAATAGCTCGTAACAACAAGCCTGATACCCCATACTCCCGAAGCACCCCCCACAAAAAACCACGAGGGACGCGGTCAAATGCCTTCTCCAAGTCCACAAAACACATGTAAACTGGTCGGGCAAACTCCCACGAACCCTCAAGAATTCTCGAGAGAGTAAAGAGCTGGTCCGATGTGCCACGGCCAGGATGAAAACCACATTGCTCCTCCTGAATCCGAGGTTCAACCAAGGGCCGGACTCTCCTCTCCAGTACCTTGGCATAGACCTTCCCAGGGAGGCTGAGGAGTGTGATCCCTCTAAAGTTCGAGCACACCCTCCGGTCCCCTTTTTTGAAGAGAGGAACCACCACCCCAGTTTGCCATGCCAAAGGCACTGCCCCCGACCTCCACGCAATGTTGCAGAGGCGTGTCAACCATGACAGCCCAACAACATCCAGGGCCTTGAGGTACTCAGGGTGAATCTCGTCCACCCCCGGGGCCCGGCCACCAAGGAGATTTTTAACCACCTTGGTGACCTCAGCCCCTGTGATAGGCGAGTCATCCCCCTCGTCCCCAAACCCTGCTTCCTCTGTGGAAGGCATATCAGTGGGATTGAGGAGATCCTCGAAGTATTCCTTCCACCGCTCGACGATATCTCCAGTCGAAGTCAACAGTGTCCCATCCGCACCATACACAGTGTGGACGGGGAGCTGCTTTCCCCTCCTGAGCCGCCGGACAGTTTGCCAGAATCTCTTCGAGGCCGACTGAAAGTCTTGTTCCATGGCCTCACCGAACTCCTCCCACACCCGGGTTTTTGCTTCAGCAACCACCCGAGCGGCACTCCGCTTGGCCTGCCGATACACCTCAGCTGCTTCGGGAGTCCCACAAGCCAACCAAGCTTGATAGGACTCCTTCTTCAGCTTAATGGCCCCCCTCACCACTGGTGTCCACCACTTGGTTTGGGGGTTGCCACCACGAGCTGCACCGACCACCTTGCGGCCGCAACTCTGGGCCACCGCTTCAACAACAGAGGTGGAGAACATGGCCCATTCAGACTCCATGTCTCCAGACTCCCTCGGAATGTGGTTGAAGTTCTTCTGGAGGTGGGAGTTGAAGACCTCCCGGACAGGGGCCTCAGCAAGACGTTCCCAGCACACCCTCACTATACGTTTGGGTCTACCAGGTCTGAATGGCTTCCTCCCCTGCCATCGGATCCAACTCACCACCAGGTGGTGATCAGTTGACAGCTCTGCACCTCTCTTTACCCGGGTGTCCAAGACATACGGTCGCAGGTCTGATGACACGATAACAAAATCGATCATCGACCTGCGACCTAGGGTGTCCTGGTGCCAAGTGCACATATGGACACCCTTATGCTTGAACATGGTGTTCGTTATGGACAAACTGTGGTTAGCACAGAAGTCCAGTAACTGAACACCACTCGGGTTCAGATCGGGCAGGCCGTTCCTCCCAATCACCCCCCTCCAGGTTTCACTGTCGTTGCCCACGTGCGCAACTTGGTTGTATTTCAACCTGGAAAGATAATCTGCTACCACACTGGTTCTTCCAGACCGATGCCGAATAGTAAACTTGAAAGGTTGCAGTGACAGGTACCAGCGAGTAAGGCGATTGTTGTGATCTTTCATGCTATTAATCCATGTGAGAGCTTGATGATCAGTGACCAAATCAAACTCTCGTCCCAGCAAGTAGTAACACAGGCTTTCCAGGGCCCACTTAATGGCCAAACCATCTTCATCCACTGCAGAATACTGGGTCTCCCGTGGCTGAAGCTTATGGCTCAAATACAAAATTGGGTATTCCTTTCCTGGGTCCCCTTGTGCCAAAATTGCTCCGAGGCCCACTGCTGAGGCATCCACTTGCACCAGAAATCTTTTATTGAAATCTGGACTCTTGAGGACAGAGGAAGAACACAAGAGGTTTTTCAGGGTGTTGAAAGCTGTTTCGCACTCATCAGACCATATGACAGGATTCTTCTGGTCTTTGCAAGTCAAGGTTGTAAGTGGAGCTGCAATGGTCGAGAACTGCGGTATAAACCGTCTATACCAGCCAATCAACCCCAAGAAGGATCATACCTCCTTCTTAGTCTGTGGTCGAGGACAGTTCTTAATGGCCTCCACTTTATCCACTTGTGGGCGCACTTCTCCACGTCCCAACTGGTACCCAAGGTATTGAGTCTCCTGCTGTGCCCACTCACACTTGGAGGGGTTAAGCGTCAGCCCAGCCTTCTGAATCTTTCCCAAGACCAAGGAAAGATGCTGGACATGCTCAGCCAAGTATTACTGAAGACAACCACATCATCCAGGTACGCGGCACTGCAGTGATCACAGCCCTGAAGCACTTGGTCCATCAATCTCTGGAAGGTGGCTGGAGCTCCATGTTGTCCAAAGGGCACCACGGTAAACTGGAAAAGCGCTGCTGGGGTTTGGAACGCTGTATATGGTCGACTTGACTCTTCCAGTGGTATCTGCCAGTAACCTTTACACAAATCAAGGGTTGTGATAAACTTGGCAGCCCCGACCTTCTCCACTAAGTCTTCGGCCCTTGGCATTGGATAAGCATCAAACTCCAAGATTGCATTCAGCTTCCTGAAGTCAATGCATATCTGAAGAGAGCCATCTTTCTTGAACACTATGATAACCGGGCTACACTACTCAGAATTGGAAGGCTCAATCACACCAGGTCTCAACATCTCTGTTATCTCCTGCTTCAGTCTTCCCACCAACTGTTGGAAAACCCTGTAGGGATGTTGACGAATTGGTCGCTCCTCTTTAGGACGAATAACGTTCTCTGTGAGTGCAGTCCTGCCTGGGCTGGCAGAAAACAAAGATGACACCTCCTCAAAGACCTGATGAAGCTGTGCTGCTTGGTCTGGTTCCAGATGTATCAGCAAAGGTGTCTCTGCAGTAGTAAGGGATTCCAGCCCAATCTCCACTTCCTCCTCATGGTCTACCTTCCTTACCAGCAGAACCTGCCCTGGCTCTTGGCGATCCTTCCACTCTTTAAGCAAATTTACATGGTACGTCTGTTTTGGCTTCTTCTTCTCGGCATGGTGGACCTCATACGTGACTGGCCCCATTTTGCAGGTAATAAGGTATGGGCCTTGCCACTTTGCTAAGAGCTTACTACTGGATGAGGGCAAAAGCAGTAGTACTTTCTGGCCAGGTTTAAACTCATGATGCCGAGCCTGTTGATCAAACCAAGTCTTTTGGCTCTTCTGAGACTCCCGCAAGTTGACCTTTGCCTCCTCCTGGTACCTTGCCAACCATTCCCTCATCTCCAACACAAAGTGAACCACTCCTCTATCACTTTGAGTGGTTGAAGGGGCTTCCCACTCCTTCCTGAGCAGATCCAATGGACCCTGCACGTCCCAACCGTATAACAACTTGAATGGAGAGAAGCCTGTTGATGCCTAGGGTACTTCACAATAGGCAAAGAGTAAAAAGGGTAACCAGCGATCCCAATCCTTGCCAGTGTCATCCACAAACTTCTGCAGCATCTTCTTCAGTGTCTGATTAAAATGTTCAACAAGGCCATCAGTCTGTGGATGGTATGGTGTGGTCTTGATGGCTGAGATGCCCAGTTGATTGTGGAAAAGCTGCATCAGTTTGGAGGTGAAGTTAGTTCCCTGGTTGGTCAGAATTTCATCTGGTATCCCCACTCTAGAGAATAATTGCACCAGCGCACGCAGAACAACAGGGGCATTAACTGTTTGCAAGGAGAAAGCCTCTGGGAACCGAGTAGCATAGTCACACAACCAGAATGTATTGATGCCCACTGCTGCTCTTCATCAGGGGCCCCACAATATCCATAGTAATCCTACAGAATGGAATTGAGATAATAGGAAGTGGTTGCAAAAAAAACTCGGTCAGTTCTATGAGCAGTACATGTTTTCTGACATACAGGACACCTGGCACAATATCCCTGAACATCAGTGTACATAGAGGGCCAATAAAAACATGAACTAATGCATAGAAATGTTTTTGACAGTCAAGGTGTCCAGACCATGGGAGTGTGTCTGCTAGATGCATAACAAGTGGTCTACAACTAGCAGGAACTACCAGACATTTGTGGTCATAGTCGTCAATATACAATACATCTCTCTCCACAGCAAACCTCTCTTTCCCCACACAGTTCCCCTTTGTCCCCTCAACCACCTTAGCAAACAAATGCATCACTGTTTCATCTTCCCTCTGTAACACAGAAATATTTTCAGGTATTGTCCACCTTTCACTCAAACTTGTTGTTTCAGGTTCAATGGTCTTCAGATGTTTGTCAAAGAGATGTTGTCGCCAGGACTTTTTTGGGCCTTTTGTGCCACCCTCAAACAGACTACTATCAAAGTCTAAGAGTGGTTGCACACACGGCTTCTTTTTACCTGGGACAACAGTGCCATCTTCACACAAGCCATGGTTAAGGTTTGGGAGTGGCTGGCCCCCAGCCTTTGCCTGAGCATGTGTAATGACTGGACAAGAAATGTTTACATCAACCTCCTCCTTCCCCACAGCAATATTCTCCCGCAGCAGATCCATAAACACAGGCAAATCCCATCCCAAGACAACTGCAATTGGCAGCTTCTCAACCACACCAACAGTCAATAAATATGGTTGTTCTTCAATGATAACAGTCAACTCAGCTGTTGGATAAGGGTGCTTAACTCCATGAACACACAAAATGTCTTCTTGACTACTATAGTCCACCAGGCCCACAGGTACAAGGTCCTTCTTAACTAAAGACATAAAACTACCACTGTCCAACAGAGCAGTAACCTGCTGGCTATTAATAGTCACAGTTTTATAGTGTTGTAGCCTCATTTTCCCAGACCCCACCTCAGGCTGAGGTGCATAGCAAGCTCCAGCGAGTTTAGTTTTATGCATAGGACACACAGCAGCTTTATGGCCTGGCTGTTGACAATAAAAACAAACAATGTCCTTACCGTGTGTTCGCTGGTTTGGGGCCGAGCTGGGATTACCTGGAGGCTCCGGTCCAGTATCTAGCTTTACGGACTGATGCTGGAATGGCTGATGTACCGGTCTCTGTGGTGTATTGTTGAGGCGCAAAGTTGGTCCTCCTCGCCGAGCATTAACCCTTTGAGTGTGAGAATTTGTGAGCCCCTAGCGGCAGAGCACGGCACTGCGCCTGCCTTCTCACTCTGACTTTGTCAAAAGTGAGAAATTTGTTTGTTTGTTTTTTAAATGTACTGATTTCTTGTTTATATACTTTGAAGATAAGATGATGAGGTACCTCTATACAAAAAAATGGTGTCAAAAGACTAAACCATTTTTGTGTAAATACGTCCAAAGTCCAGTTTTGACTGAGTTATGGAATTTAAAGAGGTGCTGCGACATTATGCAAATTAGATGAACAAATTTATTCCTATCTGAAAACTTTGGATCATATTTTGCATCTTTCTAATTGACAGTAAGCCATTATCTCTTACCACTTTCAAATTACAGTATACTGTAGCCTTGGAAATCTGAACTATTTTATTGACATTTACCATTCTTGACCACTAGGGGGTATGTTGCAGTTTGGCAACATACACACTCATAAGGTTAAGATACCGCAAAGCCAATCTAGCAGCTGCAAGCCGCTCTGTTGGTTCATGCTCCTTCACCCAGATCCTCATCTCTGCAGGAAGTACCCGGAGTAGTTGCTCCAGAATGACAATCTTACTGATCTCTTCCTTAGTATACTGCTCTGGCCGAATCCAGCATCGGTAGAGTCCCTTCAGGTGATGGTAGGTCTCGGTATACTGTAGGTCTCACCAGGTGGGACTGTCAAAGATCGAAACTGCAACCGGTATGTTTCTGTCGAGATATCAAACTTGGCCAATAATGCTGCTTCAAGTCCCGGTAGGAATGAACCTTCTCCTCATCCATTGCAGTGTAGGCCTCCAACGCCTTTCCCGACAACAGTGGCACCAGTCTACATGCCCACTCCGTCTCTGGTCATTTCCAGGTTTTGGCCATTTGCTCAAAGTGCAATAAATAGTTCTCTAAGTCTTTCCACATCTGATAGGGTGGTACTTTTGGTTCACGTCTGTACTCTGGACGTAGCTGCTCAGGGCCTCCACTAGAGTCTTGTGGTGGAATAAGTAGTGTCTCTGGCTGCCTAGGCTGAAATGCTGGTGTTGGCAGGTCAAATCTGGGACTGCTTGCCGTTTCTGTGATTGGTGTTTGCCCTGGATAGGGTAGGTCAGGAACCAGTGGGGCTTGAACTGATGACTGGATGGCAGCAAGTTGCCCAATCTGTGGAACTGAACTTCTTAGATTCCTAAGTTCTGCCAACAGGCCCTCCTTCCTTCTGCTTTGTGCTGCCAAAAAGTCTCTCAACAAAGCCAATAATTCTACCCCCGGCCCACCTGTTTCCATTGGGGCTGCCGATACACTAGATCCAGCAATTTCATCTTCTTCCTCTGATGTCGGGACTGTCTCCCCGGCTGGATCCACCTCCGAGGTCACAATCTCCTTCAACTGCTCTCGTTGCTTTTGAGAACATAATCCTGTACGCTGCTTTGGAAGGTGGGTTGCTCTCCTACGACTTGCCATCCCACCACTGCCACCATATATCACAGGGTTCTTCTACAACTTCTTCAAATCCCCCCCAAAATAATGGCAAAGTAGCACAGATGGTATTGAGCCTTTTTATTTGCCGGCCTCCCAAGTGCAAAATTATGTACAGGTGAGGAGAAAACAAATAGTGGAAACAAATGGAGAGAAACCCAAACAGTCTTTGTACCAAATTGTCCCTTTAAAATGGAGTCGTCTCTTAACTCCTTCTTCAAAATGGGAGAAAACAAGTCACTCAGTTACTTACAGACAGCAGACTACTTGTTGCCTCCTCTACAACAAACTTCAGATTGACTGTTCAGCCCACAACAGCCTCATTTTACCAACCAAGCCCCTCCCACTGGGCATATCATTCATAGAAAAACACACTTCAATAAATATTTCCATAAAACAGTTTACAATGCCTCATCTCATAATATATACTTTACACATAAATATTTAAATACAAAAAAAGTTTTCCCATACACAATATTAAAATTCATGACCACACTCTCCCTGGGTCACTGACCAACAGGCGTGTGAAAAAAACGTACTTAATCTATTCAATTGATTTCATTTGTTTAGCTCATTTGACGTCCGAATCGTGTATGGAGGCAGCTAAGCGGATGGGCGCTGGAACAGGTAAAAATGAGTTTATATGGTATAAAAATATAAGTTATGTTTTCCAGTGAAGCAGAACAACCAAGTGAGCCCCCCTGGCTGCGCCACAAAACAGGTAAGGGAAACAAAAACAGATAAACATTAGATATTTTAAGATAATTTACAACCAGAGAGGTAAATGAGAAAATGTATGGCAGGTGTGTGCATGTATGTGCGTGTGTGGATGTAAGTGTGTGTGTGTCAGCCGTTTAACCTAGCAAATCACCTACAGTACATAATAGTGTGTAAATGAATGTGCCTATAGCCGTTTGTATGAGTGTTTGTGTGTGTGCAGCCAGTAACGAGGCTACTCTGTCACAGGGGTGTACTCACTTTTGTTGCCAGCGGTTTAGACATTAATGGCTATGTGTTGAGTTATTTTGAGGGGACAGGAATTTTACACTGTTTTCCAAGCTGTACACTGACTACATTGTATCAAAGTGTCATATCTTCTGTGTTGTCCCATGAAAAGATTTAATAAAATATTTACAAAAACGTGAGTGGTGTATTCACTTTTGTGAGATACTGTAAATGCAATTAATTGCGATTAAAAGTGATGCTATAAAGTCCTTGCAAGTGTATTTTGTTGGAGACACAGCATATACAACCACTATTTCCACCTTAAATGAAATGCATGGTGTTAATCACTGTGGATCCATGCTACTTCCCAACAGCTACAACATGCAAGCCATTTAATTGGCGCCACATCATCAGCAGGGGCTAGATAAAGGCAAATTGCCAACACAAAGTGTGGCTCATCCCAAATACAAAATGTGGGTGGACTACAAGTGAGTTGATAACTCCCATCTATTTATTCATTATTCAGGGTGGGAAGGAGTGCACGAACATGGGACGGAACCTGTGTCGGGGCTGATAAAAAATAATTTGGTACAATGCGGAGGTTTGAAGATTATGTGAAAATGGCAGAAGTGACAATGTTCCTAAAGAGCAGTTTATTGGAATGCAATTATAATGCAAAGAAAAAGTGGGTGCTCTGAGGAATAGTTGATTTTTTTTGCTGAGCCTTGACATTCAGAAAAGCCTCTTGGTAATTACTGCGGCGAATGAAAAGATTCCTCAGTCTGTGGAGAACAAAGGTCAATGTGCAGCAGCTCACACTTCTACTGGAAGTCTGAAAAAAAAGAGATTTGATGAAGCAATCTGCTGTAGGAGGCAGACAGTGGAATTCTGTTAAATATTGAGTATCCAGTCATGTAATCCCCTGCTGACATGAACTTCTATACCTCACAGCAGTCAGATGTGTGGTTCTGTAGCATGTGCTCATGATACCATTGTCCTGTGGATATCTGGATCATTTCTAGATGGAGTTTTCGGTCAATTTTAACTAACTTTAAAACTGCAAACTTTAGTGCAACTTGACTTACACAAAGCACTTTTAAAGTTTTAAGTCTAAAGCCTCAGCTATTGACTGGAGTTGGCCTGAGGTTTGTGCAGCTCTTAGCTGTTTCTCTGGCAACAACAGAAAAACACTGAGAAAACACAAAGGCTACAGCTGCATGTTTCGGAGGCTTCTTTAAAAATCTGTCATCTTCCTACTGAAGAAAACAGGCTGATTTCTCTTGGTACTTAAAAACTGCCTGGTGCTAAATACAAAAATATACATTCTAGATTCTAATGAACAATGGGTTCATAAGGATCTCCCAGTTCCTACGAATTCTGGAGTTCACAGACATTACTGGAGGATGGGCATAGTTTCTTATGGCTGCCGTTCAATTTGCAATAGCAACTTAGATAGATAGATAAATAGATACTTTATTTTGAACAAAAAAGTATAACAAAAACAAAACAAATGACAAATGCAATAAAGTAACAGTATACAGTGTTCGAAAGGGAGAAGGAAGAAGTGAACACTTATTAATTCCAACTCCTCTTTTCCATAAATACACCCATGTGAATTATATACAAATTACCACATTTAAGACCCCAAGTAAACAATTAATTGTATTTTGTACATATTTTTTATTTTATTTTATGTGTTTATTTGACAGGGACAGTGCAATAAACAGACAAAAAAAAATCTGATGTGTTGCACAAAGAGTGTATAGCTATTAGCTAATTTGCAACTCTTGTCCCTGGATGGGCTTTAGAAAGAAGAAACAGGTAAAAAGAAAGAAAGATAAGGAAAAAAAAACAAAATGAAAACAGAATAAACAATAACCACCTACATCAATGCAAACAAGATTATAAATACACAATATAAAAACCTGGTTCACATTTGCCTATTTCAGGCCTCCCTCCCTTCGTCACTCACTATAAACAAACACATTCATTCCTTCCCTTCATTCACTCTCACCCTGTAGACAATCATTTCATACATGGGTACATTCTTGTTTATTTTTCAGCCAGTTTTAACCTTTGTAGTGAATGTTTTAAAGTCTGTTATTATTTTGATTTCATTTGGCATTGTGTTCCAGATATGACTGCCCTTTATAGAGAAAGCTGTTTGTCCAAATGTGGTTCTGCGGTGGGATATTTTACAGTTATTGTTAACAGAACTCCTGGTGGCTCTGCTGCTGTCCTGTCTTTGGATGAATCCAGCAAGTGGCTCTGGCGCTGATTTATGGAAACATTTGAAAATTAATTTCAGAAAACAGAGGTCAATGAAACTCTCAAAACTCAATAGATTGTATTTTTTTAAAATATAACAGTGATGCCACCTAATGGGCTTTTTATCCAAGATTTTTAGAGTTTGATTATATAATGAACCTATATGTTTTATTGTGGAAGGAGCTGCTTGAGCCCAGACTGTCAAACAGTATGATATATGAGAAAAAAACCATAGAATGCATATACAGTACAGCTGCTTGGTATGGTATGTAATATCTAATTAATTTAAAGCAGTTCAGATTTTTTTTTTTACTGTTTTAGAAATCTTCTTTATATGAAGATTAAATCTGAATTGAGGATCTAGTACAATGCCAAGGTATTTGAATTCTGTAACTAAACTGATGTCTTGATCATGTATATTAACTTTAAAATGTTGCAGGTTACATTTTTTGATTGAAAAGCACATTGAAACTATTTTCTGAAGGTTCAGCAATAGATGGTTCTGGAAGAGCCACTCTTGGACATCAACCATACTTGTAGACAGTACATCTGCAGCCTGTGCTGGAGTCTTGGCAGCTGTGTAAATAACTGCATCATCTGCATAAAGTTGACATGTTGCAGCTGAGCAGTGTAGTGGCAAGTCATTAATAAAAATGCTGAAAAGTAAAGGACCAAGAATGGACCCTTGTGGGATACCCATACGGTTATTTAAAAATAAGGATTTATCCTGGTGAACTTTTACACACTGTTCTCTATTCTGGAGATAAGATGCAAACCATTCTATTGTATCTGGAGAGAAGTTAAAAGATACCATTTTGGATAAAAGCAAACTGTGGTTTACAGTATCGAAAGCCTTTTTGAGATCCAGAAAAACAGCCCCCACCACATTACCCCTGTCCAAGGACTGTTTGACATTTTCAATAAGGCAGCAATTTACTGTTTGCTGAAGAAGTTGACTGTCTTGTAGATAGTCTATCAGCTGTGTAGCTACAACTTTTTCAAGAACCTTAGACAGGACTGGTAAAATAGAGATTGGGAGGTAATTGCATATATCGTCTTTACTGCCTGATTTATAAACTGGTATGACGACAGCTTTTTTCCAACCAGATGGAAATGTACTAGACCTAATGGAGAGATTAATGAGATGAGTCAGTGGTTTGATTAATATTTTGCTTTGCGTTTTGAGAAAGGAAGTGCTCATATTGTAGATATCATTAGTTTTTGAGTTTGACAGTGTTTTAACAATGCCAGCAATTAACTCCTCATTTACCTCATCAATGTGAAAAGAAACTGTTGAAAGTATTGATTTTGTATTGTTGAGCACATTTGGCAGCACAAAGTTTTTTGTTAATTCTTCCACTGAGTCCACAAAATATGAATTAAATTCATTTGACAATGTAGCCTTGTCACTGATGGTCTTGCCATTGATTCTAAGTTCCTTTACCCCCTTCTGAACATTTTTTTTTATTAGTTAAGTTATTTAAATGCCTCCATAGGGAACTGTTGTTACCCTTTGCATGATCTATCGGTTTACTGTAATAAGATACTTTTGATTTTCGCAGCTCTTGTACCACTTTATTTCTTAAACTTTTGTAAACAAGGTGATCATTTTGTAATTTAGAGGTTAATGATGTTTTCAATGCAGAATCTCGCCTCTTCATAAGTTTTCTTATTTCATTATTTAACCATGGTAGGTTAATCTTCTGTTGTCTACTTTTAATTTGCTTTGTAATTTTTTCTATAGACTTTGTAATTGTTGCAGTTATAAAATTACAACAATCATCTACTTCATATATTGACTTGAGCTGCTCCCAATTTTGATTCTTTAAGTGATGTTCAAACTCCATAGTTTTTGATTTGGGAATAATAAAATTTACTTTGTCAATATCAACTCCCCCAAAATACTGTAGTCGCTTTTTAGTAAGTTTTCTGACAGCAAGAACCATGTTATGATCTGAGAGACCAGTTACAAGATTATAGGTTCTGGTTATTCGTTCTGGTTTATTAGCAAATGCCATGTCAATAAGTGTTCTAGATTGTTTGGTTATCCTGGTGGGTCCTTTGATCATTTGTTGGTAATTAAATTTAGTCATGAGGCTTTTCAATTTCTGTTTCTCCTTTTTATCAGACCAGTTAATATTAAAGTCACCATAAAATATTGTTTCTCTGCTCCTCTCAAGTTGTTTAACCAGATCACTTAATTCATTATAGATAGAAGAATTGTATGACGGTGGGTTGTACAATACTGCAGTGTTGAAATTCATTACCGGTGAGAGACATACATTAACAGCTAAACATTCAAGTGAAGTATTCAAACCAATCAATTGACATTTAAATTTCTCTTTGATGTAAATTAAGACACCTCCTCCCCTCCCTACCTGCCTGTCTTTTCTAAAACACTGATAACCCACAATATCGACCATACTAGTGTCTATGTTCCTGTGTAGCCAGCTTTCTGAAAGACAAAGATAGTCAAGATTTGAGTCCAACAACAACACCAAAATCTCATCTCTTTTGGGGATTATGCTCCGCACGTTTAAATGTCCGCCGGGGATCCCCTTTGGTTTAGCCTTTGTGTCCCAAAGAACTCGTGCATGATTAACAGTTTGGAAAAATAAATGATGTTTTTGCTTTTGTACAGCTCGGTTTTCAGATCTCGCCTCATTTGCATTTTGTTTAATTGCTCCTGCTTCCAAAAGTTTGGACGTAGCACAGCTGTTTACAGCAGGATCAGATATGTGAGTCTGTCCAGTGCAATTCGACTCACCTGACTCGCTATGTCCAGCTGTACTGGGGCAAGGACCAGCATTATGCTGCTCCACCAGTTCAGGTGTTAGCCGGACCGTTAACAGCTGCAGCTGATTAGCCGGATCAGATGTTAGCGGGGCTGTTGACAGCAGCGGGCGATCAGCCGGTTCAGATGTCAGCGGGGCCGTTGACAGCAGCGGGCGATCAGCTGGTTCAGATGTTAGCGGGGTCGTTGACAGCAGCGGGCGATCAGCTGGTTCAAATGTTAGCGGGGCCGTTGACAGCAGCGGGCGATCAGCTGGTTCAGGTGTTAGCCAGGCCGTTGACAGCTGCAGCCGATCAGCCGGTTCAGATGTTAGCCAGGCCGTTGACAGCTGCAGCCGATCAGTTGGTTCAGATGTTAGTGGGGCCGTTGACAGCTGCAGCCGATCAGTTGGTTCAGATGTTAGTGGGGCCGTTGACAGCAGCAGGCGATCAGCTGGTTCAGGTGTTAGCCAGGCCGTTGACAGCTGCAGCCGATCAGCCGGTTCAGATGTTAGCCAGGCCGTTGACAGCTGCAGCCAATCAGCTGGTTCAGATGTTAGTGTGGCCGTTGACAGCAGCGGGCGATCATCTGGTTCAGGTGTTAGCGGGGCTGTTGACAGCAGCAAGCAATCGGCCGGCTCAGATGTTTGTGCTAACCCAGTGGCCTGCTGTTTGATAGTGGCAGGTCCAGGGTTAAGGTGAATATCCCCTGCCAGAAGTAGCAGTACTAGCAGTACCCTTAACGCCTGAATTTATTTCCAATTATGAACAGGGATGGCAACAGGAAATTCTGATTTCAGCTGAAATCTAATTTTGTCGATTGACTTATGGGGGGGCTGGGGGGGCGCAGCCCCCCTGAAGCTGGGAGGTTTTCAGTAAAACAGAAGTAATCAGGGATGGCAACAGGAAATTCTGATTTCAGCTGAAATCTAATTTGGTCGATTGACTTACGGGGGGACCGGGGGGGCACAGCCCCCCTGAAGCTGGGAGGTTTTCAGTAAAACAGAAGTAATTTAGACTGAAAAAAATGATTAAAAAAATGAATTACTAGACTTAGATAAATCATTAAATTTAATGAAAAGTTAATTTACTTTTTCTTCAATGTTGTCTCACTGTCTTTAGTCCAACATATTTAACAGTTCAATAAGAGTTTATTACACTATTTACACTGGTCACCAAGTCACTTCTAATGTGAAACTTTCTTCCTTTTGGCAGCAAGCTGTGTCAGTCTCTGAACTTTGAACTTCATCTCCTTTTCTGGTTTCTTCAGAAACTGTCCGAGTGTTTCTGTTACCTCGTCGAACTTTGAGCCAATTTTCACCTTTACCGTCACTTTTCTCTCGAGCCAGTTCCATCGGAACTTATTTTTGACACTTTTGTCTATTTCTAGCACTGATGACTCCTGATCCTTCGATAAAAATCTCATAATTCTACTGAAAACAATACTGAAAGCTCAGAATTCCAACACGAACCAGGGATGTGATTTGGGGTTGGGGAAATTATCTTAAAATTTAGCAGGGGGTCTGGGGGACACAGTCCCCCAGCGGGATCCGGGGCAGAGCCCCGTTGGGGGGGCAAGGGGGGCGCCCCTTTTTTAGCAGGTCTTTGCACGACAGTGAGCGTAAATACAGCGTGTTCGACAGAGAGTTAATGGCTCTCCACCTGGCCATATGCCACTTCCAGTTCTGCCTGAAAGGGCGCACCTTCACTGCGTTTGTGGACCACAAGCCGCTAACATACTTAACGTACTTTATCTTCCTGGAAGATAAAATAAAGCGGAATTCGGCGAATTAGCAGAAAATCACATCCCTGAGAACACGCCGCCATCAATTTTTGACAAAGCATACAACGAGCCATTTGATTGGTCCAATCGTTTGCAACTATCCAATCGCAGGGCTGTTTACAATACAGCAGAAGCTTGAACACAACACATCCGGGTTATCATGGGAGACTTGACCAGGGGAAGCGCCGAGCGCTTATGTAATCGTGTTGATTTTCGCTAAAATCGGTAACAATAAGGTACCTTACCCCCCCTAAAATTTTCTCAACGGATTTAGACGATTCACAGAAATGATCAATTTGAAAATAAATCGGCGGAAATCTGCGGATCGGCGGAAAATTGCCATCCCTGTATGAAAAAAAAAAAAAAAATCACTCATGTTTTTGCTTTCAAGTAGATGCTAAATTAAGTTGAGAAAGTTAATTTGACTATAGCACATAAAATAGATATAATTTTATGTATGATGCAAATTAGCGACAACAGGAATCTATGGTAAAAAAATGGTAAAAAAGCACCTGTTCCCATCTCAAGTATGAAGAGTCTTTTATTTATGCAACAAAGTTATTTTCAGTATTTTCAACTGTCATGACTGCCAAACTATCATAAACCACTACAATGAGCTATAAAAAACACATTATAAACACAAAACACAAGCAATGAACATGAACAAAAACCTGCTGGAAACACCTCTTTCCTCCCACTCAGTTTGACTGTCCTTTCAATGCGAAGAGTGTGCATTGCTTCAGTTTCTTTGTGGAACGAACTTTTGGACAAGGGGAAAGGAACCATTTGCTCATCAACACACAACATTTGTTGTTGAGGGATAGCCTGAAATTTGGGGAGAAACGAGTCAACAACCAACCTGATTTTGAAAAGCCTGTCGTTATTGTCGGGTGCCATGTTGTCACTGAAATGAATGAAATGTTTGATTTCTTCCCATCTGTCTCGGGACATTATGTCTGCCACCTGCTGTACTCGACATGCACTTGACCAGTACATCCTTGACCGAGGTAAATGAAAAATGCTCATGTACACCACAGTGCCAATAAACTGCTCCAGTTCAGTCCGATCTAATTTGAGGGTATGGTTTGGATTTTGCTGTGTGCAGTACATGTTGCTTTGTGCCACAATCTTACCCTTCAGGAAGAGCATCTTGCCAAACTGGAACGTCTTTTGCCGAATTCTGCTGCTTCTGCCTTTTTCTTTTGGGAGGAGCAGCTGGCTTCCCTCTTGCAGCTGCAGCACTGGTGCTCTGAGGTGCATGATGAGTCCCATCAGCGTCTTCATCACTGCTGCTGCCGTTTTCATCACCTGGTGTAGAAAAAAAAAATCACTTTAGAAAAGAGCAGACATTTTTATCTATTCAATGTGTATACAGAGTTACATCCATAAATATCACAAACAGGCTGAAAATCTGCACAACATGATTTTGTAATCACCTGGTTCAGGAGTGTATTCCTCATCACTGTCCCCACTTTCATTGAGACAGCTGTCGTCACTGTCCACAGGTGGAGCCCTGGGCCGAGGTCCACCTGCTGGCTTTCCATAGAATGATGTTGCGTTCATTTTTACATCTACAGATATAAAGAAAAATAATGGACAGAAATTACATTTATATCCCACCACATTATTTCTGTTACGATTATAGATATGAGGTAGAATGGCAGTTTTTTTTTTTCCCTGTCCTGTTCGGCAGTTTAGGCAGGCAGTATGAAAATCTAGATGCCTAGCTCTGTTACAACAGTTTTGCTCTACAACGGGGTGATGAGGAAAAAGCTACCGCTGTGAAGTCAGCTCCAGCTCTCCTCTCTCACATCCAGCATACTATGTTATTTATTGTTCACGTGAACTATGGTGTAGAGTTTTAGAATAGCAGTTTCTAAAGAAAATGTGAGTGTTGAACACCATCTAAATACGGCACCTTATTTGCGGCCGTTGTGGCCGACGGAGGTTATCCATTGTGGCTGAATGTAGCGAAGTAGCATCACACCAAAATCGTCTAATATCTTCAAAAATATTCGTCATAGGTACTCCACTCCTTCGTGGTAGTGATAAAAGTACACAATAAGTCTGTACATATTTTTATTTTAGTACAACTTACCTGAGATTGGACAATTTTTCCACGATTGTCTTCTGAAAATGCAGACGTGGCACGAGGCGAGCGTAGCAATCAGGAAATGGATGATGCTCCATCTCTGACCGTTCCTACGAGAAACTAATGCTTGCAAAAGGTTCCTAGGTATGTGTTGGAAGTGCTCCAACCGGTAGTGGAGGAATACGGATGGTATTTTGGTTGCATTTGGAGCGGAAGCAGTTTGATGCGAATTCGCGACAATGGACGTCAAGGGGTGTATAGCCTCTGCCATATTGTGTTATTTGCTTAACTACTTTTACTTTTTCTCAGGCCTTTTGAGGACCAGATAGAGTACAGGGTGAAATAACCATGTCCATAACCATATAAATAAAACTTTGTAGATTCACCTTTAATTGAGTTGGCCGGAAAACCCTTCTTGATGCAAGTCCAGACACACAAAGACAATAAGAAGAAGTAGATAAGCAAAAAGTGGCTAGAAGCGGAGCCCATCAAACCACTCCTCACTCCAGTGTCAGCCATCTTGAATCTTGATGAGCAGTATCTTGATGTACAGCTCTTGATGTATCAACATTAACACCCATCCATCCTAACATACATTGATGTCCATACATCAAAACCAGCCTCAAACAACAGAGATATACACAGTGCTGTCCCACCCACCATTCCATAGTGTCCCAGAGTGAGCATAGTGAATCGTACATATAAATACTACCCTTCTAACATATATCCTTTCAGCAAATAATGTTTATACTTCTTTTTGAATTGATTTCTGTTTGTACATAGTTTCAGTTCCGGCTCCAGACTGTTCCACAAATCCACCCCACAGACAGATATGCACATACTTTTCTTGGTTGTTCGTATCTTGGGTTTTGTAAAGTTTAAGTCTCCTCTCAAATTATGATCATTGTCTCTTTTTTAAAATATTTTTTGTATATTAGTTGGGAGTTGATTATTAATTGCCCTGTACATTACTTGTGCTGTCTTAAATTTAACTAAATCGATGAACTTTATGACATGTGACTTTAAAAACAACGAATTGGTATGGTCTCTATATCCTACATTATTTATTATCCTTATAGCTCTTTTTTGTAATGTGCATATTGACTGTAAATTGGCCTTGTAGGTGTTTCCCCAGACTTCTACACAGTAGTTAAGATAAGGTAGAAACAGTGAATTGTACAGTAAGACCAATGATTTATAGTCCAAGATGTGTCTTGTCTTCCCCAGTATCCCTATACATTTTGCCAACTTGGCCCAGATGTGACTGATGGGAGGTTTCCAGCAGATTTTATTGTCTAGTGTCACCCCCAGAAACTTATTTTCCTGTACTGTTTCTATTCTGGTATCATCTATCGTTACCATTATTCCATGATTTATTTTATAATTTCCAAACAACATAATCTTTGTTTTTTTTAGATTTAGAGATAATTTATTTTTGTTGAACCACTGCGTTAACTTTTTCAATTCAGTTGTGACCACCTCTAAAACCTGCTGCAAATTCTCACCAGTGCAAAGGATATTTGTGTCATCCGCAAACAAAATAAATTTCAGAATTTTTGATACTTGGCATATGTCATTTATATACAAAATAAAGAGTTTGGGTCCCAAAACTGACCCCTGGGGCACACCACAAGTGATGTCCATGAAGGGTGATTTGTGCTCACCAATTTGTACAAATTGTTGTCTGTTACTTAAATAACTTTCCACCCAACTCAGTCCGATCCCTCTTATCCCATACCTTTCCAGTTTCCTTAGTAGTATTCTGTGGTCAGTGGTGTCAAAAGCTTTCTTTAAATCTATAAATACTCCTACAGCAAACTTTTTTTGCTATACAACTAGTAATTTCTTCAATAAGTTCGATCAGTGCCAAAGATGTAGATTTATCTGCTCTAAAACCATACTGGCTGTCTGTAAGGAGGTTGTGTTTTTCAATGGAATCATCCAGTCTCTTAGTGAAGATTTTTTCAAGTATTTTGGAGAATTGTGAGAGTAAAGAGACTGGCCTGTAATTTGTGAAACACTGACTGTCTCCTGTTTTGTATAGAGGTATTACTTTTGCTATTTTCATTTTGTTTGGAAATTTACCAGTTTGAAATGACAGGTTACAGATGTGGGTGAGTGGCTTAACAATTCCTTCAATTACTTTTTTCACTGTTGTCATGTCAATTTCATTCTAGTCCGTTGATTTTTTGTTCTTAAATTTACTCACAGTCTCGATAATTTCCTTTTCAGTAACTGCACCCAAAAAGATTGTGTTTGGATTTCTATCTTCTATTTCATTTACAGAACCACTGTTTGTTTCTGTTGTCACTATTGATTTTGCTAATTCAGGACCAACGTTTACAAAAAATTTATTGAAACCACTGACCACATCCTCCATATTATTTATCAAATTGCCATTTTCAATAAAATATTCTGGATAATTAGCATTCTTAGGTCGATTACTAATAATCCCATTGAGTACTTGCCATATTCCTCTTAAGTTATTTTTATTATCTTCTAATATTCTGTTGTAATATTCTTTCTTACAGGTCCTCATTATATTAGTTGAGATTTGAGGTATTCTTGAGAATTCAGGTGCTTTTCTGTTGTACGATGGCGCTAGAGTTCCTATGTTCTTAGTAAGGGTGTAATGGGATCTTCCTACGGCGTAGTCCAGCTGCATCACTGGCGTCACAAAATGACACCCCTCTTTCAAATTACCATAGCTCCTCGACCGTTCATGCTAGCAACATCATCAATCCAACGGATTCTGAAAGCAGAGAAGTGGGGCTTTCTATTATATATGGAACATTATGGTAATCCCAGAAGCGATGTCATACATCAATCAAAGCTTTATTTAGATAGCACTTTTCATACACAGTCGTAACACAAAGTGCTACAAACATTAAAATAGAAAACAATTACACCCCCCCCCCCCCCACACACACACACATAGAGAAACTTTTGTCTGTGTGAGACTAATGGCTGAGCACTGAGGATCCAGGTGTGGATGACTAGGGAGCCATCACCAGCAGGGAGAGCGCCAAGTCCACAGCCACAGGAATACCCCCCCCTTAAGACCACCCAAGTCCAATCGGATGGGTTGGCACCGCAGCGTATAATCCCCTCAGCTGGGCAGACCAGGGCAAAAACAGGCCAGCGTCCAGCAGCCAGAAAACAGGCACAATTCCTTGTGGTAGGGCTCTGTATGAGGAAACGCCAGAGCTTGGACAGAATGATAAAAAATAAAGCACTCACTGATAAATAATATTAAGATAATTTGTTGGTAAAAAGACCAAACAGTTAAGATGACTAAAAGAATAAAACATTTAAATACAATGAAGCAGACCTAAAAAAAAGCCAGCTCTGTTCTGGGGTGATACCTTGACCCAGTGGACGAGATAGGAGAGAGGAAGATGGTGGCTAAGCTGTCATCTCTGCTGGAAACCAAGTCCCACCCCATGCAGGACACGCTGAACACACTGAGGAGCTCATTTAGTGGTAGGCTGTGCCATCCTAGGTGCACAATGGAGAGGTTCCGCAGGTCCTTCCTGCCTACGGCTGTCAGACTTGATAACCTAACCAGGGCTGCGCATAGAGGTCGTATTGAATGTACAAAACGTAACAACCTTGCACAATAAATCATCTCCTCCTTTATACAACTAGGACAATATCAATCATTGAGGGTGACAACAACACTGTTCATTTATATACAAAATATACTGTCTGGGTAGGTACATATTCATATTTTGCAGGGTAACTTAAACTGCAATGCTGTTTATATCATCTAGCTGCAATGCTCCTGCACTGTGTATATATTTGTGTACATATATATTCATTTACTGCTTTTGGCTAACCAGTTCTTGTCTTCTTATCTTATTAATTATTGCTGCTGAGTGCTGACGACAGCTGCTGACTAGCAGTGACCTCAGGCGAAGGCTGTTGACCAGTGGCAACCTTAGGTGAAGACTGCTGACCAGCGGCGACCTCAGGCAAAGACTGCTGCCCGTTGATGACCTCAGAGGAAGTGGACCGATGACCCCTGGTGAACCCAGGCGGCTCAGGCACGTGCGTCTTGAATCCAGCTGCCTGGGAATCCATCTCCGACACGGCCACCTCAGACTGGGAGGAAGACACAAACACCGGGTCACTGACACTGGCAGCAGTGGAACACAATGAGGAAAACTCAGGAGCAGATGGCAGCTGCAACTGATTCTCCCCATCAAGAGCAAAGCAAGCTCTTTCTAATATTGACTTAGTAAAGACAAAGGAGAGGACTTGCCTTAACTCAGACTCCGCCATCAAACAGGACTCCGGTGACTCTTCTGCGGTGGCCCAAGCAGCAGGCATGATGGCGGGTGACACTGGCGGAACCCCAGACATGCTGGTTGATGCTGGCGGAACCCCAGACATGGTGGATGGAGCTGGCCCAACCCCAGACATGGTGGCAGGAGATGGTGGATCTCCAGATGTGGTGGCTAACGCTGGCGGAACCCCAGATGAGAAGACTGACGCTGGTGGAACTCCAGATGTGGTGGCTGATGCTGGCAGACCTCCAGACATGGTGGCTGAAGCAGGCGAAACTCCAGACGTGGCAGCTGAAGCTGGGGGATGTCTCACCAATGGCGCCGGGACCTGCAATGCTGAAACCAGGGGACACTCTGTTGTCGACTCAGGCTTTGGGATACAGGAGGTGCTCCTCTCCCATCCAGGATGTGGCTGTGGGGCCAGAACAGGACTCTCCAGAACCGCAGGCCCTTTCATCGTCTGGCGGCTCCCTCCCAGGACCGGCAAACACACAGAAAAACAGAGAGGGACACGGGAGAAGCAGGTGAGGATGACAGAATGGTTGCAGCAGCAGGTGGTGAGGACTCAGCCAAAGTGGATAAATGCTGCTGCTGAGAATCCCCTCCCCCCGGGAATAAGGCAAGAAAATTTATTTTTAGGTGTTAGAAAATGAAAAGACACTTGCCTTGGTTCCCAGGGCGTGATGGTTGCTGCGGCTGAGGGTCCAAATGAAGCCCTTCTGGGGACTGCAGAGATTGTCTGGTGAGGAAGCGAAGACATGGACTCATGGCAAGGTGGACAAGACACCAGAGTCACGGGACGCTTATCTGTCAGCACAGACCTTGGCGCAGATGGTGTCCCTGACCTCAACCCGTGGAATGACTGTGAGGCTGGCAGGGACAGGAGCTGGAGATTGGCGAGGAGTAGATGGTACCGATGCCAAGAGATGCTTCCTCATCGGCACAGACTTCAGCTTGTTGGTAGGACTCCCCACCATCCCATGGTTCTTCCACTGCAGGTCTGCCACCAGGGTGAGCCTATCCACCCCCTCAGCATGCTCCACAAGCCGAGGATGACAATGAGCAGCCACCTCCACAAGACCCAGGTACCATAGAGTGGATTTTGGGGAGGGAGACATATGAGCAGAAGAAATGAGTCTATCAATTTCCATTAAAGAACGGCCAAGCTCCAACCCCAGGCTCATTAGGGTACCAACGTCCACCTGCTGAGTCTGTGTTAACTGGCATGATACTGCTGACATTCCCTCAGTAACACAGACTACAACAAAAATATATAGGAGGGGCAAAAAAGGGCAAACTCACAATCCGCTGGGTCCAAACTGGCAGCGTCCTTCTGTCATAAATGCCAAGGCAGGGGCGGAATGAAGACCCAATCACAGGAGCTGTGAGTTTGCAAAGTTTAATTTAAACATAGAAGTACAAATAAGGCAAAAACAGAACTTACAGGCAGGCAGGAATAACCAGAGGAAAAGGCACGTGGAAACGCAGGTGCAGACATGGGACTCATGTCTGGAGATAAGAAGAATAGTGTGGGACACACACCAGGATACAAAGTGAAAATGTTGAAGGACGCTGAGCCAAACTGTGGGCCTGATCTCTTAAATAGGACAAAGGAAAAAACCAGACAAATGATAAGAGGTGTGGATAACTGGAATGAGGACAATAATGAGAATACAGTGCATCCGGAAAGTATTCACAATGATTCACTTTTTCCACATTTTATGTTACAGCCCTATTCCAAATTCAAATTAATTAATTTTTTTCCACAAAATTCTACACACAATACCCCATGATGACAACGTGAAAAAAGTTTTTTTTTTTTAGATTTTTGCAAATTTATTAAAAATAAAAACTAAGAAATTACATGTACATAAGTATTCACAGCCTTTGCCATGAAGATGAAAATTGAGTTCATGTTAGTTAGATAGATAGATTTGTTTATTTGACAGGGACAGTGCAATAAACAGACAATTAATCAATGACAATCAATCTGATGTGTTGCACAGAGTGTATAGCTATTAGCTAATTTGCAACTCTTGTCCCTGGTGCATCCTGTTTCCACTGATCATCCTTCAGATGTTTCTACAGCTTAACTGGAGCCCACCTGTGGTAAATTCAGTTGATTGGACATGATTTGGAAAGGCACACACCTGTCAATATAAGGTCCCACAGTTGACAGTGCATGTCAGAGCACAAACCAAGCACAAATTCAAAGGAATTGTCTGTAGACCTCTGAGACAGGATTGTCTCGAGGCACAAATCTGGAGAAGGGTACAGAAAAATTTCTGCTGCTTTGAAGGTCCCATTGAGCACAGTGGCCTCCATCATCTGTAAATGGAAGAAGTTCGGAACCACCAGGACTCTTCCAAGAGCTGGCCAGCCGTCTAAACTGAGTGATCGGGGAAGAAGGGCCTCAGCCAGAGAGGTGACCAAGAACCCAATGGTCATTCTGTCAGAGCTCCAGCGTTCCTCTGTGGAGAGAGCAGAACCTTCCAGAAGGACAACCATCTCTGCAGCAATCCACCAGTCAGGCCTGTATGGTAGAGTGGCCAGACAGAAGCCACTCCTTAGTAAAAGGCACATGGCAGCCCACCTGGAGTTTGCCAAAAGGCACCTGAAGGACTCTCAGACCATGAGAAAAAAATTTCTGTGGTCTGATGAGCACCCTCATGGATCGTCACCTTATCGAGGTGGGGGGGTTTGCATGCCCCAGTGATCCCAGGAGCTATGTTGTCCGGGGCAATTTGCCTCTGATAGGGTCACCCAAGACAAACTGGTCCTGGGTGAAGGGCCAGACTAAGAACGATCCAACAGACTCTCATGATAAATTCTATATCAAGGATTCAGTGTACCCCGCCCGGTATGGGGTTACCGGAGCCCCACCCTGGAGCCAGGCCTGGGGGAGGGGCTCGATGGTTAGCGTCTGGTGGCCGGGTTTCCACCCATGGGACCTGGCCAGGCTCAGCCCGAAGGAGTTACATGGGTCCGCCCTCCAGTGGGCTCACCACCTGCAGGAGGGATCATGGGGGTTCGGTGCTATGTGGATTAGGTGGCGGTCAAAGGTGGAGACCTTGGCGGACTGATCCCAAGCTTTCTAAACTGTTAGGTTAATTGGTTGTTCTAAATTGTCCCTAGATATCCGTTTCCTATAGGCCCTTAGAATAGAGGGTTAGTATTAATGAAAGCGCTTTGAGTGGTCTTTGTGACTAGAAAAGCGCTATATAAGTGCAGGTTAGTTAGTAGTTAGTTAGTTAGTAAACTGGCTTTTGGTACGTGGAATGTCACCTCTCTGGTGGGGAAGGAGCCTGAGCTGGTGTACGAGGTTGAGAGATACTGGCTAGATATAGTCGGTCTCACCTCAACACACAGCTTTGGTTCCGGAACCAGTCTCGTGGAGAGGGGCTGGAGCTTGGCCTTTTCTAGAGTTGCCCCGGGTGAGAGGCGACGAGCAGGGGTGGGTATTCTTGTATACCCCCACCTTGCTGCCTCTATATTGGAGTTTTCCCCAGTGGATGAAAGGGTTGCTTCCTTGCGCCTTCGGGTTGGGAAACGGGTCCTGACCATCATTTGTGCCTAAGAGAACGTGTGGCTGAGGCCCCTGTCCGGGAGGTCTTCAACTCCCACCTCTGGAAGAACTTCAACCACATTCTGAGGGAGTCTGGAGACATGGAGTCTGAATGGGCCATATTCTCCACCTCTGTTGTTGAAGCGGCGGCCCAGAGCTGCGGCCGCAAGGTGGTTGGTGCATCTCGTGGTGGCAACCCCCGAACCAAGTGGTGGACACCAGTGGTGAGGGGGGCCATTAAGCTGAAGAAGGAGTCCTATCAAGCTTGGTTGGCTTGTGGGACTCCCGAAGCAGCTGAGATGTACCGGCAGGCCAAGCGGAGTGCAGCTCAGGTGGTTGCTGAAGAAAAAACCCGGGTATGGGAGGAGTTTGGTGAGGCCATGGAACAAGACTTTCGGTCGGCCTCGAAGAGATTCTGGCCAACTGTCCGGTGGCTCAGGAGGAGAAAGCAGCTCCCTGTCCACACTGTGTATGGTGCGGATGGGGCGCTGTTGACTTCAACTGGGGATATCGTTGGGCGGTGGAAGGAATACTTCGAGGATCTCCACGATCCCACTGATATGCCTTCCACAGAGGAAACAGGGTTTGTGGACGAGGGGGACGACTCGCCTATCACAGGGGCTGAGGTCGCCAAGGTGGTTAAAAATCTCCTTGGCGGTCAGGCCCCGGGGGTGGACGAGATTCGCCCTGAGTACCTCAAGGCCCTGGATGTTGTTGGACTGTCATGGTTGACATGCCTCTGCAACATGCGTGGAGGTCGGGGGCAGTGCCTTTGGCATGTCAAACCGGGGTGGTGGTTCCTCTCTTCAAAAAAGGGGACCGGAGGGTGTGCTCAAACTTTAGAGGGATCACACTCCTCAGCCTCCCTGGGAAGGTCTATGCCAAGGTACTGGAGAGGAGAGTCCAGCCGTTGGTCGAATCTCAGATTCAGGAGGAGCAATGTGGTTTTCGTCCTGGCCGTGGCACATCGGACCAGCTCTTTACCCTCTCGAGAATTCTCGAGGGTTCGTGGGAGTTTGCCCAACCAGTTTACATGTGTTTTGTGGACTTGGAGAAGGCATTTGACTGTGCCTCTTGTGGCTTTTTGTGGGGGGTGCTTTGGGAGTATGGGGTATCGGGCTTGTTGTTACGAGCTATTCGGTCTCTGTACAACCATTGTGAGAGTTTGGTTTGTATTGCCAACACTCGGTCGGACTCATTACCAGTGAGAGTTGGACTCCGCCAGGGCTGCTCTTTGTCACCGATCCTGTTCATAATTTTTATGGACAGGATTTCTAGGCGCAGCCAGGGGATGGAGGGTGTCATGCTTGGTGACCACAGGAGCTCATCTCTGTTGTTTGCAGATGATGTTGTCCTGTTGGCTTCATCCAGCAATGACCTACAGCTCTTGCTGGGACGGTTTGCCGCTGAGTGTGAAGCAGCTGGGATGAGAATCAGTATCTCCAAGTCTGAGACCATGGTTCTCTGCCGGAAAACAATGGATTGCCCTCTCTGGGTTGGGGACAGGCTCCTGCCCCAAGTGGAGGAGTTTAAGTATCTTGGGGTCTTATTCATGAGTGAGGGGAAAATGGAGCGAGAGATTGACAGACGGATCGGAGCAGCATCTGCAGTGATGCAGACACTGTACCGGTCCGTTGTGGTGAAGAGGGAGCTTAGTTCTAAGGCAAAGCTGTCAATTTACCAGTCAATCTACGTTCCTATTCTCACCTATGGTCACGAGCTTTGGGTAATGACCGAAAGAACGAGATCGCGGATACAAGTGGCTGAAATGAGCTTTCTCCGTAGGATTGCTGGACTCACCCTCAGAAATAGGGTGAGAAGCTCAGTCATCCGGGAGAGGCTCAGAGTAGAACCGCTGCTCCTCCACATTGAAAGGAGTCAGTTGAGGTGGTATGGGCATCTGATTAGGATGTCTCCTGGATGCCTCCCACTCGAGGTGTTTCGGGCACATCCCAACGGGAGGAGACCCCGGGGCAGACCCAGGACTCGGTGGAGAGACTATGTCTCCCAGCTGGTCTGGGAACGCCTTGGTATCCTCTCTGAAGAGCTGGAGCAGGTGGCTGGGGAGAGGGAAGTCTGGGCTTCTCTGCTTGAACTGTTTGCCCCCCTCCCCTCTGGTAGAAGACTTCGGTCCATCCAGACTAAAACCTCCCGTCACATGAACAGCTTCTTCCCCTCTGCCATTAGACTGCTGAACACTAAGTGACTCTCGTGCACCATGTACAGCAGCTCAACCAGACTCATGTCAATCATCACTGTTTTCTTCCTGCATTACCGACTGCACTATATAGTTCTCCACAGTATCTGCTGCTGGCTAATATATATTTTAACTGTTGACCAGTATCACTTAATCTTATCCTACACTTTATTACATGTATAGTTTATTTCTCTTATCTTATCATGTTTAATGTTGCAGCATTGTACCGAGACAAATTCCTAGTTTGTGTACTACATGAACAATGGCAATAAACCTGATTCTGATTCTGATTCTGATTCTGCCTCCACGACCCGGACCTCCGGAAAAGCGGTAGAAGATGGATGGTCTGATGAGACAAAGATTGAACTCTTTGGTATGAATGCCAGGCGTCATGTTTGGAGGAAACCAGGCACCACTCATCACCAGGCCAATACCTGTCATACCTGGCTCTCACGAGCCAGAAAGGAGACGCGAGGGCGACCAGTGAGTTTGCGTAATTTATTAATATAAACACACAGAGTACAAAATAACAAAGTAAAGAGCCACGTGGGGCTAAAATATGCACAGAACTAAGGACAACATACAACCCAGAGAGAAAGGCTAGAGAGGCGGCGAGGGGAAAACACACGCCGAGTCGCAGCACTTACTAAAGGGTGTAGCGCAGAGGTAGCGGGGAACTGAAGCTGGACATGGGAACTCCAGTCGTGGAAATATGGTACACGTCCTTCCGTAGTGAGGTCGCAGCGAGGAGTAACTCTCGGCTGCTCGCTTAAGTGGGGAAGAGAACCCAATCAGAAGCGGGGGAGATAATTATCAATGATGGGAGACAGCTGTCCCAGAGCGGCTGAACTAGACAGCTGGAGATCAGCTGGGCGCTGTCAAACTACGGGCCTAGTAAGACCCGGCACGGAATAGCACGGAGCAGGAGCGACACTGGACAACCTGAACGCGGAGAAGGATAGCGTTCAGGTTATGACAGTACTCCTCCCCCGAGCCCCGCCTCCTGGCGCAGGCTTACCCCCCCACCGAGGGAAAGACCAGGGAGGGCGGTGGGGGCCAGGTCCGGGGGAAAGCGAGGGACAAGGAAAAGGAGGGAGAGAAGAAAAAAAAAACCCCAGATAACAGCATAGAATCAGACACAACATTAATTTCAAACAGGAAATAATTATCACCCCCTCCTCTGCAGAGGCCAGACGGTCTAAGCAGGTAACCACAGGAGGTGGGGAGAAACGACAAGAACCAAAATGCAGAAACATAGCGACATAGTCATGGAAAAAGCTCACAATAACTTAGGGCGAGGACAATAAAAAAAAACTCATGTCCCGAAGGCCAAAAACTACAAAACTCTGTGAACATATGGTTGAAATAGACTTACACATGTAACCCCGGCCAAAACAGAATATACAAAGGAGGCAATCCGGGCATAAGACCTAAAAATAGAGCCTAGAACAGCAAATTGGCATAAAGACACAAAAGGAACAACTCCTCAAACATGTATTAGCACAAAAAGTGTCACCAAACAGTCTGGAGGATATAAATACAGATAAACAAGACTACTCAGAATGAGGCCAGGCAATGTGAAGCAAAAGCTACTTAAAGGGCTAATTTGAATAAGAGTTCATACTGAGATTATAAGACACAGAAAATAGTCTAAGGAAATTTTAGTTGGAATGACACCACAATAAGGACTCTAGGGCAGAAAGTTCTTTGATGTCCTGAAAAGTATTAAATTAGGGAGGACAATCAAACACAAGGCAACGAACAGTCAGCTAATTCTTCCACAAATGTCAGCAGGTGGAACGGGGCAGGCAGTGACAGCTTGTCCGGTGGGCGACCCGAACTCCACCAGGCCAGGAACCACAATACCAGTTCGGGCGGCCTACCTGAGTCCCAGGCTAGGAGACACAATTTCTCCGGAGGCCGACCCAGATCACCGAACCAGCCAGACGGCTCCCCAGGCGGTCGTCCCGTGACCTCAGACCACCAAGAGCTGAGGGAGAAGTTTTGGTGCAGCTTCCTCCCTGAGGGAAAAGGCAGGAGGAAACTGACCCGGGTGAGAGAAACCCCATCAGTGGCAGGAGGAGAGAAGATGGAGGCAAGGGACGAAGTCAGCCTGACATCTGATGAACACATGGGCAGGGGGAAACTGGCCCGGGTGAGAGAAACCCCAACAGCGGCAGGAGGAGAGAAGATGGAGGCAAGGGACGGAGTCAGCCTGACGTCCGATGAGCACAATCCTCCAGCTCCCTCACTGACCTTTAACAGGACCGGCGCAGCACCCCCGGTGGACCCCGACTGGACTGGCGAAGCACCCCCGGTGGACCCCAATTGGACCGGTAAATCACTTCCGGGTGCAGCATCTGAGGCGAACACCGTGCAGAGAACCGGAACCTCCGAGGTGGCACCCAGAGCAGGTTCGTCTCCAGTGACCCTGGGGAGAGGCTCAGATGGACAAAAGGAACCGGGATCAGGATCACCGGCAGCGGCAGAGCCCGGCGAGACAGGCTCGAGCGCAGCAGACGGCTGCACCCGGCTCGCCCCCCCCCCCCCCGAGAGACAGGCAATAATGCTCCAGAAAATAGATGAGAGAGAGAAAATAGAGCACTCGCCTGATCTCGGGTTCTACCGCCATCCAGGACTTCGATGCTCCGGGTTCAGCGTGCAGGACTCCATCTTCCGGCTCCCACTCGACTGCAAATGGCTCCGCAGCCGGCATGATGGTACCCACAGTCAGACGACCTCCAAGCGCCGAAGACCACGTCGACAGCCTGCATGGCGTGGAGGCAGGAGATCTGGGCTCTGCTGGGCCGAACCATTCCTCCGTGGAGGCCCGGGGACGCTTAATCGTCGGCGCAGGCTCCAACAGGCAGTTCGACCTTCTCCTCTGCCCATGACGTGGCTGCGGGGCTGGGGCGAAACCTTCCAGGGCCGCAGGCCTCCTCCTCGTTCGGCGGTGCAGACCTGGCACCAGGGCACATTCGGGGGGGGGGGGGAAGAGACACAGAGGACGCAGGTTCATATTTTACTTTTGCAGCGGGAGGAGAGAGCTCAGGGGACTGTGAACCCTGAACTCCTCCCCCAGGAATCAAACAAGGCAATTCACTCATAACAGGAGGAGAATGAAAAAGCACTTGCCTGATTCCCGGAGAGTCGGTGGAATCCGCTGCAAGGGACTTGAGTCTTTCTTCTCCCAGCCGGATGGAAGTGGAGGATCCCCCGGACAGACGAGGTGGTGCCTCTCGCACCGGATCGGGACCGGAAACACATGGAGGTGAATTCGCGCTGTTCCCAGCAGCCGGAGTGAATGACGAAGAGGGGGGAGAAACAGCTGAGGAGAACCGGGGGCCCAGAGCTGACGGGACAGTGGGAAGAGAGAGCCCAGAAGCGAGAGCAGCTGATTCGCTTCTTTGGCGAGACACGGGAACTACAGCAGGCTGGGAGGCGAAATTCATATGGCTTCCTGGAGCGGGATCCGGACGGGGCTCTCGCTGAGATGTTCGGGGAATTTGGGAGCGACGTCTTCTGAATGTGAAGTCAGGGAAACGCTGCTCCTGTACAGAGACCGAAGCCAGCATGTCAGCGTATCCCGGATAATCATACAGCTCAGGGTTCTTTTCTACCAGCCTGACCGCCGCTATCACGTGCTTCATGGCTACAGGGGGATAGGCGGCGGAACAAGCGGCAGCCACTCGGTCCGCAATGCGAATCGCTGTCAACCTTATCTTCTCCGGGGGAACCCTGGTTGACGTCACTCTACCTTGGGGATTACCTCTGGGTGAGGCGAACTCCTGGACTGGATCGGCGGCAGGAGCGGGATTCCGAAGTGAGGAGCGATGGTGCCTTGTCTTCGGCTTCCTGCCGGGGTTCTCCTCCAGCCTACGGAGTTTCTCCCAGGCCACAGAGATGTCTGCCCTCCTCGCCTTAACCTCGGGGAGATGGAAGTAGCGAGGGAGGTTGTTAATAATGTTCTCGGCGATCTCCAGACGCCAGCGTACCTCGCTGGGAGTATCGTAGAGGCCCGTGGTGAAAAGCGTCCCATCCACAAGGTCCAGAGCCTCCGAGAGTTCGTGGCCTGGGTGCCGCATACGCCTCCTGGAGGGAGACATGATACCAGCTTGCCTGCACCCAGAGGAAGGGGAAAAAACTAAGTCCCACTGCAAACTCACGGTCGCAGACGTCTCAGTCTGGCTGCGACCTACTGTCATACCTGGCTCTCACGAGCCAGAAAGGAGATGCGAGGGCGGTCAGTGAGTTTGCGTAATTTATTAATATAAACACACAGAGTACAAAATAAAGTAAAGAGCCACGTAGGGCTAAAATACGCACAGAACTAAGGACAACATACAACCCAGAGAGAAAGGCTAGAGAGGCGGCGAGGGGAAAACACACGCCGAGTCGCAGCACTTACTAAAGGGTGTAGCGCAGAGGTAGCGGGGAAGTGAAGCTGGACATGGGAACTCCAGTCGTGGAAATACGGTACACGTCCTTCCGTAGTGAGGTCGCAGCGAGGAGTAACTCTCGGCTGCTCGCTTAAGTGGGGAAGAGAACCCAATCAGAAGCGGGGGAGATAATTATCAATGATGGGAGACAGCTGTCCCAGAGCAGCTGAACTAGACAGCTGGAGATCAGCTGGGCGCTGTCAAACTACGGGCCTAGTAAGACCCGGCACGGAATAGCATGGAGCAGGAGCGACACTGGACAACCTGAACGTGGAGAAGGATAGCGTTCAGGTCGTGACAATACCATCCCCACAGTGAAGCATGGTGGTGGCAGTATCATGCTGTGGGGATGTTTTTCAGCAGCAGGAACTGGGAGAAGTCAGGATAGAGGGAAAGATGAATGCAGCAATGTACAGAAACATCCTGGATGAAAACCCGCTCCAGAGCTCTCTTGACCTCAGACTGGGGTAATGTTTCATCTTTCAGCAGGACGACGACCCTAAGCACATAGCCAAGATATCAAAGGAGTGGCTTCAGGACAGCTCTGTGAATGTCCTTGAGTGGCCCAGCCAGAGCCTAGACTTGAATCCAATTGAACATCTCTGGAGAGATTTTAAAATGGCCGTGCAGCGACGCTTCCCATCCAACCTGATATAGGTTGAGATGTGCTGCAAAGAGGAATGGGCGAAACTGCCCAAAGATGTGTGCCAACCTTGTTGCATCATATTAAAAAACACTTGAGGCTGTCATTGCTGCCAAAGGTGCATCAACAAAGTATGGAGCAAAGGCTGTGAATACTTATGTACGTGATTTCTTAGTTTTTTATTTTTAATAAATTTGCAAAACTCTCAAAAAACTTTTTTTCATGTTGTCATTATGGGGTATTGTGTGTAGAATTCTGAGGAAAAAAATAAATTTATTACATTCTGGAATAAGGTTGTAACATAACAAAATGTGGAAAAAGTGAAACGCAGTGAATTCTTTCCAGGTGCACTGTATAAAACACCTGTGACAAACCGTGAAACCAGCAAGAAGCAAATGGAAGTAAACAAAGGGTGCTGTCAAAGTAAAAGCACAGACCAAAGTAATTAATAGAACATAATCCAGATAATTACCAAAGGGGAAAATAACCTACCAAGGCAAGGACAAGAGGTGCAAATAATACAATCAACATACAAAAGAGGACTGAAGGCAAAGGGGAGGGTAGGCTCATGTCTAAACAGGCAGATAATATTTATAATACAAAACTGCATGCTATAAACAAACAAAACTAAAATAAGAAACAGGAACTCTCATAACCCGACAGAAACAAATGACATTCTCCAATAACATAATACATCCAACACCAACCAGACACAATACTAAACTGAAATGGGGAAAATACAGAAAATGATCAAATAAACTGACAGCGTGAGCATGGTCCCCCAGCCGACATAAAATAGGTTTAAATCATAAATGAAGACAATTAAAATAGGAAACTAATCAAAAGCCAAGTTAAAATAGTAGATCTTGAGCCTGCTTTTAAAAACACAAACACTCTTGGCAGCCCTGATGGTCCCCAGCAGGCTGTTCCACAGACGTGGGCCATAGTAACTAAAAGCTGCCTCACTGAGTGCGTGTTCTTACAGAAGGGATAATTAAAAGACCAGTGCCAACGGACCTCGCGGGCCATGGGGGCTCACATGTTAAAAGGAATTCTGTTGACTAAGAAGACCCAAGACCATCCAGACATTTATAAACCAGTAAAACATACACGGATAATGCAGTAAATAGTAAATTTACATATCAGGAAGATGGCAGAGATCACAGACCAGCATGGAGCGGTGAGGAATAATTGAGCTTTTTGAGTATTTTTGCAGTGTTTTAGCAGTGTTTATAGTGTAAATAATACTTTTCTATTTTAAATAGTAGCTTTAGTGTTTTTGTGAGCATTTTGGAGTGTTTGTTATTGTTTTTGTTACATGTTTTGCCGTGTTTTCGGAGTAGTTCATCTTATGTCCACAAACCTGGTATAAAAGGCGGCAGACGGCACTGGAACACAGTTTTGTTGATTATACAGTTGCACTACAGGGAACACACCGAGGCGGAGTCGTCCTGAGCAAAAGGAAGCCCCAGTTGCGGATGCCTTGTAATATAGGGTGGTGTGATGACGTAACCGGAAGGCGGTGGCGTCACTTTCCACTCCATAATAATAAAAAAAAAAAAACATTACATTCTCTCCCCCCTTTATAAAATAGAAAAAACACGCCCAATCAAATCCCACTCAAATTTGGCAACACGAACCCCACATAAACACAGCAAAATAAAAGCAGGCATAAAAAAAATCATATAGAGTGTGGCGGGTTTGAGATAACCCCCACAACAGACTGAGAAAGACACAGCGCTCGGCTAGAGCAAATAACAGAACAGTGAAATGTGTGTATTAATGTCTACAGGCAGCCCCGCTCCTTCTGGCTTGTTCCGGCTCCGTATTGTGATGTTAATGAACATCACAATAACAACTGAACAAACTGATTAAGAAAGCTAGCTCTGTCCTGGGGCAGCGCCTTGATCCGATGGAGGAGATAGGAGAGAGAAGGACGGTGGCTAAACTGTCATCTCTGCTGGAGTCCGAGTTCCACCCTATGCAGGACATACTGAATGCACTGAGGAGCTCATTTAGCAGCAGACTACATCATCCCAGGTGCACAACCGAGAGGTTTCGTAGGTCCTTCCTACCAACGGCTGTCAGACTGTACAACCTAAGCAGGGCTGCTCGCAGAGATAGCAAAAAGACGTAACAAACTAATAGTTTTTTGAATGCAAAAGATGCAATAGACTTACACAATGGTCCCCTCCGGCATACAACTAGGAACATACCGGTCGCTATGGAGGGTGAGAATATGTATGGGCACATAATCATACCATGTAGGATAACTAAGTAGACGGTTATGCTGTTTCATTCCATCTAGCAACAATGCTCTGCACTGTGTGTGTTTATATATTTGCATATTTATTCCATCTAGCTACAATGCTCAGCACTGGGTGTGTTTATATATTTATATATCTACATATTATTCCATCTAGCTACATTGCTCCGCACTGTGTGTGTTTATATACTTGCATATTTATTCCACCTAGCTGCAATGCTCCGTACTGTGGGTGTTTATATATTTACATATTTATTCCATCTAGCTACAATGCTCTGCACTGTGTGTTCATATATTCATATATTTATTCCATCCAGCTACAATGCTCTGCACTGTGTGTCTGTGTGTGTGTGTATATATATATATTTTATAGTAATACGTACATATGTTTATTAGCTGCTCTTGCTTGCTTGTTTTTTTTCTTGCCTTCTGATTGTTGCTCTGAGTGTTGCTATCCCTGTGCTGTTGCAATCCTGGAATTTCCCCGTTGTGGGACTAATAAAGGCTTATCTTATCTTATCTTATCTTAATGTCCCATTCATGCATTGTGTTCATGCTTCCTGTTCTCACTGTGTCTCTCATATGCAAATGCCCATACCAACTGCTGTGAATGCTCTTTCATGTATTGTTTGTAACTGGGTATATAAGCTGACCGAAATCCATGCTCACTCTCTCATTCCTGCAACTGCTGCTGACACACACACTCTGTGTCTCTCTGCTGGAGAGCCTCCGAGCTTGCCCATTGGGCGAGCCCCGTGACGGCGGTATGATTTAATAAACCTACTTAAAACCTCACATCGCTGCCTTTATTTTATCATGCCACTGCAGTTGAGCATCTTTCAGTAATCCTGGCACCAGAAGCAAAATTATGCAAAAAAAAAAAAAAAAAATCACAAATTTATGAGGGAAAAAAATGAGAAAATTTACAAGAAAAAAGTCACAAATTTACAAGAAAAAGTAACAAATTTATGAGGAAAAAAAAATCAAAATTTAGGAGAAAAAAGTTTCAAATTCACAAGAAAAAAGTAAAATTCCTTGAAAAGAGTTATTTTTAAGAGTTAAATTTATTACTTTTTCCTTGTAAATTTGCTATTTTCTTATAAATTTGTGAATTTTTCCCATAACTTTGCAACATTTTCTTGTAAATTTGGAACTTCCTCAAAAATATTCTACTTTTTTTTACTGTAAAAATGAGAAAATGAGCTTTCTCATTTTGGACCTTTTTTCTCATAAATTTTCAATGTATTTACTCATATTTACTACTTTTTTTTGTTAATTTGCAATGTTTTGCAAGTTTTTCCTCATAAATGTGACTTTTTTTGTTGTAAACTTGCTAATTTTTTCTTGTAAATTTGTAGCTTGTGGGACACGTGTATCACTTTAAGCTTCACATCTCAGAGAGAACAAAGAACTGGGTCTCCTTGGAGATAACAGGAGGATGTGAAAATTTAGTCTTTGGTATGCAAGAGACGTTGTTGGCCCAGCGGGCCTTGGGGGATTTCCTGGTCTGCCAGAGACTATGAGGAGGATGTTATAGGATTTAAGAGAAGATGCATTGTTACTTGTGATTAAATGCAATGTGACTGTGAGTTTTGAAGGTCCTGGATATATAAAGGACGAATGTCTGTGTTTTTTCCCTTTTCTGCTTTGCTGATGTTGGAAGATGTGAATAAACCTGACTCGTGAGATAAACTCTGCCTCGTCATTTTCACATTTCCACACTGGTGACCCTAAGATGCATCATGGATGAAAGAAATTCCTCCGGGCCAGCCGAGTCAGGAGCTCCCAGCCAAGCGTATGCCGCTACCATCCAGCTACCGGACTTTTGGCAAGACAACCCGTGCTCCTGGTTCCACTTGGTCGAAGCACAGTTCGCCCTCCGGGGGATAACGGTAGATGACACGAAGTTCTACCATGTGATTGCAAAGCTCGACAACCGCACGGCTCGGCATGTGCAGAGCCTATTGGAGCGGCCACCGGCCAACGACAAATACGGCGGGTTGAAGGCTGCGCTTATCCAGCGTTTCACTCTCTCAGTTGAGGAGAGAGCGGAGAGGCTCCTGGCTCTGAACGACTTGGGAGATGGTACGCCTATTGACCTGATGGAGAACATGCTGAGGTTGAGGGGCTCAGACAACGACGACTTCATCTTCACCCACATTTTCCTCAGGACCCTACCGTCGGCCACGAGAGCGACCCTGGCCAGTTCGCCGTTGTTGGCCCAGCGGGACTTCCGCGTGCTGGCCCAGGAGGCGCACCGGATTCTCAACGCCAGCAAACAGCGCGCGGCCACCGCAGCAGCGACGGAGTTCGGCGCGACGGCCGGAGATGGCGGGGGGCCACGGACGGCAGTAGCAGAACCACCAACGACGACGGCGGCGGGGGCCAAGGATCGCGGAGGAGACATCCTCTGTTTCTACCATCGCCGCTTTGCAGAGAAGGCACGCAAATGTATACCACCGTGCCAGTTCAAGCGCTCGGGAAACGCCAAGACCGGGGGTTGGTAGCAGCTGCGGCCCTCGGGGAGGAGAACAAGCTGCTCTACTTGAAGGATGCGCGCTCGGGGAGGCATTTCCTCGTGGACACAGGCTACCAGTTGAGTTTCATCACACCTTCCTCCGCTGACCGGCTGGCAGTTTCCAGAGGTCCCGGGGTGTCAGCAGCGAACGCCTCGGAGATTAAGACCTTTGGTGAGAGGACTCTGCTTCTGTCCCTACACGGCCATACATTTGAGTGAACTTTTGTCATAGCTGCAGTGAATTTCAATATGTTGGGGGCTGATTTTCTGTGCTCACATGGTTTGTTGGTTGATCTTGCTAACAGGCGCCTGGCTAATGCACTTTTTTATTCAAATTTTCCCCAGCCACAAACGGTCAAGGCGTTACAGGAGTTTTTGGGAATGGTGAATTTTTATAACCGTTTCCTCCCCCGCGCAGCGCAGCTCATGCAACCATTGTATGCCGCACTCAAAAAACAAAAACCCACAAATAAGATCGAATGGTCTCCGGAGCGAGAGCGAGCATTCTCGGAGGTCAAAACAGCCCTGGCAAACGCTGCGTTGTTAGCACATCCAGACCCAACGGCCCGCATAGCACTCACTACTGACGCGTCAGATGTGGCCATAGGGGCAGTCGTGGAGCAGCATGTAGCCGGGGCTTGGCAGCCGCTCGCCTTTTTCAGCAGGACTTTGCGTGATAGTGAACGAAAATACAGCGCATTTGACAGGGAGTTGTTAGCTCTCCACTTGGCCATTCGCCACTTCCAGTTCTGGCTGGAGAGACGCCGTTTCACCGCGTTCGTTGACCACAAGCCGCTGACATTCGCGATGGCCAAGATTTCAGAACCGTGGTCAGGCCGGCAGCAAAGACAGCTGGCCGCTATCTCAGAGTTTACTACCGATATTCAGCATGTGGCGGGTAAACTGAACGTAGTGGCAGACTGTCTCTCGCGCACCGTGGCGGCCCCAGTCCTTGTAGGGATAGATTATGCAGCCATGGCTGCGGATCAGGTTAGCGACGCGGACGTGCGCGCGCTCTAGTTTGGACCAACAGGGTTAAGGCTGGAGAACAGGGTGCTGCAAGACGGTATGCCCCCCCCTAATCTGCGATGTCTCCACTGGGCGACCGCGTCCTGTGGTACCGGCCGCGTGGCGCCGCCGCGTTTTTGACTCGATTCATTCTCTGGCGCACCCGGGAGTGCGCGCGTCGGTCAAAATGGTAGGAGAGAAATTTGTATGGCCGAACCTGCGCAAACAAGTTAAGGAGTGGGCAGCAGCCTGCATGGCTTGTCAACGAGCCAAGGTACACAAACACACGAGAGCTCCCTTGGAGCCGTTTCACATCCCGGCTAAGAGGTTCGATCATGTTCACGTGGACCTCGTAGGCCCCCTCCCACCGTCACAGGGGTGCACACACCTTCTGACAATGGTGGACCGCACCACGCGCTGGCCGGAAGTGGTCCCACTGGCGTCAACCACAGCCGAGGAGGTGGCGCGCGCGTTTTTAACAGCATGGGTAGCGCGCTTTGGAGTCCCGTCGGACATTACGTCCGACAAAGGCCCTCAATTTGTTTCCGAACTTTGGTCAGCAATGGCCCACAGCCTGGGGGTAACGATCCACCGCACAACCGCGTACAATCCGCAGGCTAATGGGTTATGCGAACGTTTTCATAGGTCATTGAAAGCGGCTCTCAGAGCATCGCTGATGGATGCAAATTGGGTGGACAGGCTACCGTGGGTTTTATTGGGGTTGCGTTCTGCACCTAAAGAGGACTTAGAAGCCTCCCCGGCTGAGCTAGTTTTTGCGCAACCACTTCGGCTGCCCGGGGAGTTTCTCCCAGATAATCCTGCGCCAGATAGCTCCCCCTCTCAGCGGTTGCAGCGTGGCATGGAATCGGGCACGCTGCCTGGCCCCGTTCACCACAGTTTTCCGCGCGTTTTTGTGCCTAAGGCTTTGAAAAACGCGGAATTTGTTTTTGTCAGACACGATGCCCATCGCCCACCGCTGCGACCACCTTATGATGGACCATTTAGAGTGCTGGAAACAGGGGACAAACATTTTTTGCTAGATTTGGGGGGCAGGAAGGAAAAGATTGGCATAAATAGGCTCAAACCCGCCTTTGTGGTGGCGGACAAGGATGTGCTGTTGGCCAGAGCTCCTCGGCGCGGCAGACCCCCCCGGGGACATTCCCCAGAACACCCACAGGGAGTGACAAACAGTTCTCACCCCAAGACAGCAGCGCCCCAGCGGGATGGCGCCGCAGAAGTGGCGAAGCCCGCTTACAGCAGATACGGGAGGAGACTGAGGCCCAAGCAGCACGTGGGTTAATGTGTAATGATTTTATCATGACATGCAGACTGTTATTCTGTTGTTCCATCTTAGATGTTTGGGGGGGGGGTCATGTGGGACACATGTGTATCACTTTAAGCTTCATATCTCAGAGAGAACAAAGAACTGGGTCTCCTTGGAGATAACAGGAGGATGTGAAAATTTAGTCTTTGGTATGCAAGAGACGGCCTTGGGGGATTTCCTGGTCTGCCAGAGACTATGAGGAGGATGTTATAGGATTTAAGAGAAGATGCATTGTTACTTGTGATTAAATGCAATGTGACTGTGAGCTTTGAAGGTCCTGGATATATAAAGGACGAATGTCTGTGTTTTTTCTCTTTTCTGCTTTGCTGATGTTGGAAGATGTGAATAAACCTGACTCGTGAGATAAACTCTGCCTCGTCATTTTCACATTTCCACAAGCTCTTCAAATAATTTTACATTTTTTTCCTCTCAAATTCTCTTTTTTTCTCTCGCAAATTTGTGACCTTTATCCTCATAAATTTGCTACTATTTTTTTGTAAATTTATCAATGCTTTTCTGATAAGTTTTCATTTTTTGTCAGAAATTTGCGACTTTTTTGCCTATGGCGCCAACGTTACTGACACCTTCTCACCCAGATTAAACCCATGTGGGGCCCAGATGGGTTAAAAGTGGGTAAGCATATTACCTGCATCACAGGTAATGTTCATGTGGGCAAACACAATTGGGGCCAACGTGGAACCTACAGACAAACCCACATGAACCCATAAATTGCCCAGATTAACCTCTGGTGGAGCCCACTTGGACATGCTGGCTGGGCTTCCACGACATGGGATACATCCAAACTTGAATGAATAACTTTGTCATTGCACACAAGCACAACGAGACATTGTTTAGAGCAAACCTAAGATGCCACCACTCCACATATTAAATAAACATAAAAAAATACAAATAGAAATCTAGCAGCATCTACAAATACAATAACATACCATTTAATAAAAGTACCATTGAAATACCATTATTCTACCTCCTCAGGTCCAGAATAATTTCTTCAAAATTAGTTAATGCAGCTGACTACATACACAGTAAGTGTGTGTAATTCACAATGCTGATATACAGAGTAAAATACGCAGGTCACACTATTGCACATTTAACGTATCAAAAAAATGCACATAATTGACACATCTAAACTCGATTCAAAGCAACTTTAATTGCTACCTCCACCCTTTCCTTTAATCCGGCATTTGTGGAGCCCCACTGTTATCTTTTGGTGGCCAATCCTTTTCAGAAATACCATTGCATTTTGCATGTGTGGAGAACAACAAAAAGGCCTTCTGCAGCTGCTTACGTGACTCAGTCCAATGCTACTTGTACTGCTTAAAGGCTGGAAAGCTTACCACCAGTACCCAAATAAAGAACCTTATCTCTCACCCCAGCAACGGATGGAAATATACTGCACAGGCGCAAGGAATACTAAAGATATCACATATTTGATCACACAATCAACGTGTCTACAGAGCCAACCAAAATAGATTTTAATACCGCTGTTGATGAGTGAATCATGCGCTCTCTATTCAAGGTGCTGCCTGCAGTCATGAGATCAAACAAGCAGCATTTAAATGGAGCTTGGAATTATGATGACAGGTTTTCCCCCCGCCCCAAAAACATTGAGTCACAGGAGTCATTGTACAAATAGCCAGTTAGAAGTGTTTTACATTTACAACTCACAATACTAGTGATAAGATAAAGACAATTGGAATTGTAAAAAATATCTCCCCTGTGGATTGCCACCTTATTGTGAATTGGCATGTCCTAATGTCGGTAACTAACAGGTGGAGCTGGCAAAGGGATCCAGGAAGAAGCAGCAGCTAGTGTGAAGGGATGCAGGTGCCCCGGGGCCGGGGGCTTTTCCTGTGATGAGATGGTTAGATATTGATAACAATCTTTTCTTACTGTTTGTCCCAGGTGGGCGCAGACAGAGTGAATCCAGAGGCAAGGAGGGAGGGCCACAGGAGAGGATCGATTTCATGAGATCTGGAGAAATATCCAAGGGAGGTGACAGCAGCGAGCAGAGGTAAACAGAGATCAAGGAGCAGGAGAACTAAGAGGACCAAAGGTGGGTTCTTGAGCCAAGTCAATCCCACAAAGTACTGAGAGAACAGGGGCTATTTGTGCCCTTCAGAGGTAAAGTGGGCTATCCCACAAAACCATTATTTTGAGAAAATGAGCTCTAAAGTTTATGTGATTTAAATATATTTTCATATTTAAGTCACACCTTGAAGGTAATTATAGGGGGTAACTTTTTAATGATATAGGCACACTGATTTTTTGAGAATATTTCAACTTTAGAGCTCATTTTCTCAAAATAATGGTTTTGTGGGATAGCCCACTTTACCTCTGAAGGGCACATTTATGCCTCAACAGTTAATCAGCAACAAGTAGTAACAAGGTGCACCTGCAGGTAATCACAGGCAATTCAAGTAGATACTGCGGGTGTGTGTATGTGTGTGTGTACTCTCACTGGACACGACACTATCATCCATTGAATGTCATAAAACAAGAAAAAAGTCACAGATGTGTAAGAAAAAAAATGATAAATTTGAAAGTTATAGATCTGAGGGAAAAGTTGAAAATTTGTCGGGAAAACATCCATATACACAAAAAAAAGTAGCAAATTTAAAGGGACAAAGCAGCAAATTTATGAGAGAAATATTGGAAGTTCATGAGTAAAAAGTTTCAAATTTAGTTGCAAGAAAGTTTACAAATTTTTGAGAAAAACAGTTGACATTTTTGGAAAAAAGTCAAAACTTTATGATTAAAATGCAATTTAAAAGAAACAAAATCAAAAATTTACCAGAAAAAAGTAGCAAACTTGTAAGAACAAAAAAACTGCAAGTTCACAAAAAAAAGTAGAAGGTATTTCCCCGCAAAAAAATGTTGTGGCTGAATTTGTAGTTTGGGGGCTCCATAGTGTAAAGTAAAAAATTCTACCCATTATTTCCACCATACATTGGACCTTGTTTTGACATATGGTATAGATATCGAAAATCTGGTTGTGTGTCCTCATAATCCTGTACTGTCTGACCATCCATCCATCCATCCATCCATCTTCTACCGCTTTTCCGGAGGTCCGGGTCGCGGAGGCAGCAGTTCAAGCAGAGAAGCCCAGACTTCCCTCTCCCCAGCCACCTGCTCCAGCTCTTCAGAGGGGATACCAAGGCGTTCCCAGACCAGCTGGGAGACATAGTCTCTCCACCGAGTCCTGGGTCTGCCCCGGGGTCTCCTCCCAGTGGGACGTGCCTGAAACACCTCAAGTAGGAGGCGTCCAGGAGGCATCCTAATCAGATGCCCATACCACCTCAACTGACTCCTTTCAATGTGGAGGAGCAGCGGTTCTACTCTGAGCCTCTCCCGGATGACTGAGCTCCTCACCCTATCTCTGAGGGTGAGTCCAGCAATCCTACGGAGAAAGCTCATTTCAGCCGCTTGTATCCGCGATCTCGTTCTTTCGGTCATTACCCAAAGCTCGTGACCATAGGTGAGAGTAGGAACGTAGATTGACTGGTAAATCGACAGCTTTGCCTTAGAACTAAGCTCCCTCTTCACCACAACAGACTGGTACAACGTCCGCATCACTGCAGATGCTGCTCCAATCCGTCTGTCGATCTCTCGCTCCATTTTCCCCTCACTCGTGAACAAGACCCCAAGATACTTAAACTCCTCCACTTGGGGCAGGAGCCTGTCCCCAACCCGGAGAGGACAATCCACCTTTTTCCGGCTGAGGACCATGGACTCGGACTTGGAGGTGCTGATTCTCATCCCAGCCGCTTCACACTCAGCAGCAAACCGTCCCAGCAAGAGCTGTAGGTCATTGCTGGATGAAGCCAACAGGACAACATCATCTGCAAACAACAGAGATGAGATCCTGTGGTCACCAAGCATGACACCCTCCATTCCCTGGCTGCGCCTAGAAATCCTGTCCATAAAAATTATGAACAGGATTGGTGACAAAGGGCAGCCCTGGCGGAGTCCAACTCTCACTGGGAATGATTCCGACCGAGTGTTGGCAATACGAACCAAACTCTCACAACGGTCGTACAGAGACCGAATAGCTCGTAACAACAAGCCCGATACCCCATACTCCCGAAGCACCCCCCACAAAAATCCACGAGGGACGCGGTCAAATGCCTTCTCCAAGTCCACAAAACACATGTAAACTGGTTGGGCAAACTCCCACGAACCCTCAAGAATTCTCGAGAGGGTAAAGAGCTGGTCCGATGTGCCACGGCCAGGACGAAAACCACATTGCTCCTCCTGAATCCGAGGTTCGACCAACGGCCGGACTCTCCTCTCCAGTACCTTGGCATAGACCTTCCCAGGGAGGCTGAGGAGTGTGATCCCTCTAAAGTTGGAGCACACCCTCCGGTCCCCTTTTTTGAAGAGAGGAACCACCACCCCGGTTTGCCATGCCAAAGGCACTGCCCCCGACCTCCACGCATGTTGCAGAGGCATGTCAACCATGACAGTCCAACAACATCCAGGGCCTTGAGGTACTCAGGGTGAATCTCGTCCACCCCCGGGGCCTGACCGCCAAGGAGATTTTTAACCACCTTGGCGACCTCAGCCCCTGTGATAGGCGAGTCATCCCCCTCGTCCCCAAACCCTGCTTCCTCTGTGGAAGGCGTATCAGTGGGATTGAGGAGATCCTCGAAGTATTCCTTCCACCGCCCGACGATATCCCCAGTTGAAGTCAACAGTGTCCCATCCGCACCATACACAGTGTGGACGGGGAGCTGCTTTCCCCTCCTGAGCCGCCGAACAGTTTGCCAGAATCTCTTTGAAGCCGACCGAAAGTCTTGTTCCATGGCCTCACCGAACTCCTCCCATACCCGCGTTTTTGCTTCAGCAACCACCCGAGCTACACTCCGCTTGGCCTGCCGGTACACCTCAGCTGCTTCGGGAGTCCCACAAGCCAACCAAGCTTGATAGGACTCCGTCTTCAGCTTAATGGCCCCCCTCACCACTGGTGTCCACCACTTGGTTCGGGGGTTGCCACCACGAGATGCACCGACCACCTTGCGGCCGCAGCTCTGGGCCGCCGCTTCAACAACAGAGGTGGAGAACATGGCCCATTCAGACTCCATTGTCTGACCATTGTCTGTTAATTTTTGATCCATCATTGGATTTTAATTTAATTGGATTTTAATTTAATTTTTTTAATTTAATTTTTGATTTCATTATCTCTGATCACTTATTTCCTAGAGAAAAATACTACTACAGCAGATGTCTTTCTGATGACGTTGTTGCTAAATTTTTGCAGATTGTCTCCTCTATGCCATGGGTCAACACAACAGAAACACCTGAAATAAGTGATGGAGAGTCTGCTCCATTTGTGATTGATAGCATGGTTGATGGTGTTACTGCCTCTCTGCATTGGACTCTAGATTTGGTAGCCCCTTTAAAAAAGAAAAAGTCTAACCAGCGATTTCTTACTCCTTGGTTTAATTCAGAAACTCATGGCTTGAAACAGAAGGCTCGTCAATTGGAAAGAAAATGGCGTTCAACTAATTCAGATGAATTCTACTTGGCGTGGAGAAATCATCTCTTAATCTATAAAAAATCTCTTAGAAAAGCTAGATCAAGCTATTATTCTGCATTAATAGAAGCAAACAAGAATAACCCCAGGTTTCTCTTCAACACTGTAGCCAGGCTTACAAAGAGCCAGGACTCGGTCAATCCTCACATCCCCCCTGAGCTTTCTAGTCAGGACTTTCTGAACTATTTCAATCTTAAAATTTTATCTATTAGAGATGAAATTAGTCAGATTCTTCCTACGGTAAACTCTAGTACATTAACTACTGCTGCTCCCTCAATTGATATCTGTTTGGATAGATTTACTCCAATCGACCTCTTGGAGTTGGATAGGGTAGTTTTCTCTTCTAAGCCTTCATCTTGCCTTCTGGACCCTATTCCTTCCAGGTTATTTAAAATTATTTTCCCAATTATTAGTAGCCGTATTCTTCTTATCATTAATTCTTCTTTAACTCTGGGTTATGTTCCACTGGCTTTTAAAACTGCTGTAATTAAACCTTTACTTAAAAAAACGACGCTTGATCCTGGAGTTTTGGCCAATTATCGACCAATCTCCAATTTGCCTTTCATTTCAAAAATCCTGGAAAGAGTTGTTGCTGTTCAATTATCTGACAATTTGCAGGGAGTTGGTTTGTTTGAGGTGTTTCCATCTGGGTTCAGAGCTCAGCACAGCACTGAAACTGCCTTAGTGAAAGTCTCTAATGACCTCCTGACTGCATCTGATAATGGACTTGTCTCTGTTCTTGTTCTTTTAGATCTCAGTGCAGCCTTTGACACTATCGATCATGCCATTCTACTTGATAGATTGGAACACTTTGTTGGACTCAGTGGAACTCCGTTGTAGTGGTTTAGATCTTATTTGTCTGATAGATTTCAGTTTGTCCATGTCAATGATGGATTTTCTTCCAGCTCTAAGCTCACTCACGGAGTTCCACAGGGATCTGTGTTGGGCCCTACTCTTTTTAGTCTATATATGCTCCTGTTGGGCAATATCATCAGAAAGCACTGTATACATTTTCATTGTTACGCTGATGACACACAACTATACCTGTCAATGAAGCTCGATGATTGTGATCAGTTGGCCAAGCTAGATGCCTGTCTTAAGGACATCAAAGCTTGGATGACTTGTAATTTTTTACTATTGAACTCTGATAAGACTGAAGTCATTGTTGTTGGCCCAAAACATCTTAGAAATTCCTTTTCAGATTATGCCCTTAATTTAGATGCTGCCACTCTCACTCTGAACAGTTGTGTGAGGAACCTTGGAGTGATTTTTGACCAGGATTTGTCCTTTAATTCACATATTAAAACTGTTTCTAGGACCGCCTTATATCATCTGTGCAATATTGCTAAGATCAGGAGCATCTTGTCTCTGGGTGATGCTGAGAAACTGATTCACACCTTTGTCAGTTCGCGATTAGATTATTGTAATTCGCTATTATCTGGTTGTCCTAGAGCACATGTGTCAAACTCAGGCCCGCGGGCCAAATTTGGCCCGCAGTGTAATTATAATTGGCCCGCGAGATCATATCAAATGTGCATTAGAGCTGGCCCGCGGTATATACTGTACTGCTAATACTACAAATCCCACAATGCTTTGCTAGTATGTTGGCACGCAGTCGAAACCGGCAAGCGCTCCTTTTTTCTGTTGACAGTCATTGACAACCATGCTCCAGTCACATCGGACAAATTAATTTCACCCTCCACAAAAATGGCCAAACGAAAGATGGACAACAGGAGCTTTCAAGACAGGTGGGAGGCAGATTATCTGTTCACGAATATAAAGGACAGACCTGTTTGTCTTGTGTGCGGAGCGAACGTGGCTGTAATGAAAGAATATAACATAAGAAGACACTATGAAACAAAACATTATGAAAAGTACAAGGACCTGGATGTAAAGCAGAAGCTGCAGAAGGTGGAGGAGATGAAAAGAAGTCTGGTTTGCCGGCAGACTATGTTCATGAAAGCAAAATCAAAAAGTGAAGCTGCTGTAAAGGCCAGCTTTATTGTGGCAGCAGAGATAGCAAAATCAGCCCGGCCCTTTAATGAGGGAGAGTTTGTCAAAAAGTGCATGGTCAAAGTTTGCGACATCGTGTGCCCAGATAAATGCAAGAATTTTTAAATGTGAGCCTGAGCAGAAACACCGTGGCTGAGCACGTGTGTGAGCTTTCCACTAATCTACATGAACAACTAATAAAAAAGGGAAAAGATTTTATCGCATACTCCCTCGCTGTGGATGAGAGCAGCGACACGTCTGATACTGCCCAGCTGTCAATCTTCATCCGTGGAGTAGACTTGAGCCTGTGCGTCACAGAGGAACTTTTAGGATTAAAATCAATACATGGCACCACCACAGGAAAAGATATCTTTGAAGAGGTATCCAAATGTATAACTGAAATGAGCCTGCCTTGGGATAAACTTGTGGGACTGACGACAGATGGTGCGCCCGCGATGTGCAGTCAAAAGAGTGGATTGGTCGGCAGGATTCAGGAGAAGATGCGAGAGGAAGATGCAGGTGAACTTACAGTTTATCACTGTATCATACATCAGGAAGCGCTCTGTGGCAAAGCTCTGCAAATGGAACATGTTATGAGCTCTATAAAACGAGTAGTCAACTTCATAAGAGCAAAAGGTTTGAATCACCGGCAGTTCAAGTCTTTTCTGGAGGAGTTGGATTCAGAATACAGAGATGTGCCCTATCACACAGAGGTGAGATGGCTAAGCAGAGGAAAAGTACTGAACAGATGTTTTGAGCTACGTGAGGAAATCTGTCAGTTTATGGAAAACAAAGGGAAGGACACAACAGAGCTGAGAGATAAAAAGTTTCTGTGTGAGCTTGCATTTCTGTCTGACATTGTGAGCCATCTCGATGTGCTTAACCTGCAGCTTCAGGGACGGGGCCACATCATCACAGACATGTACGCAGCAGTGAGGGCCTTTAAAACTAAGTTGTGTCTGTGGAAGACTCAGATGCTGCAAGGAAACTTGGGTCATTTTCCGTGCTGCCAAACCATGGTAGAGCAAATTTCTCCTGCTGTGCTGCCTAGCGCACAGTTTGCTGAAAAAATCAACGCGCTCAGCGCCGAGTTTTCCCGGCGATTTGCCGACTTTGAGGCTCAGAAAGGGAGATTTGAACTGCTCAGTAACCCGTTTGCGATCGACGTGGAAAGCGCACCAACCAGCCTCCAAATGGAGCTAATTGAACTCCAATGTAATGACATGCTCAAATCAAAATATGACTCTGTTGGTGCTGCGCGGTTTCCATGTTTCCTCCCCGACACAATGCCTCAATTACGCACCCAAGCTGCTCAGATGCTCTCAATGTTCGGCAGCACATATCTATGTGAACAACTGTTCTCTATGATGAAGGTGAACAAAACACCTCACAGAAGTCGACTCACTGATGAACGCCTTCACTCCGACCTGAGGTTTTCCTCAGCTCAGAGCCTGACCCCAGACATTGATGAACTTGCAGCTAAGAAAAGATGCCAGGTATCTGGCTTAGACCAATGTGCAGAGTAAATCAGAGTGTAGCAAACTGATCTTGAATATATCTGTTATTTATGCACTTTTTCTACTGCAAGGCATGGTCTGTTAATAGTTGAAATGTTGGATTTTTATTGAATGACATTATTATTTTTGGTTCTTTTGTTGTTGGCTTTGAAAAAGATTTACTTTAAAAAGGAACTTGAAAGGATACGGGGAGAGACATACTTTATTTATTTATTTAAATAAGAAATGAATACCACTGATGTGTCTTTTATTTCAAATTTAATTTCTCATGTGTTTGTAATATCAAGCTTTGGTTGTTCCAGATTCTGTGTTTAAGCAAAACTAAAGTTTGTTTCCATATGAAAAGGTTAAACATTACATATCAGTTGCAGTTAATTTTTCAATAAATATTGAGTTTGGCCCGTGACTTTACTTCACTGCTTAATTTTGGCCCACTGTGAATTTGAGTTTGACACCCCTGTCCTAGAGTATCTTTAAAAAGTCTTCAATTGATTCAAAATGCTGCTGCTAGAGTTTTAACTGGTTCTAGAAAAATAGATCATATTTCCCCGGTTCTGTCCTCCCTCCATTGGCTTCCCATTGAATTCAGAATCAAGTTTAAAATCCTTCTTCTTACTTTCAAAGCTCTTAACAATCTGGCCCCCCAATATATAAAAGATCTGATATTACATTACCATCCTAACAGAGCATTACGCTCCCAAAATGCTGGCTTATTTGTGGTGCCCAGAATCTCCAAAAGTACAGTGGGAGGCAGAGCCTTCTGCTACCAAACCCCTTCTCTCTGGAACCAGTTACCACTCTGGGTCCGGGAGTCAGACGCGGTCTCTGTCTTTAAGAACAGGGTAAAATCCTTCCTTTTTATTATAGCTTTCGTTTAAGGAGGGTATTTGTGTCTTTTAACCCCACTCTTGTTCTGTTGTTATCTGATCCATACTGCTGGTTGATCTCCAATACAGTGATCCCTCGCTACTTCGCACTTCACCTTTCGCGCCCTCAGTGCATCGCGGATTTTTCAAAAATATTCATCAAAAATTCAAAATTGAGAAATAATGGGCGGGCGCTAGCAGAAGGCAGGGAGACTACATTAGATCATCAGGTATCAACACGGAGAGCCGCACAACTCAAAAAATCCACCTCTCTGTTCGCTGTTCTCGTGTTGGCTTGGCAAATCTCGCAAGCTGATTGGCCGAGACGTTTCACCCCGCAAGCTGATTGGCCGAGACGTTTCACCCACCTCCTCTCCCTGCCGAACGCCCATGAAGGGAAGGAAGACCGCATTCATTGCTCTTTATCGCTCGTGTTACGTAGTCTCGCAGCGTGGAACTTTTTGCTGTTCTCTTGTGCCATTTTGTGTGAAATAGTCTTCTTCCCGTCGAGCCACTACGCCGCCTCCTGCAGCTTCTCCAGCTCTATCGGAAGCTGCCCTCGATGATCCTGCACTTCTAGCACCTGACGATGAGGCGTCACCTGAGGAGCAGTAAAGCTCTCATTAACCTGTGAAGTAAATCATCTTCATCTTGAGTTATGTATCTTGTTATAAGAATAAAAGAGTTCTAAAAACATATTTATGTACACTTTATTTACATCTACGTATGTATGTACACGTACACACACACACACACGTATCATATGAGAGAGAGAGAGTGAGAGAATGAACGTACGTATTATTTATGGATGACTTCATTAGGGGTGACACTACTTCGCGGTTTTTCACTTTTCACGGTCAGTTCTGGAACCCATTAACCGCGATAAGTGAGGGATCACTGTATTGTACTTGGCATCTTACTGCTATGTTCTTTATGTCTGTCCTTTCCATCCTCCCTATCCCCTCATCCCCAGCCAGTCGCAGCAGACGACTGCCCCTCCCTGAGCCTAGTTCTGCTAGAGGTTTCTTCCTTCCAAATGGGAGTTTTTCCTCTCCACTGTCGCCTAGTGCTTGCTCATAGAGGATCATCTGATTGCTGGGTCTTTCTGTGACTGTGTGATTTTTTTTTATCTGCACTGTGGCTCAACGAGACGGCTTTTGTTGTGATGTGGCGCATTATAAATAAAGCTGAATTGAATAGTGGCAGAGTTGGCCCACTGCATTTGCATACTCTGTTTTATAGCCAGAAATGGCTCTGCCTTCAACAACTGTTGTTTTTTATTTTCAACTTTTTAATGAGGCTGTGTTAAACATGTTTCTTAACCATTTACCTTTTGTTCGTATTAAAGACAAAAATAGAAAGAAAGGAAATGTCTTTACCTTCTTAAAACCTCTGCAAACTTAGTTTAAGGGTTTCTTAACCCTTAAACTGCCTTGGTTCGTGCACAGGTAGCGCTGTGGAGTGTCTGTGTCACAGTTCTGCGATTGTCATGGGACTTGGCCTTAACCCTTTAACTGTCCACATTGTATGGACCGGTTGCGCGCCCCCAGTGGCACAGCGCAGCAACTGCACCGGTCAACTTATTGACGTCCCCTGGCTATACTGAGAATTTGTACTGATCCGTATTGATCTGACAGTTCAGAAGGTGGCAGACACGCGCCGGAGGAATCATGGCTGACATGGAATACAGCAAAGAAGAAGAAATCCTCATTATTCTTCTCCCTTTTTCCGCTTTGAGCTGACAGCACCAATGTTGACGCCGCCATGTTTGGTCATGGCTGCAGCGATTGTGACTGAAACTGCATGATACGGGAAAAATAGCCGTGCAATACAAATGAAATTCACGTGGGATAATCATAAGAGTTTGTACATGTCGTACACGGTGTAAATGACTGACCAAATGCGAAACATCGACCACAATGGGCGAAAAACTGAGCTACCAGTACCAAAATGGTGGTGCCCAAGATCGTCATGCATTCTCACAGGAAAAATGCACCAAACAGGAAAAATAGCCAGGTCATACAAACGGAATTCATGTGGGATAGTCATAAGAGTTTGTACATGTGGTAGAGAGTGTAAATGACCGAGCAAATGCAAAACATTGACCACGATGGGCGAAAACGGACTGGTCACGTGGGAGAACGAGCCTCCCCCTCCTGGCAACAGGTAAGAGAAATATGTTTTTTTTTCACATTTTATTGATTTTCTGGTTTATATACTTTGAAGATTAGATAAAAACATACCCCTGTAGACAAAACGGCGTAAAAAAAAGGACCATTCTTTGTGTAAATGTGTCCAAAGTCCAATTTTGACTGAGTTATGTAATTTATATAGCTGCTGTGACATTATGCAAATTAGATGCATAAATTTATTTTTATATGAAACTTTGGATCACATTCTACATCTTTACATTTCTACATCTACAGTAATTGACAGTAAGCCATTATCTCTTGTAACTTTAAAGTTATAGCCTTGGAAATCTGAACTATTTTACTGACAAAATTTTTTTACCACTCTTGACCACTAGGGCAGTTAAAAGGTTAAACCATAATAAATCCCCAGTTGTACTAAGTATTGCACCTCCCATGGAGGTGGAAATCCCGTGGCAGACACGTATAACTTACTGTTCTTGCCTTGGAGGACTAATGCCCCCCATATAACCCCCCCACTTCTTGACACCAGAGAAGAAGAGTTTGTAAACAAATGTTGATCAATCGCAAGACGGAGGAAGCATTTGCTCCCAAATTTGCCAACTATGATTCTAAAAAGAGATTATTTAGCTTATGAAGGTAAATATCTACATTTTGTTATAACAGAGGGTCAGCGAAGCTGGTTGATTTGCGCCTGCCATCGACCCCCAGTGCCATGTGACTGGACAGAACAATTGCGCCAGTTCCTGGTCGTCATATGAGATAAATTGTAGCAGATTAAAAGCAAAATTTAGGTGGAATAATCATAACAGTTTCTGGATGTGGGAGAGAAAGTGAAAATGACCAACAGAAGGCAAAATAACGACCAGGATGGACGAAAATGGACAAAGCGAGCTGCCTGGCCAGCGGTAAGTCTGACAAATTTCTTTGTTTACATTGTACTGATTTTCTGGTTAATATACTTTAAAGATAAGATAACACCCCCCCCCAAAAAAAAATAAAAATAAATAAATAAAATAAAACGGTGACAAAACCCAAACCCATCCTTTGTGTAAGTATGTCCAAAGTCCGCTTTTGACTGAACGTTATGTAAGTTGATATGGCTGCTGTCGCATTATGCAAATTAGATGCATAATTTTACTCCCATCTCAAACTTTGGATCATATTCTACATCTTTCTAATTGACAGTAAGCCATTATCTCTTACCACTTTCAAGTTATAGCTTTGGAAATCTCTGACATCTGAACTGAATATTTTCTTGAAAAAAAATCTTGACTACTAGGGGCTGACGGCGCAACGGAGTGCCTCAGGCAGTCAAACAGCTAAGATAGAGTTGTTCCCACGGCCAAAGGGTTAAAGGCCAAGACCAGCTTAGTTTTTAGGTTGTGGAGGAAACTGAATAAAGGAAATAATGTAGTCTGTCTTCTCATCTCCAGGGTCAACCTTCCTTTGGACTGCTGTCGTCTCACTGGTCTCTGTCTCTGTCCACCTCTCTCTCTCTCAGCATCAGACGTCTCTGTTCTGAGTGGTACTTTAGAAATAGTCTGAGGAGCGACTGGTTAATCACCTTACTTTATCACACTTCCACACTAAAAATACTGACTCACCGAAGAATGAGTAGCACCACTGTTATAACATCATCATAAACCTTTATATATCATGTTACATAACTGAGTAACATGACTTTGAATGACCAATTCTAACAGAAATACAAGAAAAAGAAACTCTTGTAAATTTTCAACTTTTCCTTGCTTTCAACTTTTTTGCAACTGTTTTCCTCATAAATCTGCACCTTTTTTCTCCATTGCTGATTGGCTTTCTTGGATCCACCCATCATTGCTACAAAAACTTCAAGGAAGAAAATACCCTCTGGGTCTACGAGAGCAGGGGCGCAAGATGACCCATCAGGGACGGATCTTACGGTAACAGACCATGGAACGGAACTGACAATGAATACAACCAGCACCGCAACTGATGAACCGTTAACACTGGGACGACAAAAGCTGCAGAGCTGTGTATGTGGCTGGTCAAAGGTAACAACAGAGAGGGGCCTTAAAATCCACCAAAGTAGGAAAAAATGCCTTGGCGAGCTCAACAAGGGGCCTCACATTGACAAATACTTCTTAAGAAGTAGGCCAAATCAGTCGAGTGAAGCCCAAAGGCAGGAGAACCCCCACAGTCCTCAGGGTATCAGCACCTCAGATGAGGCTCAGCTTCGCATGGACCCTCCTGCAGTCTCTAGCCTGGAACCCAACCAGTCACAGCCAGCAATAGTCTCCAGCCCAGAGCCAAGCCAGCCACAGACAACACTTGTCTCTGGCCCAGAGCCAAGCCAGTTACACCTAGCAGTAGTCTCCAGCCCAGACCATGAATGAATGAATGAATGAATGAATGAATTTATTTATTTCGGATAGTACATTACAGGTTAAAAGAAACTGTATAATATAACAACAAGGTCAAATTAGACAAAGACTCCTTCTACTATACAATTCCACGTGAGTTATCCGAAATGGGTGATGGCTGAAGCCGCAGCTTATATTGCCCACCCATATTCCATCCAAGAATTCAAAGGAGAAAAAAGAGAAAACAAGACAAGAGCGATTACAATTTAAAACAAGGCTAAGACAAAATATGACTGAGAGAAAAAGAAAACTGAGCTAGTCTAAGTTAAGCGGTTACTATTCAAAAACAAATCTAAGACATAGTGTCACAGAGAAAAAAGAAAAAACTAAGCTATAACACAACACAGGCTGGAAATGTCAATCCTTATGTGAGTTTACATGTCGTCTTGTAAATATGTTTGGAGTATTTCTTCCTTTAGTTTTTGTTTAAATTGTCCAAGCTTTGTACATGATTTTAATTCAGGTCCAAAATCGTTCCATAATCTGACACCTTGCACTGAAATACAGTGTTGCTTGGTAGTTGTTCTCACTGTAGGCTTTTGAAATATACATGTTCCTCTGAAGTGATATCGTTTCTCCTTTGTTTGGAACAACTTTTGGATATTTGCGGGCAGTGATAGATTCTTCACTTTGAACATTATTATTGCGGTTTTAAAGTCGATCAGATCTTTCAACTTGAGAGTTTTTTGTTTAAGAAAAAGTGGGTTTGTTGGTTCCCTGTAAGCTGCTTTGTTGATTATTCTAATAGCTCTCTTTTGAAGCATAAAGAGTGGATATATGTTTGTTTTATATGTATTTCCCCATACTTCATTACAATATGTCATGTATGGGAGTATTAATGAATGATACAAGGTGTATAGTGTGGGTTGATTCAGCAAATTTTTCACTCTGTGTAATATTGCAATTGATTTGGATACTTTACCTTTTATATAATTAATATGTGGCTTCCAACATATTATATATCCACCATATACATATCCACCATAGCCAGCCACAGCCAACACCAGTCCCTAGCCCAGAGCTCAGCTCACAACACTCAGCAACAGTCTCCAACACCAGGTTCAATCAACCATTGCCAGCAAGGGAAAGGAAGATGGAAGGATGGAAGCCTCAGATCCAGTGGCCTAAATCCAGCCAGAGGAGAGAATGGGAGACCATTGACTCAGATCTGGTCTTCCTGCTGGAACAACAGAAGGGTCTTGTTGAAAGAAAGCTGGAGAACATGGGATCCATCATCTACAGCTATGGTACAGGGAGATTTGGGGTAAAGGGCAGGACACCGAGGCAGCAGAAAGCCCCTGTGGACCAGCTGAAGTCCAGGAGACAGTGGGAAATTGACAGATTGGTGAAAGAAGACAACTGATAAAATGTTGGAAGAAAGCCACAGAGAATCTCACAGCATCTCCACTGTTAAAGGCCAACTAATGGGAGTGCGGTTCCATATCAGTGATGAACCAATCCCCACAGTCTTAGAGAAGCCCATCAAGAGCCTCGGACGATGGTATAACACAGATCTCAGAGACACTCAACAACTTGAACAACTCCGGCAGGACATGGCTAATGGCCTCAGGCAGATAAATAACAACACACTTCCAGGAAAACTGAAGCTCTGGTGCCTCCAGTTTGGGCTGCTGCCAGACTCCTGTGGCTGTTGACCACACAGTATATGAAGTCTCCCTAACCCATGCTCACCGTCTGGAAAGGCTAGTGAGCTCTTAGGTGAGGAAGTAGCTTGGCCAGCACTGGACTCTACAGCGATGGAGCCCTGTCACTGCCATTGTCTAGTCTAGTTGAGGAATTCAAACATGTTAGGGTGAGGCTGGATATGCCACTTGCCAACTCCTGGGACCCTGTAGTAAGAGGTGCTGCTCCTACCCTGGCAACAGGGAAGAAGTGGACCCCAAACATGGCTGTACTACAGGCCAAATCTGCACTCCTCCATTGTGACGTGGTGAGCCACGTCCAACAAGGTAGAGGAGGCCTTGGCTTTGGAACAGTGACACCTCTCTGGCAAAAGGCATCTCCTGCTGAACGCTGAACTATGGTGGTAGAGGAGATGCGTCGACAGGAGGAAGCAGCAAGAAGGGCCAGAGCCGTAGCACAAGCCAAACAGGGTTGATGGACGAGGTGGGAGGGTGTCAAAGAGGAAAATCACATGGAGAGAACTCTGGGGCATGGAATCCAACAGGCTGAGCTTCATCATCTGAGCTACATATGATGTGCTGCCCTCTCCCACAAATCTACAGCTGTGGCTTAGAAAGGATCCATCTTGCCCTCTGTGTACAGCCCCAGCAACACTCAAGCACATCTTGGTTAGTCGCAGGACTAGCCTCACTCAAGGTAGATACACGTGGTGACACAACCAGGTCCTCAGGTGTCCAGCCGATAAACTTGAGTGCAAGAGAGTATCCATCAACTCCCAACCCTTCAACAACAAGGATGTGTGCTGACAGTTACTGTCATTTGTTTGAGCAGGGGCAAAGCTGAGAACCGGTCCCTTACTCCCTGATCTGGGTCCACTGAATGCAGCCAGCGATTGGCAGATGCGAACTGAATTGGATCAAAGGCTCATTTTCCCTCCGGAGATCGCAATAACCACCCTGCGACCAGCTCTCGTCCTCTGGTATAATACATCTAAGCTCGCCTATATTATTGAGTTGACAGTACCCTGGGAGGACGCTGTCAAGGAAGCTTATGAGCGTAAGAAGCTGCAGTATTCCAACTTAGCAGCTGAGGCAGAGGACAGAGGCTGGAAGATAAGAGTGCACCTGGTGAAGGTGGGATGCAGGGGCTTCATAGCCACAACAACTGTAAAGCTGCTCAGGAAGATTGGGATCAGGGGACAGGATTACAGATGGGCAGTTAAAGAGCTGGCCGACACCGCCGAGAGGACCAGTCACTGGCTGTGGATGAAAAGTAGTGACATCATTTGGGCTTCTAGGGCAAACAGCTAAACTATGGGACACACACCCAGGTTTGATCAACCTGTGGTGGGTCTGCCTCGGCGGAGGGTGTCACATCAAAGGATTCCGGCATCAAAACAACTCATGGAATCGTCAAAGGATTCCAGCATCAGAGCTACAATTTTTAATGGTGAACATCAAAGGATCCTGGCATTTAATAGTCTGTCTATGACATTAAATGGGATGTCTATGACATCATATAGGATCATGTGGGTCTATGATGTCTATGACACCATATGGGATGTATAGGACATCATATAGCCTATGGATCATTTCCTATGATCTATGGGCTACCAAGTGATGGTGCGCACTGAAAGAAAGTGAAGTATGTGGCGGTAATGCACCCGTAAGCTGGTTGCCAACTGCCAATCAAATCTAAAAGAAGAAGATATACAGAGTGATGGTATAGAGTGAAGTATGTGGCGGTAATGCACCTGTAAGCTGGTTGCCAACTGCCAATCAACTCTAAAAGAAGAAGAAGAAGGAGAAGAAGAAGAAAAGTTGGTCGACACCGCCGAGAGGACCAGTTTTTGGCTGGGAACGAAAAGGAGTGATGCCACTGGGCTTCTAAGGCAAACAGCTAAACCGTGGGACACATACCCAGGCTTGATCAAAATGTGGTAGGCCTGCCTTAGTGGAGGGTGTCTTGTGATAAATGGCCAAAACACCCTGTGATGCTGAGGTACACAACTGACGATGTATCCCGGCGGTGAAGCCTTATAGTAGCCAACTCTTAAGAACTCCCCACGGACTCAGAAGTGGTGCAGACATCAGGGATTGAAACAGCTAGTCCTTTCATTGAACCTCATTGGTTTGCAATTTTTTCTAAAAAAAAAAATATTGATGACTTTTTTCTCATAAATTTGTATTTTTTCTCATAAAGTTGTGACTTTTTTCTCAAAAATTTGAATTTTTCACAAAAATTTGCAACTTTTTCCTCTTAAATTTACAATTTTTTCCTTGAAATCTACAACTTTTTTTCTGATAAATTTGTGACTTTTTTCTCATAAATTTGCAGTTTTTTCTCATGAATGTGACTCTCAAATTTGTGACTTTCACAAAAATTTGCAACTTTTTCCTCATACATTTACAATTTTCCTTGAAATTTGCAATTTTTTCTGATAAACTTGCAACTTTTTCACAACGTTTGCAACTTTGTCATAAATCTGCAACTTTTCTAAAAAATTGCAACTTTTTTCTCATAACTTTGTAATTTCCCCCCTCTATAGCTGCAACTTTTTTCTGATACATTTGTGACCTTTTTTCTCAAATTTGTGACTTTTTGTTTTAAATTTGCAAGTTACTCCTCATAAATTTACATTTTTTCCATAAGATATGCAACTTTTTTCTGATAAATTTGTGACTTTTTTCTCATAAATGTGCATTTTTTTCATAAATTTGTGACTTCTCAAATTTGTGCCTTTTTCACAAAAAATTGCAACCTTTTCCTCATACATTTACAATTTTCCTCGAAATCTGCTACTTTTTCTTATACATATGTGACTTCTCACAAAGTTTGCAACTTTGTCATAAATTTGTATTTTTTTCTTGTAAATATACATTTCTTTTCTTTTAAATCTGCACATTTTTTCTTGCAGATGCATAACTTTTTCTCAAATATTTGTGACATCTTGTAAATTCACAATTATTTTCTCAAAAATTTGTGATTTTTTCCTCATAAGTTTTCAATTTTTTCAAATAAATATGCATGTTTTCCTTTAAATCTGCAACTTTTTTCTTGTAGATCTGCAACTTTTCTCAAAAATTTGTGACTTTTCTCATAAATTTGCAACTATTTTCCTTTGAAAGTTCAACTTTTTCTCACAAATTTGTCACTTTTTTCTTGTAAATTTGTTACGATCAGAGCACGGGGGATCCCGCCATGCTCTGTCTCTTTTGCCTTTTTTCTGTATTTGTATGGTGTCGTATTTTTGAGTTCTTATTCCTGTTATTTTATCTTTGGTTAATTTTCACATATTCTGTATTGTTTCTTAGTATGATTTATTTTCCTGTTTACGTACATTGTAGTTTTGTTATTTACATATTTGGATTTACTTGTCTTTCTTCTTCTTTTAGATTTGATTGGCGGTTGGCAACCAGCTTACAGGTGCATTACCACCACGTATTTTACTCTATATCAGGGGTCACCAACCTTTTTGAAACCAAGAGCTACTTCATGGGTATCAAGTCATGTGAAGGGCACCAGCTTGACACACTCCTCTAAAATAACAAATTGTGTGTATGTGTATATATATATATATATACGTATATATACACACACATAAATAAATATCAATAACTTAGAGTGGGTAACAGACAAGATCAATATTCAACACTTTATTTTTATTAATCTCAGCAATTGTTCAGATATTCACTTCTACATTTCATTAAAAAAATGTCCAGTTTTCACCAGTCCCTTTTAACCATAAAAAACTAAACCCTTTTAATTCATGAACTATGTTGAACCATGTTTGAAAAAGTTATGCAACATTTAAGAAAAATCAACTTTCATATTAAATAAATCTTATCACATTTTTAACTGAACAAATCTGCTGCAATTCTGCTCAAAATCTGTTACATTTAATAAACACACTTTTGTGTGTTCTTCTTCACTGGAATTATATCCATACAGTTCTTGCCAAGAATCATGCTGAGTAAGAACCAGCACTGTCCTTTCATGAGAAGAAGCTAAACAGCGCTGAGTGCCTATATGCACGGTGGCGCAGTGGTTAGCACCGCGGCAGCACAGTTTACCCTCGGCCGGGGGATCGCGGGGATCGTGGGTTCGATCCCTGCCCCCGGTCAACAGTGATCTGCGTGGAGTTTGCATGTTCTTCCCGTGTTTGCGTGGGTTTCCTCTCACATGCCAAAAACATGCAGGTTAGGGAGTTAAGGGGCGCTTGTGACCAGCAGCTGGTGGCTTGTCACCGGACTGCAGAACAAATCTACCTACGGGTACAAAAAAAAAGAGTGGGCAGCAGTTTCATGACGCGTTGAAGTGCCGCTTTGCCATCGCGTCGCCCCGCAAATGAAACACACGCAGCTTCCTTTCACGGTAGTAAAAAAGAACTCTTCCTCCCGCTCACTTTGAAAATGATAAATTTTCTGTCTTTTTTTTGGGCTAGGAAACAGCACTGCGTTCACTATCTTCACTGGCCGCTAGCTTACGCTCCAGCGCGAAGGTTTTGTCATGCGCACAATACTGACCTTTGAACTAGGTCAGAGTTCACCTTAACTTTACGTATAATAAACATATTTTCATTTTTTTTATTTTTAAGACATTGTCATTTTAAAATCTATATAAATGCAAGTGTGATTTTAAAAAATAGCGGCAGAAAAAATTACATCTTAGACGCAGCTCACTTGCGAGTTGTGCTATTTTTAGAATAGGCCTGCGGGCGACTCATGTGGTCCCTGCGGGTGACATGGTGCCCGCGGGCACCGCATTGGTGACCCCTGCTCTATATCATCACTCTCTGGTCAGGAGCTGGGACTGACTTTATTTGCCATCACATTATATTTGTATCCTGTTGTGTTTTCTCTTTCACTCCCTCACCGGGGCTGCAGCTATCAGTGGCACTTCAGGGTTTTTTGCTCTGTTGTGGGCGGTGCTCCTGTCAGCTGTCAGTCCCATCTTCTCCCTCTCACTACTCCCAGCTGATTTCTGTTGTAATCATTGTCACCTCTTGCCCGCTCATGTGATCCCCACCTGCTGTCACTTGTTATCAATTGTTTTTGGCCTTATTTAAGGACTGTTATTTTCTTCTGTCATTGCCAGAGTCTCTTGTGTCCACCTGAACCCTGCCCCTGTTCGGGTGTGCTCTAGTTGTAAGTTTGTTTTTGATCTGTTTGGATTTTCTGTTGGCACACTGTTTGGACTTTGTGCTTTTGTTTTCAGTAAATATCACAAACTGCAGTTCAGCGTCTGGGTCTCTCCTCTTTGCTGTTTGGGCAATTCATGACAAAATTTTCAACTTTTTTCTCATAAATTTGCAATTAAAAAAAAAAATAGCAATTTTTTCCATGTAAATTTTCTACTTTTTCCTGGTAAATTTGCAGCTCTCATCTGGATGCTGGTTACAGTTTTATTCTGTGGAATTAAACTGTAATTTGCAACTTTTTCATTTTTAAATTGGCATCTTGTATCATATCTTTGCACCTGTATTCTTGCAAATTTTACTTAATTTACATTTATACATTTGTTGCTCATGCTGAATTGGTGAATACCCCCCATCCCCCTTGCTAAAAAAATAACAGATCTCTTACTGCTTATATTGAGGGTATGCATCGCCGCTACATCTTCTGACTAAGAGACCAAACATCCCTCAAGATTGTTCAGTTTAGCACTGAAAAGGTCAGAGTAAAACAGATGATTAGAGCTCATAAACAAGCACCACTGTAAATTCCAGTAGTAGATGGTGGCCAACCTCCACTGAATTTCCCAGAGTTGTGGTCAGCTCAGTGCAATCCAGTAAACTCAGTCTAGCACATTGTTATTTCATAGCCATGGTTTTCTTATGAGACGTGCACAGCAGCTCCACATCTCATCAGAAAGAGCTTTGGAAATGGAGGTCTGCTGTTGACCTTAGGCCTGACTTACAGGTAAACCTGACCCCTCTTCTGCCCCCATCTGCATTGCTTCACTCTACTATTCACACTGTGTGTTTTTCTCCTCTGGCATGCCATCCTCAGCACCCTCTGTCTGCTCAACCTTTGAGCTCTGTTTTGTTCCTTCTTCCTGTGTGTGACCCATGAGCTGAAGTTATTCTGAATCAGACTTCATCTTATACTTAGTGGAAGGAGTTGGTAATCAGCTGGCTGCAGTAACTGAGAAGCCACTGCACTGCTGCCTTCCACCATCACTGCTGTCCTTGTTTTTGGACAGTTTACCAGGATGCTAATGAGGTTGATGATAGTTTTTGGGGGGCGGGTTGGTCCCCAGAGAAACCTCAAGGTCTCCCCTCTTCACAGGTCAGTCCTCTAATGGAGCTTTTTCTGTTTCTGATAACTATTTGTGGGGGAAATAAGCAGTTTTCTGGTGCATCATGATGCAGATGTGGGCAACTCTGAATCGATGAATAAATATCAAAAATTCTTAAACATGAATTAATTAATTATAATAAAAAAATAATTTTGACAGGATGAAAAAAATGGAACCCGGACATGAGGAACTGTAGCATCCGGAGAGGTTATGGTGTGACATAAAACGGAGACACATGATAACAGAGTGGGACACCCGATCAGCACCCCCTCCCCCGAATTAAAGCAAGTGCACGGCAGCACCCCATCCTCCATGAAGGGAAGAAAGACCCAGACCAGACCCACATTGCACACAAGGCCCAGCAAACCAAACCTAAACAAAGGAAACACAGCAAACACCTGAAACCACACTGCAGGCCACTAGGCATTCAGTGTCCTCCGAACTGGTGACCTTCACACCGCCAGCTGCCGTGTCCAATGCCCTGGCTTCAGGGCACCATCCCCACCACTGCTAATGCCAACGACTGGGAGTTCCAGGGTCCAGGGCCAGGTGGTGGATGGCACTGATCCGGTGGACTAAGGGTCGGTGGACTAAAGGTCTAAGACCGAGACTAACGGTCTCTACAGCACGGAGCTCGATAAAGGCCCTGTCACACCTTAACAATTTAGGCAGCATTTGCCGATGTATCAAATTTCTCTAAAACACTGCATATGTACAAAATTTTTAATTTTGGGTGTATGCATTGCATATTCATAATGAGTTGCACATATACATAATGTATTAGTAACTTATATAGAGTGTTTTCATAAATTATAGAATTCGATAAATTATAGATTATAGGTCAACAAATGTTTGGCCTGAAAATGCTCTCCTCCAGTTACAAAACTGCCTTGCCTGCACTGATTGGAGTATCTTTGAAAAGCAGGACCTGGACTCCTACACTGAGTCCATCCTTTTCTACACCAATTGCTGTGTAGAAAATATGACAGTCAAACACATCCGGATCTTTCCAAACCGGAAACCCTGGATGACCAGCGAGGCCCAGGCTCTGATCAGGGCCTGCAACTCAGCCTTCAGACAGAGGGACAGCTCTCTGTACAGCACTGCTAGAGCCAATCTGAGAAGAGGTATAAACAAGCCAAGAACACCTACAGGAGGTAGGTGGAGGGCTTCCTCACAGGCAACAACCCCTGACAGATGTGGAGAGGAATCCAGGCCCTCACCAACTACAGGGGCAAGTGCCCCCCAACATCGGATGGCAGCCTCACTCTGGCAGAGGAGCTTAACAACAACCCGGTTTGAGCAACTTGGACCAGAAGCTGCTGCTGGCCTTCTACCACTGCTCAATGGAGACCCATGTTCACCTACTGTCTGGTGTGTGGTACGCCGGCTCCACGGCTGAGAACAGGAAGGTGTGCAGAGGGTCTCAGAATCATCGTCGGACCGCTATACTACCCGACATACCAGCGTGCTTCAACGTGCTCGTAACTTATACAAAACTTACTCTTAGACTTATTTGATGTACGCCAGCATATTCACATTTTTTTAAAACGTCAGTATATGCTGTCCAAATCATCAAGGTGTGATAGGGGCTTAAGAGATCATTGAGAGATGTTTGAGATCAAAATTGGTCCGATCTCTCAACAATTTCCTAAAGCCTCAAAAAAGCCATTTCGTGTAAATGTTTGGGAAATCCTTTTGTATTTAGCACTGAGTCAAAACTTTGAAAACACTGTAGAGGTCACTGGAAGATCATATAGATATCATTGAGAAATCTGGCCATGTTCAATAGCTAATGAACTCCACCCCTGTGTAAGGGGGTGTAACAAAGTGGCAACTTGAACTGAAGGGGCCGGTGAAGAGTGTCTTGCCTGAGCTTTGCCTTTCCTTGGTCGCCTCTGTGGGAGCCAGCCGATGGAGCCTCCAGCGGCCTGGATGGACTTCTCCCTGTCATGTTCGAGCGCCGAACCCGTCTGCACTCAAGCCATGCATTATCTTCACCTATTTTGACAGCGGTGTGTACCTTTTGGCTCCCCGAGCCTTTATTGTGACAGCGCTCAGAGGGGTTTCCGGCTGTCAGGTTTGACAGCTGAGCTGCATTTCGTCTCATCAGCGGTCCTCCAAGAGGGCAGCGGGAACGGAAAAACGTGCATCTCGTCAAAAACTCCTCATTGTCTGACGCATCGAGCATCCCTCAGCTCAGACGTTGACTACTCGTCGTTTACATTTGTAAGTTTACTCCATTGTGAACCTGTTTTCAATTGTAGTGTGTTTTAGCCCCCCATGGCTTATTTTGTGTTTCTTTTCTTGTTCCATCAATAAACTGCAAACTCACCGGTGACTTATGGCGTCTTATGATGGCTCGTGAGGGCCATCCATGACAGTAGACTGCCAGCCCAACTGAGACGCCAGTCCCTGTGAGTTTTGCCCTAAAACTGGACATTTGTTTCCCTGTCTGGTACCTGCACACTGGGAGGTCATGTCGTCATTCAGGGCTTCGCGTTGGAGCCTGGGCGACGAGCTGGCAGAGGCCCTGGACTACGTAGATCAAACGCTCTTCACCGCTACCCTCTACGACGCTCCAGCGATGTACGCTGGCACCTGACCTCGCTGAGGACATCCTTAATCGCCTTCCTCGCTACTCCAACCCACCCAGAAGTCACGCAAGGAGGCTTGACGTCGCTTCACAACGCGAGATACTCCGTGGGCGGGAGGGGAAACTCCGGCAGGTAGCCGAAGAGGAGGCATCCTCGCTCCTCGTTTCGGGATCCCGTTCCTGTCCCCGATCCGTCCTGGAGTTCGCACCATCCAGGGGTCATTCCCGGACGAGCAGACGTCAGTCGGGAATCCCCCAGAGAGGTTGCAGCTGACAGCAATCTCCATCTGGGACTGAGTGGCTGCAGCGCGCTCTCGCGCCGCCACCCCACACAAATCATAAAGCATGTGACGGCGGCTGTCAGGCTGGCTGAGAGGAATCCCAAGCTGAGTGACTATCCAAATATGCTGACTTGCTCGCCTCCGTTTCGCACAAGAGCGCGTTTTCCGGACCTCACCTTCTCCTCGACCATCAGCCAAGTGAACATCGCACCACGCTCCAATCAAACCTCAGCGAGAACCCCGTCTGGATCCGTTTCTGGATCGTCGAGGAACTCTGCCTCCCAGCCAGCTGCTCCTTCTGCGTCACGACAGAGGGAATTCCCGCAGCCTCTCCCCTCGGGTCACCTGTTCCCGCTGTCCCGTCAGCTCATCGTGCCCGGATCATCGTGGCTGTTGTCCCCTCCTCCTCGACGTCATCCTCGGCTGCTGAGAGAGTTTTGAGTCCTGCCCCGGTGAGGCCCGTTAGAGGACCATCGTGAGTGGCTCCTCCTCATCCTCCCAGGGGGCCCTCCATCACCATCCAGTGGGGAAAGGGAGGAACAACGTCTGCTACAGCAGGCACCATCTATCCTCCAGGAAACAGGCAAGTGCCGGTTCAATTTTCTCCCCGTAGTTGTGATTTGCCTTGTTTGACTCCTGGGGGTGGAGTTCAGGGTCCGCAGTCCCCTGAGCTCCCACCACTTGCTGTAGCTTCTGTCATTAAACCTGCTGCCTCTGTGTCTCCCTCCGCTGAGCGGTCCACGACGCCAGGCCTATGTCACCGGACGAGGAGGGGGCCTGTGGTTCTGGAGAGCCTGTTTCCAGCCCCACAGCCACGTCATGGGCAGAGGAGTAGAGCGGATTGCAGCGTGGAGCCTGCGCCGATGATGAAGCGTCCCCGGGTCTCCACAGAGGAACAGTTCGAGCCAGCGGGTCGAGGGTCCCCTGCCACCATGCTGTGCGGGTCATCGGCGTGGACATTAGCGCCGGAGGGTCCTCAGACGGCAGAAACCATCACGCTGGCTGCAGAAAATGCCGTAGCCGAGTGGGAGCCTGATGATGATCTTCTTCGTCCTGAGCCTGGATCAGCGAAGTCCTGGACGGCGACAGAACCCGAGTGCAGGCAAGTGCTCTACTTTGTTTATCTTCTTTCTATTTTGGAGCATTTCTGCCTGCCTCTCGGGGAGACAAGCTAGGGGCAGCCGTCCGCTGCACCCGAGCTCGTCTCGCTGGGCTCTGTTGCTACCGGTGATCCTGATCATGGTTCTTTCCTTTCTCCTGAGCCTTCTCCCAGAGTCACCAGTACAGAGCCAATCCCAGTCGCTGTGCTGGGGGGTCCAGGTTTGGGGTTGGAGGTCGTCCCTGGTGCTGCACCGACCCAATCAGGGTCCAACGTGGGTGCAGCCAAGACCCAGTCAGGGTCCAATGAGGGTGCAGCCGAGACCCAGTCGGGGTCCAACATGGGTGCAGCCGAGACCCAATCGGGGTCCAACGCGGGTGCAGCACCAGTATGGGTCAAGGTCGGTGAAGGAACTGCAGACCCTCTACCGCCTGACATTGTGCTGGCTCATCGTCATCTTCATCCCCCTCATCATCGTCACCATCCCAGCTCATCGCCACCGGGAGCCGTTGAGAACCTCTACGTTCGGCCTGGCTCTCCTACGCCTTTACCCTCGCCGGGGAGGCCGTTGCCAATTGTTTCCCCACGGTTCTGGTGGCTGAGGGATGCGGGTCGGCCGCCTGGGGAACTTTTTCGCTGGTTCGGTGCCCTGGGTCGGCCACCTGACATACTGTGCTTTCAGCTGGGTGACCTGGTTCGGCCGCCAGAGGTTTTGACTTTCCGGGCCTGGGACTGGGGTAGGCTGCCCGAACATTCCCTTTTCCCTCTAATCACCCGCTGGTCATTGGACGCAGGGAGACCACCGGAATTGTTCCTAATTATTGGACTCTGCCTGCTGTCATCCTCGGGTGTATTGTTTTGTCCTCTTGGTTGATCAGTGTATGTAGCGCTGTGTATTGTGTTTTCTGTTAACCATTCTCAGCATTTTCCTCATTTGTGTCTTTTTCAAAACATTATTGGTGCGTTATGGAGTAATGTGTTTTTTCCTTTCAACCGTACTCTGTAATTGCCTCATTTGTTTCCAGTCACTGTCATGGTTGTTTTCTTCTTTTTTTCTTGCCCTGGTCTAAGCATCATTTGTGTGATATAGAGTATTGTGTTTTTACCCTGTATTACCTCACTTGTGTCCTGCCATCGTTATGTTTTTTTTTCTCTGGTTCTCCCCCTCCGGGCCTTTCCCCCCATGGCGGATGGGGGGTGGGGGGGTGGGGCTTGGGTGTCATTGGGCGCTCGTAGCTCGCCCTTGGGGGGAAAGTACTGTCATGGTTCGAGCGCCGAACCCATCCGCGCTCGAGCCATGCATTATCTTCACCTATTTTGACAGCAGTGTGTACCTTTTGTCTCCCCGAGCCTTTATTGTGACAGCGCTCAGAGGGGTTTCCGGCTGTCAGGTTTGACAGCTGAGCTGCATTTCGTCTCATCAGCGGTCCTCCATTTAAGAGGGCAGCTGGGAATGGAAAAACGCGGCAGTCTCATCAAAAACTCCTCATTGTCTGACGCATCGAGCATCCCTCGGCTCAGACATTGACTACTCGTCTTTACATTCGTAAGTTTACTCCATTGTGAACCTGTTTTCATTGTAGTGTGTTTTAGCCCTCCGTGGCTTGTTATTTTGTGTTTCTTTTCTGTTCCATCAATAAACTGTGCAAACTCACCGGTGACGTGTGGTATCTTATGATGGCTCGTGAGGGCCATCCATGACACTCCCAAGGTTCAAGGTAAACTTCATTGTTCCACAAATAGTTAATTCATGTGGCCATCTGCATCACATCACAACAAGGACAAAAACAGACAAAAATTAACATATAAGCATATAAACAAACAATATAAAAAATAGTATAGAAATATATAGAAATTTATAACAAAGAAACAACTGGAAAATATCAGATATTAAAAAGAATACTTATAGTACCTAAGAAACTTTCAATCTGTACAGTGTAATTGCTGTGGGGACAGTAATTACTTGCAGTGGTGTGAAAAAATGTTTGCCCCCTTCCCGATTTCTCATTTTTTGTATGTTTTTCACACTTAAATATTTCAGATCAAACAAATTTAAATATTAGACAAAGATAACACAAAATGCAGTTTTTAAAATCAAGGTGTTTATTATTAAGGGGGAAAACAATCCAAACCTACATGGCCATGTGTGAAAAACTGATTGCCCCCTAAACCCTGTAACTGGTTGGGCCACCTTTAGCACCAACAACTGCAATCAAGCATTTGTGATAACTGGCAATGAGTCTTTTACAGTGCTGTGGAGGAATTTTGGCCCACTCATCTTTGCAGAATTGTTGTAATGATTCAGGTCAGGACTTTGACTAGGCCACTTCATAGTCTTCATTTTGTTTGTCTTAAGCCATTCAGAGGTGGACTTGGTGTGTTTTGGTTCATTGTCCTGCTGCTGAACAGCTTGAGGTCACGAACAGATGGCTGAACATTCTCCTTCAGGATTTTTTGGTAGATAGCAGAATTCATGGTTCCATTTACCACAGTAAGTCTTCCAGGTCCTGAAACAGTAAAACATCCCCAGACCATCACACTACCACCACCATATTGTACTGTTGGTATGATGCTCCTTTTCTGAAATGCTGTGTTACTTTTATGCTGGATGTAATGGGACACACACCTTCCAAAAAGTTCAACTTTTGTCTTGTCAGTCCACAGAGTATTTGCCCAAAAGTCTTGGGGATCATCAAGATGTTTTCTGGCAAAACTGAGATGAGCTTTTATGTTCCTTTTGCTCAGCAGTGGTTTTTGTCTTAGAACTCTGCCATGCAGGCCATTTTTGCCCAGTTTCTTTCTTATGGTGGAGTCATGAACACTGACCTTCACTGAGGCAAGTGAGGCCTGCAGTTCTTTGGATGTTGTGGGGCCTTTTGTGACCTCTTGGATGAGTCGTTGCTGCGCTCTTGGGGTCATTTTGGTCGGCCGGCCACTCCTGGGAAGGTTCCTCTGTTCCATGTTTTCGCCATTTGTGTATAATGGCTCTCAGTGTGGTTTGATGGAGTCCCAATGCTTTAGAAATGGCTTTATACCCTTTTCCAGACTGACAGATCTCATCTACTTTGTTTCTCATATTTTCCTGAATTTCTTCAGATCGTAGCATGATGTCTAGCTTTTGAGGATCTTTTGATCAACTTCACTTTGTCAGGCAGGTCCTGTTTAAGTTATCTCGTGATTGAGAACAGGTATGGCAGTAATCAGGCCTTGGTGTGGCTAGAGAAATTGTACTCAGCTTTCCACAGATGTGATAAACCACAGTTGATTTATATTTTAAAGGGGGGAGAGTCACTTTTTCTCACAGGGCCATGTAGGTTTAGATTTTTTTTACCCTTAATAATAAACACCTTAATTTAAAAACTGCATTTTGTGTTTACTTTTGTCATCTTTGTCTAATATTTAAATTTGTTTTATGATCTGATATATTTACAGTGGGGCAAAAAAGTATTTAGTCAGCCACCAATTGTGCAAGTTCTCCCACTTAAAAGATGATAGAGGTCTCCAATTTTCATCATAGGTATACCTCAACTATGAGAAACAAAATGAGAAAAAAAAATCCAGAAAATCACATTGAAGGATTTTTAATGAATTAATTGGTAAATTCCTCGGTAAAATAAGTATTTGGTCAATAACACAAGTTCATCTCTGTGGTGGCATGAAATAACAGGCAGCAAACTGAGAGTTTTTGAGGGATTTTATTAATCATACCGCCATCACGAGAATTCACTCTGGAGCAGTGCATGCGCGCCAGAGCGAGCCCAGAGGCTCTCCAGCAGATACAGGCAATGCGTGTAGTCAGAAGTGGTGGTCTGAGAGAGAGAGAGAGAGTTACAGAGCACTGCAGTTTTTATACCCCACTACAGACAATACATGAAAGGCATGTTATCATCAAAGAAACTGCAGGAAGGCATGGGACATTTGCATTTGAGTACAGAGCAGGAAGTCATACATAACAGCGGAATACTGGCGCCTGAACTAGACAAAGCGAGGCTGCCTATTGATCTCAATACACACATCTCATTGCTCTGCTAATTGCCCCAGCTGAGCGCTCTGCTTGTCCGTGGCTGTTGTGGGGGTTACCCATACACTCCCCCTCAGAGGGCTCAGCGGGAAGCTGAGGCCTCGATAGTCCGGCTTGTGAGCGGGCTGCGGGGGAAGCTCGCTGCAGGCAGCGGTGGAGGGAGGGGGGTGGGGGTAGCAAGTGCCGGCCCGGGACGGCGAAATTGTCTGGGCCGCGCAAAAATTGCCTGTGGCTCCGCGATGTTGAGGGGCTGTCCCGTTGAACGTGCGGAGGTCCACAGCAGCTGTACGAAGAAAAATTAGTCTCTGACTCCTCTCGCGGCCATGAAGAAAAAAAGGAGCTGCAGCAGTGTGAGGGACTTGGCGTGTTGACTTTAGGTGCGTGCGCAGTCCTAAAGTCCTCGGGGACAGCTGGCGGCTGAATTCCCTTGTGCGCCATTGCTGAGACCATTAGAAAATCCTGTGAGCGAGCTGCGTGCGTGCCTCAGGTGTGTGAGCAGCCCTGAAGGTTCTGTGTGCAGCGGCGAAGGACGATGGCGGTCTGTGTGGAGCCAGTATTGTCCTGTGCGTGGTGCACTGTCCTCATAAGCCCCTGGTGTGCGTGCGGGGTTCGGTGCATGGCAGGTCCGCTGTAGAGGCGAGTCAGGGTCAGGGAGCTTGCTGGAGATCAGTGTCGTCGGCGCCGATGGTCATCCCTGTTGAGCTGTTGCTGTAGATTGGTCATGGTGCGTTCAGGTCCACTTGCTGCGTTCTCCGTCGGCCTGGAGTCGCCGTCGTGGAGAGAGGACGAGGTGCATGCGTTCTCGTGTGGAGGAGCTGTGAGAGCGGCCGGTCCAGCGTGGATGTGCAGATCTCAGGTGTGCAGATCTCACCATGAAGCTTTCTGCAGCTTTCCCGGTCGTGGGTGATCTCCGAGGGAGCCCGCCTGGTGTTGGCTCTGCGTCGAGGTCTCCCGTGTGGCAAAGGGAGGGCAGATCATTTGCGTCAGGCTGCTGCGTTCGCTTGTCGTCGGAAGTCAACGCCGGGGGCTGCGTCGTTCGTCGTCAGCGTGTTCTTTCTCGGGGGAAACCAATGTGGCGGCATGAAATACAGGCAGCGAACTGAGAGTTTTTGAGGGATTTTATTAATCATACCGCCATCACGAGAACTCACTCCGGCGCCGTGCATGCGCGCCAGAGCGAGCCCGGGAGGCTCTCCAGCAGATACAGGCAATGCGTTATGAGTCAGAAGTGGTGGCTGAGAGAGAGAGGAGAGTTACAGAGCAATGCAGTTTTTATACCCCACTACAGACAATACAGGAAGGCATGTTATCATCAAAGAAAACTGCAGGAAGACATGGGACATTGCCATTTGAGTACAGAGCAGGAAGTCATACATAACAGCGGAATACTGGGCGCCTGAACTAGACCAAGCAAGGCTGCCAAATTGACCTCAATACCACACATCTCATTGGCTCTGCTTGTCGTGGCTGTTGTGGGGGTTACCCATAATCTTCAATACTTTGTTATATACCCTTTGTTGGCAATGACAGAGGTCAAATGTTTTCTGTAAGTCTCCATGGTTTTCACACACTGTTGCTGTATTTGGGCCCATTCCTTCATGCAGATCTCCTCTAGGAGCAGTGATGTTTTGGGGGCTGTTCGCTGGCAACATGGACTTTCAACTCCCTCCAGAGATTTTCTATGGGAGTTGAGATCTGGAGACTGGCTAGGTGTGTACACCCGAGCACTGGGTTCTGTACCGCGCTCGTGCCACGCACAACTCGCGGCCGGGACTTGACAGCTCTGGGTTGTATTCTGGCCTCACCGGGCTCTTATTGTGAAGGCGCTCGTGGGGCTTCCGCCCTGTCAAGGGCGTCAGCTGTCTGCATCACTGCTCGTTAGTGTTCACCTTTATAAGGCGGGCCACGTGACGCAGTTAGACTGCGGGAGCATAAGTCAACCTAAGTCAACCTACCCTCGTGATACCCTGTCAGACCTTCATATCAGGTTCGTCTTTATTCTTGTCTTGTCATAGTTTAGCTCATAGTGGCTGGGGTTAGCCCTACGAGCCCTTATATCTCTTAGTGTGTGTTTTTGCCCTTAGCGGCTCATAGCCTTGTGTCCTGTCTTGTCTTGCAAATAAAACATCATTGCAAAACTCACTGGTGACTCTTGGCGTCTTATGGTGATCCGCGAGGATCGCCGCACATGACACTAGGCCTCTCCAGGACCTTGAAATGCTTCTTACGAAGCCACTCCTTCATTGCCTGGGCGGTGTGTTTGGGATCATTGTCATGCTGAAAGACCCAGCCATGTTTCATCTTCAATGCCCTTGCTGATGGAAGGAGGTTTTCACTCAAAATCTCACGATACATGGCCCCATTCATTCTTTCCTTTACATGGTTCAGTCGTCCTGGTCCCTTTGCAGAAAAACAGCCCCAAAGCATGATGTTTCCACCCCCATGCTTCACAGTAGGTATGGTGTTCTTTCTCCTCCAAACACGACAAGTTGAGTTTTTACAGTAAAGTTCTATTTTGGTTTCATCTGACCATATGACATTCTCCCGATCCTCTTCTGGATCATCCAAATGCTCGCTAGCAAACTTCAGACGGGCCTGGACATGTACTGGCTTAAGCAGGGGACACGTCTGGCACTGCAGGATTTGAGTCCCTGGCGGCGTAGTGTGTTACTGATGGTAGCCTTTGTTACTTTGGTCCCAGCTCTCTGCAGGTCATTCACTAGCTCCCCCCATGTGGTTCTGGGATTTTTGCTCACCGTTCTCGTGATCATTTTGACCCCACGGGGTGAGCTCTTGCGTGGAGCCCCAGATTGAGGGAGATTATCAGTGGTCTTGTATGTCTTCCATTTTCTAATAATTGCTCCCACAGTTGATTTCTTCACACTAAGCTGCTTACCTATTGCAAATTCAGTCTTCCCAGCCTGGTGCAGGTCTACAATTTTGTTTCTGGTGTCCTTTGACAGCTCTTTGGTTTTGGCCATAGTGGAGTTTGGAGTCTGACTGTTTAAGGTTGTGGACAGGTGTATTTTATACTGATTATGAGTTCAAACAGGTGCCATTAATACAGGTAACGAGTGGAGGACAGAGGACCCTCTTAAAGAAGGTCTGTGAGAGCCAGAAATCTTGCTTGTTTGTAAGTGACCAAATACTTATTTTACCGAGGAATTTACCAATTAATTCATTAAAAATCCTTCAATGTGATTTTCTGGATTTTTTTTCTCCTTTTGTCTCTCATAGTTGAGGTATACCTAAGATGAAAATTGGAGACCTCTCTCATCTTTTAAGTGGGAGAACTTGCACAATTGGTGGCTGACTAAATACTTTTTTGCCCCACTGTAAGTGTGACAAACATACAAAAAAAATGAGAAATCAGGAAGGGGACAAACACTTTCACACCACTGTATTGTACCTGGTTGCTATAATTTTCCGTTGCAGAATTCTTCCATTTGACCTGTTGCTTCTCAAAAATTTCAAATAAAGAGGTGAGTTGAGGTGAGCTGAGTATTAGTGTTGAAGATGGGCGTGACTGTACGCAGCATGGAGATCTCCCAATGATCTCCTAAAGCCTTGAAAAGCTACTTCTTTGTAAATGTTCAGGAGATCATAGGGCTATGCGATATGACAAAAATTTCATATCACGATATGTCATGTTATATCACGATATGTCATGTTATATCACGATAACGATATACATTTTCTGTAAATTCTACAGTTTAGATAATCACATAAAAAGGAGCATCTTTTTTTAAAAATCTTTTTTACATGTACCCTTTTCCCCTCAATTTTGCAGTCTTGTTATAAGTTTTTTAAATGAGCATTTGATACTTGATTCTCATAAATTTCAGGTTTTTCTTCTAAATAATTTCATATGAATAAAAAGCAAACATCAATAAGTTAAATATTTCCTGATCAAGAGGAGAGTAGCAAAAAACAACAACAACAACAACCACATAACAAAAAAAAATGTCTGAAAATGAGAAAACCCATTGCTGCCATCTACAGATATAAACTAGAAAAGCACTCGGAGAGCACAGACCTCCGCCCAGCGCCACAGTTCCCCCCATACAGTGTTTGTGTGTACGTTTTCAGATTCCTTGACCATGAAAACATATGACTAGCAATTTGATTGACAACGATATGATTAGTGGTTCAGTAGTTATTCAGGAAAATGACATTTTCTGTAATGGCGGCCACAGTTCCCCCCATACAGTGTTTGTGTGTACGTTTTCAGATTCCTTGACCATGAAAACATATGACTAGCGATTGGATTGACAATGATAGGATTAGTGGTTCAGTAGTTATTCACGAAAATGGCATTTTCCGTAATGGCGGTTTTCTTGTGGACGGTGATCCGGATCACCACCAAAATGTAATCAGTTCTTCCTTGTACCATTTCCAACAACGCCTGAAAGTTTCATCGAAATCCGTCCAAAACTTTTTGAGTTATCTTGCTAACCAACAGACAGACAGACAGACAGACAGACAGACAGACAGACAGACAGACAGACAAACAGACAGACAAACCCCGGCAAAAACATTACCTCCTCGGCGGAGGTAATTAGCTGTTAGTTTAAACCCCTTGCACTCTGGTCAATTTCCCTAAAAACGCCAAAAAATAACATACCCAAAGTAAATCAAAAGCTGTTCTTCAACCCTTTGCAGCATCTTCATGGGGTGGGTCTCATTTAAAAGAAAACACTTTGAATTTTTTGGCAAAACAGTCATAATCTCTCTAAGTGCTCTGGCCACTGAGTAACAGTCATCTAAACATACTGAATTTGAAGAAAATACATTTCACCAGGGTGTTTTTTTGGATACAAATGCTTGTAAATAACACACAGCTGTCAGATCCGGGCTGGAAAATGCAACAGAAATGTAGAACCAAGTGGTATCCAGCTGAGGTCAAAATTTTGTAACCGGAGCGGTCCGGGTCCATCATGTTGCGATGACGCACAGTTATAATTTACCGATTGGTCAAAAGTCATTTTGATTACAATTTTCAGGGATAAAGAATAATTTATCTTATAACACTTAACTGTCCCACATACAGCAGTGTTGCTGGCGAACTTCTCTTCCTCATTGTCAGACAAATATGACGCTGGTCCGCTTGTTGCGGACTTGTGGTTCTGGTCACGCGACCCGGTCAAACCATAATTCCATTATTGCGGTTTTGGCGAACGATTTTTTAAAACAAATAAGAACAGTAGTAAGAAAAATAGACTGGCAAACGCGTGTGTGTCACCGAGCGGCATACACAAAACAGATTTTAGGCAAGGGACGCACGCTTTCGAACTTCTGTGCTTCAATTGGCTCGCTGTATTCGCAGCCGTTGGTAGGCGGGTCCTTCTTGCTAGGTTTTCAGTCATTGGGTTCTTCAAGGTTTCAGAAACCCAATTCAAGGCTCTTATTAGTCGAATGAGAGGTCAAGTCACATCTAAACCAATCAAAGCACTCCTTTGGCTTTCGGTTCGCAGCTGTGTCTGTAGTGGAAGAACGGAAAATGCAGCTTTTTTTATTTCAGTGAGCACTAGGACACACAGTGTGCAGAGACGTGACCGTCCGCGGTACACCGGAGTGCAAGAGGTTAAATCAATGAAAATTTAAGGCTTCGTCCACAGCCTAATGACTGCCATTCTGGCCTGATTTTAACCTGTTTGTTTCTTAGTATAAAAATATTTCAGATTGGTCCGTGATCTGAAAGTCAAAGACACAAAAAATAATGTAATAATACATTTTGATGAACTTTAACTCTTTTGCTGTGATATTTTGTGTGCCCCTAGTGGCAGAACATGGTGCTGCGCCTATCAACTCATAAGATCAAGAAACACTGCCCAGCTGTACTGAGGATTTGTACTGATCATGCCAGTTCACAAGGTGGCAGGCACACGTTGGAGGACTCATGGATGACACGTAATACACTAAAGAAGAAGAATTACTTCCTTCTTGTACTGTGGGATTAGACCCAAACAAATATGGCCTCTACTGCTCGTTGTAGAGAGAAAAATTGGATAACTGAATTAGCAGCAGATGCTAACATTGAACTGGAGGGTTTCCACGCGATACGGGCAGACTGAACATCAGACAGTGGCAAAGCAAGAGGCGGTGGAGTGATAATGTATGTTAACAACAACTGGTGCAGACCGGGACATATCACTGTTAAACAACAACACTGCAGCAAAGACATCGAGTTGCTAGCTGTTAGCATGCGGCCTACATATCTCCCGAGGGAATACTCACATGTGATCTGCATTGTTATTTATGCAAATCCGACGGCGAACACTGGGACAGCGCGTGACGTCATCCATTCAGTAACTGGCAGGCTGCAGACAGAACACCCAGATGCTCTTCTCCTCATCTCAGGCGATTTCAACCATGTTTCACTGTCTCCCATTCTACCCACGTTTACCCAGTATGTCACATGCCACACTAGAGACAATAAAACACTGGACTTATTCTACGCAAACACTAAGGAGGCATACACCTCATCACAACTCCCCCCACTCGGGAGATCGGATCACAACTTGGTTCATCTCCGGCCGATGTACAAACCCCTAGTGCACAGAAAACCTCCAGCCATGCGCACAGTGAAGTTATGGTCTGAGGAGGCAATGGACACTCTAAAGGGCTGTTTTGAAACCACCGCCTGGGAGCAGCTCTGTGATCCACATGGTGAGGACATCGATGGCCTCACTCACACCATCACGGACTACATCAGCTTCTGTGTGGACAACACCGTTCCCACCAAGACCATACGGTGTTGCTCAAACAACAAACCCTGGATTAACCTTGAGATAAAAACACTTCTGAGAGAGAAGAAGAAGATCTTCAGGTCGGGGAACAGGGAGATGCTGAAGTCCGTACAGAGGGAGCTGAGGAGAAAAATCAGAGAAGGCAAGGACAGCTTCAGGAAGAAGATGGAGGACAAGCTGCAACAGAGCAACATCAGCGGGGTCTGGAGAAACCTTAAAACCATCTCTGGGCTCCAGAATACCCTCCCCCCAGGCACGGGGGGCAGGGAGTGGGCGAACATTCTGAATCTGTTTTTCAATAGGTTTGACCAACCGCCCTCCCTCCTGACTGCACAACAACCACTGCTGCCTCTAAAGACATCAAGTCCTGCTGCCCACTCCCCACTCCACCAACACCCCCCCACTCCCAACACACAGCCCCCCATCCTGACCCTGACCAGGACCCAGGTGAGGACGGAGCTGAGGAAGATCAAGGCGAGGAAGGCGTCGGGACCGGACGGCATCAGCACAAAGCTCCTCAAGTCCTGTGCAGACCAGCTGTGTGGGATTGTGGAGTACATCTTCAATCTGAGCCTGGAGCTGGGGAGGGTACCACAGCTGTGGAAAACATCTTGTGTGGTACCTGTACCAAAGACTTCCCACCCCCAAAGATCTGAACAGCTACAGACCAGTGGCCTTGACGTCCCACATGATGAAGACCCTGGAGAGACTGCTCCTTGCTCACCTCCGCCCCCTGGTGGGACCAGTGATGGATCCACTCCAGTTCGCCTACCAGCATGGCATTGGGGGTGGAGGATGCGGTGATCTTCCTCCTTCACCGTTCTCTGTCCCACCTGGAGAAGCCCGGGAATGCGGTGAGGATCATGTTCTTTGACTTCTCCAGTGCTTTCAACACCATCCAACCGATGATCCTGAAGGACAAGCTGCTGTGCGCAGGGGTGGACCAGCACCTGTCATCATGGATCCTGGACTACCTCACAAACTGGCCTCAGTTTGTGAGAACCCGGGACTGTGTGTCCGACATGATCATCGGTAGCACGGGGGCCCCCCAGGGAACGGTGCTGGCTCCCTTCCTGTTCACTCTTTATACTGCGGACTTCTCACACAACACAACACACTGCCATCTACAGAAGTTCTCTGATGACTCTGCGATCGTTGGCCTCATCTCCAACGGAGATGAAGCTGAGTACAAAGGGCTTATCCAGGACTTTGTGGACTGGTGCCATCGGAACTGCCTCCAGATCAATGCGAGGAAAACTAAGGAGCTGGTGGTGGACTGCCGCAGGCAAGGACAACCCCTCACGGCACCAGTAAATATACAACTAGGAAAATACCGGTCACTATGGAGGGTGACAATATGTATGGTTACATAATCATACCATGTAAGATAACTAAGTAGACGGTTGTGCTGTTTCATTCCATCTAGCTACAATGCTCCGCACTGTGTGTGTTTATATATTTACATATTTATTCCATCTAGCTACAATGCTCCGCACTGTGTGTGTTTATATATCAGAATCAGAATCAGCTTTATTGGCCAAGTATGCACAACACATACAAGGAATTTGACTTTGGCTAAAAACTTGCTCTCGTTGTTCAGGTGGAGGATTTAAATAAGATTTAAATAAGGATTCAATGACAACAGAGTATGTACAGTAAATTACAGTCTGTCCACGTTTCTATAAAAGGATGCAAATATATACAGGAATATATGCAGCTTATTTACTCAGACTACAACATGACAACATGACAACATGACAACATGACATAGAGTCAACATGATGGGTAAAAGACAGGCGCCACACGAGTCGGCTGCCTGTTGCAACAGCCTTTTTTTATCTTCCTTCTTCTTTCTACACCTTTCACTCTGTATATATATCACGGACGCACGGATCGCCCCGGGGGTCTCCCGGGTCGGCGGACGGAGCCACGGTTTGCAGCGGGAGACGTTACAGCGGGGAGGAGCTAGTGCTAGCTAGCACTTGGCTGCTGCCCGGTGCTAATGGGAAACTCGACATACCGGGAGCTGTAGCGAAAACGAAGCGGGTGCCGGGCTGGAGTTTAGGCGGCGTGAAAGAAATATAAGACAGAATAATAAAGAGCGATGGCAAGAACCAAGCAGACCGCCCGTAAAATCTACTGGAGGAAGAAGCCCCCCAGGAGACAGCTAGCCACAGGGCTGCTCGGAGAGGCGCTCTGGCCACCGGCAGAGTGAAGAGGCCTCGCCGTCACAGGTCCGTGGCTCTGAGAGAGATCCGTCGCTACCAGAAATCCACGGAGCTGCTCATCCGTAAGCTGCCCGTCCAGCGCCTGGTGAGGGAGATCGCTCAGGACTTCAAGACCGTCCCGCGTTTCCTGAGTTTCGCCGTCATGGCTCTGCAGGAGACCAGCGAGGCCCACCTGGTGGTCTCTTCTTCGCTAAGGGGGTCACCATCATGCCCAAAGACTTCCAGCTGGCCCGCTGCATCCACGGAGAGAGAGCTTAGACTTTCTGCTGCACATCCACCAGCCATAATGCTCTGCACTGTGTGTCTATATATATACATTTATAGTAATATGGACATATGTTTACTAGATGTTGTTTTTTCTTGCCTTCTGATTGTTGCTCTGAGTGATGCTATCCCTATGCTGTTGCAATCCTGGAATTTCCCCATTGTGGGACTAATAAAGGCTTATCTTATCTTATCTTATCTTACTATCCACACTTTGCAGAAATATATGAAAAAATATACAGTCACACAGTATTTCAATGTGAACTCAGATTCAGTGATATAATGTGAATGAAGTAAAAAAGCAGTGTGAGAGTTATGTGCAATGTAAGAATGGATGAAAAGTCATGAGTACAGCAACAGGTAGGACTAGGTGAATGTTAGGAGTTCATCAGAGTGATGGCTTGAGGAAAGAAACTGTTCCTGTGACGGGTGGTTTTGACCTTCACTGATTTGTAACGACGACCAGAAGATAGAAGTTCAAACAGTTTGTGGCCGGGGTGTGACGGGTCAGCACAGATGTTTCCCGCCCGTTTCCTGGTTATGGACCGATATAAGTTCTCAATGGAGGGTAGGTCGGTACCAATGATCCTCTCCGCAGACTTAATGATCTGCTGCAGTCTGGTCTTGTCCTGTTTAGTGGCAGATCCAAACCAGACAGTGATGGAAAGCAGAGGACAGATTGGATGATGGCGGTGTTAGAAGACAACCAGCAGCTCCTGAGGCAAATCCAACTTCTTGAGCTGACGCAGAAAAAACAACCTCTGCTGGGCCTTTTTCCGGACAGTTTCTATATGGGAGGACCACTTCAGGTTCCGGGAGATTGTGGCACCCAGAAACTTGAAGGAGTCCACAGTGGACACTGTGCTGTTGAGGATGGTGAGTGGGGGGAATGAAGGAGGGTGTCGCCTGAAATCCACAGTCATCTCCACCGTTTTGGCTGGGTTAAGTTCAAGATGGTTCTGGCCGCACCAGAGGATCAGCTGCTCCACCTCCCGCCTGTATGCAGACTCATCACCATCCCGGATCAAACCGATGACTGTGGTGTCGTCTGCAAACTTCAGGAGCTTCACCGAAGGGTCCTCTGAGGTGCAGTTGTTGGACTAGAGGGAGAAGAGCAGTGGGGAAAGGACACATCCTTGGGGGGCGCCAGTACTAATTTTTCGGGAGCTGGATGTAAATCTCCCTAGCTTCACCTGTTGCCACCTGTCAGTCAGAAAGTTGGAGATCCACTGGCAGGTGGAGGGGAGCACCTTGAGCTGGAGGAGTTTCTGATGAAGAATGCCTGGGATGATGGTGTTGAACGCTGAGCTGAAGTCGACAAACAGGATCCTGGCGTACGTCCCTGGGGAGTCGAGGTGTTGCAGGATGTAGTGTAGTCCCATATTCACTGCATCATCCACTGACCCTGTTTGACCAGTAGGCAAACTGCAGTGGGTCCATCAGGGGGCCTGTGACGACCTTCAGGTTGTTCAGCACCAATCTCTCCAAGGATTTCATGACCACAGAGGTCAAGGCAACAGGTCTGTAGTCGTTTAATCCTGTAACAGAGGGTTTCTTGGGAACTGGAATGATGATGGAGCGTTTGAAGCAGGAAGGCACTTCACACAGCTCCAGTGATCTATTAAAGATCCGGGTGAAGATGGGGGCCAACTCGTTTGAGCAGACTCTCAGGCAGGACGGAGACACACCATCAGGTCCTGCAGCCTTCTTGATCTTTTGTCTCTGAAAGACCCAGCGCACCTCCTCTTCACAGATCGTTAGTGCTGGTGGGAGGTCAGAGTGGAGGAGGGATGGAGTTCCTGGGGCTGCAGATAATCCTTTTGTGTGGGTGGGAGGTGAGAACTATAGGTTCTTTTCAAACCTACAGTAAAAGCTGTTTAGGTCGTTAGCCAGCTGGAGGTTTTCCACAGGGTGGGGGGATGGTCTCCTGTAGTTGGTGATATTCTGCAGGCATCTCCAAACAGAAGCAGAGTTGTTGGCTGAGAAGTTTTGTTGTAACTTCTCACTGTAGCTCCTCTTAGCAAACCTGATCTCCTTCGTCAGCATGTTTCTGGCCCGCTTGTACAGAGTCCAGTCACCAGTCCTGTAGGCCTCCTCCTTGGTCTGACGTAGCTGCTTCAGTTTAGGAGTGAACCAGGGTTTATTGTTGTATGTGCAGAAGGTCTTGGTCTGCACACACATGTCCTCACAAAAACTGATGTATGATGCCACAGTGTCAGTGAGTTCATTTAGGTTAATGGCTGCATCTTCAAAAACACTCTAGTCTGTGCAGTCAAAGCAGGCTTGTAACTCCAGCTTTGATTCCTCAGTCCATTTCTTCACAGTCCTTACAACAGACTTGGAAGTTTTTAGTTTCTGTCTGTATGTTGGAATAAGATGGAGCAGACAGTGGTCAGAAAAACCCAGAGCTGCACGGGGGACGGCATGATAGGCGTTTCTTAAAACTGTGTAACAGTGGTCGAGTGTATTTGTGTCCCTGGTGGGACATTTAATATGCTGTCTGTATTTAGGAAGCTCATTTGTGAGATTAGCTCTATTGAAATCACCCAGAATGATAAGCAGAGAGTCTGGATGAGAGTCTGGATATATGATCTATATATGTTGATGATCTCAGTGTACTGTTGAACAATACTAATGTGGGCGGCTCCATTAACGGTGCACTGTTAAATCACATTTTCTATGCTGATGATCTCTGTTTGTTAAGTTTGTCTACTGCAGCGATTCAACATCTCCTTTCGGTATGTGAAAAATTTGGTGAAAAAAATAACATCTTGTTCAACTGTACTAAATCTATGTGTATGGCTTTCAAACCGAAGGGTGTCAATACTTCGAATCCTGTTATGCCACTTTGTGGTAATAGCTTGAACTTCGTTGAAAAAGTCAAATACCTAGGTGTGTGGATTGAATCTGATAAGACCAATGTTGATTGTAACAGGCAACTCAGGAAACTCTATGCTCAAACAAATTTACTGTTGCGAAATTTCCATAGATGTTCTCCTGATATTAAATGTATGCTGTTCAAGACCTTCTGTACCTCAATGTACTGCTCGCCTTTATGGTTTAATAGCAATGTTGCTGTTAGGAACAAAATCCGCATTGCATATAATAACTCCCTAAGAAGGTTGTTAGATATACCACGAAGGTCAAGTGCAAGCAAGATGCTTGTGTCCTTGAACATTCTGTCTTTTGGCGAGTTGATATGAAAGAATGTTTACAGTTTTATGAGAAGGTTGCTGGCATGTAACAATCATCTTATATCAACAATTGTCAACTCGTCACTCACACTTCACTCCAGCATTTGGAAGTGGTGGCATTCTATTTTATACTGAGTCCAATATTGTATGTTATTGTTGTTACAAGAGCGCCGAGTGTCTGCTGATCTGTATATACTTTTATTTATTTATTTATTTTCTACTCATTTTAGTTCTGCATTTAATATGAACCCTGAGTTTGAAATAAATGTTTGAATTTGAATTTGAATATATTTATATATTTATTCCATCTAGCAACAATGCTCCACACTGTGTGTGTTTATATATTTACATATTTATTCCATCTAGCTACAATGCTCCGCACTGTTTATATATTTACATACGTATCTATCCCATCTAGCTACAATGCTCTGCACTGTCTATATATATATATATATTTATATTTATATGTACATATATATACTCGCTGCTCTTGTTTTCTCTTGCCTTCTGATTGTTGCTCTGAGTGTTGCTATCCCTGTGCTGTTGCAATCCTGGAATTTCCCCATTGTGGGACTAATAAAGGCTTATCTTATCTTATCTTATCTTATCTTATGTGCCGCCATTATGCACTTTTGCAGCTTTAATACTTTTTTTTCTTCAGACAAAACTAAGAAATTTAAACCAAAAAAAAAAGATGGTCTGCTACGGTTTCCAGTTAGCACAACTTAGCATTGTCATTTAGCATTTTATAATTATAAGTTATTAATGTTACTTACCTCCTTTTAAAATGAGATTAGTGGACTATCCTCTCTGATGCAGCACGATGAAAAACAGTCCCACATCCCTGGCAAACAAGAGTAGCAGCTATCTGAACCGATAGTTTGGAGTTAGCATTAGCATCCCCTGGACTGAAGCCTAGCCACCCACAATACACCTGTTTCGCTTTGCGCAGTCGCGCATTGCGGGGGAGAGATGGGGAGCTGACAAGTAGTGGTGTGGAGCTTTACTGAACAAACGGGAGTATGTGCATTTTAAATCATGATATAAACGATAGACTATTCTATGAAACGATAGACATTTTTATATCGTCATCCGAAATATATCGTCATATCGCACAGCCCTAGGAGACCGTTGTGTTTTTTGGACTGAGTCAAAACTTTGAAGAGACCATGGAGATCACTGAAAGATCTTGGCCTCAGGTGCTCATTGAAAGATTGTTGAGAGATCTGGCCGTTTTTTTCATTGGTCACTGAGCTCCATCCCTGAGTAAATGGGGTATAATTGAATGAACGCTAAATGCTAACTTAGCTTGTTTGGCTAATTTTCTCATAATAACTGCACAGAAGCGCTGCTTCAGGAGCACTTTTCATGTTGGTTTTTTTGAAGGGAAATATATGCTGGCAGATATAACATTCTTGCCACATTTCTCTTTCGTTTGCTTTATTAAGAGATATTGGGAGTACTTGTCGATACTTTGCTCTAAAGGTACCAAGTTGTCACACAGTGGGAGGGAAAAAAATCCTGAATAGAAAAAAGATGCATCGAGGTGCCCGTAGATTCCCACAGTACCAAGGATGACCCCCCCCCCCCCCCCCACACACACACACACTTCATTCACTAACGGGGAAAACGGGTTTGGGGACGATCATCAATAATTCATCTGAACTGAAAGCAAAGGAGTCGGATGGGGTTGCATGCGTGTGTGTGTGTGTGTGTGTGTTTTGGGGGGGGGGGGGGTGTCACTAGAGATTTTGCTGAATTCAGCATCGGCGTGAAACCCGCCAAGCACAACTGAGCCGTTGCAGACTGGGCCTCCAGATGAGGCCCTGCTTGTGCCTCCGTCACCCTCCTCTCTCGGCAGTATTTCTTTGCTTTATATCTTTCAGTTATTGAGGTCTGTCCACAAACGGTTCGCTGTTCGCTATGAGGGAAGCAGGCTGGAGAATTTAAGGAGAGGATTTGGAACAACTATGTCTTCTTCTATAGGAGTTTATTTATTGAGGTCATTGTGGCCAGTATGTGTCACACAGCCTAAAGGGAAACATTGGGATTATGCAGAACCAAGAAAGCCCCCACAGAAATACCTCAGTTAAAAATCCCCCCTCCTTCATGAGTCATAGATCAGTGTATTTTCAGGCCATTTGGTATTCAACTGCTTACATCATCGCTTCATAATCCTGTTCAAAAGCAATGCTGTTCATGCCCACAGGAAAACACTTTATAAAAACTAAAATTCATTTCAATTTTCCAGATTTTTTTAATACCTTCACATCTCAGCCAGCATGGGCATGTGGGCCCTGACATGGGTTAAATCTGGGCTGCCTAATGGGTCCCATGTGGGTTTGTCCACGGTTTCCATGTGGGCCCCATCTGTGTTTGCCCACATGGACTTTACCTGTGGTACAGGTGTGCAGGAAGTCTGCTGACCCGCATCAAGGATTTGGGCCCCACATGGGTTTAACGTGGGTGAGCAGGGTTCAGAAAAATGACAAGAAAAAAAGTCAAATTTAGGAGAAAAAAGTTCAAATTTAGGGGCAAGCAGTTGCACATTTTTTAAAAAAAGGTAAAATAAGTTGGAAAAAGTTAAACTTAAAAAAAATTAGCAAATTTACAAGAAAAAAGTCAACTTTATGAGAAAAAATTAAAAAAAAAATGCAAATTCACAAAAAGTAGCAAATATGAGTAAATGAACCGAAAATTTACGAGAAAAACAATTTCAAATTTATTATTAAAATTTTTGAGAAAGTTGCAAATTTCCAAAAATGTCTGAAATTTCCAAGAAAATAACAAATTTACAAGGAAAAAGTATCAGATTTATGAGAAAAAGTTGTAACATTAAGATAAACCTTTTGGAATTTCCCCACTGTGGGACTAAAAGTGGCAAATTTATTAGAAAGTTACAAAACTGCAAGATAAAAATCAACAAATTTGCAAGAACACGTCACAATTTTACAAGAAAAACAAATTCATGAGAAAAAGTTGTGTGTACAGTAAAAAAAAAAAAAGTTTAAAACTTGAGAAAGTTTCATATTTAAGAAAAATCTCTCAAATTTATGGGAAAAAAGTCACAAATTTAAAAAAAGCAAAAATATGAGAAAATAAGTTGAAAATAGGTAAACAGGTAAAGTCCATGTGGGCAAGCAGAGATGAGGCTAACATGGAACCCACATGGGAGCCATAAGACAGCCCCAATTTAACCTCGCCCACATGGACATGCGGGTTGGGAAGCCAGTGCACGGAGGCTGTGTCTTATAGTCTCTTCTGACACATCAAAATAAAGAAATTCCATTTTCAGCCCCAGACATGTTGGAGCTGAACTGCTGGCACATGTGGACAGAAAGGAATCATATTTAGAGATGAAGGGCTTATTGCATTTTGTTATACTCCCCCTGATCTATGACCCAACTTTATTTTTTTAATGTTCTTGTTGGGGTGGCAGAGTCTTTTTTTAATCATAAAGAAATTGAACTCTTTCACATTACAATAAAAAGGCTCACCAACAGCTCGAAACAGCTCTGTGTCATGATATCGTTAATGCGTTTACGACACTATCTTCAAACCGTGGCTAACCTCCAGCAGAGGAGGGCTGTTTCTTCTTATTGGAAAGCGTGATGAGCAGAATTAATTCTTGAATTGTAAAATCCTATTTAATCTGCACACTGGGTAACACTACATGTTAATCGAGTAAATCCAAACCGGGGCAAATTTCTAATCATATTTATGAGCTGTGGATGATTAATGGCTTGCTGTGGGAGCGCCGCGTGTGGGTTAAAGTTGTGCTGAGCAATGTTTTAATCTAAACGTAGACATGCTGAGGGGCCGCAACAGAGGCGAGAGTCCAGGATGCATTTATTAAGAGCTTAAGATTCTCTTTATTTTCCTGAAATGCACATTTGTCATGCAAGAGTGTGTCCCAAATAGACAAGGAAACCCTCACATGAGACGCTGCTGTGTTGTGATTTTATCCTCCTGGTACTCCAGTACAGGCCTTGTGCTCTTTAATATATATAGCTTCCAGTGTACAGCTTTGGAATGAATGCACTGTCTTCATGAAAATTATTGCAGTTCAATCCATGTGTATTCACCACGGAATTTAAGGTTCACGTACCACAAAGTGCTGGTTAAAAAAAAAAAAAGTTTAAAGTAATAGTTTGGTCTGTTCTCCTTTTACCTTTTAAAGCAACACTATGCAAGATTTTCACCTTAAATAATGTTTCCAAAATGATTTTGATGGTACATCTGCAGGGAGGTAACATTCACCTGGTGAATGTTACCTCCCCCACAGCCTGAGTGGGCCCGCATGTTGAATTCATAGTGGAGACGTTGTCATATTTGGTGACCACAGGATCTCGTTTCTGTTCTTTGCAGGTGATGTGGTCCCGTTCGCTCTTGAACCTGCTAGGTAAATTATTGTCTGTCTTTAAGAAGGGAGACTGGGAGGTATTTTTCAGCTTTAGAGAGATCACACTCAGCCTTCCTAGTAGGTCCTATGCCAGGGTACTAGAGAGGAGAGCTGGTGTTGGAACCTTGGATTTAGGAGGAACTATGTGGTTTTCGTCCTGGTCCTGGAACACTGCACTGACTCTACACTCTCTCAAGGATCCCACAGGGTTTGTGAGAGTTTGCCCAATGCGTCAATGTTTCTGTAGACTTGGAAAAGGCATCTCACCACGTTCCCTCATGTTTTTTTGGGGGGGGGGGTGGTGTACTTTGGGAGGATAGGGTATTGGACTTGTTGCAATGAGCTATCTCTTCTCTATTGAACCAATGTGAAAGTTTGTCTAATGAGTCCAACAATCAGTCAAACTCATTTCCAGTGAGAGTTGGACTCCACCAGGGCTGTTCATAATTTTTATGGACAGGATTTCTAGGTGCTGCCGAGGAAGGGACATTGTCACAAGATCTTGTTTCCTTTCTTTGCAGACAATGTGATCCAGTTGACTTCAGAGTGCTGCTTTAAGATCTCTTGAACCTTCTAGGTAAATTAATGTCTGTCTTTAAGAAGGGAGACTGGAGGGTATTTTCCAACTTTAGAGGGATCACACTCAGCCTTCCTGGTACACTGAAAAAGAAGTCTGTTTGATTTACATGAAAATAATATGGACATCAGTTGCACATATTAAAGTTATGTTTACTCAGAATGATATATTTATGCTCTACACACTAAATTATTGTATGTTTAACCAACATGACTTTTTTATATTAACACTTTTCTTATCCCAATGACTGTCTGTGGTGCACTTTTGCTCCAGCAACCTCTCTCCCTGGTGAGTCAAGATTTTTTTCAAGAAAATATTCAGTTCAGATGTCAGATTTCTAAGGCTGTAACTTGAAAGTGGTAAGAGATAATGGCTTACTGTCAATTAGAAAGATGTAGAATATGATCCAAAGTTTGAGATAGGAGTAAATTTATACATCTAATTTGCATAATACATCAGCAACCATATCGAATTACACAACTTTCAGTCAAAAGTGGACTTTGGACATATTTACACAAAGAATGGTTTTGTTTTTTGTCACCGTTTTTTGTTTGGGGTTTTTTGTTATCTTATCTTCGAAGTATATGAACCAGAAAATCAATACAATGTAAACAAACAAAGAAATTCGTCAGACTTACCGCTGGCCAGGTGGCTCGTTTCTTTCATTTTCGTTGTTATTTTGTCTTCTCTCAGTCATTTTCGCTTTCTCTCCCACATCCAGAAACTCATGATTATTCCATCTCAATTTTGGTTTTATTCTGCTGCAATTTATCTTAAATGACGACACGGAACCATTGTTCTGTGTCGTCATATAAGATAAATTGTTCCTTGTTCTGTCCAGTCACATGGCGCTGGGGTCGATGGCAGGTGAAAATTAACCAGCTTCGGCCACCCTCTGTTATAACAAAATGTAGATATTTACCTTCATAAGCTAACTAATCTCTTTTTAGAATCATAGTTGGCAAATTTGGGAGCAAATGCCTCCTCTGTGTTGCGATAGAGCACATCAACATTTGTTTACAAACTCTTCTTCGTTGGTGTCCCAGAAGTGAGGTTTTTGAATGGTTATTTGGGAGACATAAGTCCTCCAAGGCAAGTGCAGTAACTTATACATGTCTGCCACCTTGTGAGGTGCAATTATATTAACTTATCAGTTGCACCGACATAACTTTAAGTCAGCCTAACTTCTACATGTACACCAGACACTATTGACTTATTTTGTAGGCTGATTTGTCATTTCAGAAATGTATGTGTACATCCCTGATCCAGCCTAACAGCATTTACTAAAAAATAATTAAAAAGCATACATGGCAATAAAAGAAACAAACACATTTTCACTTAATCACAAAACCTGTATTTGGGGTAGCAATACTGTACAACAGTTGAACTGCATTTTTGTGATTAGAACATCATCCAAAAATCCCTCAGTGTGCATAAATACACATGAAAACATTTGGGAAAAGCACCGTCTAAAATAGTAAGCAATAAGTGTCAATCTCAAAGATTTTAGTGCTGGTGGATTTGATGATGCTTACAGCGGTTACTCAGCAACTTTAATGTCATTTTTCTAAATCAATCATAGCAACTAAAGAAGGCAGTAGCTTGACAGGCAGGAAGTTTTGCACTGTATGTTCAAATATGCCAACTGTAATCTTATTACATATTTTTTTAAGGGAGATCACCATTTACACCCGTTTTCTTTCATACTCCAAATATATAAATACTTTCATGAGTGGACCATAAGCTCAACCATTCAATTTTTTTTAAAAACTAAAACACTTTGAGATTATCACTTCAAGACATAATATGTCATCAAGTCAGCGCATAGTAAACCTCCATAACTGCTGGAACCTTCTGCAACACTCCCAGTCCTTAAAACATCTGCTTTTATGACCCCATCCCCCCCAAACTGACAGCAAGTACAAATAGTACTTATGTACTTCCCGTCATAACTGGAGAGCAAATGTCTCTTCTTTAAATCTCTTACAATAAGTAGGAGGTAGAATTGGTCAAATGTTATACAAAGAAAAAAAACTGGACTGAATGCAATCAACAACAGATATAATTTGAAAAGAACATGTTTAGTTATTAAAAACTGCAGTGTTGAATATATGTAAATGCATTTTAAAAAGTAAATAAATGCTCTACAGTGTTCACAAATGCGCTGAAAAAGTATAATGGATTGCTTCCAATGTTAAAGTATGCACAATAAAGAAAATCAAACCCTACAAGGGAGAAGAATCTGTTCAAGTTCCATAAAAAAGTGCATAAAAACCTGCATTGGATGCAAATTGCATACAAAATCAAAAATCATCTGGCTACCCTCTAGTCAATGATTCACTGGGCTTTCTTGGACAGCTCGGTGGAGCAGTGGTTAGCACTGTGGCAGCACAGAAGAAGGTCACAGGATCGATCCCACCCCTGACCATCCATGACCCTTCTGTGTGGAGTTTGCATGTTCTCCCCATACTCCGCTTTCCTCCCGCAGGCCAAAAACATGCAGGTTAGGTTAACTGGCATCAAATGGGAATAAATTGTCCTTGGGTATGACTGTGAGAGTGAATGGTTGTCTGTCTCTCTGTGTTGGCCCTGCGATGGACTGGCGATCTGTCCAGGGTGTACCCTGCCCCTCCCTCGCCCAAAGATGCTGGGATGGGCCCCAGCGCCCCCCCCCAACCCAAAAAGGATAAAAGGATTAAGTGGTAAAAGATGGATGGATGGGCTTTCTTGGTGACAGTGTTGCCTTCCAGCTCCATGACCACCCTCTGAAGCACTTCGATGGTGTACTTGAGTTCAAGGGGATAGTTTATGTTCAAAGTGTACATTAGGCCAAACACCATGGCAGCAGCTAATGCAACATGATCCAACTCCTGCAACACGATCTGGCCCTCAAGGATGATCCTGATGTTGTATGGTTCATCTCTGGCATCTCTCAGTTTGAGCACATCTATCCCCACTGTGGTCTCCTCCATGGAACTTCTGATGAACCCTTCATCTGGCGCCTGGAGAACACACATTGACAAAATGAAAGAAAGTGAGATCACACAAACACTAAAATCTCCAAACAACTAAGCCTTTGACTTCTAAAAACAATTGGTTGCACCAGAGCTTACTGAAGTATGTCATAGTAAAGGGGTGGTTTCTGATGTGATTATATTCTGTTTTATGTCTGTAATTAATCTGGATGAATTTGTAGGAATTTCTTTTCACTTTGACATCATGCAGTATTTTTATGTTGATCAGTGACAAAAAAAAGTTTGAAAATAGTGAGCCCATGCTTTAAAACGTGAAAACTAGGCAATAATTTTGATCTGCTTGGCTTTTCACTCTAAAATTAGTTATTCACACATGGACCCATTTTGAAATCACCATTTTGATATTCAGATCACCATCATATTGATGTCTGATGAGTTGGCCGACTGTAATCTAACTTAAACAAGTTTTAGAGCTTATAGAAAATATGAAGGATAAAATCTGGATATACTGAACATCAGCAATCATACTCACCACATACCCTCTCAAGATTATCCGGGTCCTCACCGAGGTCCACAGAGCGCCCCGATGATGCAGCCTCGTCCCAAATCAACATCATCCTAGTAAGGGGGGTAAACAGGACAAGTTGCTTTGTGAGAGCCTCTTTAGCTTCAATCAAATGTTACACCAACAAAAGAAGATTGCTCTCCAAAAATAGACTTACTTCAGACACGGGATTCTACGATGCTCTCTAGACACCTGCCTATTTCTTCTCTGTTTTTAAACAGCTTGATCAGTTTCTTGGACTACACGTCTAACAGAGAAATCTGAACTGCAGGGGCATTGTGCCGATGCGCTTGAATTCAGCATTTATCTGAAAATGACAATGATTACAGACATTAGCATACTATATGGCAGCAATTTGGAAAGGGATTCATTAAACGAAAAAGCAAAAATGCCAAGTTACCATGACCAACAGTGGGCTTAAGTTAATTTCAAAGATTTATACAGTAGCAGAATTGCACAAGTGCCTTGTTATCATTTTATTACTTTATTTTCCATTGATCTTTTGTTATGATTATACTAAAAACATCATTTACCCTCTGAAAATATTTTACACCTGCAACTTGCTGCTTTTCAGTGACTGTAAAAGTACCAGGTGATTACCACTTGCTTCTGACAATTTTTTTTACTTGCCTTTTTTATTCATTTTCCCAAAAATTACATACAAGTAGCATATGTATTTTAAACATATTCCTTTACAATTTCACAACACATTCCTCCCATCTCTCAGGTATAAAAGTAATGAAAAAATAAATAAATGAATAAACAAACAAGATTAAAAAAAATCACATCTCTGTTAATGCAAAACCACTTTTTTTTTTTTATAAACAGGTTTTAGAAATGGTGTCAAGGTACATGTCCCATTTTCGGAGATATTTTTCAGTCCTGTCATCTGTACGGCATCCTGTCAATATGCAGCTACTTCACTTAGCTCCGTCATCCATTGCTGGAAAGGAGGTTCTCCAGGTTTCTTCCAGTTTCTGACAATAGAGGGTAGGCACATGATGTCATGGAACAGAATTCAGGGTAGTTACACAACGCTGAGCATCAAAAAATGAACGGCAGTATTTGGGTGTATGCAGTAAAACCCCCAAAATAGACAGTTTTCGGTCATAGCAGTACACAGAGGGCCTGCTTGCATTATGCAGACCTAATCTTATCATTCCCTCTTGTATTAATTGACAAAAAAAGATAATTAAAGGCTCAGATGTGTGCTCTTACCCACACATTACTACAGTTAAGTAAACAGTGTGGTATTAACATCTAAAGTTAACAAAAGGAACTCTGTACTACTGTGACTAAATATTTTGTGTGATTTTTATATTTTGCTGCATAAAAATAAAGCTGCCACATGTGTTTGCCACTCAGTGCTGGGTAACTATGGTAACTACTCTGCAACTGGAAAGAACTCTGTTCCAATGCATCCCCTCTATAATCTGCCATCCTGGTTAGTATGCCTACAGTCTCAATCAGTTCTCAATCAGAGTCAACCTGCTGCTGCTCTGAGTGTGGCTAGCTTAGCCTCCCTGGAGTCAACCTGCTGCTCTTCTGAGTGTGGCTAGCTTAGCCTCCCTGGAGTCAACCTGCTGCTCTTCTGAATGTGGCTAGCTTAGCCTCCCTGGAGTCAACCGTCTGCAGCTCTGAGTGTATCTAATTGGGCCTAACCTGCTACTTCTTAACCCAGCCTACCTGGAGTCCAAATGCTACTGTTGCTCTGAGTGTGTCAAGGTAACGTTTGGAGAAGGGTGAGCATCAGATTGCAGATAATGGTCCACACCAAGACCGCTTAACTCCACAAAGGTACTGTGCAGATATGATGGGCATTTGGTTCAAATGGTGGCAACAGCAGGCAAGCTAATGAGTTAGAGTGATCCATATTAACCAGAATCTACTTGAATCAATTGACACCAATAACAACACAGTGCCACCCAAAAGGAATGTAACATATGATGAGGTTGAGGAATTTAAAAAAATCACTTGACTTTCTCCCAGAAAAGGTAACTGCGGTGAGAAAACAACAAAAACAGATAATTGATTTGGTGGAAGAGGTCAAAGCCTTGAGGCTGAAAAATGAGGAGAAAGATAAAAAGATTCTGGAAAATAGGGTGGACAGCCTGGAACAGTACACTCGAATGAAGGACATTATTGTTTTAGGATTAGAAACACAGCCCAGATCCTATGCCCAGGCTGTGGCAAGAACGGATATACAGACCTTTGTGAACTGGACGCCAGATTGGTGGACGAACAGGTGACAGCCTTTCTCCATTCTAAAGGCATAGAGATAGACAGTAACAACATAGAGGAGGGTCAACCTTGTCCTAAAAGAAGGAAGGGTGAAAAATTGGCAATAATCATCCGTCTTACAATCAAAGTATAAAATGGATCTGCTGAAACAGGGAAGGAAGCTGAAGGGGACAGAAGTTTATCTGAATGAGCACCTGACCAAGAGAAATGGAGAATCACCAAAAAGGTGCATTTCTTGCAAAAACAGAAGGAAATCCAATCAACATGGACTTTCAACTGCAAAGTTTTTATAGAACTGAATGGAACACCAGAGGAGTCCAAAGTGCTGGTAATCAAAAATGTGGAGGAGCTGGATAAATATATGTAAGGAAGTAAATCACAGTGAGGACAAATGTTTACTTTAAAAAAACAAAACAAAAAACTTATGACTGACTTGAGTAGACATCAATCATCCCCAGTTGGAGGATGTCATTTGACACACAGAGAGGAAATTCAGACTCTGAAAATATGCCATTATGCTGAACATAAACCACAAGAGATGGAGAATGATATTGATCCTGATAACCACTTCTTCAACAATATTCATAATCACTGTGAATATTATACTGAAAAGCAACTCAAAAGTCAAGTGCAATTAGATGTTAAACTATCAATAATACACTTCAACAGCAGAAGTCTTAACAAAAACTTTCCACAGATTCAGGACTATTTAAAACAGCTAGATAGAAAATTTACAGCTATCACAGTCTCTGAAACTTGGCTCAATGAAGAGCAGGCTTCTCTGATGACAATAGAGGGATATCAGATGTTTTATATTAATAGATCCCAAAAAAAGGGTGGTGGTGTTGCACTGTATATTGATGACCTGTATAGGTGTAAACTTGTAAATGGAATGTCCTTTGCACTACCAGGGATTCTGGAATGTGTTACTGTTGAGATTGACCAAGATAAAACAAAAAATCTAACTAGAAAAGCACTCAGATAGCGCAGACCTCCGCCAAGCGCAACACTTCCCCCCCATACAGTGTTTTTGTGTACGTTTTCAGATTCCTTGACCATGAAAACATATGACTAACAATTGGATTCACAATGATTATTTGTTTATTTGACAGGGACAGTGCAATAAACATAGACAATTAATCAATGACAATCAATGTGATGGTGATAGGATTAGTGGTTCAGTAGTAAAAGCATTGCCTCCTTGGCGGAGGTAATAAACTGAAGTGTTGCTGTTGTGTCCATCTCCTCCACTGACGGATGCAGATTGGGTAGACAGGTTGGCGTGGGTTTTATATTATATTATTGGGGTTGCGCTCCGCGGCAAAACAGAATTTAGAAGCTTCCCCGGCTGAGAGCTCGTTTTTGCGCAGCGCCTATGGCTGGCCGGGGAATTTCTGCCAAATAATCCGACGGCGGACAGCTGCCCGTGTCAGGTTTTGCAGCTGTGCGCAAACACAGGCATGCTGGCGGGCCCAGGCCACCAGTGTTTTCCGCGTGCTTTTGTGCGTAAAACGTTGAAAAACGCGGAGTTTGTGTTGGTCAGACACGGCGACCAGCGCCCTCCATTGCGCCTGCGCATATGTTGAAAATGGCCGTATGTCACAGTGTTAAAAAATGCTTTAAAAAATTCCTGTATCCAGACAGAGATGCGGATCATCCCCAAAATTTAATCAGTTCTGCCTTGTACCATTTCCAACAACGCCTGAAAGTTTCATGGAAATCCGTCCAAAAGTTTTTGAGTTATCTTGCTAACCAACAGACAAACAGACAGACAGACAGACAGACAGACAGACAGACAAACACACAGACAAACCCCGGCAAAAACATTACCTCCTCCTGGCCTTTTCGGCCTGGCGGAGGTAATTATAAGTTGTATATATAGAACGCCGGGAACTTGCGTTGAGACATTCAGAGATAAGTTAGTTCAGCTGTACAATAATATAACTAGTAAGAAAATGGTTGTAATCTGTGGAGACTTCAATATTGATTTACTAAATCCACTTCAACAAAATGTAATTTGAGTTCATGAATTCTATGTACAGTATGAGTCTATATCCCACAATAACACATCCCAGTAGAATCACAGTTCACACTGCTACACTTATTGACAACCTGTTTGTTAATATTATTGACAAGAGTTGCAAATTAGCTAATAGCTATACACTCTATGTGCAACACATCAGATTGATTGTCATTGATTAATTGTCTATGTTTATTGCACTGTCCCTGTCAAATAAACTAATCTATAAGAAAATAGAAAGTGGACTATTGATAAATGATATAAGTGACCATTTGCCAACCTTTTATCCATGGCCACACGGGGGCCAATACAGAAAAAAACTTTAAAATCTTTCAGATACAAATCACAAAATGCAATCAGTTCTTTTAAAGAAGACTTGTTGAAGCAAGACTGGACAAAAGTCTATGTATCAGATGTAAATGAAGCCTATGACACATTTATGAACATTGTAACCGCTCTTTATGAAAAAAATTGTCCATCAGTAAAGAAAAAGCTTAAACAGAAATTTGTTGACAAGCCATGGTTAACCAAAGGATTACAAAAAGCGTGTAAAAAGAAAAATTCATTATATAAAGCTTTTCTAAAGAAAAGGACAAAAGAAGCAGAGCAGCAGTATAAAACATACAAAAACAAGTTAATATATATAATGAGATGTAGTAAAAGAGACTATTTCAGTAAAGAACTGGAGAAAACCAGAAATAACATTAAAAATACATGGACAATACTTAACAATATTCTTGGAAATAAAAACAGAAATACAAGCTACCCAACCAATTTTTCAAAAAACAAAAAACAAACAAACAAAAAAAACCCACAACTCAGAGTGTGAATGCAGTCTCACCTGCAGATGAATTTAATAAATTTTTTGTTAACATTGGTCCTAATTTGGCTTGAGAAATACCCATTACGGCATCTACAGGTGATACAATAAGTAAAAACATTGCTATTAAAGACTCCATTTTCATAAAGAACACAGATGAGAGAGAGGTCATTGAAATTGTTAAATCGTTTAAAAGTAAAACATCTACGGATTGTGATGGTATTGACATGCTTTTAGTCAAAGCTATCATTGAATGCTTAGTGAAGCCACTGACGTATATCTGTAACCTGTCTCTCCAAACAGGTATATTTCCCAGTGCAATGAAAATAGCTCAAGTAATTCCGATATACAAGACGGGTGACAGAGGGGAATTTTCAAACTATAGACCAATTTCACTATTGTCGCAATTTTCCAAGATACTTGAAAAAATATTCTGTGAGAGAATTTATTGTGTGAGCAGCAATATGGGTTCAGACACAAGAGGACAACTGCATTTGCTCTAATGGAATTTATAGAAAAAATATCAACTGCCGTTGAAAATAAAGAGTATTCAGTTGGGGTATTCCTGGATCTTAAAAAAGTATTTGATACAGTGGATCATAAATTATTATTAAAGAAACTGCAGCATTATTGTATTGGGGGGTAGCACTGTCCTGGTTATGTAGTTACTTGAAGAACAGATATCAGTATGTATGTGTTGGTAACAAAAACTCACAGTTACTGAAGGTTATTTGCAAAGTCCCACAGGGTTAAGTTTTGGGGCCATTGTTTTTCAATATTTATTTATTTATTTAGCAAATGCAAAGTCCTCAAGCCAAGCAGTTGCCTCCTGGTTTGCTGTATGGAGGGTGTGTAATCCTCCTTCCAGTCTTTGGAGTGGGCAAGCCTCCATGATGTGTTCCATTGTTTGCTCCTCTCCACATGCGCACAGTGGGCTAGGGCTACTGCCCCATCTGTGAAGGCTGGCCAAGCAGGGGCCATGTCCAGTCCTGAAGCGATTGAGTGTAGACCACTGTCTCCTTGGGAGGTTGGTGCCCGGGACCTGTTGGTTGGGGTTTGTCACCAGGTGTTTGTTTGGGACCTCCTTGGTCTCCCATTCCTCTTGCCAAGTTGTCTGGATGGTGAAGTCAGCTGGGGGAGGGTTTTTCCAAATCGGCCGTCTGGATGGAAGTCGGGCAGTGGGTGGGGTGTAGATATCTGCATAGATTAAGTGAGGAGAGTCTTTGGCTTTTTGAAGCATCCTTTGAGTTAGTGCTGCTCGCCGGATGTGTGGGGGGGCTATGTTTGACAGTACAGGGAGACAGGGGAGTAGTGTTGAGCGGATTGTCCCAGTTATGGTTCTCATGGTTGTGTTGAGCTGGGTGTCTACGTGGTGTGTGTAGGATGACCTGGACCAGACTGGGGCACAATATTCTGCTACAGAGTATGAAAGGGCCAGTGCTGAGGTGCGCAGGGTGGAGGCTGCCGCCCCCCATTTTGTACCAGCGAGCTTGCAGAGCAGGTTGTTTCGTTCCTTCACCTTAGCAGCCATCCCCTTTAAATGTTCCTTGAAGGATATGTATTTATATACATATTTTCAATATGTATATAAATGACATATGTAAAGTTTCAGAAAAAAATGGATTTAATATTGTTTGCAGATGACACTAATTTATTATGCAGTGGAAGCAATTTGGAACGACTTTTGGAGACACTCAGAAAGGAATTAGGAAAGCTTAAACTGTGGTTTGATTCAAACAAATTAACGTTCAATTTAAGTAAGACAAAATGTATAATTTTTAACAACCATCACAAAAACTCAGTATCTAAACTCAGTGTAAATGGTGTAGAGATTGAAAGAGTATCCGAAATAAAATTTTTTTGAGTAATAATTGATAATAAACTGTGTTGGAAGTCACATTAATTATATTAAAGGTAAAATATCCAAATCAATCGCAATACTACACAGAGTGAAATATTTGCTGAATCAACCCACACTATATACTTTGTATCATTCATTAATACTCCCATACATGACATATTGTACTGAAGTATGGGGAAATACATATAAAACAAACATATATCCAGTCTTTATGCTTCAGAAGAGAGGTTCAGGTTCAGGTTCCTTTATTTGTACCCGTAGGTATATTTGTTTTGCAGTCTGGTGACATCCATATTTACAAGCCACTAATTACATTCAACATAGACACAAACACAGGCACACATGAAGCTGACTATAAACATGATAAAAATACTCAAGGCTCCATCAATCAGGGTATAAAAAGACAAAGAGATGAGGGGGAAACCAGAGGTAAGAGAGAAGGGTCATATTAAAAGTTAAAAACTAGTCAAAGAGGTTAAAAAACTCAAAGTTCTAAAACCCAATAAAATATTTAGAACCCAAGTGACATCCTAAGGAAATATAAAATGAAGTTAATAAATAGGTACCTAAATTATGTACAATATATTTTTACAGCTTTTTTTTTTTTTTTGTTGTTGTTACTTATTTGTACCCGTAGGTAGACTTGGTTTGCAGTCTGGTGACAAGCCACCGGCTGCTGGTCGCTGCGTGCGCGAGCGCCCTAAACGTACATGTTTTTGGTGTGCGGGAGGAAACCGGAGAAATCCCGGAGTAAACCCGCGCAACACGGGGAGAACATGCAAACTCCACACAGTTCACTGTTGGTCGGGGGCTGGGATCGAACCCACGATCTCATGATCCCCGCGGTCCCCCGGCCGAGGGTAAAACTGTGCTGCCACAGTGCTAAACCACTGCGCCACCGTGCAGCCTGTTCAACCCGAGGGTAAAACTGTGCTGCCACAGTGCTAAACCACTGCGCCACCGTACAGCTTGTTCAACTCTTTGACAGCAGCAGGGACAAAGCTGTTTTTGTAGCGCTGGGTTTTACTTTTTGGGACAGCAAACCTCCGTCTTGAGGGAAGAAGCTGAAAGTTGCAGTGCAAAGGGTGGGAGTCATCATTTAAAATGGAGGTAGCCATCCTCTGTACTTGTCTGGTGTACAGGGATGTCAGGCTCAGCTGTGACTCACCAAGCAAACGACTGGACCATCTAACTACCTGATCCAAGGATTTCCTCTGTTTCAGTTTTATCTGACCAAACCATAACATTAAAGAAAAGGATAAAACAGATTCGATAAAAGCCCGATAAAACATTGTCATTATGGTTCGGTCAACTTGGAAGCGTGCAAGTTTTCTCAAGCAATGCAAATGTTGCTGATCCTTTTTGCACACCCTTTCACAGTTCACTTCAAAGTTTAAATTACTATCAGTAATCGTCCCAAGATATTTGTACGATTGTACACATTCAGTGGTCTGGCCTTTTAGTACGGTGGATTGAGAGAGCTATTAGAATAATAAACAAAGCTTTTTACAGGGAACCAACAAACCCAAAAACAGCTTTGTTCCTGCTGCTATTAAAGAGTTGAACAAGATGTAACAATATATTGCACATAATTTAGTTACCTATTTATTAATTTTATATTTACTTATTTTTGTAGGTTTTTTTATTTGGGTTCTAAATCTTTTATTGGGTTTTAGACTTTTGAGTTTTTAACCTCTTTGACTAGTCATTAACTTTTTAATATGATCCTTCTCTCTTATCTCTCTGTTTTTTTTCTCTCATCTCTTTGTCTTATGTCCTGATTGATGGAGCCTTGAGTATTCTTATCATGTTTATAGTCAGCTTCATGTGTGCCTGGGTTTGTGTCTATGTTGAACGTAATTGTGGTTTGTAAATATGGATGTCACCAGACTGCAAAACAAATCTACCTACGGGTACAAATAAAGGAACCTGAACCTGAACCTGAAACCCACTTTTTCTTAAATTAAAAGCTCTCAAGTTGAAAGATCTGGTTGATTAGAAAACTGCAGTAATAATGTTTAAAGTGAAGAATCTATCACTGCCTGCAAATATCCAAAAGTTGTTCCAAATAAGGGAGAGACAATATTATTTCAGAGGAACATGTATATTTCAAAAACCTTCAGTTAGAACTACCACCAAGCAACACTGTGTTTCAGTGCAAGGAGTCAGATTATGGAACGCTTTTGGACCTGAATTAAAATCATGTACAACGCTTGGACAATTTAAACAAAAACTGTCACGCCGCGCCGCTCATCAGCGGCGCCACCTGCACATCATCAGCGGCGAGGAATATAAGCCGCCTCGCCCTGAGCTTCGGCCTGAAGCCGTCAGACTTCTCTACTCATCATCATGAGTCAACCTTTCCTTCAGCACAACGCCTTTGGTAAGAAGCCCTTACCTCCTTTGTTTCCAGTCTGCTCCCCTGTGCACAGGTGGATTCCTCGGCGGCGGACAACACCTCTCCCTCGCCATTCCTCGCTGCTGCACCGAGCCCTGCAGGTGGCTGTCTTCCGGGTCCCGTCCTTGTAGTGCCAGTCATCTGTCCCTTGCAAGTAAGCTCCTCTCTCGCTCATTCTCCTCCTGTGTTGGTGTGTGCCCGTCACCCTGTGTCTTTGTGCTCTTTCCCATAGGGTTGCCGGCTGTACGGTCTCCTGCCTCTGTGCCCGAAGCAGACGCCGCCACCAATACATTTACATCCCGCAGACACACATCCATTCACCCCTGTTGCTAATAAACTATTTGAACTTCTCTGAGCCTGTGTGTGTGCGTCTCCTGAGCCGTGCGTTATGTCAGTACGGCTTCAGCTGAGCGGCTCGGCGGACGGCGGGCTCGCACACCGGCTTACCAACCTCGAGGCTCGGGTGGATCAGATAGCTTATCAGCAACAGGTGATCCTAAATCAATTGATCATTATTAATAACCGATTGGACCGCCTGGACCCCCAGCAGCCGTTCCCCCCGGCTCATCAGGGTGGCGCGGCTCCTGCCGCTCCAGTGGCCGTCCAGCAGGCTCCGGTAGCACCGGTGCGGCTCACACCCATTCTGACCCCCGCCCGCTTTAGCGGAAAGCTCGGCGGAGCGCGGGGGTTCATCATGCAGTGTGTCCGTATTCCACAGCGTGCCCGGAGACTTTCCCTCGGATCATAGTCGGATTGGTTATATCGGGAATCTCCTGGAGGGGCGAGCGTTGACTTGGACCTACGCCGTTATGGCAAGGCCCAGTTATGCCACCCTCACTTATGACCAGTTCGTGAGGCACTTCCTGGAGGTCTTTGACCATTCACGAACCGAGACGGTCCAGGTCGACCGGCTTCTCGCTCTCCAACAGGGCAGCCGGTTGGCCGCGGACTATGCGGTCGACTTCCGGGTAGCAGCGGAGGGAGTAGGTTGGGAGGAACGCTCCCTCTGCGGTCTTTTCCTCCGCAGCCTCAATGACGATCTGAGGGATGAACTGGCTGGGCGGGACCTCCCTGAGACGCTAGCGGAGCTGTCTTCCCTTGCCATCAGCTTGGATAACAGGCTGCGCGAGCGTTCCTCGGGGCGGAAGTCGTCATCTTCTCGCCCTCGCGGAGCCTCGTCGTGCCAGCCCCAAGCTCGCCCCCTGGTGACGCCGCCACCATCGCACTCCGAGGAGTCGGAGCCGATGGTGACGGGTTGGACAAACCTCTCCCCGGCCTAAAGACAACGCCGCCGTGCGTTGAATCTCTGCATGTATTGCAGAGATGATCAACACACGGTAGAGCTTTGTCCACAGAAGCCAAACGGGGGGGTCCGCGAGTCACTGTAGGGGGCCTCGCGGACGTCAATCGGTTAAGTCCCCTCACTCAATTAAAGCTGCCCATCCGTTTCTGCCACAACCCCATTGGGCACCTCACCCACGCACTGGTGGATTCGGGCGCAGAAGGCAGCTTCATTTCACAAAGCCTGGCAACCCGATTGGGCATCCGCTGCCAGGCGCTCAAAGACCCCATCTCCCTGGTCAACCTCTCCCGTGCTTCCCTTGGGAGAGTCACGCACCAGACCGTCCCGGTGATCATCTCTGGTAACCACCGGGAGGAGATAACCTTTCTCATCCTGCCCAACTCTGTGTCGCCCGTCATCCTGGGGTATCCCTGGCTACGCCTCCACAACCCTGTCCTGGATTGGAAGTCAGCTGGGGTATCGGCATGGAGCACGTTCTGCATGGGCACCTGCCTTCAGTCCGCTGCCTGCTCTCCGTCTGCTTCTCCCCCCGCTACGGACGCTGCACCCCCGGACCTGTCCCTGGTGCCTCTGGAATTTCACGACCTGGGCATGGTATTCAGTAAGACCAAGGCCATGTCTCTCCCTCCTCATCGGCCCTATGACTGTGCCATCAACCTCCGCCAGGGGGCACCCTTACCTTCTGGTCGGCTCTACAGTCTGTCGGCGCCGGAGAAGGAGACGATGAACGCCAACCTAAAAGAGTCGCTGAGTGCTGGGATAATCCGCCCATCATCATCACCCGTGGGGGCAGGGTTCTTCTTCATTGGGAAAAAGGACGGGTCCCTCCGTCCTTGCATTGACTATCGGGCCCTAAATGACATCACGGAGAGGGATCGTTACACCCTGCCCCTCATGGATACCGCTTTCCACTCCCTCCAGGGGGCGACCTGGTTCACCAAGCTGGATCTACGCAGTGCCTACCACCTCGTCCGGATCCGGGAGGGAGATGAGTGGAAGACAGCCTTCCGTACCCCGAACGGCCACTTTGAATACCTGGTAATGCCGTTCGGGTTGACCAACGCTCCTGCCGTCTTTCAGCGCCTCATCAACGACGTCCTCCGGGACTTCATCGGCCTCTTTGTGTTCGTCTACCTGGATGATATACTCATCTTCTCCAAGTCCAGGGACGAGCACCAGGTCCATGTGAGGCGGGTCCTCCAAAGGCTGCTGGAGAACCGGCTATACGTGAAGGCTGAGAAGTGCAAATTTTTTGCTAGAACAACATCCTTCCTGGGATTCGTCATCACTCACGACCAGGTGCGTCCCGACCCAGAGAAGGTGAAGGCGGTGGTAGAGTGGCCTACACCTGCGTCGAGGAAACAGGTGCAACAGTTCGTGGGATTCGCGAACTTCTACCGCCGCTTTGTTCCAAACTTCAGCACCATCGTCGGACCGCTGACCCGCCTCACGTCCCCTAAGGTCCCGTTCCGGTGGACCGAAGAGGCCGCAGCTGCTTTTCAGGTGCTGAAGGCGGAGTTCTCCTCCTCCCGGGTCCTTCGCCAGGTCGACCCCGCGCTGCAGTGCATCGTGGAGGTGGATGCTTCAGACACAGGAGTGGGGGCGGTGCTATCCCAGCGGTCGCCTGACGACGGCGCCAAATGGCCCTGCGCCTTCTTCTCCCGGCGCTTGTCCCCGGCGGAGAGAAATTACGACGTGGGGGACAGAGAGCTCCTCGCCATCAAGCTCGCGCTGCAAGAGTGGCGTCACTGGCTAGAGGGGGCGGACCTGCCGTTCGTGGTCCTGACGGACCACAAGAACTTGGAATACCTTCGATCTGCCAAGCGCCTGAACGCCCGCCAGGCGCGCTGGTCCTTGTTCTTCGCCAGGTTCCAGTTTTCCATCACCTTCAGGCCTGGCTCTAAGAACGGCCTGCCCGACACCCTCTGTAGGCAATTTGCCCCCGAGGGGTCGGAGGACGCGCTCCACACCATCCTGCCCAGGTCGTGCGTCGTGGGAGCCATCTCCTGGGACATAGAGAGCAAGATCCGGAAGGCGCAGGAGGTGGAACCTGACCCTGGCGGCGGACCAGAGGGAAGACTATTCGTGCCATCTGCGGTTCGAGGAGAGGTCATCCACTGGCTACACACCTCCAGGCTCACCTGTCACCCTGGCTCCTCCCGGATGATAGACCTCCTCCAGCGGTCCTTTTGGTGGCCGGGCCTGCGGAGGGATGCGGCCCGCTACGCCCGGGCTTGTCCAATTTGTGCCACCAATAAGTCGGGAAACGCCCCTCCAGCGGGTCTGCTCCAGCCCCTGCCCGTTCCTGGCAGGCCCTGGTCGCACATCGCCCTGGACTTCGTCACCAGACTCCCAGTCTCCAACTCCTACGACACCATCCTGACCATCGTGGATCGCTTCTCCAAGGCGGTGCACTTCGTTCCCCTGCGAGGTCTCCCTACTGCCCTGGAGACGGCGGACCTCCTCATCCAACACGTGGTCAGGCTGCACGGGATTCCGGTGGACGTGGTCTCGGACCGGGGGCCCCAATTTTCCTCTGAGGTTTGGAAGTCGTTTTGTAACGCCATCGGAGCCAAGGTGAGCCTCTCCTCCGGCCATCACCCCCAATCCAACGGGCAGTGTGAGCGGACCAGCCAGGAGCTGGAGGCTGCGCTCCGCTGTGTGACTGCATCCAAACCTACGTCCTGGAGTAACCATCTTGCCTGGGTTGAATACGCCCACAACACCGCTCGCTCTTCTGCTACAGGGATGTCCCCCTTCAAGGCGTCCCTGGGTTACGACCCCCCGCTGTTCCCGGCGCAGGAGAGTGAGGTAACTGTCCCTTCAGTTAGGGCGCATCTCAGGCAGTTCCGCTCCATCTGGGCATCTGCGGGTAATGCGCTTTTACGCATGGCGGAGCGCAACAGAACGGTGGCGGACCGGCACAGAAGACCTGCCCCGGCGTACAGAGTTGGGCAACGAGTCTACGTGTCGACCCAGGACGTAACATTGAAAGGCGAGAGGAGGAAGCTGGCACAGCGCTTTATAGGACCCTACCCCATCACCCGGATCATCAACCCGGTAGCTGTGCGTGTGGCTATTCCCCCTCCCTCCGCATCCATCCAACCTTCCACGTGTCCAAGGTGAAGCTGGCAGTCTCCGACCCCCTTTGCCCTCCTCCTGCTGCGCAACCCGCGCCCCGGATGGTTGGTGGCCATCCGGCCTGGGCCGTCTCTTCCATCCTGGACTCCCGGCGCCGGGGTCGTGGGTTGCAGTACTTGGTGGACTGGGAGGGCTATGGGCCTGAACATCGACAGTGGGTGCCCCGGTCGTTTGTGTTAGACCCCTCGCTCATCGCTGATTTCCACCGAGCGCACCCAGAGAAGCCATCGCCAGGAGGCGCTGCTAGAGGGGGGAGTACTGTCACGCCGCGCCGCTCATCAGCGGCGCCACCTGCACACACACCTGCACATCATCAGCGGCGAGGAATATAAGCCGCCTCGCCCTGAGCTTCGGCCTGAAGCCGTCAGACTTCTCTACTTATCATCGTGAGTCAACCTTTCCTTCAGCACAACGCCTTTGGTAAGAAGCCCTTACCTCCTTTGTTTCCAGTCTGCTCCCCTGTGCACAGGTGGATTCCTCGGCGGCGGACAACGCCTCTCCCTCGCCATTCCTCGCTGCTGCACCGAGCCCTGCAGGTGGCTGTCTTCCGGGTCCCGTCCTTGTAGTGCCAGTCATCTGTCCCTTGCAAGTAAGCTCCTCTCTCGCTCATTCTCCTCCTGTGTTGGTGTGTGCCCGTCACCCTGTGTCTTTGTGCTCTTTCCCATAGGGTTGCCGGCTGTACGGTCTCCTGCCTCTGTGCCCGAAGCAGACGCCGCCACCAATACATTTACATCCCGCAGACACACATCCATTCACCCCTGTTGCTAATAAACTATTTGAACTTCTCTGAGCCTGTGTGTGTGCATCTCCTGAGCCGTGCGTTATGTCAAAAACTAAAGGAAGAAATACTCCAAACATATATACAAGATGACATGTAAAATCACATAAGAATTATCATATCCAGTCTGTGTTGTGTTGTAGCTTAGTTTTTTGTCACATTTTGTCTTAGCTTTGTTCTGAATTGTAATCGCTCTTGTTTTGTTTTTCTTTTGAATTCTTGGATGGAATATGGGTGGGCAATATAAGCTGCAGCTTCAGCCATCACCCATTTTGGATAACTTATGTTGAATAATCAGAGGAGTTATTGTTTAATTTGACCTTGTTAGATTTTTTTTCCTTTCTTTTAATCTTTACTTTTAATCTATCCGAAATAAAGATTCATTCATTCATTCCTATCATGATGGCAGTTTGAATCCAACGTTTCTGACAAGTTTTAAAGAATGTCCTGTTCTCGGCAAAAACCTAAATTACCAAGTTGAACTTGGATCATAATTTCGGATGGGCATTGTTAGGATTTCATCAACATTACTACTCTTATCTGTTGTTTTTCATTACCAAGGAACTGCTTTAAAATACACATTCAAGAAAAAACAACAACAATAAAATCAGAACTGGATAACAACAGACTTAGCTTGGGAGGGTGGCTGCTAAGCAGCCAGGTTTACCAAATTAAAGGTACATGGATCAACAGTTAAGATTCATACAAACAGCTTTGATTTTAGCCTAGTGTGTGTGTGTGAGTGAGTGTAAGTAAATTCATAAATCACATACCTCGCCTACTTCAAAGAGTGCTGGCAATCTTTCCTGGAAGTCTTGTATCATTGGTAGGGATGTACAGTATTAGACATTTCTCTTCCACACACTCCTCGTCCTGTCCATCAGCAAATAAATCATCTGATGGAGATGCTATTGTAGTTTTCACAATACCTGGTAAGTGTTAGATAGTATATTACATATAGGTATTATTATGGCGGTGCCCTAGGGTAGAGAGGGGTGACGCCCTGCCTCTGGGGGGCGACATATGTAGAGGGAGACATATTGTCTCTTTGTTGTGGCTCTCAGACTGGCGACAGTGACTCCTGTGTTCCTGGCTTGTGTTATAATAAAACTATTAAACGTCACCTCGACTCCTTCCTAATTCAAGATACAACATTTGGTGACGAGGATATTACCGGAGTGGTGGCTCAGTTGGTAGAGCATCCGCCCCACACCCGGGAGGCAGGGGTTCAAATCCCGGCCGGGTCATGCCGAAGACCATATAAAAGTGGAACTTCCTGCCATCCAGCTTGGTGCTCAGCAATAATGGAATGGAGGAGGGAAATTTGTGGCGGCGCCTTGCATGGCAGCGGCCCTCTGATTCTACACTTGGGGTGTGTGTGATTAACACTGTAGATAGGTAAAACACAATCTCGTTCTACTGTACATGATTGGTTGTACAGTTGAATGACAATAAAGGGTGATTTAATGACAATAAAGGGTGATTTAATTTAATTTAATTTACAGAGATGGAGAGGGCTGCTACCGCATTTCGTCCGTTTTTGGAGGCTCCAGGTGAGCCGTTGGTCCCATGGGCCAGATGGTATGCTGCTTTCGAGAATTATCTTGCAGCGTTGGACCTCGACAACCTAGACAAATTGCGTGCAAGGGCTATTCTGGTCCACAACCTCGGTATGGAAGGCCAGAGGATCCTGAGCACTCTAGGAGGAGGTGACACATTTGGAGACGTCGTGAGACTCATGGCGGGCTACTTTCATGCCCCTGGGAACATCATAATGTGATGCATCCAGTTCAGACAGCGGCGCCAGTGACCCAGAGAGTCGGTTCAGCAGTTCGTGGCAGAGTTTTGGAGGAGGAGATGGTCAGTGACAAGCTAGCCGAATACGTGGCCTACTCCTCCGCAAGGGTCGTCTGCTAACCCACGCTGGTGATCTAACACTGTTAGCAGCCATAGAGCTAGCGCAACAACACAAGGTAGCAGAAAAATTGTCAAAGAATCTCACTGACGCAGAGGCCCTACCCAGGAACGAGAAGCAGTAGAAGGCACTGGCCTTTGATCCAGATGATGGCAGCGAGGATGAATACACGGCCATCTTGAAGATTAAGTCCCCCCCGGGAACGCCAAGATGTTACAGCTACAGATCCAGCAGGCATTGCTACAGGGCGAGGGAGTGCGCAGCGAGGGGCAAGTGTTGTGGACGGTGTGGACTATCCCACCACTTTGCCAGGGTTTGTCGAAATTTCAAGAAGGAGGACCGGAGGCCTGGAGAGGGAGCGCCAATAAAGAAGACGCCTACAGTGGTCCACACCGTCTCACCCAACACAGACGGACGTATCCTGTGTGACATTTTGTTGGACGGGGTATCGGTACCGTTGATGGGGAACACGGGGTCGGTGGCCTCCATTCTGAATTTGGCAACTGTAAAGAAGTTTTTCCCCTATTACACCGTGAGTAAAACATACATTGCCTGTTATTTGTATGTGACAACCCGCTGGACATTGTGGGCTCGGTGTGGCTATCGGTGAGGTACAGAGCGACCTCTATGTGCGCAGCAGAATTCATGGTGGCCCATAGTGGTAACAATTTAATGGGCTGTGACTTGTTTTATGGGCTTGGGTTCTCCATCACCTGCGGAGAGGTGGAGGAGTGGTCAGGTGGTAGACTGTGGGACTGGCCATTTTATGTGGGAAACGGCAAGGAAAAGTGGGACTCCAGCTGGCCCAGTCTGGATGAGGAGGGCCGCTGCCAGCACCAGAATACGCCGCCACGGGAGGCACTCCATGCCAGTGTTTGCGGTCCTTTAGATGAAGGACTCGAACGGCATGGATTAGCGCCCGCGGGGGCGGATGGTTCCAGAGAGCAGGTGCAGCGAAGCTCTGGTGGCTGGCCGAGTGCCACTGTCGAGCGGGGCGCTGCCAGTGCTGCTCTGACACAAGAAATGAAAGTGATCGGGGTGAGACCGGATGGCACGAACCCTAGACGTGCTCAGAATGAAAACAAGGGACAAGGCCTGGGCAAGCTTAGCGGGACGCTGAAGAGCCATAGGGGTACCGGTTCACGACGCTGAAGAAGAAGGAGGAAGCCAGTGAGTGCTCCCCTGGGTGCGGGTGATGACGTATGCCTTAGGGTTGAGCCTTGGCTAGGACGTGTTCACAGGTCAAGGGAGCAGCAAGGCGGACAGGGTGATCTGCGGGTGGTTTGGGCTGAAAATACACAATGGTCTTACACAATGGTCCCCTCCAGTACACAACTAGGACAATATCGGTCGCTACGGAGGGTGACAATATGTATGGGTACATATTCATACTATGTAGGATAACTAAGCAGATGGTTATGCTGTTTATTCCATCTAGCTACAATACTCTGCACTGTGTGTTTATATATTTATATGTACATATGTATATTCGCTGCTCTTGTTTTTCTTGTCTTCTTGATTGTTGCTCTGAGTGTTGCTATCCCTGTGCTATTGCAATCCTGGAATTTCACCATTGTGGGACTAATTAAGGCTTATCTTATCTTATCTTATCTTAAAATGATGGTTACCTGGAACTCACAGATGGGTCGAGATGGCACCCGAACGAGCTGCAGTGATCGGGAAGAAAGGAATGCCAGTGCAGCCCGTCTCCGGTTACGAAGAAACGGAGATGCTCTGGGAGTGGGCCATGGGACTGACACTCCAGAGGGGGGCCTACGGGAGACCCAAGTTTGAACTTTATGTTTAGGCTCACGGTGTGTCCAATTATAGTGTGTTTTGCAGTGTATTTGCTTAGATTAAAAAAAAAAAGAAAAACAAAAAAAGAAAGTGTAAAATGTAAACTAAATGATAAATGTGACCACCGTGGTAAGCTGGATATGTCATATAGCCGTGTATTTGTTTAAGAGTGAAATGTGTGTGATGAGGTGCAGTAACACCTGAGTATGAAATTGGTTAAGGGTGTGGAAAAAAAAGGGGGGGTGATATAAACGCCCAATGTTGTGTGTTCTGCATGATTGTTTTGAGCTGTGGAGTCTCTGTAACTGTGTTAAGACATGAAAGATCCAGTCTGTAGAGTTGGGTACCACCATTGTTCAAATTTGTGATAGTAATGTGCATATTTATTTATTTCGGGATTAATTCATTTTAGTGTGTGGCCCTTTTTATGTTCAGTGACTGTTGTTTACATAGCGGAGTGCTCCGCTGGGCCTGTGTGGTATGAATAGATAGGCCGATGTATATATATTCCTGTATTAGAGTGTCAGTCGGGTGTAAATTTTAAAGGGGGGCCATTTGGTATGCTTGGGATTTTTTTTTTTCAAGGGGGGGGATGCTAGATAGTATATTACATATTGTGGCACATATGTTTGGTTCATATTTCCCACAAGAGTGTGGCACATATGTCTGGTTCATATCTCCCACAAATGTATGGCTTATGTGGATTGAGGCTTCACGTCTGGAGGAACAGGAGATTGGATCGACGGGGGCCGACAGGAGATGGTGAGGAGGTGTGAAGTCGGGCCCTTGTCTCAGAGGAGGCCCTGGGGGGGGTTCCCGGGACACCAGAGAATAAGAGACAATGGTGAATCTTCAGAGACTTGCATTGTGATTGAATGTTTGCAGAAGCACCATGTGACTTGAGTTCTTAATCCCCCGGAGGTATAAGAGTGTGCTGTAATATTATTCTGCCTCTTCTTGCTTTTGAGAATGTTGGATGATTGTGTTCTGCAATAAAGCCGAACCTGAGAAATACACTCATGTCTCATCATTGAACACATCTTCCACACTGGTGACCCACGACAAAGAATGAGCAGGGAGAATTCTCCCGAGCGAAGCTCATCAGAGGCCAGCCTGATGGTTACCTCCACGCTCCAGCTGCCCGATTTCTGGCAGCACAGCCCACGCTCCTGGTTTAGCGCGGTCGAGGCGCAGTTCAACCTCCGGAGAATCTCAAAGGATGAAACGAGGTTCTACCATGTGGTGGCGAAGCTGGACAGTCACACGGTCCAGAGGGTGGAAGATCTGGTTAACCACCCACCGGACACCGACAAGTACGGCGCATTGAAGGAGGCGCTGATCAGCCATTTCACCCCCTCGGTGCAACAGCGAGCAGAGGGGCTCCTAGAGTTGACGGAGTCGGAGAACGACAGACCAGCAGACCTGATGGTGAAGATGCTGAGACTGAAAGACTCCGAGGATGGCGAATTTATCTTCGCCCACCTTTTCCTCCGGACTCTGCCGCCAGCAGTGAGAGTGACCCTGGCAGACTCACCCCGCTTGGCCAAGCGGGACTACCATGGCCTCGGCAAGGAGGCGCAGCGACTCGTCGACGCCCACAAGCGGAGTGCGGTTTCGGCCGCGGCAGCTGAGCAGAGGACGGCGCCCGGAGATGGTTTGGAGCCAGAGGTGGCGGCGCCAGACGAACCGACGACGGCGGCGACAGGCGTCAGGCGACGCGGAGCTGAGGTCGGCCTGTGTTTCTACCACCGCCGTTTTGCGGAGAGGGCGCACAGATGTCTCCCACCGTGCCGCTTCAAGCGTCAGGGAAACGCCAAGACCGGGGGGCTGGTAGCAGCTGCATCCCTCGGAGAAGAAAATAAGCTGCTTTACCTGACAGATGCACACTCGGGGAAACAATTCCTCGTGGACACGGGCTCCCAGCTGAGTTTCGTCACGCCTTCCTACGCGGAACGGCTGATGCCGTCCAAAGCTCCCTGGGTGTCAGTATCAGCAGCGAATGGCTCAGCGATTAAGACATTCGGTGAGAGGACCATGCGTCTGTCCTTACAGGGCCGTTCATTCGAGTGGACCTTTATTGTAGCAGCAGTCAGTTTCAACATGTTAGGGGCTGATTTTTTGTGCTCACATGGTTTATTGGTTGACCTTGCTAATAGACGTCTGGTTAACGCCTTTTCATTCTATTCCCTGCACAGCTCGGGTGGCTCCGCCGACTGCACACGCCAACGTCACAGCTGCAGGTGGTAAGTTTCATGCTTTGCTCACTCACTTTCCAGCACTCACAGTTCCAAAGTTTTCGGCGACAGTGGCCAAACACGGGGTGGAACATTTTATCACCACTACTGGGCCGCCCGTTTTTGCAAAAGCCTGGCGCTTGGACTCAGCTAAACTGGCAATAGCGCACGAGGAATTTGCCAATCTGGAAAAACTGGGCATAATTAGACGCTCGAACAGCCCCTGGGCTTCCCCGTTACACATGGTCCCAAAGGCTGATGGCTTGTGGCGACCTTGTGGCGATTTCCGCAGGTTGAACAACGTCTCAGCACACGACCGCTACCCGATTCCACACATCCAGGATTTCTCAGTACATTTGGCGGGGGCGCGCATTTTTTCTAAAATAGACTTGGTGCGCGGCTACCACCAAGTCCCCTTGCGCGCGCAGGATATTCCCAAAACCGCGGTAATAACTCCGTTTGGGCTTTTTGAGTTTTTGCGCATGCCGTTTGGGTTAAAGGGCGCCGCGCAAACTTTCCAACGCATGATGGATGCAGTTTTACGCGACCTGCCTTTCGTGTTTGTCTATTTAGACGACATATTGGTAGCCAGCACGTCCGAGGATGAACATGAAACCCACCTCACAGTGGTTTTTCGGAGACTGGCAGAGCACGGGTTGATAATTAACCCAGCGAAGTGCCAGTTTGGGGTGGCGCAAATCGATTTTTTGGGGCACCGCGTTTCACCACAGGGAGCGGTTCCCCTTCCTGAGAAAGTGCGCGCAATAACAGATTTCCCCCGACCTCAAACGATAAAAGCGCTGCAGGAGTTTCTAGGAATAGTTAATTTTTACAACCGGTTTCTTCCGAGCGCAGCGCGGCTTATGCAGCCACTGTACGCGGCACTAAAAAAACAAAAACCCACTAATAAGGTCGAATGGTCTCCGGAGCGGGAGCGCGCTTTCTCCCAGGTCAAATCAGCCCTTGCAAGTGCTGTTTTGTTAGCGCACCCGGTTCCAACAGCCCGTTTGGCGCTCACCACCGACGCTTCTGATTTAGTGGTGGGGGCAGTCATTGAACAGTGTGTGGCAGGGACCTGGCAGCCTCTCGCGTTCTTTAGCAAATCCCTGCACGATAACGAGCGTAAATACAGCGTGTTTGACAGGGAGCTTTTAGCCCTACACTTGGCCATCCGCCATTTCCAGTTCTGTCTGGAAGGGCGGCGTTTCACCGCTTTCGTGGACCACAAACCGTTAACTTTTGCGATGGCCAAGATCTCAGAACCTTGGTCAGGCCGACAACAAAGACAGCTAGCCGCAATATCGGAGTTCACCACCGATATCCAGCATGTAGCAGGCAAACACAATGTAGTGGCGGACTGTCTCTCACGTGCTGTGGCAACGCCAGGCCACGTGGGGGCAGACTCGGTGGCTGTGGGCCAGGGCAGTGACGCGGGAGCGCGCGCAGCCCCAGTCCACGTAGGTTTGGATTATGCAGACATGGCTGCGGAGCAGGTTGGTGACACGGATGTGCGCGCGCTCCAGTCTGGACCAACAGGGTTAAGGCTGGAGCACAGGGTGCAGCAAATAGGTATGCCCCCCTTAATATGCGATGTCTCCACGGGTCGGCCTCGTCCCGTGGTTCCAGCTGCGTGGCGCCGCCGCGTTTTTGACTCGGTCCATTCGCTGGCGCACCCGGGGGTACGCGCATCGGTCAAGATGGTGGGGGAGAAATTTGTCTGGCCGGGGTTGCGCAAACAGGTCAAGGAATGGGCAGCAGCTTGTGTAGCGTGCCAGAGGGCTAAGATACACAAGCACACGAGGGCCCCTTTGGAGCCTTTTCACATCCCGGCTAAGCGGTTCGATCACGTGCATGTTGATCTGGTGGGCCCGCTTCCCTCGTCTCAAGGACGCACACACCTTTTGACGATGGTGGACCGCACCACACGTTGGCCAGAAGCGGTACCTCTGGCGTCAACAACGACGGAAGAGGTTGTGCGCGCGTTTTTAACAGCTTGGGTCGCGCGTTTTGGAGTTCCGTCGGATATAACGTCAGACAGAGGCCCTAAATTTGTTTCCGAACTCTGGTTGTCTATGGCCCGCAGCTTAGGGGTGAAGGTACACCACACTACCGCGTATAACCCGCAGGCCAACGGTTTATGTGAACGCTTTCATAGGTCATTGAAAGCAGCCCTCAGAGCATCGCTCACGGATACAAATTGGGTAGACAAACTGCCATGGGTTTTATTGGGGTTGCGTTCTGCACCTCAGGAGGATTTGCAAGCCTCCCCAGCGGAGTTAGTGTTCGCACAACCTCTCCGTTTGCCAGGGGAATTTCTCCCGGAAAATCCTGCGCCCAATTGCCCCCCTGCTCAGCTGTTGCAGAGAGGCACAGGAGCAAACACGCTGCCTGGCCCAGTGCATCACAGTTTTCCACACGTTTTTGTGCCAGAGGCTTTAAAAAACGCAGAGTTTGTTTTTGTTAGACATGATGCACAACGCCCAGGGCTGAGACCGCCATACGATGGACCGTTCAGGGTGCTGGAAAAAAATGAGAAGCATTTTTTGCTAGATTTGGGGGGCAGAAGGGAGCTAATTTGCATAAACAGACTCAAGCCCGCTTTTGTCCTGGCTGATGAACGCGTGCAGTTGGCGAAAGCCCCCCGCCGGGGCAGGCCACCGAGAAGGCATGCTCCAGAGCTCCCACAGAGATGTGCTAACAAATCTAATCCCCAGGTGCGAGGAGACGATGCAGACACAGCGAAGCCGGCCTACAGCAGATTCGGCAGGAAGCTAAGACCTAAGAGATTGGGGGATTGATTATTGGTTATGTGGTGATGTCTTTTATGTTATGCATTTATGAGTATGTTTGTCCCATGCAGACGTTTGGGGCGGGTCATGTGGCACATATGTTTGGTTCATATTTCCCACAAGAGTGTGGCACATATGTCTGGTTCATATCTCCCACAAATGTATGGCTTATGTGGATTGAGGCTTCACGTCTGGAGGAACAGGAGATTGGATCGACGGGGGCCGACAGAAGATGGCGAGGAGGTGTGAAGTCGGGCCCTTGTCTCAGAGGAGGCCCTGGGGGGTTTCCCGGGACACCGGAGAATAAGAGACAATGGTGAATCTTCAGAGACTTGCATTGTGATTGAATGTTTGCAGAAGCACCATGTGACTTGAGTTCTTAATCCCCCGGAGGTATAAGAGTGTGATGTATCATGATTCTGCCTCTTCTTGCTTTTGAGAATGTTGGATGATTGTGTTCTGCAATAAAGCCGAACCTGAGAAATACACTCATGTCTCATCATTGAACACATCTTCCACAATATATATATTATTATGGTGGTGCCCTAGGGTAGAGAGGGGTGACGCCCCACCTCTGGGGGGTGGCGTCACCTGGGGTATATCAGCCTGTAGAGGGAAACATATTGTCTCTTTGTTGTGGCTCTCAGACTGGCGACAGTGACTCCTGTGTCCCTGGCTCGTGTTATAATAAAACTATGAAATGCAACCTCGACTCCTTCCTAATTCAAGACACAACAGTAAGAAATCAGTTAAAAGTGTGAGGTATATGTCGGTGACTCTTATGAGATTTAAAGGTTCCACAAACGTTGATATTGAAAACTACAACCAACAAACATGCAACAGACATTTTCGTTTCTCTTCACATGTTGTTTATATGAACAAAAAACCCTTTCATTAGCTAAATTTTTGCATGCACATAAGTGAGAGCTGAATGTAGACAACTCTTTGTGTCTGATTATCTTGTGTGGAATGCACTCTGTGATGTATAATTAAAGCATTCCATCTTTTACATGTACATGACATTTAGAATACATACATGGGGTTTGTAATGGCCAAGTCGTTCAGTCCTACTTGGAACAGCTACTGAACACCCTTCACTCTGCCACATTCACTGCAGAAAGAGACAAAGGATGCTCACATCACCCACACACATTCAACAGAAATAAGGCTTTTCTTTAACATCCTTTAAATGCATACATTTTGTTGCTAGTTTATCAAACTAATGCAATCTAATCCAACAGTCAATAAATCCTAACATCATGAAAGATGTATTGTTCAGTTATTGTTGAAAAAATTCAGAAATGCTGATTCAAATTCACAGCCTTTTAAAAAGATGTTTGGTGTCATTTAATTATTGTGTTATATTGAGCTGTTACTATATAGAATAGTAAGGTCAGACTAAATGTTAAAAAATAGTTTCAACAAAAAATTAACATTACAACCTTAAGGCTGCGTGTCCAAATGTGTTGTTCAGCTGCGGGCGACCATTTTCTATTCTTTCTCTATGTAGACCAGTGTCTACAGTGCTGAGCGCCATTGGCGCTGAAATGCTCTCAGCAGTGACCACTTTTTGTCGCAGTGCTCAGAATTGAGACAATTTAAACTTTTCAGACAACAGCTGAGCTCATCAATGTCAGACCTTTCTAAGCAGCCAATCAGAATAAGAAAGGGCGGGACATAGGATGCCGGTACAGTCTATACTCAGACTCCTGTTTTTTGTGTCATCATATTTTCCATCCAGAGCTGCTGCCAATGCTAGAATATGTTTCCTGTCCATTGTTATTTAGAGACTTCTATTAAAAAATAAGTAGAAAGTCTGACCACTGGAAAAGCGGAAGTGCTGAGCTGTGAGTGACAAGCTGTTGCTGGGATACAGGGCACAGACTTTTTTTTAATTTTTTTCCAGAGCGCAGTGCACAAACACTGAAAAAAAGCCGTGCAGGGCAGTCAGGCGCCAAAAAAACACATTTGGTGGGCACGCAGCCGAAAGCAATTATTTTAGCTCACAAAAATTTTGGAATTCATATCATCATGCTCAAGAATTCATTCATTCTTGTTCAAACATATCAAGTAAACCAACAAAAGCATTTGAATAAAAACACTCACCACTATTACAGAGCCTTTGAGACACTACTCAGGGCAAACCAGAGGTCAAACGTTGGTATAAGCTGAGGATGCCTACACAGTAAAATTACACACGTGGACACAATTGTTGGTACCCCTCTGTTAATGAAAGAAAAACCCACAATGGTCACAGAAATAACTTGAATCTGACAAAAGTGGTAATAAATAAAAATTCTATGAAAATTAACCAATGAAAATCAGACAATGCTCTTGAACTGTGGTTCAACAGAATTATTTTAAAAAACAAACTCATGAAACAGGCCTGGACAAAAATGATGGTACCCTTAACTTAATATTTTGTTGCACAACTTTTTGAGGCAATCACTGCAATCATACGATTTCTGTAACTGTCAATGAGACTTCTGCACCTCTCAGCAGGTACTTTGGCCCACTCCTCATGAGCAAACTGCTCCAGTTGTCTCAGGTTTGAAGGGTGTCTTCTCCAGACGGCATGTTTCAGCTCCTTCAACAGATGTTCAATAGGATTTAGATCAGGGCTCATAGAAGGCCACTTTAGAATAGTCCAATGTCTCACTCTTAGCCATTCTTGGGTGTTTTTAGCTGTGTGTTTTGGGTCATTATCCTGTTGCAAGACCCATGACCTGCGACTGAGACCAAGCTGTCTGACAGTGGGCAGCACATTTCTCTCTAGAATACCTTGATAGTCTTGAGATTTCATTGTACCCTGCACAGATTCAAGACACCCTGTGCCAGATGCAGCAAAGCAGCCCCAGAACATAACAGAACTTCCTCCATGTTTCACAGTAGGGACAGTGTTCTTTTCTTGGTATGCTTCATTTTTGCGTCTGTGAACATAGAGCTGATGTGCCTTGCCAAAAAGTTCCAGTTTTGTCTCGTCTGCCCATAGGACATTCTCCCCGAAGCTTTGTGGCTTGTCAACATGCAGTTTGGCAAATTCCAGTCTGGCTTTTTTATGATTTGTTTTCAACAGTGGTGTCCTCCTTGGTCGTCTCCCATGAAGTCCACTTTGGCTCAAACAACGACGGATGGTGCGATCTGACACTGCTGTACCTCGACCTTGGAGTTCACCATGAATATGTTTAAAGGTTGTTCTGGGCTCTTTTGTTACCATTCGTATTATCCGTCCCCTCCTGCGACCACGTCAGGGAGGCTGGCTACAGTCCCATGGATCTTAAATTTCTGAATAATATGTGCAACTGTAGTCACAGGAACATCAGGCTGCTTGGAGATGGTCTTATAGCCTTTACCTTTAACATGCTTGTCTATAATTTTCTTTCTAATCTCCTGAGACAATTCTCTCCTTTGCTTCCTCTGGTCCATGTTTAGTGTGGTACACACCATGTCACCAAACAGCACAGTGACTACTTGTCACCCTTTAAATAGGCCGACTGACTGATTACAAGTTTGTAGACACCTGTGATGTTAATTAGAGGACACATCTTGGTTGAACATGTCCCTATGGTCACATTATGGTCATGTGTGTGCAGACCAAGACCTTCTGCATATACAACAACAATAAACCCTGGTTCATTCCTAAACTGAAGCAGCTACGTCAGACCAAGGAGGAGGCCTACAGGACTGGTGACTGGACTCTGTACAAGCGGGCCAGAAACATGCTGACGAAGGAGACCAGGCTTGCTAAGAGGAGCTACAGTGTGAAGTTACAAAAAAACTTCTCAGCTAACAACTCTGCTTCTGTCTGGAGAGGCCTACGGAATATCACCAACTACAGGAGACCATCCCCCCACCCTGCGGAAAACCTCCAGCTGGCTAATGACCTAAACAGCTTTTACTGCAGGTTTGAAAAGAACCTACAGTTCTCACCTCCCACCCACACAAAAGGATTATCTGCAGCCCCAGGAACTCCATCCCTCCTCCACTCTGACCTCCCACCAGCACTAATGATCTGTGAAGAGGAGGTGCGCCGGGTCTTTCAGAGACAAAAGATCAAGAAGGCTGCAGGACCTGATGGTGTGTCTCCGTCCTGCCTGAGAGTCTGCTCCAACGAGTTGGCCCCCATCTTCACCCGGATCTTTAACAGATCACTGGAGCTGCGTGAAGTGCCTTCCTGCTTCAAACGCTCCATCATCATTCCAGTTCCCAAGAAACCCTCTATTACAGGATTAAACGACTACAGACCTGTTGCCCTGACCTCTGTGGTCATGAAATCCTTGGAGAGATTGGTGCTGAACCACCTGAAGGTCATCACAGGCCCCCTGATGGACCCACTGCAGTTTGCCTACCGGTCAAACAGGTCAGTGGATGATGCAGTGAATATGGGACTACATTACATCCTGCAACACCTCGACTCCCCAGGGACGTACGCCAGGATCCTGTTTGTCGACTTCAGCTCAGCGTTCAACACCATCATCCCAGGCATTCTTCATCAGAAACTCCTCCAGCTCAAGGTGCCCCCCTCCACCTGCCAGTGGATCTCCAGCTTTCTGACTGACAGGTGGCAACAGGTGAAGCTAGGGAGATTTACATCCAGCTCCCGAAAAATTAGTACTGGCGCCCCCCAAGGATGTGTCCTTTCCCCACTGCTCTTCTCCCTCTACTCCAACGACTGCACCTCAGAGGACCCTTCGGTGAAGCTCCTGAAGTTTGCGGACGACACCACAGTCATCGGTTTGATCCGGGATGATGATGAGTCTGCATACAGGCGGGAGGTGGAGCAGCTGATCCTCTGGTGCAGCCAGAACCATCTTGAACTTAACCCAGCCAAAACGGTGGAGATGACTGTGGATTTCAGGCGACACCCCCCTTCATTCCCCCCACTCACCATCCTCAACAGCACAGTGTCCACTGTGGACTCCTTCAAGTTTCTGGGTACCACAATCTCCCGGAACCTGAAGTGGTCCTCCCATATTGACACTGTCCGGAAAAAGGCCCAGCAGAGGTTGTTTTTTCTGCGTCAGCTCAAGAAGTTTGATTTGCCTCAGGAGCTGCTGGTTGTCTTCTACATCGCCATCATCCAATCTGTCCTCTGCTTTTCCATCACTGTCTGGTTTGGATCTGCCACTAAACAGGACAAGACCAGACTGCAGCGGATCATTAAGTCTGCGGAGAGGATCATTGGTACCGACCTACCCTCCATTGAGAACTTATATCGGTCCATAACCAGGAAACGGGCGGGAAACATCTGTGCTGACCCATCACACCCCGGCCACAAACTGTTTGAACTTCTATCTTCTGGTCGTCGTTACAGATCACTGAAGGTCAAAACCACCCGTCACAGGAACAGTTTCTTTCCTCAAGCCATCACTCTGATGAACTCCTAACATTCACCTAGTCCTACCTGTTGCTGTACTCATGACTTTTCAGCCATTATTACATTGCACATAACTCTCACACTGCTTTTTACTTTATTCACATTATATCACTGAATCTGAGTCCACATTGAAATACTGTGTGATTGTATATTTTTTCATATATTTCTGCAAAGTGTGGTTAGTCCGAGTAAATAACTGCATATATTCCTGTATATATTTGCATCCTTTTATAGAAACGTGGACAGACTGTAATTTACTGTACATACTCTGGTTGTCATTGAATCCTTATTTAAATCCTTCACCTGAACAACGAGAGCAAGTTTTTAGCCAAAGTCAAATTCCTTGTATGTGTTGTGCATACTTGGCCAATAAAGCTGATTCTGATTCTGATTCTGATTCTGATTATTTTCAATCTTTTCTAGGGATACCATCATTTTTGGCCAGGCCTGTTTCATGAGTTTATTTTTTAAAGTAATTCTGTTAAACCACAATTCAAAAGCACTGTCTGATTTTCATTGGTTAATTTTCATAGAATTTTTATTTATTACCACTTTTGTCAAATTCAAGTTATTTCTGTGACCATTGTGGGTTTTTCTTTCATTAACAGAGGGGTACCAACAATGGCTGTAAATGTGATTATTTCCCCCACAAGTCAAGCTTTATAGAAATTAAACATGTCATTATGTCAACCGCTAATCAAAGTGTCAGTTCAACCTACAATTTAGTTAAGAATTCACTAAAAACATTTGAGCAGTGTTTCCAATCATAGAGCCTTCAACTTAACATTAAAATACTGAGTTCCTTTATTATCACGTTTTAGTATCCCAACTGGTTGGTAAAGCTTTACAGTCATATCGACATCATATCGCTGTCACTACAGTTTCAATGTCTACATGTACAATGTGTCACACATGTCACGAGGCTGAGCGCGGTGTCTCACCGTGTTCAGGCTCATAAGTTATTTCTGATTATTTCCTGTATTTTTCCCAGTGTTTGTTTATTTTACTGTATTTTGGTTCAGGACATGTCTTAGCTGTCAGTTGTTCGGTTTTGCATTCATGTCCTTATTATTATTATTATTATTATTATTATCCTGGCATTTTGTTCTGGGTGTTTGTATTTTGTTTCTTTGTGACAGCCCTGCACCTCTGCTTCCAGACACTCCTACCTTGTTTTCATCATGTGCGTTGCTCAGCTGCTCCTGCTCAGTAATTAGGTCACCTGCCTGCTCATGAGATCCACACCTGATGCCACTTGTTTTGATTAATTTCCTGCCCTATTTAAGACAGGCTTTGTTAGTCTCTCATGGTCAGAGCATCATTGATTCCACTAATCTCCGTCGGGACCCCATCCCTGTCCCGACATGTGCCTTTGTGTTTTTCATTTCGCCAGTCTCCTCTGTTGTAAGTTTATTTTGGTGCACTGTTTGGACTTGTGTTTTCTTTAATAAATCTCACAACTAGCAGTCCAACACTTGGGTTTTCATTCCTGCCCCGAGGGGCATATCATGACAACACAGACATGAAAAAAACATCAGATGAAGGGCAGTTTTTTTTCCTGGTGGCTCTTTTCCTCTGTGTGTCGCTTTCTCTCTTTGAATGACGGTAAACAAAAACCACGATACGTTCAATGAAGAAAAGATAGGACTGCCAGCAGCACCACAGCAGACACACACGCATGTGAGAGACACACATGCCAGGCGCAGTTGTCTGCTGCGCACACACACAGGCAGTTTGAAACTGGCATTAATATATTGCCCCATTCAGTACATACAGTATATGACCTCTGTTGTGTCTAAAAACACATCGTCTACCCTTTCTCCGTGAGGTTGATGTTATGCCATGATAAATTTCGCAGAGCATAAAGTTAACATGGTAGAGCAGAGATTAATTGCAGCTGTGGGTTGATCTAAATTTACATTTTTAAAATCTGAAATGAATGATGCTTACCCAAACTTGAAATTTTAAAATTTAGAGCACTTTCACACCTGGATAATCTGGGGGATTCGGTTCGTCCCCTTCAGTGGGCTAGCCTTAATTTACCATACCCTCGCACTGTACATTTGTTGCTAAGCAGAACCACCGCTTCCCTCCGACTGCTCCATAACATTCCCCGGTCACACGCTTCTTTCACTCGAACACCGCTCTCTTTCCCTTTCTTCAGCCGGATTGTTCGCCACAAAAACCCCCCTAAAAACGTCAATTTTATGCATAGTTAGACAAGTTCCTCCCATTTTGTTGCTGTGGACTAAGGCCAATGTTATAAGCCACGGTGACGTGCAAAATTTCTTCAGTCTGATTACAATTCAGATCAGAACTTTACTGTTTACATGGATCCTGAAAAAGATGATCGGATTAGGACATGTGTTTCCATGTGTCAAACGTTTGAATGGACCAAATCATTCTGACATGCGCATATCTATCCGACATTCTGGAAATAGTAGAAGAAGAAGCAACTTCCGATGTAAACAAACCCCACTTCGTGTCTTTCTCTTTTTAAAATGGACCTTTATTGTGTTATTCAGACTGTACTTCTGCTTCTGCTGGTCTCCGTAATGAAGCTACAAGTCCAGCAGTGCATACTTCTGCATATGACGAACAGAGACCGCAGGACGATACAGACCAGTTTTGTTTTACTCCCGCATGTCTTCCGCTAGCTGCTGTAAAGACGGAAATACATCACGTGGACGTGTGGCTGACATACAGACATGCGCAGTGAACATATTTTCTACCCAAACTTTGGAATAAGTGTTTATATGAGCACCAATCAGATTAACTATCGGCATAACCCACCCGTCTCAATCGGAAGGAAATTTTGATCCTAATGAGTGTGATCAGGTCAGAATATTCAGATTGGCGTGTTTACATGAAGCATTTTTACTCCAATCAGGCTTTTAATCCGGTTACTTGTGTCTATGTAAACATGGCTACAAAGAGAAGTCTGAAAGACCCCCCCCCCACCCCCACACTACTAGCTTGTTTAATTCTTTGTTTTAAGCCACAATCCCATAATGCGAACTAGAAAAAAATGAGTGGACCCATGTTCTATGAATTTTCAGATCCAAGCCATGAAACATTACTGTGCAGATACATTCATATAGACCTTAACAACACAGGCTACAAGAAAAAAGTTCTAGTATCGTTGTTAGCATAGACAGTGAATGTTAAAAAAAACCCATTAGCATTAAGATTGATTCTGTTTTGCTCAACGTTACCAGCAAATAAAAACCTTAACTTTTTAAAACATTACATGTAAACACTGTACCTCTAATTCTGATTGATATTTGATAGGTTTCACTTACCGTTACTTTATAGAGAGCGGTCCAAATGCAGAATTAATCTTCTGAAGCAAGAGTAAAAATGGTGGAGATGAAAAAATTCCAGCAACAGGTTTTTTTAAATCCTTGAGCCACCTGCAGGGGGCGGAGTTTCCCATTTCCGGTTGGTGAAACATAATTATCTTCTTTCTTCTTAACATGACTGAAACATGCAAATTTTAAATCCCTCAAAAGTGAAATACTTTTATAAGATTTAATCGTGTTTCAAAGAGAAGCCTAAATCAATTATGTAATATACTGTATATGAGTTGAATATTTGTAACTTGAACAACCCTCCATCTTCCATTTTTTCAGTGTAGGTTCTATGCCAAGATACTGGAGAGGAGAGCTTAACTGTTGTTGAAACCTCGGATTCAGGAGGAACTGTGCCATGAATTACCCCTCAGGGCAGTGAGAAAGACTCAGATACTGAGCTGCTAGTTTGCAAAATTTATTAAGAAACAGAAACACAAAGTGCACCAACACAAAAGTCCAAACTGTCAAGTAAACAAATAAACAAACTTACAAACCACCAGAACAAGGCAGGGTTCTGGTGAGGATGAGGGGGAAGAACTCCAATACTGTGGCAACCAGAAATGAAAACAACAGTCCTTAAATAAGGCTAGACACAAATGAAACAAGTGATTGCAGGTGTGGGTCACCTGAGCGGGCAGGAGAAAACAAAGATATAATTTAAACCAGCTGGGAGTATTGAGAAGGGAGCGAATGACCAGAGCTGGCAGCTGACAGGGCCATGCCCATGCAGAGCAAAAACCCAGAAAAGCCACAGACAGCTGTCAACCCCGAGAGAGAATCACAACAGAATACAAATATAATGAAATGGCAAAAATAGAGACAAGTAACCTCAAAAATGTAAACAAACTATAATAAACGTAAACAGGGAAAATAAATCATACTAAGATACAATACAGAACAGATGACAAATCGACCAAGGATAAAATAACAGGAATAGCAACTCAAAATGACAACACAGTATAAAATATGAAAAAAAGCAGAAAGACTGAGCCCGGTGGAATTCCCCCACACTCAGATCGTGACAAACTGGTTGTGGGACACAAGACCAACTCTACATTTTCTTAAGGATCCTGGATGGTTTCATAAAAATTATGAACAGGATTTCTAGTTGCAGCCAAGGAATGGACGTAGGATTCTGTTCCTGCTCTTTGCAGATGATGTGGTCTTATTGGCTTCATCGAGCAATGGCCTACATTGAGGACATCTGCTTTAGTGACCTTACAGGTAGGGAAACAATCTGGTAGTTGGAACTCCCAAGATATTCAGTGATCTTTACCAACTCTCATGCATTTTCTTAATTGTTTTCTCAGCAACAAAAAGGAAATGATGGACAAACACACCAAGGTACTGTCAGTGTCTGACAGAGCGTAGAGTAGAAAAATTGCTCTGGTCGTGCTGTCCCCATGAGAGAAAGGCCTTGAAATACCTTAAAAAAGCAAGAGAATGCAAGCATGGCTGTCTTCTGTGGAGACTAACTAAAGAAGTTTCCCAGCAAAATCAATATACAGTCCATTATCTCTGGACTTAAATGAAGGACCAAGAACCAGGCAGCTCCCAAAATGGAGGAGGAGGCAGAACAAGCCCTCCATTCGATATGGAGGAGGCGTGAGGAACCCAAAGGAGCTCATTATTAGCAAGAAAGAAACCAAACTCTAGTTGAGGGTTAACTAGATCAAGGTCAGTGTTACAAGGTCAAAACAGTTCAACTCAGCTCAGGGTCATAGCAACTTTATCACTGCAAATTGGAACACATGTCAGATTTAAGGATGGAATACCTCCCACAGAAAAAAGATGTGAAAAAGGTGTTCTGTGCTGTAAAAGTGAACAAAAGTCAGGGCCCTGATAATGTATGTGGGCGCTTGGTAAAATCCTGTGCACGTGAACTGAGTCCTGTGTTTCACTACATTTTTAATAAGTCCTTACAGACACAACATGTTCCTAAGGTCTGGAAAGATGTTGTGGTTGTTCCTGTTCCAAAATCCAGCTGTCCTAAAACATTAAATGATATTAGACCATTTGCCCCAACTTCAATTTTAATGAAAATTTTTGAAAAACTGGTCAGATTTGAGGTCCTAAAGCAAACTGAAGAAGCACTGGATCCTTTGCAGTTTGCATACAGGCCTCATAGAGGAGTGGAGGATGCCACTGTCACTCTGCTTAACATGCTTTTTAAACATCTGGATTTTAATGGGACACATGCCAGGCTTTTATTTGTGGACTTCTCCTCTGGTTTCGATACAATCCAACCTCACATTTTAGTTGAAAGGCTCCTACTGTCATGGGCAGCGAGAGCGCGCTCCTCCCATCCTGTCTCACTTTCACCAACTCATCACTACACCTGAGGCAGAAGACGCACCTGCTCCCGCTCATCAGCCAGTGCACTTAAGGAGGCTCTCTCCGCACACTCAACGCTGGCTCATCTGGGTATACTGCCCGTCAAAGGACAAGCAAGTATTATTTGACAAGTGTTGACATGTCATCTCACTTTGTTTCTGTCTGCTTCTCAGGTTGCTGCCACCGTGCAGGTGTGTCTCCAGGAATGCGTGCGCTCTCCTGCCACATCTCCACCATTCCTCGGCTTCCAACCTCCACCCAGTCAGGCACCATCAGCTCATTCCCCTCACCCTACTGGTTTGTCTATTACCCACTGGGGTCCTGCTGGTTCTTCCTCGGAACCCAAGTAAGTGGCAATTTGGCTCACCCATTTCCCCTTACTCCTTTCCTCCTCTCACAGCTCTCGTCTTCTCTCCGCAGGTGGATTCCTCTGGCAAGTGATTGTTTCCATAGCTGTGCGTTTATTTTGAAAATTAATAAACTTTCAAACGTGCCCCTTCGTGTGGTTGTTCTCCTGTGCTGTTGCATCGTGCACGTGAGCTGTCAGCTTATTAAACCATGACACCTACAACAATTTGATTTGAGAAATAATCTGGCGGGTTGGATTCTGGATTTTTTAACCAACAGGACACAGAGAGTAAGGGTCAATGGTACATTGTCTGACCAAAAGTGTTCTACTGGCTCTCCTCAGGGGTGTGTGTTGTCACCACTACTCTTCATCCTGTACACAAACATGTGTCAGAGCAGACATGACAACAGACACATTATAAAGTATGCTGATGATTCAGTTGTTGTCAGTCTCCTCCAGGATGGTGAGAGTGGCCACGGCACAGTAGTTGATGATTTTGCTCACTGGTGTGAGGATTCCTACCTGCAGCTGAATACGACAAAAACTAAAGATATGATTATTGATTTTAGGAGGAAAACTCCCAGGCACAAAGACACTTTACTAAAAGGTCAGACCACTGAGTGTGTGCAATCTTACGAATACCTTGGGACGATTACTGATAGTAAATTAAACTTTGAAGAGAACTGTGAAAGGGTGTGCAAAAAGGGTCAGCAACATTTGCATTGTTTAAGGAAACTCGCACTTTCATATTGACGAAACCATAATGACTATGTTTTATCAGGCTTTTAATGAATCTATTTTATCCTTTTCTTTAGTGTTATGTGATGTGTAGTGTGTGTGTCTTGCCGTACCCGCCCTGGGTGTGATGTCAGGCGGGCTGTGGCACCACGATAAATAGTTTTGTGTTCTTGTAATAAAGCTGCGTTTGCTGCATGGCATAACAGACTCCAGTCTCTGATTTACTGACATAACATTTTGGCGATGAGAGAAAAACCATGAAAGCGTATGGGTTACCGCCACCTCTGCCGTCATTTCTGGAGTGTCCCGGACAGCCAGCGATCCTGTGGCCGGACTGGATAACGATGCTTAGGGGATACATGGCTGGGCTGGGCCTGGGTAAACTCGACGGAGTTCGAGGATTGGCGCTGCTGGTCCGTCATCTTGGCGCAGAGGGTCGGCAAATTCTCGGCATGTTGGGAAAGATGGAGAGTTATGCGAATGCTGTCAGGTGGCTGGCTGGAGATTTTGCCGAACGTCCAAGGGACAAGAAGCTGGGACTGTGGGTAGCGAGACTGTTGGTGCCAAGAGGAGCTAAGCTAGTTAGCTCGGAGGAGCTAAAGGCTCAGTCTGTGGCAATGGGATGGTTAGCCACCACGCTAGGTGCACACCAAAACTGAGCTACAAGTTACCAGCTGGGTTTCCAGGGGGGACCAGAGCCCCTGGTTACTGACAGTGAGCCAGCCGAGGAGCTCAGCATGGTGCCTGACCATAGCGCTGGTGATGTTTGACGGCGCGGTGAACAGTGAGAGGAGTGACCGGAGTCTTCCTCGCAGCTGGAGTCCGGGCAGCGGGAGAGCGGGAGCAAGCAGGCTGGATGCCCTCGGAAGCAGCAGCGACAGCCGGGCGCAGAGGCAGCACAGCGGAGTGCCTTAGAAGAGGGTGCTGGGCCAAGCGGCAAAGCACCTTGGTCGGAGAGTGACGCCGACCAGAGTAATGCTGTGAGCCCCGAGAATGAGCAACGACAGCTGGGTACAGAGGCAGCACAGCGGAGCACCTCGGACGACAGAGAGAAGGTGCTGGGCACCGTGGAGGTTGGGCAGGACCTCAGTGCCGGCGTTTAAAGCGCCTTGGACGAGGGTGCTGGGTGTAACGGCGAGGTGCCCGAGTCAGTGCGTGACATTAACGAACGAACATTGCTTTTCCCCGGAGCTCAGAAACAGGGGGCCAGAGTGTTTGGGGCTACAACGGTGGCAGCTGCAGCTATGTTGAAGGCGGTCGGGAGCGGACGGAAAGGCACAGAGGGACGGCGTGCCAGGCAGCAACACTGCGGGTCCAGACGAAAGAAGCAGTCGGTGGTGAGAGGGGACATTCTTGCTGGGGAGGTCAGCTTCGACCCTGGGGGCAGGTGGCTGCCAAGGTCGTGCATGCCGTGGGGCTGCCCTGGACCCCCGAGCTGGTTTTACGCTTGGTTGCCCGTGGACATTGGCGTAACATGAATAATTTTAATGTGTATATGTAAAAACAGTGTTGGATGTGTGTATTTTGTATAAACACACTTTAGTTGTTTTTGGGTGAATGTGTTAGGCCATTCTGTTCACTGTTTCCCATTATTTCCCTTAGTGCATGATTCGGGTCCTAAATTGGGGTGGGTCTGAATTGTGTGTATGTGTTTTACACTTTTGTAAGGGGGAGGGGAATGATATGTAGTGAGTGTGTAGTGTGTGTGTGTGTCTTGCCGTACCCGCCCTGAGTGTGACGTCAGGCGGGCTGCGGCACCACTATATATAGTTCTGTGTTCTTGTAATAAAGCTGAGTTTGCTGCATGGCATAACAGATTCCAGTCTCTAATTTACTGACATAACATCATGGTTTGGTCAAATAAAACTGAAACATAGGAAATCCTTAGACCAAGTAGTTAGATGGTCCAGTTTCTTGCTTGGTGAGTCACAGCTGAGCCTGACATCCCCGTACACCAGACAGGTACAGAGGATTGCTATCTACATTTTAAACAATGATTCTTTGCACTGCCACTTTCAGCTTTTTCCCTTCAGACGGAGGTTTGTTGTCCCAAGATGTAAAACCCAGCGCTACAAAAACAGCTTTGTTCCTGCTGCTGTGACAGAGTTGAACAAGATGTAGCAATATATGGCACATGATGTATTTATCTATTTATGAATTTTACTCTATATTTGTTTGTTTATGTAGATTTTATATTGGGTTTTTGAATCTTTTATTGAGTTTTAGACTTTTCATTGAGTTTTTAATGTCTTTGATTTAGCTTTACCTTTTTTTCACTGTGACCCTTCTCTTATCTTTTTCTTATGTCCTGATTGGTGGAACCTTGAGCACTTTTAGTGTGTCTATAATCAACTTCATGTGTGCCTGTGCTGTGTTCATGTTGCATGCAATTGTGTTTTGTAAATATGTGTTTACAAGGATGTCACCTGACTGCAAAATAAATCTACCTACGGGTATAAATAAAGTAACCTGAACCTGAACAGGCTCGTTTTCAGCCAACTGTTTCAGCGTGGGCTGGTAGAAGTATTAGTGTGCATCCCAGCAATAATGATTTGATTGCCCGGGCACAAATGATTGACAGGCCATTGCCAACTTCATTTGATCGTCAGGCTTTTTTAATTTATAGTACAGTATGGGAACAAATATAAATAGTTATTATTACCAGTGTCCATCACAGGGAAATGACAAATAACCATCACAGCGCAAGCTGATTAAAAACCATAAAGTATCTGAAATGGAACAGAAAAGTGGACAAGTCTTTTTTGCTTTTTCCCATGTTCACACTAAAATTACTCTTTAAAATGTGACTGTATTATTGATTTTTTAACTTCAGATTGACAATTTGAATAACATAAGCCTACTAGTAGGGAATAAGTCATAGGAGTAGATCAAGGGGGGGGGGCAGGGAAGACTTGTCCCCCCACCCTGGAAAAAACAGAGAATTGCCCCCCCAAATCATCATAAGCCTTTTATATATCATGTTACATAACACAATAAAATGTACCTAAAGCACCGGTTTCAAATCTGCAACTTTTTTCTTGTAAGTTTGCTTATTTAAAAAAAAAAAAAAAACTTTTCGCCTTTAATTCCACAACATCCCCCCCCCACCCATACATTTGAAACTTTTTTCTCAAATTTTAATTTTTGAGCTCATTTCTATTGCAAATTTGCATCTTTTTCTCATAAATTCATAAATAAATAATAAATAAATTTCTAATAAATAGCTTTTTCTTGTAAAGTTAAAGCTTTTTTCTGTTAAATCTCCAACTTTTTTTATCACACATTTGCAACTTTTTTCCGAGTAGATTTACAACTTTTTTCTTTTAAATTTGCAGTATTTTTCTCATAAGTGTAAAACTTTTTTCTCATGAATTAATTTTTTTCTGTTAAATTTTAACCTTTTTTTCTTCTAAAGCTGCAACCTTTTCTTGTAAATTTACAACTTTTTTCCTCATGAATTTGGTAGTTTTTCTTCATAAATTCACTACTATTTTGTCGTATATCTGCAATTTTTCTTGTAAATTTGAGACTTTTTTCTTCTAAATTTGCAACATTCATATGGATGCTGGTCTAATTTTTATTAATGGATAACATTTTTTTTGTTCATCTAGACAATGGCTCAAGTTTTTATAATGTTTTTGATTTTAAGGGTTTAAAGTCTTCTGTTTTACAAATATAGGTGCCCCTGAACACAATCTTGTATAGGGCGTTGACTACAATAACACTTAGTGTCCTCCTCAGTTTTTACTGTCACGATGTAGAGACTGGACCCAATCGCTGGACGTGAGTATTTACAGTTTTTATTGGGAGCTGGTCACCCAGATGCAGCTCGAGGGCTTAACAGAAAATAACTACTACAGCTCGGAAGCTGGAACAAAAAGCTGAGGCAATACAGGACAGAAATGACAAGGCAGGAGCATGTTGTTCATGCCATATGACTAAAGGAACCCAAACAGAACAGAAGTGGAACAGAACTTAAATAATCAAGGGGACAATCAAGACAACACAGCACAGGTGTTTCGTTGCTGCTCTCGGCACCCTCATTCCAGGTGCTCTGCTGCATCGTCTCCATGCCCGGCTGTTGCTGCTCTTCCCCGGGGCGCTCAGCCTCCATGGCCCTGCTCACTTGTTGCCTAGCCTCCGTATGCGGGGATGACTCCTGCTGCTCTCCCTCTCCGCTGTCATTGCACACCACACCGTCCACCTCATTGGCGCTCTGGTCCTCCACCTTTCTGCGCTTTGCGGCTGGCCCACTGTCTTCAGTGACTGGGGACTCCCCTGGTCCCACTTCGATGCCCAGCTGGTAGCTTGGAGCTCTTTTTCAGCATGCAGTTAGCTTAGCAGCTAGCCTGCCCATAGGTAATGAATGGGCCGTTAGCTTCTCCAAGCTAGCTAGCCTAGCCTCCCTTGGTGCCAAAACTCCCGCCACCCACAGCTTCGTGGTGCTCGTCTGCCCGGCGAAGAACTCAACCAGCTGCTCGACAGCATCCTCATACACATCCGTCTCTCTTAACGTAGCAAGAATTCTTCGGCCCTCTGCGCCCAGATGGTGAGCCAAAAGTGCTTGGCATTACCTCCCGTCGAGTCTGCCTAGGCCCAGTGTGCAGATGTAACCCTCAAACATGCCCCTCCACTACGGCCAAAGGATCACCGGTTCTCCTGTGTACTCCAGAAACGGAATAAGAGTTTGAGGTAACCTATACGCTGCCATGGTTTACTCCTCGTCGCCAAAATGTTATGTATGAGAAATAAGAATCAGAGTCTCATTTGCAGGAACCATCAACACCAACCACACTTTTTTACAGAGAACATAACTATTTATATATAAGGGCCGTGCCCACCTGACGTCATGCCAGAGGTGGGTACAGCAGCACACACACACTACCACACTCACGACACAACAGTTCCAAGTCTTTCTGTGCAAACAGCTGAGGTAGTTATTGTTCAGGTGAGTGTGTTACGGTCCGGGGACTGAAGAAGTGGACAGCGTTCAGGGTCCTTATGGCCTGGTGAACAAATCTGTTTAGCAGTCTTGTGGAGCAGGCCCGGTACCTTTTCCCTGAGGGCAGGGGGCTGAAGAGGGAGTGGGAGGGGTGGGAGGTGTTGCCAGCAATGTTGATGGCTCTGCGGGTGAGGTAGGTGAAGTAGATGTCCGAGAGGGGGGGCAGAGGGGCACCGATGATCTTGCTGGCTGCTTTCACTGTGTGTTGCAGTGTCTTCCAGCAGGAGGCAGTGCATCTTCTGTACCACGCCATGATGCAGCTGGTGAGAATGTTCTCAATGGTGCCCCGGTAGAATGAGCACGTGATGGGGGGTGGGACTTGTGCTGTCCTCAGTTTGTGGAGGAAATAGAGGTGAGTTTGAGCCTTCTTTGCCATTGATGGGGTGTTGTTGGACCAGGAGAGGTCCTCAGAGATGTGCACCCCAGGAATTTGGTGCTGCTTACCCTCTCCACAGCTGATCCATCGATGATTAGAGAGAGTGCTGTGTGTGTCCTGTCCTGAAGTCGACCACAATCTCCTTGATTTTCCCCACGTTCAGGAAGAACTCAACTCAAAGAACTCAAATTAAACATAAAGCCTCTAACTTGAATGATTTGGCCTCTGTTCCTCCTCATAATTTAAAAATTAAATGTGGTTTATTAAATATTAGGTCTCTAACTCCCAAGTCTCTGTTAGTCCATGATCTGTTAATTGATCATCAGATTGATTTAATTTCCCTTACAGAGACTTGGTTAGGGCAAGAGGATTATGTTGGTTTAAATGAATCAACTCCCTCTGGTTATTTAAACTGTCAAAATCCCAGAAGTTCTGGTCGTGGAGGAGGAGTAGCAACAATTTACCATTCCAAATTACTAGTTAATGTAAAGCAAAAAACATGTTATAATTCCTTTGAGGGCCTGGTCCTCAGTATTGGGCACTTTAGCAATTTTAGGTTAAACCCAATTTTATTTGCCATAGTTTATCGTCCCCCATCAACCTACTCAGAATTTTTATCCGAATTTGCTGATTTCTTAGCTGATTTAGTGCTGAAATCTGATAGAATAATTATAGTAGGGGACTTTAATATACATGTGGATGTAGATAGTGACTGCCTTAATGTGGCATTTAATTCAATATTAGACTCGATTGGGTTTTCTCAGAAAGTAGGAAAATCTACTCATTACCTCCACCATACATTGGACCTTGTTCTGACATATGGCATAGAAATAGAAAATCTTGTAGTGTCTCCTCATAACCCTGTACTGTCAGACCATTGTCTGTTAACCTTTGATTTTACTATTTCTGACTATTTGGCTCCTAAAGAAAAATATTATTACAGTAGATGCCTCTCAGATGATGCTGTTACCAAATTTATGCAGATTGTTTCCTCTATGTCATGTGTCAACACAACGGAAATAAGCTATAGACAGCTTGCTCCTTCTGTAATTGATAACATGGTGGATAGTGTTTCAGCTTCTCTGCATCAGACTCTAGACTTGGTGGCCCCCTTAAAAAAAGAAAAAGTCTAATCAGAGATTTCTAACTCCTTGGTTCAACACAGAAACTCGTAGCTTAAAACAGAAGACTCGTCAATTAGAAAGAAAATGGCGCTCCACTAATTTAGATGAAATCTATTTAGCTTGGAGAAATCATCTTTTAATTTATAAAAAAATCTCTTAGAAAAGCTAGAACGAGTTATTACTCTGCATTAATAGAAGAGAACAAGAATAATCCCAGGTTTCTTTTCAGTACTGTAGCCAGGTTGACAAAGAGTCAGGACTCTGTCAATCCTAGCATTCCCTTAGAGCTTACTAGTCAGGACTTTATGAACTTTTTCAATAATAAAATTTCATCCATCAGAGATAAAATCAATCAGATTCTTCCCACAGTTAACTTAAATACTGTAACTACTACAACTCCTTCTATTGATGTCTGTCTTGATGAGTTTACTCCAATCGACCTTTGTGAGTTAGACAAAATAATTTCCTCATCCAAACCTTCAACTTGTCTTTTAGACCCTATTCCTACCAGGTTATTTAAAGAAGTCTTCCCACTTATTGGTAGCTTTATTCTTCATTTAATCAATTCTTCATTAACTTTAGGCCATGTACCGCAGGCTTTTAAAATGGCTGTAATTAAACCCTTACTCAAAAAGCCAACGCTAGATCCAGGAGCTTTAGCTAACTATAGACCAATCTCTAATCTCCCTTTCATTTCAAAAATCTTAGAAAGAGTTGTTGCTACGCAATTGTTTGACCACCTGCAGGGAAATGGTTTACTTGAAGAGTTTCAATCTGGGTTTAGAATCCATCATAGTACTGAAACAGCCTTAGCGAAGGTCACTAACGACCTCCTCATTGCATCTGATAATGGACTAGTTTCTGTACTTGTCCTTTTAGACCTTAGTGCAGCTTTTGAAACTATCGATCATAATATTCTACTTGATAGATTAGAACACTATGTTGGACTTAATGGAACTTCGTTGCAGTGGTTTAGATCTTATTTATCTGATAGGTTCCAGTTTGTTCATGTAAATAAAGAGTTTTCTTTCAACTCAAAGCTTAGTCATGGAGTTCCACAGGGATCTGTGCTAGGCCCTACTCTTTTTAGTTTATATATGCTTCCATTAGGCAACATTATTAGAAAGCACTGTATACATTTTCACTGTTATGCAGATGACACACAATTATACCTGTCAATGAAGCCAGATGATAGTAATCAATTAGCCAAGTTAGAAGCCTGTCTTAAGGAAATCAAAGCTTGGATGACTTGTAATTTCCTGCTATTAAATTCAGATAAGACTGAAGTCATTCTTGTTGGTCCAAAAAACCTTAGAAATTCCTTTCCAAATCAAACTTTCAGTTTGGATGTGGTTACTCTTTCTCTTAATAGCTCTGTGAGGAACCTTGGAGTTATTTTTGATCAGGATTTGTCCTTCAATTCACATATTAAATTTGTTTCTAAGACTGCCTTCTATCATTTGCGTAATATTGCCAAGATTAGGAGCATCTTGTCTCAGAGTGATGCTGAGAAACTGATCCACGCTTTTGTTAGCTCGAGATTAGATTATTGTAATTCTTTATTATCAGGCTGTCCTAAAACATCTTTAAAAAGTCTTCAGCTGATCCAAAATGCTGCAGCAAGAGTTTTAACAGGTACTAGAAAGAGAGATCATATCTCTCCGGTTCTGGCCTCCCTTCATTGGCTTCCCATAGAGTTTAGAATTAAGTTTAAAATCCTTCTTCTTACTTACAAAGCTCTAAACAATCAGGCTCCTTTTTATTTAAAAGATCTGATACTACCGATTATCCTAACAGAGCACTGTGCTCCTAAAATGCAGGATTACTTGTAATACCTAGAATCTCCAAAAGTACAATGGGAGGCAGAGCCTTCAGTTATCAAGCTCCTCTCCTGTGGAATCAGCTGCCAATCTGGATTCGGGAGTCAGACTCGATCTCTGTTTTTAAGAATAGGGCTAAAACCTACCTTTTTGATATAGCCTACAATTAGGGAGGGATCATGTGTTTCTGAACCCTCCCTTAGTTATGCTGCTAATAGGTTTAGTCAGCCGGGGGACCTCCAGTAATGCACTGGGCCTCACTCCTTTCCTCACTCTCAATGAAATATTTTTTTTTTGCTGGTCATTAACATCTGTTTGTTCTCTCCCATAGATTGAGTCCCCATCGTGCTGTTTGCTCTCTACATGTCTGTTCTTTTCTTCTTCTCTATCCCCTCACCCCCCAGCCAGTCGCAGCAGATGACTGCCCCTCCCTGAGCCTGGTTCTGCTGGAGGTTTCTTCCTGTTAAAAGGGAGTTTTTCCTCTCCACCGTCGCCAAGTGCTTGCTCACAGGGGATCGCCTGATTGCTGGGGTCTTTCTGCAACTGTGGGGGTCCCCCCTACAGTTGATAGTGCTATGAGATGACTGTTGTTGTGAAATGGCGCTATATAAATAAAGTTGAATTGAATTGAATTGAATTGAAGAGATTATTTTCTTTACACCACTGGACCAGTTGGCTCACCTCATTTCTGTAGTTGGCCTCTTCATTGTTGGTGATGAGGCCCACCACCATTGTGTCGTCCACAGACTTCGCCACCGGGAGTAAAAGTTGCTCCTGGTGGCCAGGCTAGTGCCTGTGTGTGTATGGCAGCTCTGCCACCATCAGTGTGTGAATGTGTGTGTGAATGGGTGGATAGCAGGATCTGTAAAGTGATTTGGTCATCCAGAGATGAGAAAAAGTGCTATATAAGTGAACAGCATTTACCGTTTACCATATGGTTGGTGCTGCAGGCTGGCACACAGTCATGGGTCAGCAGGGTGAAGAGCAGCGGGCTGAGCATGCACCCTGCTCAACCAAAACCGGAAGTACTTTCGAAAGAAACCTGATGTCAAAATGGGACAAGAAATTAATGATGATAACACAGGGAGCTGCATCTTTGGAGGTACAGCACAGATGAAGATGCTAAGATTCTCACTGGGAGTGACTAGGAGGGGCAGGATTAAATATGAGTATATCAGGAGGACAGCTCAGGTTGAGCAGTTTGGAGACAAAGTAAGAGAGGCAAAGCTGAGATGGTTTGGACATGTGAAGAGGAGGGATAGTGGATATATTGGACAAAGAATATTGAAGATGGAGCTGCCAGGCTGGAGGAAAAGAGAAAGACCACAGAGAAGATTCATGGATGTAGCGAAGGAGGACACGGATAGGGTTGTACCACCGTGGGCAGCATGGTGGTGCAGTGGTTAGCACTGTTGCCTTACAGCTAGAAGGTTCCTGGTTCAAATCCCCAGGCTGGCAGGGGTTGGAACCTTTCTGTATGGAGTTTGCATGTGCTGCGTGGGTTTACTCCGGGGGCTCCGGTTTCCTCCCACAATCCATCAACAGTGACTGCATTGTCACCATGTCTAGAACTTCATTTGGTCAGTCTGCTTTCTCCATAAAAGGGGCAAACTTATGGAACTCTCTGCCAACTCACTTAAAATTAGAGACAAATGCCAACCTCTTCAACAGAGGCGTTAAAGATTGGCTAAAATCCCACCAGCAATGTATACATATCTAGTCTGAATTATTATGTTGTTGTGATCATGGATCTCTTGTTCTATTTATAATTTGTAATGTATTTGTAATTTTAATTTGCTTATAAATTTTGTATATATAGGCTAACTTATGACCTATATAAGCCACCTATGGACTGGTGTTGAGAATTAGCACTTGTGCTATACACACCTATGCAAAACATCTGGTCTCTCCTTGTGATTGTACTAATGTAATTTATTATGTCCATATTAAATAAAGAGTAAAAAAAAGACATGTATGTTAGGTTAATTGGTTGTTCTAAATTGTCCCTAGATATCTGTTTCCTATAGGCCCCTTAGAATAGAGGGTTAGCACTAGTGAAAGCGCTTTGAGTGGTCTTTGTGACTAGAAAAGCGCTATAAAAGTGCAGGGTAGTTAGTTAGTTAGTAGGTTGGTGTTACAGATGGAGGCAGATGATCTGCTGTGACAACCCCTAAAGGGAGCAGAAGAAGATATTATGATGGAAACATTGGGTGTCTTCCCACTGCTGCAGACTGCTGTACGACCTTGACCCAGACTGCAGTCAGGTTTTAGGTTAGCAATTACCTTTTTATTACTGGAGGTTTTTTTTAGTGTCTGCTTGAAAGGACCGGTGACATCTATAACTTAAGGATGTTTTAGGTGTGGAGCTGCTTGTTTAACTGCATTGTAGGTTACTACCATAGGTGGAGTTATTGATGAGATCCAGCTTTTAGCTATTTTGAAACTATAATAAATAAAACATTTAAGCTGAATAGATTTTTGTGCCTTTCTCTTTTTACACAGGCAAGATTGGATTTTAGCAGAGGGACAATCAATATAGATGCTCTGCTATACTTTTTCAAAGCACACAAATAAATCCAAAAGCATTTCCATAAATTTCACTTTTACTTGCTGGAACAAATAGGTGCTTTTATTGTCCCCATTTCTCCTGAATTAGACAATTATAGAGCTAATTAGATCATCATCTCACCAAGCAACTCATGGGAAATGAATAAAAAATCCTCAGGCTTGTGAACTTTTGTTTGTTTGTTTGTTTGTTTTAAGTTCATCTTCTTTTCGTTAAGACCATTTGTAAACTTCTCCATTAGAGAGACTGGCAAAACAACAGCATTATCAGTGTTTGCTGCTTGTTTATAATCTCGCAGGTGTCTCCGGTGGTAATGAATTCTTCTCCAGCAGCGCCCCATGTACACCATTACTCTTATCCCCCAGACCATGGCATGCTAATTAACATTTATAAAATACAATTTGCTTCCCGAGTGTGCGAGAGAAACGGGGATGAGGGAAAGATGCTTTTTGATGAGATGGAACAAAGTGACAAGAAATGAAGAAGCCGGCACTGCAAAGTAGCACAGGCTGAATAACAAAAAAGAGGAGGAGGGGCGATGCATTGCAGAATATGAACAGAAACAATTAACCAGAATATACAAATACAAAGAGGGGAGAGGCAAATGATGCTGACAGCCATGAAAACAAATCAGCAATTGATTTACGGTGGGGGGGGGGGGCATTTCTTAAACAGCCTCTCCTGCATGCTAAAGTGATATATTCATGTTAATGCTTGGGCTTCCGTCTGGAATTTCAGTCAGCTAGTTTAACACACTTCTGTTATGATCTGACCTTCATCATATATTCATATCTTTAACGCCAATCTATATAATGCAGTTTCTACACTTTAATGAGGTCGACCTCCACCAGGTTTTCCTTTTGCTGTAGATTTTGTTTGAAACTTTTATACAGAGATCTGGTTGTGATGTAGGTTGGGTCCCCACCCATGATCCCCCACAACGCTGGCATCCTAGCCATTACCATCAAAGCTAAAAATTACTACAACACACACTGGATCAAAAAAAAAAAAATAAAAAAGGAAAGAAAAAAATGCACACTGTACTGGAGACAGGATGGTTCTTTATCCACTGCTGTGTAGTTATTCAGTGATAAACATGTTGGATCATCAGGCTGAAGAGCGGAGACATGGTAGCTAACAGCTAACATCAGTACCAACGGCTAAATGACAGTATAGCACAAAAATTGACAAGCGACTTTCTACAATCCTTTGATTTTACGCAGCACATTACTGGACCACTCCTTTTGTGGGTCACCACCTCATCATGGTAGAGAGCAGGGGTCGTCAGCTACATTTGTTCAAGAGCCCAAATTTTTCTGGGCTGACACTGTAAGGGCCAGATGCTCTTCTATAAAATAAAATGAATATTGCATCCCAATTAACATTATTATTTGATGAGTAAAGTAAGAGCAAGAAAGCATGTACTTAGAAACTAACAGTTGTGCTCATAAGTTTACATACACTACCCTTGTGGAATTTATGATTTTTTGGCCATTTTTCAGAGAATAAGAATGATAATACAAAAACTTTTCTTTCACTCATAGTTAGGGGTTGGGTGAATCCATTTATTATCAAACAATTGTGTTTGCTCTTTTTAAATCATAATGACAACAGAAACTACCCAAATGACCCTGAACAAAAGTTTACATACTCTAGTTCTTAATATTGTTTATTGCCTCCTTTAACATCAATGACAGCTTGAAGTCTTTTGTGGTAGTTGTGGAGGAGGCACTTTATTTTCTCAGATGGTAAAGCTTCCCATTCTTCTTGGCAAAAAGCCTCCAGTTCCTGTAAATTCTTGGGCTGTCATGTTCATGAACTGCACGTTTGAGATCTCCCCAAAGTGGCTCAATGACATTGAGATCAGGAGACTGAGCTGGCCGCTCCAGAACCTTCACTTTTTTCTGCTGTAGTCAACAGCAGGTTGACCTGACCTTGTGTTTTGGATCATTGGCATGTTGGAATGTTCAAGTGCGTCCCATGCGCAGCTTCCAGGCTGATGAGTGCAAATTTTCTTCCAGTACTTTCTGATAACATGCTGCATTTGTCTTGCCATCAGTTTTGACCAAGTTCACTGTGCCTTTGTAACTCACACATCCCCAAAACATCAGCAATCCACCTCCGTGTTTCACAGTAGGGATGGTGTACTTTTCATCATTGGCCTTGCTGACTCCACTCCAAATGTAGCGTTTATGGTTGTGGCCAAAAAGTTCAGTTTTGATCTCATCACTCCAAATAACTTTGTTCTAGAAGTTTTGAGGCTTGTCTCTGTGCTGTTTGGCGTATTGTAAGCAGGCTGCTTTGTGGCATTGGCATAGTAATGGCTTTCTTATGGCGACTCGGCCATACAGCCCATTTTTCTTGAAGTGCCTCCTTATTGTGCATCTAGAGACAGCTACACCACTTTTTTTCAGAATCCTGTATGTCAGCTGAAGTTATTTGAAGGTTTTTCTTTGCATCCAGAACAATTTTCCTGGCAATTGTAGCTAAAAATTTTGTTGGTCTATCTGACCGTGGCTTGGTTTCAACAGAATCCATCATTTTCCATTTCTTAAATAGAGTTTGAAAATTGCTGATTGGCATTCTTAATTCTTTGGATATCTTTTTTTTTTTTTTTCTGCTTTATAAAGTTCAACTATCTTCTCCCGCAGGTCCTTTGATAATTCTTTTCCTTTCCCCATGGCTCAGATTCCATCAAAGTCAGTGCAGCACTGGATGAAACATTCAGGGGTCTTTCAGGAGTCCAGAAACTCACTACTTTTTATACACACACACAAAAAAAGTTTTGCTCATCTGTGGGGATTTCAATAGAGATCTTATGAATTCAAAACAACATAGTATGACAGAAGAATTTATCAAAACAATGTATAGTATGGGTTTACATCCAACAATTACCAGACCTAGCAGAATTACATCACACCATGCCACACTAATAGATGACATATTCACAAACATTAGGTATGACTGTGAGGGCTTTTATTAAATGATATCAGTGACCATCTTTCAGTTCTTTTTGTCTATCACTGTGATTATAGGAAGAATAAGTATACTAAAAATATTAAATATAAAAGAATAAGAATTGAAGAATCTATGTATTTACTGGCAAAGGAATTATTAACACAAGACTGGAAGATAGGCATAAAGCATATGCTGGATTTTTACAAATATTTCAATCATTGTACAACAAAAACTGTCCTATAAAACAATACAGTGACAGACAACAAAACAAAAATGTTCCATGGGTCACCAAGGGGTTACTAAATGTATGTAAAAAGAAGAATAGATTATATAAACAATTCATTAAGTGTAGAACAGTAGAGGCCGAGATCAAACATGAAAGATATAAAAAAAGTTAACTAATAAAATGAGGACATGTAAGAAAGAATATTACAACAGAATATTAAAGGATAATAAAAATAACTTGAGGAATATAGCAAATGCTAAATGGGATTATTAGTAACTGATCAAAGAATGCAAATTATCCAGAATATGTTACTGAAAATGAAAATTTGATAAATAATATGGAGGATGTGGTTAGGGGTTTTAATACATTTTTTGTAAATGTTGGTCCAGAATTAGCAAAAACAATAGTGACACCAGAAACAAACAATGGTGGGTCTGTATATGAAACAGAAGATAGAAATCCAAACACAATCTTTTTGGGTGCAGTAACTGAAAAGGAAATTATCGTGACTGTAAGTAAATTTAAGAATGAAAAATCAACTGACTGGAATGGAACTGACATGACAATAGTGAAAAAAGTAATTGAAAGAATTGTTAAACCACTCACCCACATCTGTAACCTATCGTTTCAAACTATTAAATTTCCAAACAAAATGAAAATAGCAAAAGTAATACCACTATACAAAACAGGAGACAGTCATCATTTTACAAATTACAGGCTGGTCTCTTTACTCTCACAATTCTTCAAAATACTTGAAAAAAATTTAATTAAAACCCTGGATAATTTCATTGAAAAACACAACCTCCTTACAGTCAGTATGGTTTTAGAGCTGACAAATCTACATCTGTGGCATTGATTGAAATAGAAGAAATCACTAGTTGTACAGATAAAAAAAAAAAGTTTGCTGTAGGAGTATTTATATATTTAAAGAAAGCTTTTGACACCATTAATCATATCTACTGAAGAAATTGGAAAGGTATGGGATCAGATGGGTCGGACTGAGTTGGGTGGAAAGCTATTTAACCAACAGACAACAATTTGTACAAACAGGTGAGCACAAATCACCATTCATGGACATCACTTTTGGTGTGCCCCAGGGGTCAGTTTTGGAACCCAAACTCTTTATCTTATATATATAAATGACATATGCCAAGTATTTTGTTTGCGGATGACACAAATATCCTTTGCACTGGTGAGAATTTATAGCAGGTTTAGAGGTGGTCACAACAGAAATGAAAAGGTGGTTGAACAAAAATAAATTATTTATTCTAAATTTGAAACAAAACAAAACAAAACAAAGATTATGTTGTTTGGAAATTATAAAATAAATCATGAAATAATGGTAATGATAGATGATAGATGATACCAGAAGTGAAACAGTACGGGAAAATAAGTTTCTGCGGGTGATGCACATTAACAGACAATAAAATCTGCTGGAAACCTCACATCAGTCACATCTGGGCCAAGTTGGCAAAATGTATAGGGATACTGGGGAAGATAAGACACTTTTTGGACTATAAATCATTATTCTTGCTCTACAATTCACTGTTCTTACCATATCTTAACTACTGTGTAGAGAGCTGGGGAAACACCTACAAAAACAACCTACAGCCAATATGCACATTACAAAAAAAGCTATAAGGATAATAAATAATGTAGGATATAGAGATGATGCCAACTTGCTGTTTTTAAAGTCACATGCCATAAAGTTCATGGATTTAATTCAATTTATGACAGCACAAGTAATGTACAGGGAAATTAATAAGGAACTTCCAACTAATATACAAAAAATCTTAAAAAAAAAAAAGTGAGAGAATGCCAGCAAATTTGGCACAGTTTATTCCTCCTCATGGGAGCCAGTTGCTCCTTTACGGTGACGACATCTTGCTGGCATCACCTGATGAAGAAACATGTAAACAAGACACCATTACCTTACTGTGATTTTTAGCAGAACAAGGTCACAAAGTAAAGAAGGAAAAATCCCAGTTGTGGAAAAAAGAGGTCAAATATTTAGGACACATTTTGTCAGCAGTAGGCAGACATATTGATCCTGCTCAAAAACAAGCCATTTTGTCAGCACCAAAACCCATCACAAAAAGAGACATGATGTCATTTCTGGCTACTTTAAATTATCGCCGCTCTTGGATTGCAAATTACTCATTTGAAATACAACCCTTATCTGATGTCATTTACAAAACACCCATGGCTCAGGTGGACAAAATTGTGTGGACACCTGAGGCAGAAGAAGCATTTGTTAAAATAAAAAAAAACAAAAAAAACAAAAAAAACCTTTTAGTCAGCACTGGCGTCCTGGCACTCCCAATTACAAAAAAAAAAAAAAAAAAAAAAACATTTGTGCAAATGGTTGATTGTAGAGAGGGACACATGACATCAGTCCTTCTCCAACCAAGTGGTACAAAAATGCGTCCAACAGCATTTTATTACACAAGGTCAGACCCTGTGGCGAGGGCAGTGCTGCCATGTGCATAGGCTGTTATAGCTGCCTCTGTGGCGGTGCAGGCCTCAGCAGGGCTGGTTCTTTTTCATCCCTTGACCCTAAAGGTCACACATGCAGTATCAGTTATCTTGTCACAAAGTAAAATGTCAGTTCTCTCACCATCCAGACACCTTGCATGCATGACAGTGTTATTATCACAGCCTTATCTAAGCATTGAAAGTTGCACGGTAACAAATCCAGCAAGCTTTTTGCCAATTTCAGCACAAGGTGAACCTCATGACTGTTTGGCAGAAATCGAGAGTGAAACATTGCTATGCCCTGATTTACAGGACACACCTTTGGAGGACTCTGATCTCACATTGCTTGTTGACAGCTCCTCCAAACGTGATTGTACTGGTTCAGACTTTTCCAGTTTTGCAGTGATCACCCATGACACCATTTTACGGACACAAAAACTCCCATCACACTATTCTGCACAAGCAGCTGAATTAGTTGCTCTAACTGAGGCTTGTAAATTAGGCCAAGGAAAAGCATTCACAGAATATACTGACAGCCAATATGCTTTTTCTACCATCCATCATTTTGCACAACAGTGGAAAAAAAGAGGCATGATTACATCAACAGGAAAGCCAATCCGACACAAAGATCTCATCTTAAAACTGTTAGACAGTGTAAAACTTCCCTCTAAATTGACCATTTGCAAATGTGCCCCACACACCAGTGGCACAGATCCAATCTCTAAGGTCAACCACTTTGCAGACAACACCGCAAAAGCAGCTGCACAAGGTCATACAGGAAACCACACCACGGCATCTCTTCTTTTAACACCGACAGAACAGCTATCACATGACATGCTCACTAACGCCCAGGAAACATCACCACAAGCTGAAATTTACCGGTGGATAAAAAAAGGGGGCAACATTTGACAACACTTCAAAACTCTACAAATGCAAGAACAAACCCATTTTGCAATGCAAATTATTCCACCAGACTGCCGTTCTGGTCAATGTTTGACCAGAATGTTCTACTGATTACTATCTTGTGAGATGCCAACTCAGAATGAAGATCACTATGCCTTGCAGGAAAACTCCTGCTGGTGCCACGCCTAAGAAACCGGACATTAGCAAGCTGACAAACACCGAGCACTGTTGAGAGCTGACGAGAGGGATAGAAGTCACACTGGAGAGGGTTCAGCTGCCTGGAGAGGAGGTAGATTGGCATTGGAAAGCCCTGAAGGAAGCGGTGTACTTTGCAGGCAAAGAAACACTAAGCCACCCCCATAGAAAGATTCCTGATTGGTTTTGGGAGCATGGCAATGAAATTGTGAGGCTTGAAGAGAAGAGGAGCAAGCATTTTCGGAATCTTCAGGAGAACTCTGAGAGGAGCAAGAGGGCACTTGCTGAAATCAAGACAAAGGTGCAGAGGGAAGTGAGAGCTCTTAAGAAGACTGATGGCAGAGGAGAGCAGAAGAATTGCAGTGTATGGTGTTCAACCATAATTACCGTGGACTGTTTGAAGGGTTGAAAGCCATCTATGGACCCAAGAGCTACGCTGTCACCCCAGTGAAGTCAGCGGATGGTAGTAAGCTGCTCACAGACCTTCAAGACATCAAGGCTAGGTTGAAGGAACATTTTAGTAGTCTACTAAACCGAGAACAATCTGCACACCCAGATGCATGTCAGCAGCTGAAGAGGAGACCCACAAGGAATGAGTTGTGTGGGGAAATCAGCATGGAGGAACTCAAGAAAGCTCTGAAGTCAATGGCAAATGGCAAGGCACCGGGACTGGATGGTATTTCCTCAGATATCCTGAAAAATGGTGGTGAAAAGTTGTGCGAAGCTCTACTAGACCTTTTCAACAGATGTCTACTCTCTGGTACTATGCCCCAAGACTTTCGAGATGGTTTAATTGTTACCATCTACAAGAGAAAGGGCGACTGTGCAGAGTGTGGAAACCATCGGGGAATATCACTACTGGCCGTAGCTGGCAAAGTCCTTGCCAAAATTGTCTTGAATAGACTGAAAATCATTTCGGAAGAAGTTCTCCCAGAATGTCAGTGTGGATTTCAGGGTGGCCGTTCCACTGTTGACATGATATTCACTCTATGGCAGCTCCAAGAGATGGCAGCAGAGCAGTACCAGCCATTGTATGTTGTCTTTGTTGACTTCACAAAGGCATTTGACACCGTGGACCGCACAGCCCTCTGGAAGGTCCTTGAAATTTATGGATGCCCTGACAAGCTTGTTAACATCATCAAGCAGTTCCACTATGGAATGAAGGCACAAGTCTCAGTCGGCGGTGAACCCAGTGATACCTTTGTGGTCAACCACGGTGTGAAGCAGGGGTGTGTGCTGGCACCAACTCTTTTCTCCCTCTACCTCACAGCTGTGCTGGACACTATGAATGAAGGGCTCAACAAGGGTGTGTTTCTCCGCACCAGGACAGATGGCAAATTGTTCAACCTTGCCCGGCTTTGTGTACATACAAAAACACAGGAGATGTGCATCAGAGAACTGCTTTATGCTGATGACTCCGCCCTTGTGTGGCCAGTAACGCAGCTGATATGCAGCAGATTGTGGATCATTTCTCCTTTGCAGCTGATATGTTTGGCCTAAAGATCAACATATCAAAGACTGAGCTACTCTACCAGCCTCCTCCAATGTCCACTGAACTGCCAGAAACGATTGTGATCCACGAAGAACCACTGAAGACAACCAAGTCTTTCACTTGCTTGGGCAGTACCATCACAAACACCAACTCTGTAGATTTGGAGGTGGAAAGAAGGATCCAGTCCGCCACAAAGGCTTATGGTACGCTACACAAGAGACTTTGGAGTTATCATGATATCAGTACGAAAACCAAAGTAAAGGTTTATGCAGCTGCAGATCTTCCTTGCTTGCTCTATTCCATCGAGTGCGCCATTCTTTACCGCAGACACATCAGGGCTCTGACAAGACTCCAGCTTTGCCACCTATGCTCCATCCTCAACATCAAGTGGCAAGACCCTATCCCAGACGTTGAGGTACTGCGTCATGCACACACAGTCAGTGTTGAAGCCTTAATTACAGTGTCACAGCTTTGCTGGGCAGGGCATGTACATCGGATGGCCAGTAGTAGACTGCCAAAAGCTGTGTTCTAGTCGGAACTAAGCAAAGGAAAAAGGAGCCATGGAGGACAAAAATTGCATTTCAAAGATGTCCTAAAGCGGCACATGAAGAGAACTGGCATCCCCTATGATACCTGGGAGGAATAGGCACTCTGGAAAGTCAGTTGGCGAGGACTGTTGAGGAAAGCAACGTCAGCTGTAGAAGAGCAATGCCAGCAAGAATATCAGCGTGCACATGACCAACGACATTCAGCAACTACTTCAAGCATTTTCCGGTGCAACAACTGTCAGCATTTCTGCAGATCCCGAGCGGGTCTGATTGCCCACACAAAAGTCTGCATGAAATAGACCTCAGCTCAAACACAAGACAAGACAGTCATCTTCGGCAACGAAGGACAGCCATATATACTGTAGATATGGCCTTTCCCATGTAGCAGCATGTTGAGTAAATCTTAGATTAGATTAGATTAGATTAGATTCAACTTTATTGTCATTACCCATGTATGAATACAAGGTAATGAAACACAGTTTAGCATCCAATCAGAAGTGCAAAGGACAGCAGTGCAGTATATACAGTAATTGACAGTATGTATAATTTGAGCAAATATATGCAGATAGGTCAGTGTAGAAAGTTAAGAGAACCGTTATGTGCAAATAATGTACAATGAGTTAGGTGGGCAGTTATGTACAGGTGAGGATGGTAAGAGATGGGAATAAGTTAGCATAAATTACAGAAGAGCAAAGTACAGGTGAAGTGAGGTAAGTAGCAGACAATCTGTCTAACTCTACAGAGTGGCAATATGCAGAAAAACAGTATGTAGTTAAATATGTGATGATAATATACAGAAGAGCAGTATGTATCAATATATAATGACAATATGCAGATACGATATACGTATATGTGTATACAATTTGAGGAAGCACGGGGGGAGGGGGGTGTTAAAGGGGAGAGAAGTGGAGGTTCAAAATCTTTTACCACTTATGGGTTTAGCCAATTTACTACTCAATTTTTTTTTTTTTAAGAAATGCCTAATCTTTGCAAAAAAACAATGCTCAGGGACACTTAAGACTTCAGAAGGGTACTTTCCCTGCATCAACTTATCCATTTCAAAACATTTGCATGGATTTCATTGGAATAAATAAATGTGAGGGGAAGAAATATTGTTTGGTGATTATTGATACATTTACTAAATGGACAGAAGCCTTCCCTTGCACTAATCCAAATACTGTTACGCTAGCAAAGAAACTCTTAGCTGAAGTAGTACCAAGATTTGGAATACCTGAAAAGATTTACTCAGATAATGGAACACATTTTGTAAATCAGGTTATTTCACACTTAGGCACAGCACTTAACATTAACTTGAAAAATCACTCAGCTTACCATCCACAATCTGCGTGATTGGTGGAATGCATGAATAGGACCATTAAAAAAAGGCTTAGTAAAACAATGGCAGAAACAGGACAAAATTGGATATATTACCTACCCCTAGTCCTTTTTTACATGAGGGTAATGCCCTCAAAAGCGGGGCTGTCTCCATTTGAAATAATGTACAGCAAACCTCATCTACTCCCACCATTAAGGCCATTTAATTCAGGTGATGAGGAAGTGTGTTTAGCTGATTACATGCAAAGAATGTTGACTGACAGAGATGTTGTACATGCTGCTCTTCCCAGAAAGGAACACTGGGATGTGCCCATCATAGCCAAACCAGGGGATCTGGTCGTCATCAAAGCCATCAAAAAGAAAAACTTGGCCGATGCTCCCTGGCAAGGACCACACAAGGTCATCGTGGAAACACCAACAGCCGTGAAAGTTGAAGGACGTGACTCTTGGGTGCATCTGACAAATTTCAAACTTAACCCCATTCAAAACCTTCAGCAAGTTACCATTTAACAGCTTAACTATTTAACTGTTTAACTGTTTCTGTCATATCCGGCTCTAGGGAGCCGGGCAATCAGAGCCAGGGACAAGCCAGTGAGTCGAGATGGTTTATTTTGGGTAAGGGATAAGGGATGAGGAGAGCACAGATACTCATGCAGAGGTACACTCACAGGTTGCACAGCGCAGAGGTAAGCAGCTCGTACCGGACGTGGGGGTAGCAAGACGTACATCCTCACAGCGGGATACAAACACAGGAATGCTGCAAGGGGAGTTGAGGCTGACACCAGACGAAGGGGCTTCAGCCTAGCAGTGCTTATGTCGCAGCCCCGAGTCATCGAGGCTGCTCCTATTTATCCTCATTGGCAGCGCCCCAGCTGATGAAGACTAATTGGCCCCAGCCGTCCATAATGCTGCCAGCTGGGGGCCAGCTGAGACGCTGCTCAATGGGAGGCAGGGATGAGGGAAAACATGGGCTCAGTGCCGAGACGGCATCTCAACCCATGGTGACAGAGCCCCTCCCTCAAGGTCGGGCTCCTGAACGACCAGGAACATCCCAGCCCCCCCCCCCCCCCCCACCTAGGGTGGGAGGAAGGGAGGCGGACCGGAGGGGAAGAAGCCAAGGGAAGGACAACACCAATGGGGCAATGTAGGGTAGCGGGAAAGAAAAACCCAAATACAATACTGACAACAGAATAATTAACCCAGGTACAGATGGGGAGAAGAACTGGGTCAGCACGCCGGTTACATACTACCCAGAGAGTACCAACCATGCGTGACCCAGAGCAAGAAAAAAAAAAAAGAACCACCAAAAAGGTACAGGGCAAAAAATGCTGAGTATGGTCAAATAAAGGGAAAACACAATACACAGCACCAATATAAGTACATACACACAGTCACCAAGAAAAGTGAGGGTGACTGGAACAAATGGACAATTACAGAGCATGGTGTTACGGAAAACAAGGCACATGACTCTATAATGAACCAACAGGGCATAAAAAAGAAATACTGAGTGCAGGCAAAGAAAAACCCACACACATGAATATATAAATACCCAGTCACCTAAAGAAATGAAAGTGACTGGAATGAATGGGCAACTGCAGAGTATGGTCTGAAAGGGAACAAAACATAACTCTACAATGCAAAAACGAGACTAAAAACATGGTACAAAAAATAAAATGCTGGGTACGAGGGAAGGAAAACACACAGCACTATAAATACACATCCACCAACAGGACAGACATTACACCCAAGTGACCTTAATAACGATAAAAGAAAAAGTGACACCCGAGGTGTATGGCAGGCAGAGTCCAAAAATAGCCGAGATGGCTCCGGAGATCTCCCCGCCCATTGTCCAGCTGGCGAATCAGGGGAAGAAGTGTTCGGACGGCGAACTCTGGACCCAGATCCCAGGAATCCAGTCCACCGGCAGCCGAACCAGGCTGCCCAGAGGGAAACACAGACCAGTGGGGGGAACCAGATCACCGAACCGAAAGTTTTGCGGGTCGGGTCGTCGACCCGCATCACTCAACCACCAGGACCGTTGAGACGGACGAAGGGTCAGAGCGGATCCCGGTGGAAGAGGCTCAGGGGAGAGCCGATGACGAGGGCGGCGGGCCTCAGGGAAACGGCCACCTCCTCACCGGACCTGGACAATACTGGGGCAGCACCCACGTCGGACCCCGATCGGGCCTCAGGCGAACCCACGTTGGACCCCGACTGGGTCTCGGGCGATCCCACGTTGACTACTGCACCAGAACCGACCTCCAACGTTGAACCCGGACCCTCCAGCACCACGAGGAACAGCAACTCCTTGCCGGTGACCCTGGAAGAAGGCTCAGAAGAGAAAACAGAACCGGGATCAGGATCACCGGCAGCGCCAGAACCCGGCGAGACGAGCTCAGACGCAGCGGACGGCTGCACCCGGCTCGTCTCCCCTGGAGATAGGCTGAAGTGCTCGGGGATAAAAAGAGAGAAAAGAAAGGAGAGCACTCGCCTGATCTCGGGTTCTGACGCCGTCCAGGACTGCGAAGATCCAGGATCCGTCGTCAGGAGGTCGTTGTCAGGCTCCCATCTAGCCGCGTCGGGCCCCGCAGCCAGCACGATGGTCAGCGCAGCTTGAGATCCCTCCAGCTCAGGTAACCCCGCCGACGATCCACTCGGCGTGAAGCCAGAAGAATCTCGTCCCGCTGGACCGAACCGCTCCTCCGTGGAGACCCGGGGACGCTCAGTCGTCGGCGGAGACTCCACGCAGCAGTCAGTCCCCCTCCTCCGTCCGCAATGTAGCTGCGGAACCACAGGCCCTCTCCATATCCCACCACGTTGACCCGGAGCCGGGGACCGCTCGGCGGAGAGAGACACAGAGGATGCGGGATTAGGAATACAGGTTACAGCAGGTGGGGAGAGTTCAGGGAGCTGCGAACCCTGAACTTCTCCAGGGATGTGACAGAGCAAATCATTAAGCAGGTGTGAAAAAACAATGACTTGCCTGCCCCCTGGAGGTTGAGTATCGCCTGCTGTAGTGGAATCTGCTTCTTCCTCTCCCCGCCCGGCGATAACGGAGGACCCCCCGGGAATTCGTCTGAGGGTCGCTCGCGTTGTCTCCAGCAGAGAGCTCACCAGGCCGGAATTCCAGGCACACACAGCGGTCAGGAAGCGCGTCGAGGAGGAGGGGAAAACAGCCGGGGTGAGCCAGCCCGAATGTCCAGGAATGACAGCGGGGGAACGAGGCTCAGGGGACGGGGCTGTAGAATCTCCACACTGACGAGGCGAAGGGATGACAGCTGCGTGGGAGGAACGGTCCTGACGATGACCCAGAACTGGATCCGGACGAGGTTCGTGCAGAGGTGACTCGGCGATGTGATGACGACTACTCCCAGGGGACGAAGCGAGGGGGAAACCCAGGATTCGCCGCTCCAGATCGGAGATCGAGACGAGGAAGGCGTCGAGCACGGGAAAGCTTCGTAGCCCTGAAGTCCTCACCATCAATCTCACTGCCGCCGCCACATGCCTGAAGGTGGTGACAGGAAACACAGTAGAGCTCGCGACAGCCACTCGACCCCGGACATAACTGCTGTCAGCTGCGGCTCCTTGAAGGGAATCCCGAGTGACGTGGCGCAGGTCGGGGGAAGTCCTCTGGTTGGCGCGAACTCCCGGACTGGAATAGCGGCAGGAACGGGACTCCGAAGCGGGGAAAGACGTCGCCCACTTCGACTCCCTGCCGGGATTTCCATCCACCCCGTGGAGCTTCTCTCGCTGTGTACCTGCAGCGTCTATCCTGGCACTGTCCTCCAGATGGTACAGAGAGTGAGGGTGACAGTCCAGGAGTTCCTCAGCACGGCCCGGATGCCAGCGTCTCGCGTTGGAGACGTCGTGCAGGGTGAAGAACGTCCCGTCGACAGCCTCCGAGATGGACCTCAGCTCGTCGCCCTGGCGCCGGAAGTGACTCCTGGGAAACGGCATGCTAGCAGCGCTGACACCCGGACAGAAAGGTACATTTCCACAGCGACTCACGGCCGCCGGCAACTCTTCTGGCTGCGACATACTGTCATATCCGGCTCTAGGGAGCCGGGCAATCAGAGCCAGGGACAAGCCAGTGAGTCGAGATGGTTTATTTTGGGTAAGGGATAAGGGATGAGGAGAGCACAGATACTCATGCAGAGGTACACTCACAGGTTGCACAGCGCAGAGGTAAGCAGCTCGTACCGGACGTGGGGGTAGCAAGACGTACATCCTCACAGCGGGATACAAACACAGGAATGCTGCAAGGGGAGTTGAGGCTGACACCAGACGAAGGGGCTTCAGCCTAGCAGTGCTTATGTCGCAGCCCCGAGTCATCGAGGCTGCTCCTATTTATCCTCATTGGCAGCGCCCCAGCTGATGAAGACTAATTGGCCCCAGCCGTCCATAATGCTGCCAGCTGGGGGCCAGCTGAGACGCTGCTCAATGGGAGGCAGGGATGAGGGAAAACATGGGCTCAGTGCCGAGACGGCATCTCAACCCATGGTGACAGTTTCTCGATACAAGTGTCCAGCTGATGGTCCGCCCAGCAAGGGCTAAGGGCTTGTGTAGCGAAACAACTGTTGTTTATCATGGAGAGACAAAATGCAAGACAGAGAAGGTTGGTAGCAGAAAGATATGAATGGTACACCTGTTTTTTCCTCATCCTCATCTTTGTGGTAGCACTTTTGATTTGGTTACTCTTAGGAGCATCATTACCTATTTATCGCTGGGCTAGATATGCTACTTATACGGATCACGACTGGCTAGCAGGACCAGACTACGATGATCATGTTTATGCTGGCAATGTGCAGTGGAAGTATACTAACCACACAGAAAAAATAGCTAATCGTTCAATTTTTTTTTTTTTTTTTTTTTTTTTGTTTTGTTACTTATTTGTACCCGTAGGTAGACTTGGTTTGCAGTCTGGTGACAAGCCACCGGCTGCTGGTCGCTGCGTGCGCGAGCGCCCTAAACCTACATGTTTTTGGTATGCGGGAGGAAACTGGAGAAATCCCGGAGTAAACCCGCGCAACACGGGGAGAACATGCATCTCCACACAGCTCACTGTTGGTCGGGGGCCAGGATCGAGCCCACGATCTCATGATCCCCGCGATCCCCCGGCCGAGGGTAAAACTGTGCTGCCACAGTGCTAAACCACTGCGCCACCGTGCAAATTGTTGCCAAATTGTTATGTGTGTTCTTTGCTCCCACTCTCAGCTGGTCAAATATCTGTTCCTGCTAAACCAATGGAACTGTCAGAAGCTGTTTGTTTCTTGCAAGAGGCTATGTACTGTATGGAAATAGTACAGCAAGCATTAACTTGAATCACAGCTGCCACATTGTCTATGACCCCACTGACCGGAGACACGATGACACCTCTTACTCGGTGAAGGCAAGATTAACCTCGCCGGGGAATTTTTTCGTTTGTCTAAAAGTGTGTAGAAATGTCTCTTCAATTCAATTCAATTCAACTTTATTTATATAGCGCCATTTCACAACAACAGTCATCTCATAGCACTATCAACTGTAGGGAGGACCCCCACAGTTGCAGAAAGACCCCAGCAATCAGGCGATCCCCTGTGAGCAAGCACTTGGCGACGGTGGAGAGGAAAAACTCCCTTTTAACAGGAAGAAACCTTTGGAAAACTTTGGACAGTTTATCATTTTCTAGGTGTGCAATGGTACATAGTACATCTAACCCCTGTACTGCTACCTGCCGGACTGGCGTAGTGGGCAAAAGCTGTCCTGAAGATCCTTATTGTCAGTCTAGAAGTCTGGAAAGCGATGTCACCCTGCAGAAGCTCTGTAGCGCCGCAATTTGTGATTCTCACAAGTACGGCACATATATGGTTACAGGGGGTTGGTGGCTGTGTGGCCATCATGCCTACTCGCACCTGCCCATGAAAAGGGGAGGGGTGTGTGCCTCCGTGGTGGTTACTTAACATACCACCATATTGTTGGCAGGACAGGCGGGCAGAGTGAAGAGAGATGTCTCTTCTTCACCACATGATCCCATCTGGGACACAGATGTGCCGAAAGAATTGAAGTTAGAAACTACTGGGCTTCTCTTCATGGAGAAGTCTCATCATGAGCCTGTTAATGATTTTTGTGGTAATATTTCTAGTCTTTGACATGAGTTCTGGCCCAGGGAACACGCACACAGGCTCGAGTCAATTTCAACAATGATTTATTGGATATAAAGCGTATGTGGATGCGTGAGAGTGAGAGTGAATGTGATGCTGGGAGACAGGATGCGCCGAGGGCGAAGCAGCGCGCCGTGCAGCCAGGCAACCCTAGGGCAGAGCAAAAGAGAGGTTAGCTGCAGAGTCTCACCCAGTGGATTAATATTAGGGCTGTGGCTTACTTGCAGATGTTCTTGGTGGCTGACGTCGGCAAACCGCAGGTCTCCTGCCTGAAAGACAGCACTCCAATGCGCGCTCGGCGCTGTGGGTGCAGAGTGGATGACGACGAGGGGAGAATCCGCTGCCCAGGGAATCCACCTGTGCACAGGGGAGAAAGACTGGAGAGAAGGTGAGACGAGTAATGGCTTAATTGAGAAGGGATGGTTGGTAGTCCAGAGATGTCGAGGTAGAGAAGGCGAGTGCGGGTAGCACGATCGTTGGAGAGCAGACGGCTCCAGACCGAGGCTCCAGGTGGAGCTGGCTAAATAGCCCGGGCTTGATGAGGCGCAGCTGGAGCGGGAGACAGGCGAGAGTGGGCTGTGACAGTCTTTTCTTGTGTCATTTCCTGCATCCGTAATGATGATGAGACTTGTGCATGTTAATTTAGTGATTTACCATAGAGCAGATGTCTCTCCATGACCCAAGTACAGAGTAAGCGTATGATTGACATAGAGAAAACTGAAAGGAGTTGCATGATCCTGATTTGAAGTTGAAATGTACTACCTGTAAACACATTTATGAAGTTTGAAACTGTGGAGTGTGTGAAATAAGAGTCGGGCTCATGGCACACAGTTTATTACACACTTCACATCTCTCTAGCACAGAACAGACTGAACATTTCAGCAGGCACTCTCCTCTTAAGTTTCATGGCATTTCTCCACACACAACATGACATTTGCATCACACTGCATTCAACCCCCTACGTCCTTGACTCCTTCCTGCTATCTCGCCAGGAATCTCCTGAGCATTGTTCTCCCATGTTTATCCACTGTCTCTTGTCTGAGATGCTAAATAATCTGGCTCCCCAAAGGTGCTAAACTTCCCCCCCCCAGCATCTTAGATAAAACAATAGAATAACAGTCCACATGCTGTGATAGAACAATAGAATATCAGTCCACATGCTGTTTGGGCTTCCATCTCCTCCCGTATCTGCTGTAACTGGGGTTTACCGCCTCCGTGGCGCTGCTGTGCCGGTGGGGGGCTGCTGGGAGTGTGTCTGACTACGGGTGGGCTGTGACGGGGGGGGGGGGGACTTCGGTCTGTCCGTGTGGCTGCTCTGGTGAATCGTTTCCCTGGGGAGCTCTCCGTGGGGGTCTTCCACGCCGAGGGGCCCTAACCAACAGCACTTGCTCGTCCGCCACAACGAAAGCGAGTTTGAGTCTGTCTATACCAATTTTTTCCCGACTACCCCCAAAGTCTAGCAAAAAATGCTTATCCCCTGTTTCCAACACTCTGAACGGTCCATCACAGGGTGGGCGCAATGGAGGGTGGTGGGCGTCGTGTCTGACAAACACGAACTCCGCGCTCTTCAAAATTTTACGCACGAAAACACACGGAAAACTGTGGTGGGCAGGGCCCGGCAGCGTGCCTGTGTTTGCGTTACGCTGCAAAAGCTGAGACGGGGGGCTGTCCGGAGCGGGATTATCTGGCAGAAATTCCCCGGGCAGCCGTAGGAGCTGTGCAAAAATGAGCTCTGCCGGGGAAGCTTCCAGATCCTCTTTCGGCGCAGAGCGCAACCCCAATAAAACCCACCGCAGCCTGTCTACCCAATTTGCATCCGTCAATGAAGCCCTGAGTGCTGCTTTCAGTGATCTATGAAAACGCTTGCATAACCCATTGGCCTGTGGGTTGTACGCGGTTGTGCGGTGAATTGTAACACCCAGGCTGCGGGTCATCGCGGATCAGCGTTCGGAAACAAATTGAGGGCCCCTGTCGGACATAATGTCCGACGGGACTCCAAAACGCGCCACCCATGCTGTTAAAAAAGCGCACGCTACGTCTGCGGACGTGGTTGCCGCCAGCGGGACTGCTTCTGGCCAGCGCGTGGTGCGGTCCACCACTGTCAGGAGGTGCGTGCACCCCTGTGATGGCGGGAGGGGGCCCATGAGGTCCACGTGAACATGGTCGAACCTCTTAGCCGGGATATGAAACGGCTCCAAGGGAGCCTTCATGTGTCTGTGTACCTTGGCTCGTTGGCACGCCACGCAGGCTGCAGCCCACTCTTTCACTTGTTTGCGTAGGCTCGGCCACACAAACTTCTCTCCCACCATTTTGACCGACGCGCGCACTCCTGGGTGCGCCAGAGTGTGAACCGACTCAAACACGCGGCGGCGCCACGTGACCGGGACCACCGGACGCGGGCGACCCGTGGAGACATCGCAGATTGGGGGGGGGGGCGCCATCTTGCAGCACCCTGCTCTCCAGCCTTAACCCTGTTGGTCCAGACTGGAGCGCGCGCACGTCTGCATCGCTAATCTGCTCATGGCTGCGTAATCTATCCCCAAGCAGACCGGGGCCACCACGGCGCGTGAGAGGCAGTCCGCCACCACATTCAGTTTACCTGACACATGTTGAATATTGGTAGTAAACTCTGAGATCGCGGCCAGCTGTCTCTGCTGCCGGCCTGACCACGGTTCTGAAACCTTGGCCATCGCAAATGTTAGTGGCTTGTGGTCCACAAACGTAGTGAAGCTGCGCCCTTCCAGCCAGAACTGGAAGTGGCGTATGGCTAGGTGGAGAGCCAGCAACTCTCTGTCGAATGCGCTGTATTTACGTTCGCTGTCGTGCAAAGTTCTGCTGAAAAAGGCGAACGGCTGCCAAGCCCCAGTGACGCGCTGCTCCACGACAGCCCCTATGGCCACGTCTGAAGCGTCGGTGGTGAGCGCTATGCGGGCTGCCAGGTCCGGATGCGCCAGCAGTGCGGTGTTTGCCAGGGCTGCTTTAACTTACGAGAACGCCCGCTCTCGCTCCGGGGTCCATTCGACCCTATCCGCGGGTTTCTGTTTCTTGAGCGCGGTGTACAATGGTTGTATGAGCTGCGCCGCGCGGGGAAGGAAACGGTTATAAAAGTTCACCATCCCCAAAAATTCCTGCAGCGCCCTGACCATCTGAGGCCGGGGAAAATCCGCCACGGCGCGCACTTTGTCGGGCAGCGGGATCGCTCCTTCCGGAGAGATGCGGTGCCCCAAAAAATTAATCTCCGTCACGCCAAATTGGCATTTCACCGGGTTGATTATTAACCCGTGCTCCTCCAACCTCCGGAAAAACGTCGTGAGGTGGGTTTCGTGTTCGTCTTCGGACGCACTGGCTACCAGGATATCGTCCAGGTAGACGAACACGAATGGGAGATCGCGCAGCACTGCATCCATCATGCGCTGGAACGTCTGTGCCGCTCCTTTTAACCCGAATAGCATTTCTCCACACACAACATGACATTTGCATCACACTGCATTCAGCCCCCTATGTCCTTGACACCTTCCTGCTATCTCACCAGGAATCTCCTGAGCATTGTTCTTCCATGTTTATCCACTGTCTCTTGTTTGAGATGCTAAATAATCTGGCTCCCCCAAGGTTGCGCAGGAACTCGAATAGACCGAACGGAGTTATTACTGCTGTTTTGGGTACGCCCTCAGCGCGCACTGGGACTTGGTGGTAACCGCGGACCAGGTCTATCTTGGAAAAAATGCGTGCTCCGGCAAGGTGAACGGAAAAATCCTGTATGTGGGGAATTGGGTAGTGGTCGTGCGCTGTGGCGTTGTTCAACCTGCGGAAATCCCCGCACGGTCGCCACGAGCCCTCAGCCTTAGGGGCCATGTGTAGCGGGGATGCCCATGGGCTGTTTGAGCGCCTGATGATGCCCAACCTTTCCAGGTTGGCGAACTCCTCGCACGCTATGGCCAGTTTAGCTGCGTCCAGGCGCCGAGGTCTTGCAAAAACGGGCGGCCCTGTGGTGGTGATAAAGTGCTCCACCCCGTGTTTAGCGATGGCCGTGGAAAACGTCGGGACCGTGAGTGCTGGGAACTGAGTGAGCAGTGTGTGGAACTTACCGCCTGTAGCTGTGACGTTGGCTTGTGCTGTTGGCTGGGTCACTCGAGCTATACAGGGGAGAGTGTCAAAGGACAGTGCATTAACCAGGCGCCTGTTAGCAACATCAACCAGTAAACCATGTGCACACAGAAAATCAGCCCCCAGGATATGGTAATTCAGTGCTGCTACGACAAAAGTCCACTCATATGTACGGCCGTGTAGAGATAAGAGCAGAGTCCTCTCACCAAAGGTCTTAATATCCGAACTGTTTGCTGCCAACATCCCGGGGCTGCTAGGTCCTGCCAGCCGGTCAGCGTAGGTCGGCAGGATGAAACTCTTCTGGGCTCCGGTGTCCACGACGAAACGCCTCTCCGAGCGCGCATCCGTTAAGTAGAGCAGCTTGTTCTCTTCACCGAGGGTCGCAGCTGCTACCGACCCCCGGCCTTGGCGTTTTCCCGAGCGCTTGAATTGGCACGGGGGTGCACATCTGCGTGCCTTCTCTCCGAAGCAACGGTGGTAGAAACAGAGCGTGTCCCTCTGGTGCTCCTTGGCCCACGCTGCTGCTACCGTCGGTGGCTCCTCGCCTCCTCTGGTTGTCTCGCCGGGCTCCGCCGCTGCCGCGTTGACTGTGATCACCTCACCCTGGTGGTGAGGATGATCCGGTCTGCCTCCTGGACTAGCGCACGGTAGTCGCGCGCGGCCAGCAACGGCGGATTGGCCAGAACCACTCTCGCCACTGTCGGAAGGTTCCGGAGGAAGATATGGGCAAACAGAAAGTGCCCGTCGTCCGTGCCCATCAACGCCAGCATCTTCTCAATCAGGTCTACGGCCGAACCATCTCCTAACTCGGTACGCGTCAGGAGCCTCTCCCCTCTCTCACAGTCCGAGAGCGTGTAGCGCTGGATGAGCGCAGCCTTGAACGCCTCATATTTGCTGCTGGCTGGTGGCTGATCGAGCAGGCTCGCTACCTGCTGAGCTGTGCAGACGTCCAGCGCTGTGACCACATGGTAGAATCTGGTGTTGTCTGCCGTTACTCCCTGAGGGTGAACTGGGCCTCGGTGTGGTGGAACCAAGAGCGCGGGTTGTGCTGCCAGAAATCCGGTAGCTTGACTGAAACCGCACACGCGTGGCTGGAGGTTCCAGTCCAGGCTGTCTGTGGAATAGCTGCCACCTTTTTTTTTTTTTTTCCTCTCGGCGCCACACCAGTCGGCTGCCTTTTGCAACAGCGGCTCGATTCCGAGTTTTTTTTTCCCTTCCTCTCTCTTTTGATCACTTTTTTTTTTTTCACCCCACTTATATCACGGACACACAGATCATCCCAAATGTCTCCTGAGCCGGTGGACGGAGCCACTGTTTATAGCAGGATACGATATAACAGGGAAGAGCTGCTAGCATTTAACCGCCACCCGGTCCCACTGGAAAAACTCGACATACTGAGAGAACTGAGGCGAAAACGCCGCGGCTGCCGGGCTGGAGTAAGGCGGAGGACAAAAAATATAAGGTACAGACCCTCCCTTCCATCTGTTGTCATGGGAAATGTACGGTCGATACTGGGAAAGTTAGATGAGCTAGCGGCTATCTCCTGTTATGATAGCACTTACCGGGAGTGCTCTCTCCTTTTGTTTACTGAGACGTGGCTAACTGAACTAGCAGCAGATGCTAACATTGAGCTGGAGGGTTTTCACACGATACGAGCTGACCGAACACCAGAGAGTGGCAAAACTAGGGGCGGTGGAGTGATCATGTATGTTAACAACAACTGGTGCAGACCGGGACATATCACTGTTAAACAACGACACTGCAGCAAAGACATTGAGTTGCTAGCTGTTAGCATGAGGCCTACATATCTCCCGAGAGAACACTCACACGTGATCTGCATTGTTGTTTATGCAAATCCGACGGCGAACGCTGGGACAGCGCGTGACGTCATCCATTCAGTAACCAGCAGGCTGCAGACAGAACACCCAGATGCTCTTCTCCTCATCTCAGGCGATTTCAACCACGTTTCACTGTCTCCCATTCTGCCCACTTTCACCCAGTATGTCACATGCCACACTAGAGACAATAAAACACTGGATTTGTTCTACGCAAACACTAAGGAGGCGTACACCTCATCACAACTCCCCCCACTTGGGAGATCGGATCACAACTTGGTTCATCTCCGACCGGTGTACAAACCCCTAGTGCACAGACAACCTCCGGCCATGCACACTGTGGAGTTATGGTCTGAGGAGACAATGGACACTCTAAAGGACTGTTTTGAAGCCACTGCCTGGAAGCAGCTCTGCGATCCACATGGTGAGGACATCGATGGCCTCATTCACACCTTCACGGGCTACCTCAGCTTCTGTGTGGACAAATCCGTTCCCACCAAGACCATATGGCGTCACTCAAACAACAAACCCTGGATCAACCCTGAGATAAAAACACTTCTGAGAGAGAAGAAGAGGATCTTCAGGTCGGGGAACAGGGAGATGCTGAAGTCCGTACAGAGGGAGCTGAGGAGAAAGATCAGAGAAGGCACGGACAGCTTCAGGAAGAAGATGGAGGACAAGCTGCAACAGAGCGACATCAGCGGGGTCTGGAGAAACCTCAAAACCATCTCGGGGCTCCAGAATACCTCCCCCCAGGCCACGGGGGGCAGGGAGTGGGCGAACAACCTGAATCTGTTTTTCAATAGATTTGACCAACCGCCCTCCCCCCTGTCTGCACAACAACCACTGCTGCCTCTAAGAAACTTGCTGCCTCCTGCTACCCACTCCCCACTCCACCGACACCCCCCCCCACTCCCAACACACAGCCCCCCATCCTGACCCTGACCAAGACCCAGGTGAGGACGGAGCTGAGGAAGATCAAGGCGAGGAAGGCGTCGGGACCGGACGGCATCAGCGCAAAGCTCCTCAAGTCCTGTGCAGACCAGCTGTGTGGGATTGTGACGTATATCTTCAACATGAGCCTGAAACTGGGGAGGGTACCACAGCTGTGGAAAACATCTTGTGTGGTACCTGTACCAAAAACTTCCCACCCCAAAGACCTGAACAGCTTCAGACCGGTGGCCTTGACGTCCCACTTGATGAAGACCCTGGAGAGACTGCTCCTTGCTCATCTCCGCCCCCTGGTGGAACCAGCGATGGATCCACTCCAGTTCGCCTACCAGCATGGCATTGGGGTGGAGGATGCGGTGATCTTCCTCCTTCACCGTTCTCTGTCCCACCTGGAGAAGCCCGGGAATATGGTGAGGATCATGTTCTTTGACTTCTCCAGTGCTTTCAACACCATCCAACCGATGATCCTGAAGGACAAGCTGCTGCGCGCAGGGGTGGACCAGCACCTGTCATCATGGATCCTGGACTACCTCACGAACCGGCCTCAGTTTGTGAGAACCCGGGACTGTGTTTCCGACACGATCATCAGTAGCACGGGGGCCCCCCAGGGAACGGTGCTGGCTCCCTTCTTGTTCACTCTTTATACTGCGGACTTCTCACACAACACAACACATTGCCATCTACAGAAGTTCTCTGATGACTCTGCGATCGTTGGTCTCATCTCCAGCGGAGATGAGGCTGAGTACAGAGGGCTTATCCAGGACTTTGTGGACTGGTGCCATCGGAACTGCCTCCAGATCAACGCGAGGAAAACTAAGGAGCTGGTGGTGGACTGCCGCAGGCATGGGCAGCCCCTCACAGCACCAGTAAATATACAGGGAACAGACATCGAGATGGTGACATCCTACAAGTACCTGGGTATTCATCTGAACAATAAACTAGACTGGTCACACAATACTGACGCACTCTACAAGAAGGGACAGCGCAGGCTGTTCCTGCTGAGGAGACTCAGGTCTTTTGGTGTACAAGGGGCGCTGCTGAAGTCATTCTATGACACGGTGGTGGCATCAGCCATCACTTTTGGAGTGGTCTGCTGGGGCAGTGGCATTACTGCAGCCGATAGGAAGAGACTGAACAAACTGATTAAGAAAGCTAGCTCTGTCCTGGGGCAACGACTTGATCCGATGGAGGAGATAGGAGAGAGAAGGACGGTGGCTAAACTGTCATCTCTGCTGGAGTCCGAGTTCCACCCTATGCAGGACATACTGGATGCACTGAGGAGCTCATTTAGCAGCAGACTACATCATCCCAGGTGCACAACCGAGAGGTTTCGTAGGTCCTTCCTACCAACGGCTGTCAGACTGTACAACCTAAGCAGGGCTGCTCGCAGAGATAGCAAAAAGACGTAACAAACTAATAGTTTTTTTTTTTTTTTTTTTTTTTGAATGCAAAAGATGCAATAGACTTACACAATGGTCCTCTCCGGCATACAACTAGGAACATACCGGTCGCTATGGAGGGTGAGAATATGTATGGGCACATAATCATACCATGTAGGATAACTAAATAGACGGTTATGCTGTTTCATCCCACCTAGCAACAATGCTCTGCACTGTGTGTGTTTATATATTTACATATTTATTCCATCTAGCTACAATGCTCTGCACTGGGTGTGTTTATATTTATATATCTATATATTTATTCCATCTAGCTACAATGCTCCGCACTGTGTTTTTATATATCTACATATTATTCCATCTAGCTACATTGCTCCGCACTGTGTGTGTTTATATACTTGCATATTTATTCCACCTAGCTGCAATGCTCCATACTGTGGGTGTTTATATATTTACATATTTATTCCATCTAGCTACAATGCTCTGCACTGTGTGTTCATATATTCATATATTTATTCCATCCAGCTACAATGCTCTGCACTGTGTGTCTGTGTGTGTGTGTGTGTATATATATATTTTATAGTAATATGTACATATGTATATTAGCTGCTCTTGCTTGCTTGTTTTTTTCTTGCCTTCTGATTGTTGCTCTGAGTGTTGCTATCCCTGTGCTGTTGCAATCCTGGAATTTCCCCGTTGTGGGACTAATAAAGGCTTATCTTATCTTATCTTATCTTACCTCGCTGTAGTTTCCTGACCGGGCCGGCTCCGGGGGTCTTGCCTCGTGTTCCATAATACGTCTTGGGTCACCAGTGTGGAGTGTGTGAAATAAGAGTCGGGCTCATGGCACACAGTTTATTACACACTTCACATCTCTCTAGCACAGAACAGACTGAACATTTCAGCAGGCACTCTCCTCTTGAGTTTCATGGCATTTCCCCACACACAACATGACATTTGCATCACACTGCATTCAACCCCCTACGTCCTTGACTCCTTCCTGCTATCTCGCCAGGAATCTCCTGAACATTGTTCCCATGTTTATCCACTGTCTCCTGTCTGAGATGCTAAATAATCTGGCTCCCCCAAGGTGCTAAAAAACATTATTTTAACTTTTTATTTTATTTTTATGTTACTTTTATTTCTGTTATTATATTTTGTTATTTTTGTTTTGTTTTCATATTTTATGTTTTGTTTTTATACAAGCTGCAATAACTCATATAGCAATGACACATACACTCACCGGCCACTTTATTAGGTACACCATGCTAGTAACGGGTTGGACCCCCTTTTGCCTTCAGAACTGCCTCAATTGTTCGTGGCATAGATTCAACAAGGTGCTGGAAGCATTCCTCAGAGAGTTTGGTCCATATTGACATGATGGCATCACACAGTTGGCACAGATTTGTCGGCTGCACATCCATGATGCGAATCTCCCGTTCCACCACATCCCAAAGATGCTCTATTGGATTGAGATCTGGTGACTGTGGAGGCCATTTGAGTACAGTGAACTCATTGTCATGTTCAAGAAACCAGTCTGAGATGATTCCAGCTTTATGACATGGCGCATCATCCTGCTGAAAGTAGCCATCAGAAGTTGGGTACATTGTGGTCATAAAGGGATGGACATGGTCAGCAACAATACTCAGGTAGGCTGTAGCGTTGCAACGATGCTCAATTGGTACCAAGGGGCCCAAAGAGTGCCAAGAAAATATTCCCCACACCATTACACCACCACCACCAGCCTGAACCATTGATACAAGGCAGGATGGATCCATGCTTTCATGTTGTTGACGCCAAATTCTGACCCTACCATCCGAATGTCGCAGCAGAAATCGAGACTCATCAGACCAGGCAACGTTTTTCCAATCTTCTATTGTCCAATTTCGATGAGCTTGTGCAAATTGTAGCCTCAGTTTCCTGTTCTTAGCTGAAAGGAGTGGCACCCGGCGTGGTCTTCTGCTGCTGTAGCCCATCTGCCTCAAAGTTCGACGTACTGTGCGTTCAGAGATGCTCTTCTGCCTACCTTGGTTGTAACGGGTGGTTATTTGAGTCACTGTTGCCTTTCTATCAGCTCGAACCAGTCTGGCCATTCTCCTCTGACCTCTGGCATCAACAAGGCATTTCCGCCCACAGAACTGCCGCTCACTGGATATTTTTTCTTTTTCGGACCATTCTCTGTAAACCCTAGAGATGGTTGTGCGTGAAAATCCCAGTAGATCAGCAGTTTCTGAAATACTCAGACCAGCCCTTCTGGCACCAACAACCATGCCACGTTCAAAGTCACTCAAATCACCTTTCTTCCCCATACTGATGCTCAGTTTGAACTGCAGGAGATTGTCTTGACCATGTCTACATGCCTAAATGCACTGAGTTGCCGCCATGTGATTGGCTGATTAGAAATTAAGTGTTAACGAGCAGTTGGACAGGTGTACCTAATAAAGTGGCCGGTGAGTGTATATCTTTATTGTATCCTTAATACACACATGGACAAAATTGTTGGTACCCCTCTGTTAATGAAAGAAAAACCCACAATGGTCACAGAAATAACTTGAATCTGACAAAAGTGGTAATAAATAAAAAGTCTATGAAAATTAACCAATGAAAATCAGACAATGCTTTTGAATTGTGGTTCATCAGAATTATTTTAAAAAACAAACTCATGAAACAGGCCTGGACAAAAATGATGGTATCTTTAACTTAATATTTTGTTGCACAACCTTTTGAGGCAATCACTGCAATCAAATGATTTCTGTAACTGTCAGTGAGACTTCTGCACCTCTCAGCAGGTATTTTGGCCCATTTCTCATGAACAAACTGCTCCAGTTGTCTCAGGTTTGAAGGGTGCCTTCTCCAGAAGACATGTTTCAGCTCCTTCCACAGATGTTCAATAGGATTTAGATCAGGGCTCGTAGAAGGCCACTTTAGAATAGTCCAATGTTTGGCTCTTCGCCATTCTTGGGTGTTTTTAGCTGTGTTTTGGGTCATTATCCTGTTGCAAGACCCATGACCTGCGACTGAGACCAAGCTGTCTGACACTGGGCAGCACATTTCTCTCTAGAATACCTTGATAGTCTTGAGATTTCATTGTACCCGGCACAGATTCAAAACACCCTGTGCCAGATGCAGCAAAGCAGCCCCAGAACATAACAGAACTTCCTCCATGTTTCACAGTAGGGACAGTGTTCTTTTCTTGGTATGCTTCATTTTTGTATCTGTGAACACAGAGCTGGTGTGCCTTGCCAAAAAGTTCCAGTTTTGTCTCGTCTGTCCACAGAACATTCTCCCAGAAGCTTTGTGGCTTGTCAACATGCAGTTTGGCAAATTCCAGTCTGGCTTTTTTATGATTTGTTTTCAACAGTGGTGTCATCCTTGGCTGTCTCCCAGGAAGTCCACTTTGGCTCAAACAACGACGGATGGTGCGATCTGACACTGATGTACCTTGACCTTGGAGTTCACCATGAATGTGTTTAGAGGTTGTTCTGGGCTCTTTTATTACCATTCGTATTATCCGTCTCTTCTGTAGGGAGCTTGAAATAAGGAAGCGAAGTGATTTTAGAAATCAGGTTTATTGTCGACTTCCAATCCCCAACATGTCTCATCTCAATGCAGAAGCAGAAAAGAGGCTGAGCGCAGTCAGACCTTCATACTTATACCTCACATAACAAAAGCCGACATCACACATCCTTGTTATCTCCTTCCATTGTCCTCTCATTCCTCCACCTGACCTTGGGGGGTCAGGAAGTCCATTCAGGTCTCCACCGCTGCGTCTCCGACTCCTCGTTGATCTCTGCCGGTGGTCTAGACCTATTGTCCTGCTCTGAGACATGAGGTCATTCTACATATGCAATCTCTAAACATTCCTCTTGTGTCTATACATATGTAGGCATGGATATATGAACAGTATAAGCCACATCACCCCCCAAACGTCTAAGAAAAGGACAATACAATTAAGTTCACAGCCTATCGTAACATCCGTGACATACTATACCGTTATTCACATCAAAAGGAAAAGAGGAAAAAAAAAAAATATCCTCAGCAGCCACGCCAACCTTCAAGCTATACGGCTTGATCATGTTAAAAATTCAGTGATAACAGCAACAGTCTAGTCTATGTCATATGTCAGCCCTAAAACTGCTACGGCAAACTTCGACAGCATAGCTTAAAACCCCTTGTCAATTTTACATCAGTCTATGTGTAGTCTGGGTTTCAATCTTCTCCCAAATCTGCTGTACGCCTGCCTCGGCGTCCTGGTGGCGCCGTCCTGTAAGGAATCTGCAGCTTGGGGTGAAGGGTGGTTATTTGGTCCCCGCGGGGGGGGGGGGGGGGGGCGGAGGTGTGTCTCTTGGGGGGTCTACCCCGTCGAGGTGCTCTCGCCACCCGTGCAGGTTCGTCGCTCAACATGAAGGCAGGCTTAAGTCTGTCAATGCTGACTGTTTCTTCTCTGTCCCCTAAATCAAGCACAAAATGCTTATCACCAGGTTCCAGCACTCTATATGGTCCATCATATGGTGGGCGGAGGGTTGGTTTTAAAGCTTCGTGCCTAACAAAAATGAACTCGGCATTTTTCAAAGCTTGGGGAACAAAAACCCGCGGAAAAGAGTGATGTATGGTTCCGGGGAGCGTGTCCGGTCCCGTGCTGCTTAGGGGCCTCAGGGCTGGGAGGCGCCCGGGTTCTGGATGTTCTGGTAAGAACTCACCCGGGAGCCTGAGAGGTTGTGCTAAAACTAATTCTGCCGGGGAGGCGTCTAGATCCTCCTTAGGCGCAGAACGCAACCCCAATAAAACCCACGGAAGTTTGTTTACCCAATCTGCATCCGTCAGTGAGGCCCTGAGGGCGGCCTTTAAAGATCTATGAAAACGCTCGCATAAACCGTTAGCCTGAGGGTGATACGCGGTGGTGCGATGAATTGTCACTCCTAAGCTGCTGGCCATGGCTGACCAGAGCTCTGAGACAAATTGAGGCCCCCTATCGGACGTGATGTCCGACGGGACACCGAAACGTGCCACCCAGGTTGTTAAAAAAACGCCAGCGGGACCGCTTCTGGCCAGCGTGTGGTCAAGGCTACCATTGTTAAAAGGTGTGTGAACCCCTGGGACGATGGTAGTGGGCCCACGAGGTCGACGTGTACGTGGTCAAACCTCCTGGCCGGGATTCGGAAGTGTTCCAGAGGGGCTTTTGTGTGCTTGTGAATTTTGGCGCGTTGGCAAGACATGCAAGATCTCGCCCACTCCTTTACGTTTTTACACAGGCCTGGCCAAACAAACTTCTCCGCGACCATTTTCACTGAGGCGCACACCCCTGGGTGTGCGAGGGAGTGCACTGAGTCAAAAACGCGGCGACGCCACGCAGCTGGGACTATCGGGCGAGTTCGACCGGTTGACACGTCGCAGATTAGGGGGGGCACACCGTCACGCAAACCCCTTTCCTCCAGCCTTAACCCTGTTGGTCCAGACTGGAGCGCGCGCACGTCCGCGTCACTGCTTTGTTCCGCTGCCATGGCCGCGTAATCTATCCCTACGTGAATTGGGGCCGCGTACGTGTCCGCGTTGGCCATGTGCTCTGCGGCTGCGGTAGTATAATCTGCTTCCGCGTGCCCTGACGATGTCACGGCGCGGGAGAGGCAATCTGCCACCAAATTAAGTTTGCCTGCTACGTGTCGAATGTCTGTGGTAAACTCTGAAATTGCGGCCAGCTGCCTTTGTTGCCGGCCCGACCACGGTTCTGAAATTTTAGACATCGCAAAAGTGAGTGGTTTGTGGTCGACAAAAGTCGTGAAGCGCCGCCCTTCCAGCCAGACCTGGAAATGGCGGATGGATAAATGAAGCGCTAGCAGCTCTCTGTCAAAAGTGCTGTATTTGCGCTCGGTTTCGTTTAAAGATTTGCTAAAAAATGCTAGCGGTTGCCAAGTTCCGTCAACATGTTGTTCCACGACCGCCCCTATGGCCAGGTTTGAAGCATCTGTGGTAAGCGCTATGCGGGCCGAGGGGTCGGGGTGGACCAACAATGCGACATCCGCTAGTGCTCTTTTTACTTCCGCGAACGCGCGTTCCCGCTCCAGGGACCATTCAACCGCATTGGAGGGCTTTTGTTTTCTGAGCGCGGCATATAGGGGCTGCATGAGTTGAGCTGCGCGGGGGAGGAAATGGTTGTAAAAATTTACCATTCCTAAAAATTCCTGCAGCGATCTGACCATTTGTGGTCGGGGGAAATTTGCTACTGCGCGCATTTTGTCCAGTAATGGGACTGCCCCTTCTGGTGAAACTCTGTGTCCCAAAAAATCAATCTGTGACACGCCAAATCGGCATTTGGCTGGGTTAATTATTAACCCGTGCTCTTCCAGCCTCTGAAAAACCGTAGTGAGGTGTTATTCGTGTTCTTCCTCAGACGTGCTGGCTACCAGAATATCGTCGAGGTAGACGGACACGAAAGGGAGGTTGCGTAACACAGCGTCCATCATACGCTGAAAAGTTTGTGCAGCGCCTTTGAGGCCAAAAGGCATTCGCAAAAATTCAAAAAGACCAAAAGGCGTTATTACGGCCGTTTTAGGGACATCTTCAGGTCGGACCGGAACTTGGTGGTGGCCGCGAACCAGGTCTATTTTAGAAAAAATGCGCGCACCTGCCAGTTGTAGTGAAAAATCCTGAATGTGAGGGATTGGGTAGCGGTCATGTGCTGTAGCATTGTTTAATCTGCGATAATCACCGCAAGGTCTCCAGGAACCGTCGGTTTTCGGGACCATATGCAGTGGCGAGGCCCATGGGCTTTTCGAGCGCCGAATAATGCCCAGTTTTTCCAGGCTGGCGAACTCGTCGCGTGCTATTGCGAGCTTGGTCGCGTCTAAGCACCGAGCTTTAGCGAACACAGGTGGGCCCGTTGTGGGAATGAAGTGTTCCACCCCGTGTTTCGCTACTGTTGCCGAAAATTTGGGAACTGTGAGTGCTGGAAATTGGGTGAGGAGTTGGTCAAACTTACCTCCTGCTGTGGCGACGCTGGCCTGCATGGGTGGTGGGGACACTCGAGCTGAACAGGGGATAGAAGAAAATGACAGTGCATTGATTAAGCGTCTGTTTGCAAGATCGACTAACAACCCATGTGCATATAAGAAATCAGCGCCCAACAAGTTAAAACTCACCGCCGCTATAATAAAGGTCCACCTATAGTTGCGGCCGTGTATGGACAGAGGCAGGGTTCTTTCACCAAAAGTATTGATGGTTGAGCCGTTAGCTGCCGTCGCTCCGTTTCCACGGGGTCCCGTTGCCCGGTCTGCGTAGGACAGGGTGATGAAGCTCACCTGAGCTCCGGTGTCAATGAGGAACTGTCTCCCGGAGTGTCCGTCAGTCACGTAGAGCAGCTTGTTTGTCTCGCCGAGAGCCGTAGCTGCTAACGGTTCCCGGCTTTGAAGTTTTCCCGAGCTCTTGAAACTGCAGGGGGGCACACATTTGTATGCCCTCTCGGCGAAGCGTCGATGGTAGTAGCAGAGGTCGTCCCGTTTGTTGCGCCTTGGTCGCATCGCTGCCATGGTGGGCAGGTTCTGCTCCATCGCAGTTCAACTCCTGCGGTGAGGAGCCGTTGCGCTTCTCGGGCTAGTGCGCGGAAGTCCTGCTGGGTCTTACATCGCATGTTGGCCAGGGTCCCTCTCATGTGCGTCGGAAGAGTGCTGAGGAAGATGTGTTGGAAGAGGAAGTTGTCGTTGTCTGCCTCCCTCAGCTGCAGCATGTCTTCCATGAGGGCCATCGGTCTGCGCCCCCCGTTGCCGTAAATCACCAGTATCCTCCCGGCTCTTTCCTCGGCCAAGGGAACGAAACTCTCGATGAGGGTCGCCTTCAGTTCCTTGTACTTGTCGTTGGCGGGCAGCTGCTGTATCACGCTCCGTGCGCATTGTGCTGTGGCGGCATCGAGTTTGGCGACGATGTGGTAGAATTTGGTTTCGTCAGCCGTCACCCCCGTGAGTGCAAACTGAGCCTCAGCCTGCTTGAACCACGAATTTGGATCATTCTGCCACAACTCTGGGAGTTTGACGGCGACGGCGCTTGCTTGGGCCGCCTCCGCCGAGTCTGTAGCGCGAGAACGCCTTTCCTCCTTTCTCACGACAGGGTTGGGGACAGTGCTTGCTTGGGCCGTCTCCGACGATTCTGCTGCAGGGGAACGTCTTTCATCTGTTCCCATGTCAGGGTTGGCGACGGCGCTTGTTTGGGTCGCCTCTGACGAGCCTGTAGCGGGAGAACGTCTTTCGTCCATTCTCATGTCTGGTCACCAATGTAGGGAGCTTGAAATAAGAAAGCGAAGTGATTTTATAAATCAGGTTTATTGTCGACTTCCAATCCCCAACATGTCTCATCTCAATGCACAGGCAGCAGAAAAGAGGCTGAGCGCAGTCAGACCTTCATACTTATACCTCACATAACAAAAGCCGACATCACACATCCTTGTTATCTCCTTCCATTGTCCTCTCATTCCTCCACCTGACCTTGGGGGGTCAGGAAGTCCATTCAGGTCTCCACCGCTGCGTCTCCGTCTCCTCGTTGATCTCTGCCGGTGGTCTAGACCTATTGTCCTGCTCTGAGACGTGAGGTCATTCTACATATGCAATCTCTAAACATTCCTCTTGTGTCTATACATATGTAGGCATGGATATATGAACAATATAAGCCACATCTTCCATTTTTCATCAAGTTTCCTCCTGCGGCCACGTCCAGGGAGGTTGGCTACAGTCCCATGGATCCTAAATTTCTGAATAATATGTACAACTGTAGTCACATGAACATCAAGCTGCTTGGAGATGGTCTTATAGCCTTTACCTTTAACATGCTTGTCTATAATTTTCTTTCTAATCTCCTGAGACAACTCTCTCCTTTGCTTCCTCTGGTCCATGTTTAGTGTGGTACACACCATGCCACCAAACAGCACATTGACTACTTGTCACCCTTTAAATAGGCCGACTGACTGATTACAAGTTTATAGACACCTGTGACGTTAATTAGAGGACACATCTTGGTTGAACATGTCCCTATGGTCAGATTATTTTCAATCTTTTCTAGGGGTACCATCATTTTTGTCCAGGCCTATTTCATGAGTTTGTTTTTTAAAGTAATTCTGTTGAGCCACAATTCAAAAGCATTGTCTGATTTTCACTGGTTAATTTTCATAGATTTTTTTATTTATTACCACTTTTGTCTGATTCAAGTTATTTCTGTGACCATTGTGGGGTTTTCTTTCATTAACAGAGGGGTACCAACAATTTTGTCCACGTGTCATTTTGATTTTAATGTTTTTTATCACTGATTACTTTTATCATTATTTAATAAGTTTTACTGTTCCATTTTTCCTCCTAAAAGACTAAAATGACAGGCGGGGCCTGGGGCAGCAGGGCCAATGGCGGACTTTCCCCATCACTAGCTAATTAGGGTCTGTTGCACATCAATGCACTGGAGCTTAGCATAACTACCAGATGAGGTTTTAGATGTCATAACTTGTTATCACTTTTCATTTATGATGCCTTGCATGGCATTAAAGGGGGAAAATGATGGAATAATTTTGTATTCTTTATTTTTTGGTACCTCAGAGTCTGTGTGAAGTGTGTAGAAGGTCGGACAGCTGGACACTTATCTGTTTGTTCTCATACGAATGTTCTGTACTGTTATGATTATGTCTGAGGAAGGAGATGGCTTGAAAAAACCAGCCTGAACCACAATCGTCTCAAGGACAGTTTTGAGATAACAGGATGCTTAAAGACTGAAAGTTGTGTATGTGATTCAGAACGAATTCCAGAGGCTACTCTGAGTGTATCACTTATTGTTCTCCACTGATCAGTGCAAATTAAATTTGCTGAAATTGTAATCTGCCTAATTCTTTGACTGAAGGTTGAAGAGAATTTTTCCAACATATATACACACAGTCATGAAAAAATTTTGACAGCCCTCAAAATATTCAGTTCTTTATTAAGAAATGTTCACATATCTATGTCTAACCTTGTTTTTGTTTTTATTTGCATTTCTTAGCATTTATTTTAGCCATTGTAAGTGGGAATGAATGTCGGGGTGTCCTAAAATAGATGGGGGGGTGTTCTAATTTATTCCTTACTATTTGTTTAGAATTATTTTTTATAGAAAATTTGAAAAAAAAATAATTCATTTTTGATTGTTTAGTTGTTTTATGTGAATCTCTTTGCATTTTTAACATTGATATTAACCTCTTGCACTCCGTTGTACCGCAGACGGGCAAGTCTCTGCATCCCAGAGCGCACGAGGGCGCAGGAGAGCGCACTGAAAAAAAAAAAAAAGTCCTTCCACTACAGACACAGCCGCGAACAGATCGGATATGATTGACCTCTCATTCGACTAAGAGCCTTGAATTGGGTTTCTGAAACCTTGAAGAACCAATGACTGAAAACCTAGCAAGAAGGACCCGCCTACCAAGGCTGTGAATGCAGTGAGCCAATTGAAGCAGAGAAGTTCGCGAGTTGTTTTTTTTAAGGCTAGGTGAAGAGAGACTGCTGCAGCAGATCAAAAAAGGACCCGCAGGAAGAGCCCACAGACCCAGCAGCACGGAGACCATCCACAAATGCAACCTGTGTGACAGCCACTGCCATTCACGCATCGGCATGTTCGGCCACAGGTGGTGCTTATTTTGTTTTTGTTCCAGCAGATTAGACGTTATGATTTCTTCCATGGTCATAGACCGACGGAGGCTGACGACGAAGGCTGAGTGACACACACGTGTTCGCCAGTCTTTTTTAAATTACTACTGTTATTTGTTTTGAAAAATCGTTCGCCAAAAACCGCAATCATGGAAGCACAAAACCGCAATAATGGAATTATGTTTTGATCGGGTCGCAAGACCAGAACCACGAGCGGACCAGCGTCGCGTTCGTCTGACAGTGAGGAAGAGAAGTTCGCCAGGACACTGCTTTGAAGAGGTAAGGTGTTATAAGCCAAATTATTTTTTATCCCTGAAAATTGTAATCAAAAATGACTTTTGACCGATTGGTAAATTACAACTGTGTGGCACACGATGTCCGAAGTGCGTGCGCCGCAGTACACAGTTTGTTCGCCGCCTCCGGACCATGAATGCACCCCCCGCCGCTACTATTCTGTAGCGGGGGGGGAGGGGGGGGGCGGTGACTGCGCTGCTGTGGCCACATCGCCACATCCGAGTGTAATCCGTCATGTAGCGATGGCCGATCTCTGGCCTCTGTAGTGGGGGGACAACCCCCCCCACACACACACACACAGTAGCGAGGGGGGGGAAGCTGCGGTGACTGCGCTGCTGTGGCCACATCGCCACATCCGAGTGTAATCCGTCATGTAGCGATAGCCGATCTCTGTCCTCTGTAGCAAGGGGGGGGGGGGACAATCCCCCCACACACACACACAGACACAGCCCTGAGTGTGACCTTTCATTAGAGCCCAAAATGAAGCTTCTACACTGAAGCATTCAAAAGTTACAGACGTTTTTCCAAACTGTGCCATTTGGCACAGTTCCAAAACACCTGGGAACTACCTGAGAACAAAGCTGTGTAATATATTCATTTTTTGTGGTATTGTTACAAAATTTGGACCTCAGCTGGATCACTTGGTTCTACATTTTCCAGCCCGGATCTTTTTTTTTTTTTCCATACACACACATAACTCCACCCACCATCACACATGCCCACCTACACAAACACACAACCCCACCTGCCCACTCAACACACACCCACTTCCACATCCGCTCATACACAAGCCTACACTCACACACCCCCTCCCCCACCCGCAGACCCCCGTGAATGGGGAGGGCAACTCAGGATGCGGGCACCAGCCCCTGGGTGGCACCCGGGCCCCAGGAAACACACGACCCCACCACGCAAGGATGCATCAGGGACAACCCCCACCGCCGGCACACACCCGACCCCGGCCCGGGGCGGGGGGACGCCCCCCCAGCACCAGGGGCCCAGGGCCAGACCCAGACCCCCCACGAGGGGCAAGGCCAGCCGGCTAGGGGCCACAGCCCAACCCCCCCCGACCCACCCCACAGCCCCCCCACCAACCCCCCCCCCCCCACCAGGGCCAGACAGACGGCCACCCCGGAGCAGGCCCCCCGGACACCTGCGGTTGGGGCGCAGCCAGCCGCCAGAGGTGCCATGGAGAGTGAGTCACTGCCCGCCACCCCTCAGATTATAGAATTAATAAGCGGGGACCAGAGAGAATTGAATTCCGCCTATTGATTATTTGAGGAGGCTGACATTCTTTCCAGGCTAATATAATCCAATAGTAAGTTATTATAGTAAGTCGTGCATAAGTTATTTCTTGTTTTCCAGTTCATGAGGATAGCTTTCTTTGCGATGCATAAGGCAGTGAGAACCATGTGTGACATCCTTGCATCTATATTTATTTCACTTAAATCACCTAATATGCAAAGTGTAGGTGAGGGTGGGACACTATACCCAAGCCATGCCGACAGGTCTTCACATGTCTTCTGCCAGAACTTTTGAACCGTTGCACAGGACCACATAGCATGCATATAGCTATCCGGGACATTGCTAGTACAGTGAGGGCAGATATTTGTGTGACTCAGGCCCATTTTGAACATCCTTTGTCCTCTATAATGAATTCTATGTAGAACTTTATATTGTATAAGTTGTAAGTTAGAGTTTTTAGTCATCTTAAAAGTGTTTAAACATATTTGTGTCCAGAAACTTTCCTCCTTATTAATCGATAAGTCTGTCTCCCATTTTGATATTGGAAGAGATACGGACTCATCCAACTTTGATAATAGTCTATATATTTTCGATATCAATTTTGTGGAACGGAGATTTAGAAACTCTGCCACCTTAACTGGTACTTCTAAATCTGTCTGATTAAGATTAAATCTTGCTTTTATTATGGATTTAAGCTGTTGGTATTCAAAATACTTTTTATCACTGATTTCATGTTGTGATACTAGATCCTGAAATTGGATAAAATTTCCACCTTGAATAAGATGTTCTAAGTTGTTTATTCCCTTCTCTTGCCATAGTGGAAATTTTAATGTCCTCTTTTGTTGCAGGATATCAGGATTATTCCAAATGGGCGTGAGTTTACAGGGGACAAGTGAAGACCCTGTTATTTTTAAAAATTTCCACCAAGCCGTCAGAGAGGAACTAATATTAATACTTTTAAAACACTCATGGCATTTAATAGAGGAACTTATAAAAGGTAAGTCAGAGATATTTAGCGACCCACAGAGAGCCTGTTCAGCTTCTAACCATGGGTTCCCTAATGGGGTTGATTTTGTCCATTTTGAAACGAACTGCAATCTATTGGCTAAAAAGTAATTAAAAAAATTTGGTAAATCTAAGCCTCCGCACTCTTTCACTTTTTGGAGGGTTTTTAAACTAATCCGTGATGGTTTATCCTTCCATAAAAATTTACTTATATTTGAGCCTAGAGACTTAAACCAGGCCATTGATGGTTGGGTAGGGATCATTGAGAACAAATAGTTAATTTTAGGAAGGACCATCATTTTAATGGTTGCGACTCTTCCCATTAATGATAAAGGTAGTGTCCTCCAGCGCGTAAGATCGTCTTGTATCTTTTTTAAAAGGGGGATATGATTTAGTCGCAATAATTCTGAGAGCCTGGGAGAAATATCTATTCCTAAATATTTAACATTCCCTGATTGTATCGGAATAGTAGATGTATTTGGGAAATTGCAATTTATGGGTAAAGCTATTGATTTTACCCAGTTAATAGAGTAGTCTGATAATGATGAAAATTTATCAATGAGCGCCACTGTCTGAAGAAGAGATCTTTCTGAGTTTTCAAGGAAAATCAATACATCATCAGCATAAAGACTTATCTTATGTTCCTTTTCTCCAGTTTGAATACCTCTGATATCAACATTTTGTTGTATGGCTGCTGCTAATGGTTCAATAAAGATGGTAAAAAGTGAGGGAGAGAGTGGACACCCCTGCCTAGTACCTCTCTGAAGATTAAAGCTTCGGGAAGTCTGATCATTTGTTGGGACAGATGCAACTGGACATCTATATAGTGTTTTAACCCAGTTTATGAAAGATGAACCAAACCCAAACTTGTTTAACACCATAAAAAGAAATTTCCAGTTAACCCGGTCAAAGGCTTTCTCTGCATCCAGGGAAAAGATTGTAGTTTCTACATTATTGATCTTGCAGTAGTCTATTAAATTAAATACCCTGCGTGTATTATCAGCCGAGTGCCTACCCTTGATAAAACCTGTTTGATCTGGGTGTATAATAAACGGAATTATCCTCTCCAGTCTTTTGGCGAGAGCTTTGCAAATTATTTTGAGATCGACATTCATAAGCGAGATGGGACAGTAGCTGGATGGAAGCATGGGTTCTTTTCCAGGTTTAAGGAGCAGGATAATACTAGCCAAATTCATATTCGGAGGAATTACATTATCTTCTTTGATTTGGTTCACCATTTTAAAAAAAGTAGGTGCCATCACAGGCCAAAATTCTTTATAAAATTCTACTGGAAAACCATCTGGTCCCGGGGCTTTGTTGTTTGGGATGTGCTTAAGTGCCTCCTGGAGTTCAGACACCTGAAAAGGTGCATCAAGAGCCGCAATCTGTTCATTATTTAATTGTGGTAGGTTAATATTGTCCAAAAATGTATTTATCTCTGAGTCCGATGGGTTAACCTGTGATGAGTAGAGATTTTCATAAAACTTTCTGAAGGAGTTATTTATTTCTTCAGGCACATGGGTAATATTTCCAGTCATATCCTTGATAGAATGGATAGTTGTTTTTTCTTTATTCAATCTAAGCTGTTTCGCAAGATATCCCCCCGATTTATTACTGTGTTCAAAATTCTCAAGATGCAGTCTTTGTATTAAAAACTGTGCTCTTTTGTTTGTAATGTCTTTTAATTCCAGCTTTAATTTTCTCAAATCGTTAAGTGCCTGTTCCTGTGGGGAAATGGCACAAGTTGTCTCCAGTGATTTAATCTTCTGTTCTAAATCCAGTATCAGTGCTTTTTCTTTTTTATTCTTGTATGAACAGTAAGAGATTATTTTACCTCGCATGACCACTTTTGCTGCTTCCCAAAGAACACCTGGGGATATTCCTGGCACATCATTATATTCCAGATATGATTCCCACTCTTTATTAAAATAATTAATAAAGTCTTCATCTTTCAGTAGTGATATATTAAATCTCCAGCTCCTAGTTTCCCTTGTAGCTTCCCTATTTACTAGTGTAAGAGAAACTGCATGATGATCACTAATAGCTTGATTTGAACATATTTCAGTGTCGATGATGTCCCTCACAATAGAGTTACTGGCTAAAAAGAAATCTAGACGTGAATATGAACTATGAACTGATGAAAAAAAGGTATATTCCCGAAGAGTTGGGTGAAGAGATCGCCATTCATCGCAAAGACCAAAATCATTCATGTACTGTTTGAGAGTGTCAGTAGCCAGCCATTTTCGGTAAACCCCCGATGTACTGAGCCTGTCGACTGCAGGGTTTAATACCAAGTTGAAGTCCCCTCCTATTATAAGTGTGGTGTCCAAGTGCTCAGAAAGAGAAGTGAAAAAAGTGTGAAAAAAGGATGGGTCGTCAACATTTGGGCCATAAACGCTTGCAATACATAGATCCAAATTTTGGACTGAAATTTTTAGTATTATAAATCTACCTTCTGGATCTATTATGGTGTTACTCATAACAAAGTGTATTCTTCTATTTACCAGTATAGCTACCCCCCTTTGCTTAGAATTAAAGCCGGCTGAGTACATATGGGGGAATTCTGGTGAGGTGAGCGCATCTACAGACGACTTAGAGACATGTGTCTCCTGCAGTAAAACAAAGTCTGCCTGTAGATCGTTCAATCGATTAAAAACTTTTAGCCTCTTCTCCCCGTTTCCAATTCCACGTATGTTCCACGTGACAAACTTAAATGAAGACATATTTTCACTAACTGGTTGTGTACTAAAGACTAACTAAATGTGTAAACTATATGTGCCTATGTGATATGTCTGTAATGTATGCATATATACTGTATGTATATACTGTATATGTTGTGTGTATACACCTATGCATATATAATTGGGTGTGCGCGCATGATGTCTCTGTGCCATTTGCCTGCAATTGCAGGCAAATGGGGTACATGTATTTCAAGTTATTTCCTATAAACCAGAAGTATGAGAAAAAACAGACATGAAGGTTAGTAAGTGGTGGAAAAATGCAGACAACATACAACAATGACCTAAAAACTTAAAAAAAAAAGACCTACAACAGACAAACAAACAAACAACAACCTCAACAACAAAGAAATAAACATTTTGACAAATGTTAACACATTAAACTGAAATCGAGTAAGAGACCTGCGCACAATCCCACTCTCTTTTCCACCTGTAGCTAAAAAAAAAAAAAAAAAAAAAAGGGCTTCCAGCCCGGATCTGAAGCTGTGTTAGCAGCAAGCATTTGTATCCAAAAAACACCCAGGCCAAATTTATTTTCTTCAAGTTCAGTATGTTTAGATGACTGTAACTCAGTGGCTGGAGCACTTAGAGAGATTATGACTGCTTTGCCAAAAAATTCAAAGTGTTTTCTTTTAAATGAGACCAACCCCATGAAGATGCTGCAAAGGGTTGAAGAACAGCTTTCGATTTACTTTGGGCACATTATTTTTTGGCGTTTTTAGGAAAATTGACCGGAGTGCAAAGGGTTAAATATCCATATGTCCAAATATGTTAAAAAAAAATAGGCTTATACAGGGAGTCCTTATTTTTTCACATGGCTGTATATATCTATATACTTGACAGATTTCTAATGCTCTTCTGATCTTTTTACAGAGGTGTGGACATCGCTGAAAGATCATTGAAAGTGAGAAAATGGCCAGATCTCTCAACAATCTCTGAATGATCTGTCAGCGATTGACAAGATCTCTCAATGATCTTCCAATTATCATGAGCCATCTCAACTTTTGGGGTCAAAAATTTGGCATTCATTGAAAGATCATTGAAAGATTGTTGGGAGCTCAATGAGATTGTTGCGTGGTCAAGGACAGCTCAAGGAGAATTCAACAATCTCATTGATCTCCCAATGATCTATCGACAATCCTTCAATGATCCCTCAGTGATCAATAATCATCACATTTTCCCCCCAAAGGTAGAGATTGCTGAGAGATCATTGAGAGATTGATGAGCTTCCCTTTGGAGATTGTTGAAAAGTTGTTTTGGACTGACTCAAGACTTTGAGGACTGTGGAGATCACTGAAGATCCTTGAGAGATCTTGGAGGTTGCTAAGAGATCATTGAAAGATTGTTTGGAGGTTTGGCCATTTCGTCACCACTCAGCGATCTCTCAACCATCTCCACCCCTGTGTAAAGGTGGTCATCATCACCATCATCATAGCAGTCTGTCATGGGAAACAATGACTGTTTCATTTAGGTCTGATCAGATTCCTCCACACAACTCTGTCCTTAGCCTTCTGCTGCCAGGAACTCCTGTCTATATCCAATTTCTTCAAGTTGCTTTTTACAGTGTCTTTAAATCTGAGCCTTGGTCTACCCTGATTGTGTTTGCCCTTGCATAACTGTGAGTAGAGTAACTGCCGAGGGAGACGCAAAGGTGGGAGATGAGGGAGACGTAAAGGTGGTATAATCAAGAAAAAGAAGAAATTAAATTAGCAGAACATCTGTAAATAAGGTTCAGTAGTGGTAGAAATAGGACATTTGTGCACTTTTAAAACTGAAGTTGACTAACACCCCTTTACAGTTAACAGTCATTCCTGTTACAACAACTGACATTACAAGAAACACAGGAATTTTGCATTGCTACAAGATGTTGCTTGTTCATGCTAGTTAACCATAAACTATCCTTTCACACAACTACCAAACAAGCACAGATCCATTCCCTCTCAGACATACTGTACATTAGAACTGATGTTTTGGAATAAACTGTCTGGTATAGGCAATGTAATCTTTCATTAAGGGGGGCAAATCTGGAAAATAAAAATGGTGGTTCTTGGTCGTACAATGAGAGAGGTCAAGACTGGTCATTTAACATTCTACACTCAAAAAATGAAACCTTGACTTTAATTTTTTCTCATCATTTTTTTTCTTGTTGACTTAACTTGAAAGGTTTGTGGTGGAACAATACATTACATTATGCACTGTTAACATGAGACATCATTACATTAACTTTATTAGAAAAATCCATTTTAAGTCAGAAAGCATGTATATTTTAGGTCAATTTAAACAGAATCATGAATGTAAAGTGAACAGTAATCGTAGTTCATTGTTTGAGTGTAAGAATGTCTGACAGTGTTTCTCCGTGAACCATAGAAACACCTTCGGGTGCCATTTCCTTCATTCAGCTTTAAGCGAGCAGAGATGAGACTCGGCAACAGAACAAACAATCAGAGACAGTGAAAGTGACTGAGATCAAACAAACATAGTAAGAATATTTTCTTTGCGTAGCGGGAAGGAACAAGTCTGCACCTGGGCAACCCAAAGCACACAGCCAAGATATCAAAGGAGTGGCTTCAGGACAATTCTGTGAATGTCCTTGAGTGGCCCAGCCAGAGCCCAGACTTGAACCTAATTGAACGTCTCTGGAGAGATCTGAAAATGGCTGTGCACTGACGCTTCCCACCCAACCTGATGGAGCTTGAGAGGAGCTACAAAGAAGAATGGGTGAATCTGCCCAAAGATAGGTGAGCCAAGCTTGTTGGCATCATATTCAAAAAGACTTGAGACTGTAATTGCTGTCAAAGGTACATCAACAAAGTAGTGAGCAAAGGCTGTGAATACTTGTGTACATGTGATTTCTTAGCTTTTTATTTTTAATAAATTTGCCAAAATCTCAAAAAAATGTTTTTTTCATGTTGTCATTATGGGGTATTGTGTGTAGAATTTTGAGGAAAAAATGAATTTAATCCATTTTGGAATAAGGCTGTAACATAACAAAATGTGGAAAAAGTGAAGTGCTGTGAATACTTTCTGGATGCACTGTATATATATAAAGAAAATGGGGCCAACATGGAATCCATGGACAAACCCACATGGGACTCATAAGACAGCCCACCTTGGGTGGGGCCCACATGGACATGCTGGCTGGGAAGTTGCCTTGAAAAGTTGAGATTTCTCAAGCGATTTGTTCTACGGTGTAAGACTCTGGTACTGGCACTCCGTCGTGAGCTGCAGAGGAGTGTAACAACACCACTGACTTTTGAAAGAAATGAAGAAAAATCTCTGAATTTCTGAGATGTTTCTTGTTTATGAAGCTCAGAAACAAAAGTCTCCTTTTCCATGCATGAACCAAGCATCTGATTTTGAACTTTTCCATTCGTGGAGTATTCCATTAGCTCTCCTTTACCTTCTTTTTCCAACATTGCTCTATTTCTGTCAGGACACCTGCTTTCTCATCCCATCTAGGTCTCTTTTCCTCACAACTGCGGCTTCCCTATTCTCAGCATTTCCATGTGCAGCCCACACGTCCCTCCGCCTCATACTCATCCATATCTCACTTGAGAGAGGTTGTGGCCTCATTTCTCATTTTCTTTCTTCCTCTTCCCTCACTCCATCTTTTCTGTGCTTTATCTGGGGTGTCACTGTGTTAGAATGTACAGTATTTGGAGCTAAATTATTCATTAGAGAACTGGAGGGCAATCAAAGCGGCTAGTGCTGCACCAGGAACAGCATGTGTGTGTGTGCTCAGTGTGTGGACACAGGCATGCTTCAGTTTTGTGTGTGCATGTGTCAGTATGGGAAAGGGAGAGTCGATAAGCAGGCTGGAAGAAAGAGATTACATAGAAACCCAAGGGAGCCTTGGATACAGCCCTGCAGCTCCCCCTTGCAGTCCAGAGGATGCAAATGTAAAAGTGGTGTGTGTTTGCTTGTATTGGTGGGGGGGGGGGTACAGCAGAGGGTGTGTGGGTGTGTGCCTGTCAGATGATGAAATCTCCTAATACAATCAATAGCACTTCTGCTGAAACATGATTTGGCAGCTGATACTTTCAGTAACCTTTCTACCCCGGGCAATTACAGTTCAGTCTTGTGGAGAAAAAGAAAGGAAAAAAAAAAAAAAGAATTCAGCAGCAGGAATGCCACTCATATTGTTGTGGCTTTTGAGTCTTTTTTCCATACTTTCTCCTCCCACACAGTAATGCTGTTTTATTTTTTTATAATGTTTAATCATCCATCCATCCATCTTCTTCCACTTAATCCTTTTCGGGTCGCAGGGGTCGGGGGGGGGGGGGAGGCTGGAGCCTATCCCACCTTCTTAGGGCGAGAGGCAGGGTACACCCTGGACAGATCGCCAGTCCATTGCAGGGCCAACACAGAGAGACAGACAACCATTCACTCTCACAGTCACACCTAAGGACAATTTAGAATCCCCAATTGATACCAATTAACCTAACTTGCATGTTTTTGGGATGTGGAAGGAAACCGGAGAAATCCCGGAGTAAACCCACGCAGACACGGGGAGAACATGCAAACTCCACACAGATCACTGTTGGTCGTGGGCTGGGATCGAACCCAGGATCCCCCGGCCAAGGGTGAGTTGCTGTGCTGCCGCAGTGCTAACCACTCTGCTACCGCGCTGCCCATGTTTAATCATTTTAAGTAAAAAAAAAACTTATAATGGGAGTGAAAGGAGAAGCTCTTCAACTTCTCCTTACACGCCATTAGCTTTTAAGGCTAAAAATATCTGAATATTTTCAGCTAGACCAACTATTTATCTATTAATATATTAAATTATACAACAGTTAGTTCCGACCGAGCAATATGATTGAACAACAGGGATTTCAGGAGTTACTATATTCCCCGAAAATCACACAAATGTTTCACTGAATACATATCACTCCGCTTCAGCTGCGTTTTTCTAATCTTTAAATTGATTTAAGTTAATATTTGTAGAGGAGCTTGAAATAAGGAGGCGATGTGATTCATAAACCAAAGTTTATTATCAGCTCCTCTAACAAGTCTCATCTAGGTGCAGCAGCAGAAGAAGTAAGAGAGCGAACACCTTCGGCTCTACGAACTTATACTCGCACATAACAAAAGACATGCATATCAAAAGCTGACATCCCTCACTATCTTAATCCCCTCTTTTGTCTTCGTACTCCTCCACCTGGCCCTGGGGGGTCAGGGCAACCCATCCGGTCTCCACCGCAGCGCCTCGGATGCTCTTTGATCTTCATTGGCGGTTGAGACCCTTTGTCCTGTTCTGAGGTGTGAAGTCGCTTTACATATGTAATCACTAAACACTCTTACATGCAACATATGTAGGTTATGGGATATATGATTAATATAGACCACAGCCCCCCCAAACGACTAAGAAAAGGACAATAGAAAAATTCACAGTTTAAGATAATTATTATGACATACTAACTGCTACACCTCTTGACACAGAAGAAACTTTCCAGCAGCCATGCTCCTAAGAGAGTTCAGTGGTAATCATAACAGCATAGTAATATCACAAGTCAGTCCTAAACTGTTACAGCACAATTAGTGAACAACTGTTGAGTAGTTTGCATCAGTCCCTGTGCCGTCTGGGTTTTAATCTTCTCCCGAATCTGCTGTGGGTCCGCTTGGGCGTCCTGGTGGGACCTTCCTGTAAGGAATCTGCAGCTTGGGGAGGAGAGTGATTATTTGTTCCCTGCAGGGGGGCTGAGTCTTTTCTCTTGGGGCGTCTACCCCGCCGAGGTGCTCTCGCCAACCGTGCAGGCTCGTCTCTCAACAAGAAGGCAGGTTTAAGTCTGTCAATGCTGACTGTTTCTTTTCTATCCCCAAAATCAAGCACAAAATGTTTATCACCAGGTTCCAGCACTCTGAATGGGCCATCGTATGGTGGGCGGAAGGTTGGCTTTAAAGCTTCATGCCTAACAAAAATGAATTCAGCGTCTTTTAAAGCTTGGGGGACAAAAACCCGTGGAAAAGAGTGATGTGCCGGTCCGGGGAGAGAGTCCGGTCCGTTGCTGCCTAAAAACCTCGGGGCTGGAAGATGCCCTGACTCTGGGTTCTCTGGTAAAGATTCACCTGGGAGCCTGAGAGGTTGTGCAAAAACTAATTCTGCTGGGGAGGCGTCTAGATCCTCTTTGGGCGCAGCACGCAACCCCAATAAAACCCAGGGAAGTTTATTTACCCAATTTGTATCCGTTAGTGAGGCTCTGAGGGCGGCCTTTAAAGATCTGTGAAAACGCTCGCATAACCCATTAGCCTGAGGGTGATAAGCGGTGGTGCGGTGAATTGTCGCCCCTAAGCTGCTGGCCATGGCTGACCAAAGCTCCGAGACAAATTGAGGCCCCCTATCGGACATGATGTCTGATGGGACGCCGAAACGTGCCACCCAGTTTGTCAAAAAAACGCGAGCGACTTCCTCCTCTGTGGTTGACGCCAGAGGGACTGCCTCCGGCCAGCGCGTGGTGTGGTCTATCATTGCTAACAGATGTGTGAAACCTTGGGAGGAAGGTAGTGGCCCCACGAGGTCGACATGAACGTGGTCGAACCTTCTAGCAGGGATTCGAAAAGGCTCCAGAGGGGCTTTTGTGTGTTTGTGTACTTTGGCGCGCTGACAAGAAATGCAAGTCTTTGCCCATTCTTTTACGTTTTTGCGCAGGCCAGGCCACACAAACTTTTCGGCGACCATTTTAACCGAAGCACGCACACCTGGGTGTGCGAGGGAGTGAATCGAGTCGAAAATATGGTGGCGCCATGCAGCTGGGACTAACGGGCGAGTTCGGCCGGTTGAGATGTCGCATATTAGGGGGGGCACACGGTCGCGTAAACCCCTTTCCTCCAGCCTTAACCCTGTTGGTCCAGACAGGAGTGCGCGCACGTCCGCGTCACTACTTTGCTCCTCTGCCATGGCTGCATAATCTATCCCTGCGTGGATTGGTGCTGCGTATGTGTCCGCGTTGGTGAAGAGTTCTGCGGCTGAGATAGTATAATCTGTCTCCTCGCGCTCTGGCGATGTCACAGCGCGAGAGAGGCAGTCTGCTACCACGTTAAGTTTGCCTGCCACATGTCGAATGTCTGTGGTGAACTATGAAATCGCAGCTAGCTGTCTTTGTTGTCTGCCTGACCACGGTTCGGAAATTTTAGCCATTGCAAAGGTGAGCGGTTTGTGGTCTACAAAAGCCATGAAACGCCGCTCTTCCAACCAGAACTGGAAGTGGCGGATGGATAAATGAAGCGCTAGCAGCTCTCTGTCAAAAGTGCTGTATTTACGCTCAGTTTGGTTTAGCGATTTGCTGAAGAATGCCAAAGGTTGCCAGATTCCGCTGACGTGTTGTTCTACAACTGCCCCTATGGCCAGGTCTGAAACGTCTGTGGTTAGCGCAATGCAGGCCGAGGGATCGGGGTGAACCAACAGTGTGGCATTAGCTAGGGCACTTTTTACTTCCGCGAAGGCGCTTTCGCGCTCCGGGGTCCATTTGACCGCGTTGGAAGGTTTTTGTTTTCTGAACGCGTCATATAGGGGCTGCATGAGCTGAGCTGCGTGGGGGAGGAAACGGTTGTAAAAATTAACCATTCCCAAAAATTCTTGCAGCGATTTGACCGTTTGTGGCCGTGGGAAACTTTTTACTGCGTGAACTTTGTCTGGCAGTGGGACTGCCCCCTTCGGAGAAACTCTGTGTCCTAAAAAATCAATTTGTGACACGCCGAATTTGCATTTGGCTGGATTGATTATTAACCCGTGCTCTTCTAGTCTCTGAAAAACCATAGTGAGATGCTGCTCATGTTCTTCCTCAGACGAGCTGGCTACCAGCATATCGTCGAGGTAGACGAACACGAAAGGGAGGTCGCGTAATACTGCGTCCATCATCCGCTGAAAGGTTTGCGCAGCACCTTTGAGGCCGAAAGGCATCCGCAAAAATTCAAAAAGACCGAAGGGGGTTATTACAGCTGTTTTAGGAATGTCCTCTGCTCGAACTGGGACTTGATGATAACCGCGGACTAGGTCTATTTTTGAAAAAATGCGCGCACCCGCCAGATGTAGTGAAAAGTCTTGAATGTGAGGAATTGGGTAGAGGTCATGCGCTGTCGCATTGTTTAATCTGCGGTAATCGCCGCACAGCCTCCAAGAACCGTCGGATTTCGGGACCATGTGAAGTGGTGACGCCCAGGGGCTTTTTGAGCGTCTGATAATGCCTAATTTTTCAAGGGTGGTAAACCCGTCCCGAGCTATGGCAAGCTTGGTCGCGTCTAAGCGCCGAGCTTTCGCGAATACGGGTGGGCCCGTTGTGGGAATAAAGTGTTCGACCCCGTGTTTAGCCACTGTGGCTGAGAATTTGGGAATTGTGAGTGCTGGAAATTGGGTGAGGAGTTGATCAAACTTACCTCCTGCTGTGGTGACGCTGGCCTGCACGGGTGGTGGAGAAACTCGAGCTGAGCAGGGAATAGAAGCAAAGGACAGTGCATTAACCAAGCGTCTGTTCGCTAGATCAACTAATAACCCATGTGCACACAAAAAATCTGCGCCCAACAAGTTAAAACTCACCACCGCTACAACAAATGTCCATCTGTAGTTGCGGCCGTGGATGCAGAGGGGCAGGCTCTTTTCGCCAAAAGTGTCGATGATGGAGCCGTTGGCTGCCACCGCTCCATTGCCCCGGGGGCCCATGGTCTTGGCCGTGTCGCTGTCATCGTGGGCTGATTCTGCTCGGTGGTTTGTGGCTCCTCGTGGCTCCGGACATCAGCGTTGAGGTCTGCGGATGCTGCTGTGGGTGTCTGCTCCTTGCAGGCGTTGACAAGCCGTTGAGCTTCGTGAGCCAGCGTGCGGAAGTCTTGCTGGGTGCTGCATCGCATGTTGGCAAGCGTCCCTCTCATGTGTGGCGGCAGCGTACTGAGGAATATGAAATGGAAGAGGAAGTTGTCATTGTCCTCTTCTTTAAGTTGCAGCAAGTCCTCCATGAGGGCCTTGGGTCTGCATCCTCTGTGGCCGTAGACCGCCAGGATCCTCTCGGCTCTCTCCTCGGCTGAGGGGACGTAATTTGCCACGATGGTCGCTTTCAGTTCTTTATATTTGTCCTGGGCTGGCGGCCGCTGGATTATGCTCCGCGCACATCTTGAAGTGGCGGCGTCGAGTTTGGCGACGATGTGATAGAACTTTGTATCGTCAGCCGTAATGCCCGCAAGTGCAAACTGGGCTTCAGCTTGCTGAAACCACGAGGCGGGGTCTTCCTGCCAGAAGTCCGGCAGCTTGACGGTGACGGCGTTTGTGTGGACCGTCACTGATGTGTCCGCAGGGTGAGAGTGCCTTGCTTCGGTTCTCTCCGCGGCCCTGGTGCTCAGTTGAGCCCTCTCTATCACTTCTGCCGTGGGGGAACGTCGTCCATCTGTTCCCCTCTCTGCATGGGCGCCGGCGTCTGCCTGGGTCGCTACAGATGAGTCGATCGCGGGGGAACGCCTCTGGTCCATTCTCGCGTCAGGGTCACCAGTGTAGAGGAGCTTGAAATAACGAGGCGATGTGATTCATAAACCAAAGTTTATTATCAGCTCCTCTAACAAGTCTCATCTAGGTGCAGCAGCAGAAGAAATAAGAGAGCGAACACCTTCGGCTCTACGAACTTATACTCGCACATAACAAAAGACATGCATATCAAAAGCTGACATCCCTCACTATCTTAATCCCCTCTTTTGTCTTCGTACTCCTCCACCTGGCCCTGGGGGGTCAAGGCAACCCATCCAGTCTCCACCGCAGCGCCTCGGATGCTCTTTGATCTTCATTGGCGGTTGAGACCCTTTGTCCTGTTCTGAGGTGTGAAGTCGCTTTACATATGTAATCACTAAACACTCTCACATGCTTAAACATATGTAGGTTATGGGATATATGATTAATATAGACCACAATATTGTTGCTTCTTACACATGAGAAATGTAATATTGTGTTGGATACTTTAATTTCCACAGTGAGGCGCTGTTTGATAAGACAGTTTTAATCCAGCCCTCTCTGATCCGGAAGTCCTGTCCTTTTAAAAATCCAGCGACATATTTTATGTCTGTTTAAGCAAAACAGGCTGGAGTTGAATTTATTGATTTGACTAGAAAACCACAATACCTTTGTCATGATGGACTCTTTATTTTATCTGAAAATGTCAAGAAAAAGTGAGCAAAGTGTGCCAAAGCCAAATTGCTAGCATGCTAACTAGCTTCTGGCATTGGCCACTTTGGTGTTTAGCAACAGTTACTGGCTACATTAAGAAGGGACTATTTTTTCTCAGCTGTGCAAAATAACTGGTTAAACAAACAAATCATAATATTTTGTCCAGTATTGCTGTCATGTGCTTGTGGAACTGTTGTATAAAGGCAATATTACCCGAGAGTGAGTGTGGTATCAATGAATATTTTAACTAGTGGTGAGTCGACGTATGCCTGACACAGTGCCGAGGGCGTACGACAGATCACTGCCGGTTAAAATATTCATGATGATAGTATTTTCAGCTTTTATATTTTGTTTCTGTTTTAGCTATTTTAACTTTTATGATAGTATTTTTTTCTTTAGGTTTTTATGTAGCGTTTTCAAGCAAACTTTCTTCAACTTTAAGCAATTTTGCATTTATGCTTAGGGAAGGATTTTAGATTTTTATCTTTTTTTTTTTGTTTAAAAGGGTCATTGACTGCACTTTTCCCACATGTTTACAGCTCCCACGTCTTAATGAAATGTGTCTCACACATTTTGGTCAATTTTTTTGTTTATTTAATTATTGCAGCATAATTGTGAATCTTTTGGAGCCTCCCTCCAAACAGCTTGTCTCAGTGCATGCTCCTTTAAATGCCAGAGATGTGCAGTTAACGCTACCCTCCCTCTTATGTCACTAGTGCTAATCTTAGCTGGCTTGCTCCTAGCTCGAATAGTGAGCCTGAGCCAACTAATGTAAATTTGTTTTATAGAATTAATGAAATAATACATCACTGGTTTACAGGGGTGTGTGGTTTCAGTGGTCAATAGGACACGACCAGTCCCTGGAGGACAATAAGCACAGAAATATTTGTGAATGAGTGGCTAAACCGCTAGCTTCAGATAGCCACCTTGGGCTGAGGTGAGCCTGGTGACCTGACTGTCAGTATCTTCCTTGCTGCTGAGGAGAGTTTTTTTGTGGCTAGACTGGCCGACCCCAACCTCCTAGCAAAGCTAATGTGAATAGATTGATGTAGCATCAATGTGACAATATAACAAAATAAGCCAGAATGAAGTGAAATATACAATATTATTAACTGTGGATTGGTGAACCAGGTGGAACAGGGATGTCTATTAGGGTTACTGAAATCTAAAGAAAATAACAATATAAACCACACTTGGTAAGCTAGCCCCCTGCTCATGTTTGCAAACAGACAGCTCGGCTGGCCAATAATAGAAGAGTGCTGAGACAAATTTTAAGATAGCATTTTTATGGTAGCTTTAAGCTAACTCGCAGTCTTTTCTCTCAGGTACAAAACACAGGTGTGTCAAAGACCGTTTTGCTGTTACAGGTGCACAAAAACAAATTTTACACCTAGCACAAAGTGCAAAGACGCTGTCCTGATACTCTTAAGTTATTCAGAGGTGTTTTGGGGGGACACCTCTGTCACTCCCTTTAAAAAACAGGGTTGCAAGATCAGAGTCTTAATATATGACATTGTTTTAATGCAGGACAAATCTATTTTGCGCTAAAAACAATGCAGGCTCATTCACAAAGTGAAAATGTATTTAAGGGGAAGGCTTCTTAACCTCCTTCTCCGAGCCCTGCTCACACTTGGCAGACGTGATAATTACACTCAGATGAGAGCTGAACAATTCAGAGAGTATGCCAGTCTCTTTGTCCATTCAAACTTCATCTGAACTTCTCTTATAAATATTAAATGTTATCTTAAACTGAGAAAGAGCGAGCCATTCATCTTGGCTTGAGGTCAGTCAATGTTCCCACTGTGGTAATTGAATGCAAAATTGTTATTTTAACTCAAAACAACTGTTGAGATACTTTAATTTTGAGTCATTTTGTTAAAAGAAGGACAGTGAATGAGGATTAAAAAAAAAAAATTAAAAACTGTCACAGCTGAGCTCTCCTCCGGCTGCGGTGACAGCTCTTTATACAAGAGGGCAGTCTGGTCCCATTATGGAATTGCACGGAAGTCTAGTAGCTAAATTAAATAAAAAAAAACACAAAACAAACAAAAAAAAAAAAACAGTGACCCACATTTTGTTCACTTAAGGAAAGGACAAATAAATGAATGCTAAATGTGTATACTTGTCTGTAAGTTTACAGTTCATTCATTTATCTTCTTAATGGTCCTTTTTGTGTTGCAGAGGGCTGGAGCCTGTCCCAGCATCTTTGGGCCAGAGGCAGGGCACACACTGGACAGATCGCCAATGAATGAAAGATCAGGTAAGGGATTATGACAGATTTTTACTAAATAAGTCTGACAAATGAACAGATGGTGAAAAATTCTAGCTCTGGTATAGGAACAGGCATACGTGCGCATCCATGCCTTTTAAATGCACTGCTGGAATAGCGGTGGATAAGGCAGTGCTGATTTCAGACCTGCTTTCTGCAGATCAGAAACACATTGGAATAAAATGCACCTTAATACCAATGCACTGAACTTGGCACAGAGCCTCGTCCACTTTAAACTGAGTGCACAGTCAGTTCCTATTCAGGTGGTAAGGAAAGCATCATAGCAAGGCGCAAAGCAAGGCACAGAATCCCACCCCAGAAACATCAGTTAGCCCAATTATGTCCTAAGAACAAAAATAAATCTTTCATTTGCCAAGTTTTCTACTGCATCTAATAATTTTGTCTATTTAAAGAGAACATCACTTTCTGAGAAAAACTTTCTTCCTCACACAAATCTAGGCCAAGCCCAAGCAAATTTCAATGCATCAAACAAGCAAATGTCCATCCCTGAATACCAGCACAGACATGAACTCATCACAGTAGTTCTGGCAAAGCGAACAAGAAAGAATTAAATAAAGGAGTCATGGAACACTCTCATGGACTGTCACCTTATCGTGGTGAGGGGTTTGCGTGTTCTAGTGATCCCAGGAGCTATTTTGTCCAGGGCAATTTGCCTCTGGTAGGGTCACCCAAGACAAACTGGTCCTGGGTGAAGGGCCAGACTAAGAACCATTCAACAGACTCTCATGATGAATGCTAGAACAAGGATTCAGTGTACCCCCCTGGGTATGGGTTTACCGGGGCCCTACCCTGGAGCCAGGCCTGGGGGAGGGGCTCGATGGCTAGTGTTTGGTGGCTGGGTTTCTGCCCATGAGACCCGGCTGGGCTCAACCCGAAGGAGTTACGTGGGGTCGACCTTCAGTGGGCTCACCACCTGCAGGAGGGACCATGGGGGTCCGGTGCTATGTGGATCAGGTGGTGGTCAAAGGCGGAGGCCTTGGTGGTCTTATCCCAAGCTTCCTAAACTGGCTTTTGGAACATGGAATGTCACCTCTCTGGTGGGGAAGGAGCCTGAGCTGGGGCATGAGGTTTTGCATGTGTTTTGTGGACTTGGAGAAGGCATTCGACTGCATCCCCTGTGGTTTGTTGTGGGGGGTGTTTTGGGAGTATGGGGTATCGGGCTTGTTGTTACGAGCTATTCAGTCTCTGTATGACCGTTGTGAGAGTTTGGTTTGTATTGCCAACACTCGGTCGGACTCATTCTCAGTGAGAGTTGTACTCCACCAGGACTGCCATTTGTCTCCGATCCTGTTCATAATTTTTATGGACAGGATTTCTAGGTGCAGCCAGGGAACAGAGGGTGTCATGCTTGGTGACCACAGGATCTCATCTCTGTTGTTTGCAGACGATGTTGTCCTATTGTTCATCCAGCAATGACCTACAGGTCTTACTGGGACGGTTTGCCACTGAGTGTGAAGCAGCTGGGATGAGAATCAGTATCTCCAAGTCGGAGTCCATGGTCCCCAGCCGGAAGAAGGTGGATTGTCCTCCCTGGGTTGGGGAGAAGCTCCTGCCCAAAGTGGAGGAGTTTAAGTATCTTGGGGTCTTATTCACAAGTGAAGGGAGAATTCAGCAAGAGATTGACAGATGGATTGGAGCAGCATCTGCAGTGATGCGGACGTTGTACAGGTCTGTTGTGGTGAAGAGGGAGCTAAGCTCTAAGGCAAAGCTGTCGATTTACCAGTCAATCTACGTTCCTACTCTAACCTATGGTCATGAGCTTTGGGTAATGACCAAAGGAACGAGATTGCCGATACAAGCGGCTGAAATGAGCTTTCTTTGTAGGATTGCTGGACTCACCCTCAGAGATAAGGTGAGGAGCTCAGTCATCTGGGAGAGGCTCAGAGTAGAACCGCTGCTACCCTCCACATTGAAAGGAGCCAGTTGAGGTGGTTTGGGCATCTGATCAGGATGCCTCCTGGATGCCTCCAACTTGAGGTGTTTTGGGCACATCCGTCTGGGTGGAGACTCCGGGGAAGACCAGGACTTGCTGGAGAGACTATGTCTCCCAACTGGTCTGGGAATGCCTTGGTATCCTCTCTGAAGAGGTGGCTGAGGAGAGGGAAGTCTGGGCTTCTTTGCTTGAACTGCTGCCTCCACGACCCGGACCTCCAGAAAAGCGGTAGAAGATTGATGGATGAATGGTCACGGAACAGTGTTTTACGAAATGGTTGCCACCGTGTTTTACTGACACAATGACGGGTCTGGGCAGGCCGGTCTGTCTCTCACCAGGCTGAATGTGAGTGTCCAATCCAATAAACTCCTGCAGTGGTACAAAAAAAAATAAAGACAATGACAGGAACACACTCACACACACATGCTCACACACAGCATACTGTATTCCATTTCACAGTCTGCTAGAGGCTGGCAATCTCTCCAATCTGCAAAGGCTCATACCCTGACTCCCAGTAACCCCCTAAACAATTTCAGAGTGATATCTCTGAGTACATTGCTCAGCAGTCAAACACCCTGAGACAGACACAAGAAGAGGCTCGGGGGTGTGATTCAAGCTCTGCTGCTCACCGTTACACTGCCTGTAGTGGCCTGTCTACAGTGTACTGTATCAAATATTAATCCTACACATTTTAGATGAAATATCTATCTTATGTTTTTATGGAATATTACTCTTGTTTGTTCTGTGTTTTTTCTCCCTGCATTAGAATAACACTTGAAATGAGAAGCCTGAAATGATGGAAATGATTTTTTTTTAGTAAATGTGTGAACAAATGAAGACAAATGTTTCAAATAATTTCAATTAAAAAGTCATACTGTATGTCAGACTCTTCTTGTTTGAGGATCAATCGCTGTCATCGATGCTGTGAAAAACTTTACCTATCTGGATTTAGCTGTAACACACAACCTTTCCCTTGACGAAGAAATCAGCCATTGCATTGCTAAGACTGCAGGTGCAATGGCAAGAATCTGCAATCCTGTGTGGGAAAACAGCTATCTGACCATGAAGACTAAAGTTGTCCTCATTGTAAGTGCCTTCATGGAGTTGTCCACGTTTGGCGAACTGCCCACAACTTTGATCTGTTTCTTGCATCGTTCCAAATGCACCTTGCAGGACCAAGATTGAAGTTATTGAGAAAGATTTTCCTCTGAATTTTCCACTTAGGCTCAGGTCTTTGAGCGCCTCTTTTCGTACTGAGTGGCCAAGAAACTTCGGTTGTCTCTGTTGAATCGTCTGTAGGAGCTCTCTCTCCATTCCAATTTGTTGTAGAACCTCTTCGTTTATAACTCGATCCACATACAAGAGCCATTTTTTTTTCCCAAGATGGCGCCCACAGTGGTCGCCATGGTGTTTCGCTGCCCTTTAATTTGTTTAATTTGTTTGTTTCTGTTCGTCGATTGTGTGTCTGCCTGCTCTTACACCCGTGAAGAGCTACTAAATATCAGGACTCTCACTCCTACGGACCTTCTCCCAGTTTTTTTAGCTCCTGCCGCCGATCTGATTCATTGTTTGGCTCAAAAAGTAAGACGGCGAAAAAGAGGAAAGCGAGGGGGGATTCTCGCTCGGCTGCAAAGGAGAGGCACGCGAACAGCCTTGCCTGGCATATTTCTATCCAATGCCAATTCTCTCTTGAATAAGGTAGAAGAATTAAGACTGCTGATGCGATTTAAGGACCTCGCTTCCTCGTCTGTCATCTGTTTCTCTGAGACCTGGCTTAAAGGGAACATACCGGACAGCGCGATCAGCCTCGAGGGATTTCAGCTGTTTCGTGCTGATCGCGTCACAGAGCTCTCCGGTAAGTCTATTGGAGGAAGAGTCTGCTTCTACATTAACAGCAGCTGGTGCTCTGATGTAACGGTGATTTCACAACACTGTTCTACCGATCTAGAATTTCTCTCTATTAACTGCAAGCCATTTTATTCCCCGCGGGAGTTCGCATCATTCGTTTTGATCGCTGTGTACGCCCCTCCCGACGCGGACGCGCGCGAGGCCCAGCGTGCGCTCGCAGATCACATCCTACATGCGGAGCGGACTTTTCCAGACTCTCTGATTATTGTGGTAGGCGACTTTAACCAGAGCAATCTGAGTCACGAGCTCCCCCGATACAAACAGTTTATTAAATGTCCAACCAGAGGAAAAAACACGCTGGATCACTGTTACACTACAGTTAAGGACGCGTATCGCGCTGTTCCCCGCGCTGCGCTCGGACTATCTGATCACATGATGGTCCACCTCATCCCCACATACAGACAGAGACTGAAACTCACTAAACCTGTTGTGACCACCACGAAGAAATTGACCAGTGAAGCTGGAGAGAAACTGAACACATGCATGGAAATAACTGACTGGGACATGTTTAAAGGAGCCACACATGATCTTAATGAGTACACAGACACTGTGAACTCATATATCAACTTTTGTGAGGAGAGTATTCTCCCATCGCGCACCAGGGTGAGGTACTCTAATGATAAGCCCTGGTTCACTGCCAAGCTCAGACAGATCAGGAAGGAGAAGGAAGCAGCGTTGAAAAGTGGAGACAGGGACTGCTACAGGGAGGTCAAATATTGGTTTAACAGAGAGCTGAAGAAAGCTAAATCTGTGTATTCTGAGAGACTCCAGCAGCAGTTCACTGCTAATGACTCTGCTTCTGTGTGGAGAGGACTGAGGCAAATCACCAACTATCGGCCTCAGGCTTCTAAAGGTCAGGATGACAAAGCCCTTTGTCAAAAACTGTCCCAACATTACGCCCGTTTTGACACTTCGTCAGCTGTGTCCAACTCCCCCACTCCACCCAGCTCCACTGCCTCCTCGGCCCCTAATTCATCAAAAGCGGTCCCCCCCTCCTCCTCCTCCCCCCCCACCCTTGTCATCAGTGAGCAGGGCGTGCACAGACAGTTCTCCAGACTGAACCCGCGCAAGGCCCCCGGGCCAGACGGTATGTCTCCCTCCACCCTGAGACACTGTGCAAAAGAGCTGGCTCCTGTCTTCACAGACATTTTTAACACCTCCCTTAAGCAATGCCACGTGCCGACCTGCCTCAAATCCTCCACCATCATCCCTGTCCCCAAGAAGCCATGGATTACTGGACTTAACGACTACAGACCTGTAGCGCTCACCTCTGTAGTCATGAAGTCCTTTGAGCGCCTGGTCCTGTCTCACCTCAAGTCCATCACCACTCCCCTCCTGGACCCGCTGCAGTTTGCCTACCGTGCCAACAGGTCTGTGGACGACGCAGTCAACCTGGCCCTCCACTCCATCCTGCAGCACCTGGACTCCCCGGGAACCTACGCCAGGATCCTGTTTGTGGACTTCAGCTCCGCATTCAACACCATCCGCCCCGCTCTGCTCCAGGACAAGCTGTCCCTGCTCGGCATGCCTGACTCCCTATGCAGGTGGATCACCGACTTCCTGAAGGACCGGAGGCAGCATGTGCGGCTGGGGAAGTCTGTCTCAGACTCTGTTAGCATCAGCATCGGATCACCCCAGGGCTGTGTACTTTCCCCACTACTCTTCTCCCTTTATACCAACTCCTGCACCTCCTCCCACCAGTCTGTTAAGCTGATCAAGTTTGCGGACGACACCACCCTCATCGGGCTCATCTCCAACGGCGACGAGTCCGTCTACAGGAAAGAGGTGGCCCAGCTGGTGTCCTGGTGCAGCCACAACAACCTGCAGCTGAACGCTCTGAAGACAGCGGAGATGATCGTGGACTTCAGGAAAGTCACAACCCCGCTGCCCCCCCTCACCATCACAGGCTCTCCCATCACCATTGTTGATTCCTTCCGCTTCTTGGGCACCACCATCACCCGGGACCTCAAATGGGAGCCAACCATCAGCTCCCTCATCAAAAAGGCCCAGCAGAGGACGTTCTTTCTGCGGCAGCTGAGGAAGCTCAAGCTACCCACCAAGATGTTAGTGCAGTTCTACACGGCCATCATCGAGTCCATCCTCACCTCCTCCATAACCGTGTGGTACGCAGGAGCCACTGCCAGGGACAGACTAAGGCTGCAGCGCGTCGTGCGCACTGCTGAGAAGGTGATCGGCTGCAAGCTCCCATCTCTCCAGGATCTGTACATCTCCAGGACCCCGAGGCGTGCAGGCCGGATCATAGCCGATCCTTCACACCCTGGTCACGTACTGTTTGCCCCCCTCCCCTCAGGTAGAAGACTTCGGTCCATTCAGACTAAAACCTCCCGGCACATGAACAGCTTTTTCCCCTCTGCCATCAGACTGCTGAACATTAAGTGACTTATTGACTCTTGTGCACTATATACAGCAGCTCAACCAGACTCATGTCATTCATCACTGTTTTTCTGTTACATTATCGACTGCACTGTGGTACCCCATATTATCTGCTACTTGCTAATTTATTTAAAACTGCCTTGACTAGTATTACTCATTATTATTATTATTATTACTTATTATTCTACACTTATTGCATGTTTTTAGTCTTTTAGTTTTTTAGTTTATCGCTTTATCTCATCATGTTTTTAATGTTGCAGCATGGCACCGAGACAAATTCCTAGTTTGTGTACTACATGAACAATGGCAATAAATCTGATTCTGATTCTGATTCTGATTCTGATTCTGAGCATGCGGCAGTAAAACCACATTTCTGCCGCAGTGAAGTTTTGCCGAATTTCCGCTGTGAAGGTCCAAGATTCACAAGCGTACATAAAAGTCAACAACATGAAGGCTTTGATGAGTTGGATTTTTGACTGAGAGTGTGTTTCTTGTCAGTGAGTATTGACCAAAGCTTGTTGAAGGCATCTTTTGCTAGGCTGATTCTTCTTCACATTTCCTTTTTACAACAGGCGTCTGAGGTGACTAGAGCGCAGAGGATACTTGTTCTATCATCATATTCCCGTGTTGCAGATGGCATGCAAGGTGTATCCTTCAGTTTCAAAATGACCATGCATTTGGTCTGCTTGCTGTTGACGTGTAACCCAAGACATTTGCTCATGGCTACTACAGTGTCAAAAAGCTTTTGGAGCTGCACAGCTGACAGTACCAGTAGAACTGTATCGTCAGCATACCTGATGTTGATCTTGATGTTGTTGATTACAATTCCTTCTGGCATGTCCTTGAGCTCTCTTAGGATCACTTCTGGGTACAAATTAAATTTCACTCTATGCTAGTGAAAACTGGACCACCTACGCAAAGCAGGAAAAGAAGCTGAACAGTTTCCATCTACACTGCCTGAGATGCAACATGAGTATCCCCTGGCAGGTCAAAATTACCAACTCAGAAGTACATGAGCAAGCTGATTTGCCATCTTCGGGCTAGTCAGCCATGGAGCAGTGTTTTATGAAATGGCCAAGCCTGCACATGCCCTAGCTTATCATGGCTAGGGCATGTCAAGAGAATGAAAGATGGTTGAATCCCAAAGGATCTCCTTTATGGTGAACTGTCCCAATGGTGTGACACCTGTAGGGTACCCAAAACTCCGCTTCTAGGACTTGTTGAAGTAACATCTTAAAAAGACCAAGACTTGAGCAAACAGCTGAGAAGACCAAGCAACAACCCGCTCCACATGGCGCTCAGTTGTGAGGCATGGTGTGCTTGAAGCTGAAGAGGGAAGGAGAGCTATGCTAGGAGAAGGTAGACAACATTGCAAAGAAGGGGTGGCACAGCCCTTGTTGTTCAACTGCAACCACTGCAACCAGGATTGCCACTCATGAATGGGTTTGCTGAACCATTCCAGTAAGTGCAAACCTAGGGTGTAACCATCATCTCACTGAGATGAATGGACGCCAAATTTTGTTTATAAGAATCCAGCCAGAAAAAAAAAGATTTTCTGGTTAAATATTTTGAATATAGGCACAGTCGCATTTTCAGCAACTATCTTCATCTGTGAAGAGGGTATACTGGAACAACTACAGTGGAGATTATAACAAGAGAACATGTATTAATTCTTGATTTAATCTGAAATATTGTTATTCTTCATTATTCAGAATTTGACAGAATATCAGCTGTGGCTATGCCACTGCTGTACTGGCATGTTTTTTAAATAACCAAATCACTTGAACACAAACATTTCAAATCAAATCAAATCAAATCAAACTTTATTGTCATATTGCTGTACATACAACTGTAGTGCAGGCAAGATGAAATTGCATTTCTCTCGGCATCCATATAAGAAGCAGCATGATTAAGACACACTCCCACATAGCTCCACCCCCCACCCCCACCCCCCCCATCCATTCACACATCCCTGAGACATACTTGGGGAAAAAGAATAACTAACTATAATATACAAAATGTCCATAGGTGCAGTAGTGTGTATGAGAGATACCGGGTCAGCTATTCAGCATCCTGACAGCTTGTGGGAGGAAGCTGTTGATCAGTCTGGTGGTTCTGCCTCTGATGCTCCGGAATCGTTTACCAGATGGAAGAAGTTCAAAGTGTTTATGCAGAGGGTGAGAACGGTCCTTGACAATGTTCAGTGCCCTGCTCCTACAACGGTTCTGAAAAAGTTCTTGGACAGAGGGGAGGGAGACTCCAGTTACCCTCTCCGCCCCCTTGACTATCCTCTGCAGGGTTTTTTTGTCTGACATACTGCAGCTGGAGTACCATGTAGCAATGCAGTATGTCAGAACACTCTCCACCACACCTCTGTAGAAGGTTCTGAGGATGCAGATGGGGAGAGAGGCCTGTTTGAGTTTCCTCAAGAAGTGTAGTCTCTGCTGAGCCCGCTTCCTGATCTCCAAGGAATTCTTGCTCCAGGTCAGGTCCTGCGAGATCTGCACTCCGAGGAACTTGATGTTCTCTACTCTCTCCACTAAACGGCCGCCGATGCTGAGGGGGACGTGCTCAGGCTGTGACTGCCGGAAGTCGATAATCATCTCCTTCGTTTTGTCCACGTTGAGCACCAGATTGTTCTCCCTGCACCAGCTCTCCAGGTCTCTCACTTCTTCCCTGTACATTGATTCCTCATCCCTCTGAATAAGTCCCACCACCGTGGTGTCATCTGCAAACTTAATAATCTGGTTCCCCTCGTGTTTGGATACACAGTCATGTGTTAGAAGTGTAAACAACAGTGGACTGAGTACACAGCCTTGAGGGGTTCCGGTACTCAGCGTGACAGAGTTGGAGATGTTGTTTCCAACCTGGACAGACTGAGGTCTCTCAGTCAGGAAATCCAGGATCCAGAGACATGTGGCGGTGTTCAGACCGAGAAGGAGTAATTTCTCCATCAGTCTCTGGGGAATAACGGTGTTGAATGCTGAACTGAAATCAATGTACAGGAGTCTGGCGTAGGTGTCTTTCTGGTCCAGGTGGGTGATGACAGAGTGTAGGGTGGAGACTATAGCATCCTCCGTGGAGCGGTTTGAACGATATGCAAACTGGAGCGGGTCGTGTGATGCAGGGAGGCAGGCTGTGATGTGTGGTTTGACAAGCCGTTCAAAACACTTCATCACAACACAATTTATTTTGTAAAAAAAACAAAACAAAATAGTGAGCAAAATAAGAGAACAGTAACCACTGTCTCAGAAGAGAAGATTTAAACAATGTTTTTTTTCTAGGGCTATATGATTCAAAAATTAATAGGAAGTGTCAAGGCCCTTGCTTTGAGTGACTTCAGTACATGTGCACCCACAGGACATTACTACTGTCTCACACTGCTCTGGTTTGGGAGACAGGATTAAATGAAGACTCTCAATGGGAAATTGGTTCAACACTGCAGCAGGAATTACTCACCAGTTCACTGATGAGTCACAAGATGTCTTGTGCTGGCACTGACTTCACAAGATGTCATGTGCTGGCAGTCCTGAGGAGAGAACAAAGAAAAGACAATAAACAAACAGTAATAGTTCTTAATGCTGATGGAATATACTAGGCTGGAATAATTTGTTCTCTTACTCAGGTAACAGTGTTGGCAGATGGTGGTGAGGGTGAGGAGGCTGCTGTACACCAACAAAGGATGATTGGAGCAGGTAGGTGAAGGGTGATTCGCGGGGAAATCTACCTGAACCAGACTGGTGAGATAGGATACCGTATAGATAATGAGGGCTTGTAAATGTCTGTATTTGTGTTCTAGGAAGAATCCACCAGGGAAGGAGTCCACATCCACCAAAAGGAGGCCAACAGCGGGGACCTGTGCACAGGTAGGGAAGGAGAGGTAAGTGGTGTGTATTTGTTTCCTTACATGAGCCCAGGGTTTGGCAAGGGGTAGGCTTGGAAGCAAACAGGAGCAAGGCAGGTTGGAGCAAGGCTAGGAGGCAACCTGGAGCAAATCAACAGGAGCTAGGCAGGAATAAAGCATGAATAGTGGCAATAACAGTATAAAGTCGCATGACAATCGCACACTCAGGGTTGCCTCTCCAGCTCTTAAGTAGGCAGCCTGTAGACGAGTTGCAGGTGTGACACAACGGGCAGCTGCATCTTATTAGGAAAGAAATCTGCAGGTAGAGAGAGAGAGAGAGAGAGAGAGAGAGAGAGAGAGAGAGAGAGAGAGAGAGAGAGAGAGAGAGAGAGAGAGAGGAGCCAACCCCAGACCATGACACCTTGTACAGCTACATGGCAGGGTGAATGCAAATATTTATGTGAACCTCCTTCAGCCACATGCTATTCCTTCACTGCAATGGTCTCCCAGTCAGCAATTTTCATGCAAGACAATGCCCTCTGTCACACTGCAAAACAGGTTAAACAATTCCTTGAATCTAACAATGAAATCGACTATGAAATGGCCATCCCAGAATCCAGATCTAAACCCCATAGAGAATCTCTGGAAAATACTTGGTGACAAAGTAATGGCTAAAAAACCCACTACAGTTACTGAAGTGTGGAAGAGACTGAAGAAGAATGGACCAAGATCAGACCAGAGCAGTGTAAAAAACTAGTGATGTCCTGTGGGCACAGATGTGCTGAAGTCATTCAAGGCAAGGGCCTCTACACTTCCTATAATTTTTGAATCCTATAGCCCTAAAAAGACATTGTTTAAACCTTCTCTTCTGACACAGTGGTCACTGTTCTCTAACTTTGCTTACTGTTTTTTTTTTTTTTTGCAAAATAAATATTTGTGTTGAAGTGCCTTGGTTATTTAAAAAAAACAACAACAACATGTTAGTACAGCAGTGGTACAGCCGAAGCTGATATTCTTTTTTTTTTTTACTGTTTTCCTGTCAGGCAGCTAGGTGAGCAGAACAGAAATCTGCTTCCCTTATTGTGCCAAACAGATTTACTGTACTTTGCCGAAAGGAGCTTTATACAGCACACATAAATGTACTGTTTGTTGTTGTAAACTCCTCTTGTAATAACTTTTAATACTTTATTTAAATTATTTTATCCATGAAGGACCTGACAGGATGGGGAGTGGGGAAAGGAGGTGTGGGGAGGGGGAAACAAAAGGGAGAGGGACAGACAAAGAAGACAAACCAACTAAGAACTAAAACAAACAGAAGACAGACTGCTTCTTCCACTGAAGAGGTCTCAAATAGAGTCTGGTATCCGCACCTGTTAAAGGAGAGACATATGTGTGTATGCACCCGTGTGTGTGTGTATGAGAGCACGCACAAAATAAGTGTATGCATGTGAGTGGTTTGTCAGGAAACACACGGAGAGGGTGGCCGGTCACAACAACTCCCCTTTACAGCTCGGAGATCCTGAGCAAGCAGGACAACGCCACCAACCCCCACAGAGTACAAATGTCCGAGGCCAACAAGCCCCAGGAGAGCCAGGCATCCGCCCCAGGCCAACCCCCACCACCACCACCACCACCACCCAGTGGGGCCAACGCCAATCCCCGGGCCCCAGGCGCCGGGAGGCAAGCACCCCCACCCCCTGTGCCGGAGACCGGCCCGCGCCCCAGGCACGAGCCCCCCCCAGGCACCCCCACAGCGGACCTGCCCGCACCCCAGCTCCACCGCCGCAGACCCCGCAGACGCCCAAAAAAGGCACCTCCCCCCATCCAGGGGAGTCCATGCAGCCAAGAGGCACTACCCCCTCAATCCAGCACCTCCCAGCCAGCAGACACACCCATTCCCACTCATTCACAACCTCATGCTCTCATACGCACCCACACACACTCACTCACTCTAGCTTGCCCTCTCCTCCACACAATCCCACGCTCGCACTCCCACACCCACCCACTCTCTCCCACTCCTGTCCAGTCTCAATCCCGCTCCCACTCGCCCTCACAGCTGATATTCTGTCAAATTCTGAACACTGCAAAATAACGTATGTTAGAAAAAATCAAGTATTAATACATTGTGGTCTAGTTTTGATCTCCACTGTATAGTCTGCATGATAGCAGCTGCTGTAGGTGCTGTCCGCTCTAAACTGGGAGAGTGAACAGAGTACTCACTGACATTCATTTCTCTATCATAACAAATGCCAGAGTTAGCATTAAAAAAGGAACAGCTAAACTACTGCACAACACCTCTGAAGTCCCAGACCTCTGTAGGGAATGGTGATAATTATTATATATATTACAAGAGTTAATGATAGAACAGAAACACACACCTTCACAATTAGCCAAATGTCTAACGACACAATGACATCTGTGCCCCGTTTTAAATAATCCAGCTACCACAGTGCTCTTGTCAATTACCTTAAGCACCAACTCCTGTGAATTAATTACCATTAAGTGCAGAGAGTTACCATTTAATTATGTTGCTGTTTTCTTCATGCCCATTTGTGAATATATTTATAGAACAAAGTTTCGACATGCATTCATTTGTGTGCCCACTTGCTCGCTCCCATTTTGACATTTAACTGTTGTTTCCCTGTATTATCGCATTATGGTAATGGGGATTGTTATTAGAACAGCAGGTACTCTTCTCTCAGCCCAGCTGCACCCACAATCATCATGGTGTTATATCATGGTGTCTTGCAGACGCCCTGGGAGCACTTCCCTCCCTGCAGGAGGTGACATTGTTTGGATTATCGCTGCTTCAGTGAGCAGAGAGCACCAACTGTTGGGTCACACTTTTGTAGCGGATGCATGATATGTAGCATCTCTCTAACCTGTTAAAAACTGAAATTTTGAGTTTTAGCCTACTAAATGTATTAAAGGATTATATCAGATTTATTTGCAGATATGTATTTGTTATAGTAGTTAGACTACAGTGGGGCAAAAAAGTATTTAGTCAGCCACCAATTGTGCAAGTTCTCCCACTTAAAAGATGAGAGAGGTCGCCAATTTTCATCATAGGTATACCTCAACTATGAGAGACAAAATGAGAAAAAAAAATCCAGAAAATCACATTGGCTGATTTTTAAAGAATTTATTTGCAAATTATGGTGGAAAATAAATATTTGGTCAATAACAAAAGTTCATCTCAATACTTTGTTATATACCCTTTGTTGGCAATGACAGAGATCAAACATTTTCTGTAAGTCTTCACAAGGTTTTAATACACTGTTGCTGGTATTTTGGCCCATTCCTCCATGCAGATCTCCTCTAGAGCAGTGATGTTTTGGGGCTGTCGCTGGGCAACACAGACTTTCAACTCCCTCCAAAGATTTTCTATGGGGTTGAGATCTGGAGACTGGCTAGGCCACTCCAGGACCTTGAAATGCTTCTTACGAAGCCACTCCTTTGTTGCCCGGGCGGTGTGTTTGGGATCATTGTCATGCTGAAAGACCCAGCCACGTTTCATCTTCAGTGCCCTTGATGATGGAAGGAGGTTTTCACTCAAAATCTTACGATACATGGCCCCATTCATTCTTTTCTTTACACGGATCAGTCGTCCTGGTCCCTTTGCAGAAAAACAGCCCCAAAGCATGATGTTTCCACCCCCATGCTTCACAGTAGGTGTGGTGTTCTTTGGATGCAACTCAGCATTCTTTCTCCTCCAAACACCACAAGTTGAGTTTTTACCAAAAAGTTCTACTTTGGTTTCATCTGACCATATAACATTCTCCCAGTCCTCTTCTGGATCATCCAAATGCTCTCTAGCAAACTTCAGACGGGCCTGGACATGTACTGGCTTAAGCAGGGGGACACATCTGGCACTGCAGGATTTGAGTCCCTGTCAGCATAGTGTGTTACTGATGGTAGCCTTTGTTACTTTGGTCCCAGCTCTCTGCAGGTCATTCACTAGGTCCCCCGTGTGGTTCTGGGATTTTTGCTCACCGTTCTCGTGATCATTTTGACCCCACGGGGTGAGATCTTGCGTGGCGCCCCAGATTGAGGGAGATTATCAGTGGTCTTGTATGTCTTCCATTTTCTAATAATTGCTCCCACAGTTGATTTCTTCACACCAAGCTGCTTACCTATTGCAGATTCAGTCTTCCCAGCCTGGTGCAGGTCTACAATTTTGTTTCTGGTGTCCTTTGACAGCTCTTTGGTCTTGGCCATAGTGGAGTTTAGAGTCTGACTGTTTGAGGTGTTTGAGATTTATACTGATAACGATTTCAAACAGGTGCCATTAATACAGGTAACGAGTGGAGGACAGAGGAGCCTCTTAAAGAAGAAGTTACAGGTCTGTGAGAGCCAGAAATCTTGCTTGTCTGTAGGTGACCACATACTTATTTTCCACCATAATTTGCAAATAAATTCTTTAAAAATCAGACAATGTGATTTTCTGGATTTTTTTTTTCTCATTTGGTCTCTCATAGTTGAGGTATACCTATGATGAAAATTGGAGACGTCTCTCATCTCTTAAGTGGGAGAACTTGCACAGTTGGTGGCTGACTAAATACTTTTTTGCCCCACTATATCTCAGTGTTTTTCAACCCTAATTTCACTGGCCAAAAAAATTACAAATACTTTGCTGTTGTTGTGCATAGGTGCATACAGGCAGAAAAGTTATCTAAAACTTAAATATCACCACAGTACAATGGCAACAAAGAGTATACACGCAGTCTAATGGGGGACATGATGCTTATTTTCCAACATTAACATGTCCCATCACCTGCAAGGGCTGCTGGAAAATGACAAATTCCCACGTGCCAAAATTCTAGTGTTAGGTCAATTTGGAGTAAAGTGTTGAGACTTTAGTGTTGTACGCCTCCATATTACCTCCATAGTAGTGTAATACTTCTATGTAACGGACGTCAGATCTCAGGATTGAGCGTATTCAACACCTGAGGGTGTTAACCTTGAACACCTGGGTGTTTGGGCAGTTTACTTTTGGAAGAATTTCGCCACTGCCATTTTCTTCCACTCACTCAGAACAAGAAGGAGAAATAGGTGAGTAGCGTGGTGATATTATGCATCCTCCTCTTATCATAGTTTTTGTGTAAATGTGTCAGTTTTGGAGTTTTGTTTCAGATTTCAGATTTAACAAGTTAACGTTGTAGTAACGCATTACAAAATGGTGCCACGGTGCTCATTAAGATCGATTAATTTATCCTAGTTAACCCAAAAGTTGCTGTCAACCATAATATTCAGTTTCTCATTTGAATCACTGTCTTCCAGGGTTTTTATTTAATTTTTTTCAGTAAAATTTCAGGCCACATTGAAAGGCAGCAGTACTGTAGTGCACACTGACCTTTATCCTCTCACCATTTAAAAAAAAAAAAAAATATATAACTACGTAGTTTTAAGTCCAATAATTAAGTTAATTAACTACTTGTTGCCCTCTTTGACCAAGCCAGAAAGAATAGCTGTGTACAGAAAGCTGAATAAAATTTGACTGAGCTTTGGATCTGAGTATTTTGTTTTTTTCACGAAGAGTTCAACATCTTCTTATCATGTCTGTGTAACCCCTGGCTACCGTTCAGTCGTGTAGAGAGAACAAATTAATAAGGCTTCAAGACTTTCAGTAACAAAGTCAGAAGGTTGGTTAATTTAGTAAAGGCTTTCCATAAAGCTGTGATGACTTGTCTCTGTCCTGCATGGTATTTTAATTACTCATTAGCTAAACTTTGGTTACTGGACTGGCTTGTCAGATCAAGCATTGATTTGCTTGCTACCGGATAACCATGAAAACTGGTACTACCTGTCTCATGGGTCAGGCCGTTGGCAACTCAACCAGCATCCCCGCCCTTCTGAAGGCATGGAGGGTGAAACTGGGCATCCTGGCAAAACTAAAAACAATATCTGCCACAGGTCTGTGGTGGACCACTCCCAGTTACACGGGGTGAGACTGGACATCCTGGCAGATAAGCACATCAGTCTGTGCATCGTGACATGCACTACATAAAGAGCAGAGATAAACAAACCTATCATCTGGTCAGTCACTGCAACAGATACTGGAGTCAGTTTGTCTTGGCCTGTCCTTGCCACTGATAATACCTCTATCTGCCAAGAATGTGCCGCTAGTCCAGCAAAAGCTAGAGGTACTCAAATACTTTGCAAGCAGTTTCATGAAATGGTCAGTCAGAAAGCACCTCATACCAGCTCAGACGTCGCCCGGGTAAACAAGGTCAGGAGTTCCTGGCAGCGGAAGGCGAAGGACAGAGCTGCGTGGAGGAATCTGATCAGACCTAAATGAAACAGTCATTGTTGTCCCTGATAGATCGCTATGATGATGATGATGAGCTAAACTTTGGTTACTGGACTACCCAAATGTTGAAATTTATTATAGATATCTCTATTTTGACAATCAATATTATCAAGTGGGGCCCGAGTCAAAATCATCATTTCCAGGTAAGTTTGCACAGTCTGAAAATTGTGTGGTTTATCATGTCATGATTCAAACATGACCTTGTAAAGTTGTGTATGTGAGTGTTCATTTAAACTCTGCTTAGAAGTTGTCAAGTTATCAGTGCTGAAATATAGTCTGAATAGGTTCAAATTAACCCCCAACCTGTGAACAGCAGTGGTGAGTCAGTTGCTCATCATAAACCTTTCTATACCATATTAGATAACTAAATAAAATGCATTTGAAGCAACAATGCTAAGCATGGATAGATTTTTTTTCTTGTAAATGTGCAACTTTTCATTGAAATTTGTGACTTTTTTCTTTACAAATTTGTCAGCTTTTTTTTTTTAAATCTCTTTTCTCTTAAATTTACTTTTTTTTGTAAATTTGCACCTTACTCTTCTTTTCCTTCAAACTTGCAAGTTTTTTCTCTTAAAATTGTGAGTTTTCTTTTTAATTTACAGAATGTTTTGAAATTTAAAATTTTTCACATTTTTTTTGAGAATTTGCTACTTTTTTCTCATGAATTTGCCACTTGCAAATTTCCAACTTTTTCATAAATTCACTACTTTTTTTTCTTGTAAATATGCAACTTTTTTATTGTAAATTTATCATTTGCTAATCTGAATTCAGCTTAATAGATAAGGAAACATCAGTGCTCAAATCTCTGTTGAAAGTCTGATATCCATATTTCTATCCACAGGCAAACATTACAAGAGTGTTCCATGGCGTACATCCAAATATTCTTTAGTCTTTTTCCTTCCTCAGTAAACTGCATCAGCATCAGTGTTTTTCAGAAATGTCTGCAATGTTGTTTTCATAAAATTGCTACTTATAAATTTGAGACCATTTTAAAATATATATAGTTTTTATATGAATAGGTATTTTTCCTTGTAATTTTGCAGTTTTTCTTGTAATTTTTACGGCTTTTTAATAATGTGTTTGTGATTATGCCATCTAAATTTTATTACCTTTTGTTATATATTTACAAATTTATTCATGTAAACTTCTGACTCTGACCAAGTTCCTCCTTTTTTTCTATATTAGGTAAAGGGAAATTTGTATTGACTTTAATGTTACACAGTTTTGGGGAAAGGCAAATATCTGAATAACACATGTGAAGACTGAATTATAGTGTAACAAAATTTCGTGATAATCAAACGTTTGGGTTCAGCTCTAAAACAATACTAATGCATTAAGTGTTTGAGACTGCCTCTTTGAGACACTCTGGTAGCAGGAAATGCAAGTGTGTTTGAACACCTGATACTGTATATATGGTCCGGGAACTGAAGTGGATGACTCTGTGTTTGAAGAACTATGCATGGTCGAAAGCATTTGCTTTGTCATCAAGGACAATGCTGACAATGGTATCATGATTACCTGTTTTAAGTGGAATTCATTGTAGTGAACATGAACTTTATTGTAAAGATAACAAAATATTGTAATTTAGGTTGTTAAATTCTAAAATTAAATCCTCAAAAGGGCTGAAATGAATTTATCTTTTCTCTTTTTCTTAGACTCAAGCACATCACAACCATCACTGTTCTGTTCTTCAGTTCACATATTAAACTTGTTTCTAAGACTGCCTTCTATCATTTACGTAATATTGCCAAGATTAGGAGCATCTTGTCTCAGAGTGATGCTGAGAAACTAATCCACGCTTTTGTTAGCGCTAGATTAGATTATTGTAACTCTTTATTATCAGGCTGCCCTAAAACATTTTTAAAAAGTCTTCAGCTGATCCAAAATGCTGCAGCAAGAGTTTTAAGAGGTACTAGAAAGAGAGATCACATCTCTCTAGTTCTGGCCTCCCTTCATTGGCTTCCCATAGAATTAAGTTTAAATTACTTCTTCTCACTTACAAAGCTCTAAATAATCAGGCCCCTTTTTTTATTTAAAAGATCTGATACTACCCTATCATCCTAACAACACTACGCTCCCAAAATGCAGGATTACTTGTAATACCTAGAATCTCCAAAAGTACAATGGGATGCAGAGCCTTCAGTTATCAGGCTCCTCTCCTCTGGAACCTGATGCCAGTCTGGATTCGGGAGTCAGACTCGATCTCTGTTTTTAAGAATAGGGTTAAAATCTTCCTTTTTGACATAGCTTATAGTTAGGGTGGGGTCAGGTGCCCCTGAACCCTCCCTTAGTTATGCTGCTAATAGGTTTAGACAGCCGGGGAACCTTCAACAATGCACTGGGCTTTACTCCTTTCTTCACTCTCAATGAAATATTTTTGCTAGTCATTAACATCTGCTTGTTCTCTCCCATAGATTGAGTCCCTGTCATGCTGTTTGCTCTCTACATGTCTGTTCTTTTCTTCTTTTTCTCTATCCCCTCACCCCCCAGCCAGTTGCAGCAGATGACTGCCCCTCCCTGAGCCTGGTTCTGCTGGAGGTTTCTTCCTGTTAAATGGGAGTTTTTCCTCTCCACCGTCACCAAGTGCTTGCTCACAGGAGATCGCCAGATTGCTGGGGTCTTTCAGCAGTTGTGGGGGTCTTCCCTACAGTTGAAAGTGCTATGAGATGACTGTTGTTGTGAAATGGTGCTATATAAATAAAGCTGAATCAAATTGAATCACCACCATCTATTCCATGGTTCACTTCCAGCAGGAGCTTCCTCTCTGTGTACAGTGGTAGCAGTGATATTGAAACATCAAGACCACAGAAACGGATCAGAAGTGAAGAAGAGACACTTGAGAGTTCTTAAAGCTAGACTGATAAGATCAATATAGGATGTGTAGATGTACAGAAGTTTTAATGTTTTGACATGATTCAATGGAAGACCTATTCTTGTTTCAAAATTTATACTTGGTTAAAAATGTAATGTCCATGAAAGATTACATTACAACATAGCTTTTGGATACAAGCAGCTGAAATGAGTTTTCTCCATAGGATGGCTATAGAGGGGATGCATTGGAACAGAATTCTTGGCAGTTACAGGGAAGCTACCATAGCAAAAGCAGTGAACAAAATACTTTTTTTTTTAACCTTACATGTTAATACCACACCCTTTACTTGACTAGTGATGTTTTTTTTAACTGCCATGAGTTCTCTGTTTCTCTGTTTCCAAGATTTCTTGACACAAAAGACCTGGTAAGAGTGTGTCAATATCCTTGTCTGAAACCACAATTTATAGCCATAAATATCGTAAAAAGTAATGTAAATAGTTATGCATTTTTCTTATTGTTGTTGCAGATACTTCAAGATTTTAGTCTCCTCTTTGGACCAGAGAAGTCTGCCAAACTGCTGGAGAAGTGGCGTTCATCATACAAAGAAAGGTAGTTCAAGAAGCAGAGTCCCTTACATCCACTCATGTGCTCCAGAGTTTGCTAAGGTCTGCCAGAAATCAGTGCACTGATGGACTGTCATTGTACTATCAACCAGGTGTTGACTGAACAGTCGGGGGAAATGCATGTTTGATTTGTGGTCATTTGCCATAGATAAGATATGTCTTAACACTAAGAAAGTTAGATATGTCCACAAACCCTGAGAGGGTCAGTGGTCCTCTGGGGGACAGAAAAGAAGTGGACAGGCTTTGACTTACAACGTCTGGATTTTTTTGGTCTCAATTCTTTTAGAATAAGACAGTGACATGGCATCTGTCCTGCTGCTCCGGCATATACTACCTCCTCAACCTGTTAAAAAACAAAAAACAAAAAAAAAAACAGAAGATCAGTGCTGCTCAGGCGATGGACCATCTTCTTGTGTTTCACAAGGTTTGAAAGGGGCAACTGAATGTGATTGTGGGGGGGTTGTAGCCAAGACAAGATTAAATTTACCGTTACTTTATGTGGTATCCCACCACAGTCATGCAAGATCTTAGACGAACATCTGGAGTGCAGGGGAAGTCATCACCAGCTGTACCTCCTTGCCTCTGGAACCAGCAAGCAAGCCACCAGTGCCTACTACATTGTGATGGATAAGAAGCTCATCCCCTGTCAGCAATCCACTTCATTGGCAGCCTTTGATGAACTCTTTAAACTTCACTATGTTTTCAGCATAAGCTATGATGATGCCCTCAAAAACATGTACATATTCCTACAGACAAGTTTATAGTATTATAGCATTATTATAGCGCATCCCTGTGCTGTTGCAATCCTGGAATTTCCCCAATGTGGGACTAATAAAGGCTTATCTTATCTTATCTTATCTTATCTTATCTAGTATTGATGTTTCAGTTCATGGACAGGAGCTAAGTGCCAAGTTCATAAGCAGTATTTACATGCTATACTTGCAGGTCATTGCAAGGCACATCTTGTGCCAGAGGGTGACGGACACTGGCACTTCTTGCTTTTGTTGCATATAGTAACCATTGTGTTTTCTCAGTGTATTACAGAGGGAATGACTGTGTTTTTAAAACATCTTAGTGAAGAGCATCATAGTCTATTTGTGGATTTGTACCCTCAAGATAATTTGATTCCCAAACATCATTTCATGATACATTATCCAGAGTCTATACAACAAATTGGACCCTTGGTGCATGTTTGGAGTATGAGGTATGAAGCTAAACACAAACTGTTTAAGACCAGCATAAACAATTTTAAGAATATAACAAAGTCCCTTGCAAACAAAGATCAGATCAGTTGCTATTTATTTTATTTGTAATATTTTATTTATTTATATGATTTTAAGTGAACTAATGGTGCTTATCTACTTACTTCATATTAGGTAGACTTGTTAGAGAGATATTGTTTTTGTTTTTTGTTGTTTTTGTTTTGAGTCGTTTTGCTTTAGAAACAGTATTTCGTTTTTGTGTTTACATGAAATTCACAATAAAGGAACATCATCATCATCATCATCATCATCATCATCAGATACAGTAGCTGTTGCTTATCATTGGGAATCCTTGTCTGTTAAAGGTATTGAGTCTGGGCCCGTCAAATAGAAAAGACTGGCTGATGTTGAAAATGGTGGTTTAATATCAGAGCATTGTCAAATTGACATGTCTAGTGAAATAAATGTCACAACTAGGGTCAAACTTAATGGTGTTCAATTTCATGCTGGTCTTGTTGTTTGCACAGACGTTGTCAATGAGATGCTGGTTTTCAATAAGATTCTTAATGCTTTTCTGAAAGATGAAGTCTTTTTGGGTATTGGAGATGGCGTCTACATTTGTAGAGCATTTTCATGCATTTCATGTTTCTCAAATGCATAAGGTTTCAGTTGTACCTTATGATTTGTGATACTTTAAGCTCTTTGATGTTCAGACGTCTTATGGTAAAGACTTATTTTTCTACGTTGTGCCAAATGACTGTATTTTATAGAGCAAGCAACAACAGTTCTTATGACCTTGTTTTTGTTCAATAATAATAATAATAATAATAATAATAATAATAATGGATTAGATTTTTATGGCGCTTTACATGTCAAGTGACATCTCAAAGCACTTAAGCTGGGTTCACACTATAGCGTTTGGACCAACTTTTACAAACGTTTTAAAAAATCAGAGAAAGTAGTCCAAACATTGGTGAAATTATGCTCGGGAGCAGGTTTTTTTTTTTAATCCAGTGTACACCAACTTTAACAAACTTTTACAAACTTTTGCTAGCATTTCCCAACATTGCATTCAATGTTGACAAACTTTTGCCAACTTAGACTTGTGGATGTGTAGCAGTTGCCAACTTAGGTTAACTTAAGCAAACAAATACTCAGTGCAAGTCAGCTGACATCAGCGTCAGGCGACGCTCATATAAAGATCAGCATTTGTGGAGGCTTCCTGCCATCCCGAACCTGCTTTTTTGGATGGATTCACACTACAATGTTTGGACCAACTTTAACTGACGCTTTGGCAAATGTCTGGCTCTGCTGGCAAAAGTTGATAAAAGTTAATGACAGTTGGTGTTTGTGGGCAAACACTGGAAAAAGTTGTATTTCTGTGAAAATTTGCGATGTTTGGAAATAAACATTGGTGAAACTTTGGCTCAGTTTGTAAAAGTTCCTGAGCGCTGGGCTAGGTTATGCAGAGTTCGCCTAAGTTAAGCTCCATTGGCAAACAGTAACTGAAATGCTGGTGAAAACAGATGTTTTAGATCGAAACTCAATTCAGACATGCACGAACGAAAGAGAAATAGAGAAAAGGGGGAATTAAAAAAAGAAAATATACAGTATCTCACAAAAGTGAGTACACCCCTCACCTTTTTGTAAATATTTTATTATATCTTTTCATGGGACAACACTGAAGATGTGATATTTTGATACAATGTAAAGTAGTCAGTGTACAACTTGTAAAACAGTGTAAATTTGCTGTCACCTCAAAATAACTCCACACACATCCATTCATTTCTAAACTGCTGGCAACAAAAGTAAGTACACCCCTAAGAGAAAATGTCCAAATTGTGCCCAATTAGCCATTTTCCCTACCTGGTGTCGTGTGACTCATTAGTGTTACAAGGTCTCAGGTGTGAATGGGGAGCAGGTGTGTTAAATGTGGTGTTATCGCTCTCACACTCTCTCATACTGGTCACTGGATGTTCAACATGGCACCTCATGGCAAAGAACTCTCTGAGGATCTGAAAAAAAGAATTATTGCTCTATATAAAGATGGCATAGTCTATAAGAAGATTGCCAACAACCTGAAACTGAGCTGCAGCACAGTGGCCAAGACCATACAGCGGTTTAACAGGACAGGTTCCACTCAGAACAGGCCTCACCATGGTCGACCAAAGAAGTTGAGTGCACGTGCTCAGCATCATATCCAGACATTGTCTTTTGAAAATTGACGTATGAGTGCTACCAGCATTGCTGCAGAGGTTGAAGGGATGGGGGGGTCAGCCTATCAGTGCTCAGACCATACACTGCACACTGCATCAAATTGGTCTGCATGGCTGTCGTCCCAGAGGGAAGCCCTTTTAAAGATGATGTACAAAAAAGCTTGCAAACAGTTTGCTGAAGACAAGCAGACTAAGAACATGGATTACTGGAACCATGTCCTGTGGTCTGATGAGACCAAGAGCAACTTATTTGATTCAGGTGGTGTCAAGGGTGTGTGGTGGCAACCAGGTGAGGAGTACAAAGACAAGTGTGTCTTGCTTACAGTCAACCATGGTGGTGGGAGTGTTATGGTTTGGGGCTGTATGAGTGCTGCCGGCACTGGGGAGCTGAAATTCATTGAGGGAACCATGAATGCCAACATGTGCTGTGACATACTGAAGCAGAGCATGATCCCCTCCCTTCGGAAACTGGGCTGCAGGGCAGTATTCCAACATGGTAACGACCCCAAACACACCTCCAAGACGACCACTGCCTTGCTAAAGAAAGTGAGGGTAAAGGTGATGGACTGGCCAAGCATGTCTCCAGACCTAAATCCTATTGAGCATCTGTGGGGTATCCTCAGATGGAAGGTGGAGGAACGCAAGGTCTCTAACATCCACCAGCTCCGTGAAGTCTTCATGGAGGAGTGGAAGAAGATTCCAGTAGCAACCTGTGAAGATCTAGTGAACTCCATGCCCAAGACAGTTAAAGCAGTGCTAGAAAATAATGGTGACCATACAAAATATTGACACTTTGGGCACAGTTTGGCCATTTTCACTTAGGGGTGTACTCACTTTTGTTGCCAGCGGTTTAGACATTAATGGCTGTGTGTTGAGGTATTTTGAGAGGACATGAAATTTACAGTTATACAAGCTGTACACTGACTACTTTACATTGTATCAAAGTGTCATATCTTCATTGTTGTCCCATGAAAAGATATAATAAAATATTTACAAAAATGTGAGGGTGTACTCACTTTTGTGAGATACTGTATGTAAAAAGACAATGTACAGTGTTTGTTTGGTGATAACATGGTGTGTAAGACATTTTTAAATTTTTTTTTTGTAAATCTAAGGGACACACACACACACACACATATGTGTGTATGTGTGTGTCTATATATATAAATATATATAACACAGCTTTTTCACAGTGTGTAGGTTTGGTCACCCTCCAGCATTCTAGAAATATAGGCTATTAATTTAAAAACAAAAGTAAGTTCTATCACAAATCCATTTAAATAGTAATGCTACCTGATTGTATGCAGTGAATGTACAGTTACCTATACAGTAAGTTAATGCAATGAACAAATTCACTAAGAACTGAATGCAATTGATGCACAAGATAAGTACATTAATTTTAAACATGCACAAATATAAACTTAAGTATCTACAGCGCATCTGGAAAGTATTTACGGCACTTCACTTTTTCCACATTTTGTTATGTTACAGCCTTATTCCTAAATGTAAATGGAAGAAGTTTGGAACCACCAGGACTCTTCCTAGAGCTGGCCGGCTGTCTAAACTGAGTGACTTGGGGGGAAAAAGGCCTTAGTCGTGGAGGTGACCAAGAATCCAATGTTCACTTTGCCAGAGCTCCAGCATTCCTCTGTGGGGAGAGGATAACCTTCCAGAAGGACAACCATCTCTGATGCAATCTGCCAATCAGGCCTATATGGTAGAGTGGCCAGACAGAACCCACTCCTTATTAAAAGGCACATGGCAGCCCACCTGGAGTTTGCCAAAAGGCGCCTGAAGGACTCCCAGACCATGAGAAACAAAATTCTCTGGTCTGATGAGACAAAGATTGAACTCTATGGCGTGAATGCCAGGCGTCATGTTTGGAGGAACCCAAGCACCGCTCATAAGTATGCAAATGGTGGTGAAAGCCTCATGCTGTGGGGATTTTTTTCAGCAGCAGGAACTGGGAGACTAGTCAGGATAGAGGGAAAGATGAATGCAGCAATGTACAGAGACATCCTGGATGAAAACCTGCTCCAGAGCGCTGTTGACCTCAGACTGGGGTGACGGTTCATCTTTCAGCAGGACAACGACCCGAAGCACCCAGCCAAGATATCAAAGGAGTGGCTTCAGGACAACTCTGTGAATGTCCTTGAGTGGCCCAGCCAGAGCCCAGACTTGAATCCAATTGAACATCTCTGGAGAGATCTGAAAATGGCTGTGTTAAGAGGTGCTGCAAAGAGGAATGGGCGAAACTGCCCAAAGATATGTGCGCCAAGCTTGTGGCATCATATTGGAAAAGACTTGAGTCTGTAATTGCTGCCAGAGGTGCATCAACAAAGTAGTGAGCAAAGGCTGTGAATACTTATGTACATGTGATTTCGTAGTTTTTTATTTTTAATAAATTTGCCAAAATCTAAAAAAAAACCAAAAAAAACAAAACACCATTTTTCCACATTGTCATTATGGGCTATTGTGTGTAGAATTTTGAGGAAAAAAATGAATTTAATCCCTTTTGAAATAAGGCTGTAACATAACAAAATGTGGAAAAAGTGAACCGTTGTGAATACTTTCCAGATGCACTGTATATTCTTTGAGACTTATAAAACAAATTAAAGTTATAAAACAAAATAAAGTGCTGTTACAAGTTTTCTTGACTTTTTTTTTTTTTTTTGCCCATTCAGAATTTGCTTGGAGTTTGTTAAAGTGGTGCAGTGTGCGTTATTCAGCAGGAAGACTTCGACCTTTTTCCACTTCTTTAAACTCTAAACTCTGGGTGATTATCTGGTCATGGTCCTTTGGCTGATGAAACTTCTCCAGTAAAAAGTAAAGTAAATGCAATAATTTAAAACAAACAAATAAACAAACAAAAATAAACTTCCATCCAGTGTTAATTTTGTCATCTAAAATTGTATCTATTTTTTTTATCAATTAAAGCTAGAAATGAAACTAAAACTACTATTTATGCATTTTATTTTTGACACCTAATTTGAGTCCACATTTATTTTGATGATTTTATTTTTATAGTTTTATTTTAATCTGTTCATTATCAATAGTTTTTGTTGGGATGTTAGGCAACGGGGTCGTGCATGGTCATGCAAACAAGCGTCATCCAAAGACTAGACCATAAACTTTTTTTTTTTTTTTTTACAATCTATGGACTAATTTTCTCATTTTTAGGTTCTTTTACATTCATCCTTCGAAATGTGTGGCAACCGTGGGAACATCTACAAGGCTACAAAACCTGGATTTTGTGTATGATCTTGGGCGCATGCGCACGCAGCGACCGGCAGCTGGTGAAAAAAGTCCGTCGTCTGTGTGTGTTTTTACGCACTTCAATGTGTTTTTAACAAAATTCTCTGTGTCGTTTCTGTCCTGGAATGTTTGTGGACTGTATGACGAAGAGCTCCCTGGTTCCAACAATATGGATTTCCTCCTCATTTTTGCACTACTGCTGTTTTTCCGCCGGCTCTGTGTCTGCGAGGTAAGCGCAATCGTGATCATGCCGTGGAGAATACAATACTCCAGGGACATGTTGCTGCATTTAAACGTGGATAATGCAGCATCTGTGATTGAGTCTGTGCCGCAACTGCCGGACTTTATTTTGAGAGACGTTCATGGACACAGCGATGAAAAGAGAGACAAGAGTAGGAAGCGCAGAAAGCGTGGAGGCGTGAAATTATGCCTGAGGAAACGTCAGTTTGGTAACATCCCTCTTCCTTCCATGATTTTTGGGAACGTACAATCTCTGAGGAACAAGGTGGATGAAATTCAAGGGAATGTACGCTACCAGAAGGACTTTAAGAACTGCTGTGTCATGGCTTACACGGAGTCTTGGCTTACTGCGCATGACCGGGACGCGGACCTGTGGATTGACGGCTTTGGAGCCCCACTGCGCTCTGATCGGCAGGAAGAGGTAATGGGGAAACGTCAGGGGGGCGGCGTATGTTTATATATTAATAAACAGTACTGCACATCTGTCATGGTCAGAGAGCGCATCTGTACACCCGATGTGGAGCTGCTGTCCGTATCGCTAAGCCCCTTTTATCTGCCTCGCAAGTTCCCCCAACTTTTCATCACCACTGTTTACATCCACCCGTGGGCAGACGCTGACTCCGCCTCCAGCACCGTCTTTGATGTGGTGCAGCGGCTGCAGTCAATTTCTCCAGAGGCGCCAAACTTTATTCTTGGGGATTTTAACCATGTTTCTTTAAAGAAGACACTTAAAAAATTTATCAGTATGTCTCCCGCCCAACCAGACGAAAAAAGACTTTGGACCTGTGCTACGGCTCCATAGAGAGGGCCTATAAATCACTTCCCCTTCCTCCTTTAGGATCCTCAGATCAGAACTGTGTACATTTGCTGCCCACATATAAAACTGCTGTCAGAAGAGGCAAGGTAGAGACCAGAGACATAGAGGTGTGGACAGAGGATTCAGAGCACAGCCTCCAGGAATGCTTTAATTGTACAGACTGGGAAATGTTCACACTGTCCTGCGGGGATGATTTGGACTCTTTGGTAGACGTCACATGCTCATCCATGGCTTTCTGTAAAAATATGATCGTTCCACGTAAACGTGTCAAAATATATCCCAACAACAAGCCATGGGTTACAAAATCAGTTAAATCCTGCTTACAGAGGAAAGCCCTTGCCTTTAAACAGGGGTCTGTTTCTGAGCTACAGGTTGCCACTCTTCTACTGGCTCTCCTCAGGGGTGTGTGTTGTCACCACTACTCTTCATCCTGTACACAAACATGTGTCAGAGCAGACATGACAACAGACACATTATAAAGTAAGATAAGATAAGATAAGATAAGATAAGATAAGATAAGCCTTTATTAGTCCCACAATGGGGAAATTCCAGGATTGCAACAGCACAGGGATAGCAACACTCAGAGCAACAATCAGAAGGCAAGAAAAAAACAAGAGCAGCTAGTATACATATGTACATATTAATATAAATATATCTATATCTATATCTATCTATCTATCTATCTATCTATCTATCTATCTATCTATCTATCTATCTATCTATCTATATATATGGAGACACACAGTGCGGAGCATTGTGGTTGGTGGATGTGCAGCAGAAAGTCTAAGCTCTCTCTCCGCGGATGCGGCGGGCCAGCTCGATGTCTTTGGGCATGATGGTGACCCTCTTGGCGTGGATGGCGCACAGGTTGGTGTCCTCGAAGAGACCCACCAGGTAGGCCTCGCTGGCCTCCTGCAGAGCCATGACGGCGGAGCTTTGGAAGCGCAGGTCGGTCTTGAAGTCCTGAGCGATCTCCCTCACCAGGCGCTGGAAGGGCAGCTTATGGATGAGCAGCTCCGTGGATTTCTGGTAGCGACGGATCTCTCTCAGAGCCACGGTACCGGGCCTGTAACAGTGAGGCTTCTTCACTCTGCCGGTGGCCGGAGCGCTTTTCTGAGCAGCCTTGGTGGCCACATGCTTCTGGGGGCTTTTCCTCCAGTAGATTTACGGGCGGTCTGCTTGGTTCTTGCCATCGCTCTTTATTATTCTGTCTTACATTTCTTGCACGCCGCCTAAACTCCAGCCCGGCACCCGCGTCATTTTTGCTTCAGTTCCCCGGTATGTCAAGTTTCTCCGTTAGCACCGGGTGGCGGTTGAGTGCTAGCTAGCTCTTCCCTGCTGTACCGTCGCCTGCTGTAGACAGTGGCTCCGTCCGCCGACTCGGGAGACCTTTGGGGCGATCTGTGTGTCCGTGATATATATAGAGGGAAAGGTGTGCCGGATCAGAAAGTTATCACCGGATCAGAAAGAAGAAGGAAGATAAAAAGACTCAGAATTGAGCCGCTGTTGCAAAAGGCAGCCAACTCGTGTGGCGCCGGAACCGGGTATGCTGATGATTCAGTTATTGTCAGTCTCCTCCAGGATGGCAAGAGTGGCCACGACCCAGTAGTTGATGATTTTGTTCATTGGTGTGAGGATTCCTACGTGCAGCTGAATACGACAAAAACTAAAGATATGATTATTGACTTTAGGAGGAAAACTCCCAGGCACAAAGACACTGTACTAAAAGGTCAGACCACCGAATGTGTACAATCCTGCAAATATCTTGGGACGATTATTGACAATAATTTAAACTTTGAAGAGAACTGTGAAAGGGTGTGCAAAAAGGGTCAGCAACATTTGCATTGCTTGAGGAAACTTGCACGCTTCCAAATTGACCGAACCATAATGATAATGTTTTATCGGGCTTTTATTGAATCTGTTTTATCCTTTTCTTTAGTGTCATGGTTTGGTCAGATAAAACTGCAACAGAGGAAATCCTTGGATCAGGTAGTTAGATGGTCCAGTCGTTTGCTTGGTGAGTCACAGCTTAACCTGACATCCCTGTACATCAGACAAGTACAGAGGATGGCTACCTCCATTTTAAATGATGACTCCCACCCTTTGCACTGCAACTTTCAGCTTCTTCCCTCCAGACGGAGGTTTGCTGTCCCAAAAAGCAAAACCCAGCGCTACAAAAACAGCTTTGTTCCTGCTGCTGTCAAAGAGTTGAACAAATTGTAACAATATACAGTGATCCCTCGCTACTTCGCGCTTCACCTTTCGCGCCCTCAGTGCATCGTGGATTTTTCAGAAATATTCATCAAAAATTCAAAATTGAGAAAAAATGGGCGGGCGCTAGCAGAAGGTAGGGAGACTACATTAGAACATCAGGTATCAACACGGAGAGCCGCACAACTCAAAATCCACCTCTCTGACCACCGCTCCACTCCTCTCCGCCCACCTCTTCACTGCTCAGGAATCTTGCAAGCTGATTGACCAAGACGTTTTACCTCGCAAGCTGATTGGCCGAGACGTTTTACCCAGTTTCTCTCCCTGCCGAGCGCCCATACCCAGCGTAGGAAGACCGCATTCATTGTTCTTTATCGCTAGTCTCGCCGCGTGGAACTTTTCTCTGTTCTCTTGTCCCTTTTTGTGCGAAATAGTCTTCCCGTCGAGCCACTACGCCGCCTCCTGCAGCTGCCCTCGACGATCCTGCACCTCTAGCACCTGACGATGAGGCGTCACCTGAGGAGCAGTAAAGCTCTCATTAACCTGTGCAGTAAATCATCTTCATCTTGAGTTACGTATCTTGTTATAAGAATAAAAGAGTTCTAAAAACATATTTATGTACACTTTATTTACATCTACGAATGTATGTACACTTACACACACACACACACACACACACGTATCATATGAGAGAGAGAGTGAGAGAATGAACGTACGTATTATTTATGGGTGACGTCATTAGGGGTGACGCTACTTCGCGGTTTTTCACTTTTCGCGGTCGGTTCTGGAACCCATTAACCGCAATAAGTGAGGGATCACTGTATTGCACATAATTTAGGTAACTATTTATTAACTCCATTTTATATTTACTTATTTTTGTAGGATTTTATTTGGGTTCTAAATCTTTTATTGGGTTTTAGACCTTTGAGTTTTTAACCTCGTTGACTAGCCTTACAGCTAGAAGGCTCCTGGTTCAAATCCCCAGGCTGGCAGGGGTTGGAACCTTTCTGTGTGGAGTTTGCATGTTCTCCCTGTGCTGCGTGGGTTTACTCCGGGGGCTCCGGTTTCCTCCCACAATCCAAAGACATGCATGTTAGGTTAATTGGCTGTTCTAAATTGTCCCTAGATATGTTTCCTATAGGCCCTTAGAATAGAGGGTTAGTACTAGTGAAAGCGCTTTGAGTGGTCTTTGTGACTAGAAAAGTACTATATAAGTGCAGGTTAGTTAGTTAGTTAGTTAGTTAGTCTTTAACTTTTTAATATGACCCTTCTCTCTTATCTCTGGTTTTTCTCTCATCTCTTTGTCTTTATACCCTGATTGATGGAGCCTTAAGTATTTTTAAGTATTTTTATCATGTTTATAGCCAGCTTCATGTGTGCCTGTGTTTGTGTTTATGTTGATTGTAACTGTGGCTTGTAAACATGGATGTCACCAGACTGCAAAACAAATCTACCTACGGGTACAAATAAAGTAACCTGAACCTGAACCTGATCAGCCCAGTGCTGGCTCAGCCGTATTTGCACGGTCAGCTACAGCTAGCCATTTTGTGGAGTGACATAACACAGGTGCGTAACTTGCTGAGGGAGTCTAACTAGTTGAAGGGGTGTTGACGGAGTCTACAGCTGCAGACAGACCTGTCTCACATTTCTTGCTGCTCCATTTTTTTATTACGACTGTTTCATCCGGCTGCTAGCTAGTAAGCTGCTCTGCGTGGTTCTCCTGGCAGTGTCAATGTGTAATTGCATATCATGAAGCGGCAAAATGTGTCACGCGACGGGACCCTGGCACCACTGCAAAAATAAATAAATAAATAAATGAATAAATCGATGCTTAAATTTTGTGAATCAGTTCTGGATCATGTAAAATGAGAATCTAGATTCTTATGTGAATCGATTTTTTTCCAACACCCCTAATCCTAGTAGCATTTCCCTCTTTAGGTGAAATGACTCCAATGAAACATTTGCTCTTACGGACTAGTTTACTTTCCAGTGTTGATACTGTTATTCTGGTGGCGGCAGAATCTCTAGGCTGATTATGAGCTACCATTAGCATCTGCGTTCCTCAAACATGAATCCGTGAATTTGCGTGCTTTCCACATGTTTACATTAACTTTACATATATTTGCGCCACACAAAAAATTTGCTTCCCGTTTGGTCAGAACACACTTTCACAGTAGATGGATAAGAACTCAAACCAGGTTTACCTATTATATGTTTAAATCTCTTTTTGCCTCCCGACATTTGCATTTTCCTCTGCAGAAGCAACAATATCACAAATAGAGCCAATTTTTTTCTCTTTTTTCAGTTTTTTTTTCAAATGATCTCAAATGGAAATAAAGCAATGGAGACTTTTTTTGCACAGTTGTGTGTTGGAAACTCAAATTTGCCTTCATCGTCTCAGCATCACGGCTCTATACTCATGTAAAGTACACCTTTTAACCTCTGAACTTGTGTTCCTGTTCGTGGCCTAAATCTTTGCCAAGTTTCTTTAAGCACATCATTATTCACACAGTAGATCCCACATGATGCTTTTTGAAAACGACTATCATTACAGAGCCATAAGTAGACAGAAAAGTCGTACCAGAGTCTTATAATTTTACTTGTTTTATCACATTTCACATTTTAACCTACATGTAAATTCATGGAACAAAGGTTTGAAATTTTAACCTCTGTTGAAGAATTCTGCTGAATATCTACTGTAATGGTCTCCTCAGCTCTTCCAATTTCTTACTTCTTAACTTAGCATTGCATAACCTGCAGTACACAGAAGCTGAATTACAGAATCATACCAGTGATAGAATTCATAAGCACATCCTTCCTGGAAATGATTACATTCACAGGGGTGATTCAGTGCAGGTGCCAGAAGGTACATTAGAAGAAAGATGTAACAGCAACATGTGCTGAACAATAATTTCTTCTCCCGTGGCACCTAGAGCATCACCTTATGAGCTTTGTTACAAGACTCTACAAGGTTATGGTGGCGGACAAATGGGGAGGGGGAATGGAGAGAGGAGCGAGGACTTGTTCTTTGTATGGAGGAAACACTTAGCATTGTATACTTACTGAATATAAAAATACAGAATTTACACTCATATCCCAAGTGTATTGTACACAGTACTGTATGTAAGCAGAAGACTGTGATGGAGAATTGAACACAAGCATCTGATGCCATGCACTGTTGGAGTGGCAGCAGGCAGATTTATACTGTACAGACTTGGTGATGACATTTGTGGCTCTGGTGGCCCTTTGAAGACTACATCAGCACCTTTCTCCTGAACAGCGGTCTAAGATTGCTGCTGGGGAAAAAAAAAAACAACAACAAAAAAACAAAAAACTTTGTGCCTGATTTACTAAGATCCCTGCTGGCGGGTACTAAATTGTTTACTCAGCCTTAAAAATGCCTTGTTTCCTTAGTGGGTGTTTTGCACATGATTTACTCTGAAAAATACCGTGTTTGATCTCTTGTGCAAATAGGTAGAGGTGAGCATATTTATATGAGGATTTATCATGATTTACAGCATCCCCATTGAGACACAACTGCAAATAAAATAGGAAATGCAACTGGTATGACAAGAAGAGCTAATGACATTAAATTAATAAGAAATTATGGCAAAAAATAAGGTGTAGAATGAATCAAATGTGGCCTTTAATTACACACTGATTGATAAAATTACTGTAACACAGAGTAACAGGTGCCACTCACTGTCTGTGATGAACAATGTAGTATAGAAGGGATTGACTCGATAATTGCAGAACAGATCTGCAATAAATACATTAAAATTGACATCACCCAAGAATTGTTTACAAAGAGATGAGTCTGCTGCCATCAAGGAGTGATTATTATCATTACACTCTGAGGTGAGAGCTGCTGTGTCATCCATGTAACAAGTGCTCAGGTGAGACATGGGCTAATGCCAACACACACCAAACACCAGATGAGTGTTTTATCTGCTCTTATGATAGGCAGAAATGCCCTGGAAACATAAGCTTCAATGGCAGCACAACTGATGACTGCAGACGATTATGTACCACACATGCTCAGCAACATGCACAAATGCATTGTCAATTACGCAGCACACCAATGAATTAATACGAGCCCAAGATGCAGGTGAATCAGAATCAGAATCAGAATCAGAATAAACTTTATTGCCAAGCATGTAAAAAACACACGAGGAACTTGACTTGACATTGGTGCGCATGCGCGCGACACAACGACACGGCAGCTATAATAGGCGCCTCATCAAACAGAGATAGATAAGAAAGGGAGGGGAAGGGAGGGAACGACACAAGGGGGGAGGAGAAAAAAAAACTTTGTTATCAAAATACAGCTTATTTTTAAGCAGATTATGATTACAATGAAAAAAAAAATCTCTCAATAGCACAGAGCAACAACTCAGAATTCACAAGACACAAGAGAGCAGTGTACAGTATATCTTTAATCAGTTCATGAATCAATGTGTGTGCGGTGTTGAGCAGTGTTGATGATAATAAGAGAGACCCAAGGACCCTTGGCAGAAGATGTTTTGTCTGTCTGGCGCCCAGTCTTATCTGGCGCTGCAGCTGGCTGTCCAAGGCCTTGTGCTCATGATTTTGAAAAAAAAACACAATCTGCAGACAGCCAGGAGGAATTTCCATGGGGAATAATAATGCCAAATAGGACTGATCACAGAGAAGACTTGTATTTCTTCTGTAGATTCAGTACATTAATCCTTCATTGCGCAGCTTTGAATTCGTCGTGGAAAGACCTGAGCGAACCCATGATGTAATCCACCTTACGAGACAGTTCTCCAGTAGTCGCTATCAGGGTCTTCTCCAGTTTCTCAATTTGTTGGATGCACCTCGCCTGGCCAGCATTTTGATAGGTTGAATCCATCTTCAGCAATTTGCGGTAAACCAAGACAATTCCCGTCCCAATCAGAATTATCCCAATCACCAAGATTACGAAGATAAACAAATCTTCAATATCTTCGATAGAAAGATTAGAGAGACACAGCATTTTCCAATTACCTGTGTCACATAGATAGCCCACTGGAGCCGTTCCAGCGGGGCAGACAGCTTCCCCCGGAGCACTTTTCCTTGTTGAAAAAATAGTGTCAATTGTGTTCAAAGCCCAGCTTATTAACTCCATAATTTCTTTTCGGCGGTCACAGTTAAACGCAGACAGACAACAGCAAGCTGGGATCCAGTAGCAGGAGGGGAGGAAAAAAAAAAAAAAAAAAAAAAAAAAAAAAAAAAGTGAAGTGAACATGTTTATTAACAGAAAGGGGAAAACACAAATTACACAAAATGTTCAATGGAAAAACAGTCTGACATACAAAGTGATGGATGTCTGAGCTCAGTTGGCAGGACGAGGAGCCCCATGCGCTCCCAGACGGGACTGGGCAGCAGATAGGAAGGGCAATAATGATAAGGGAAGACTTACATGTGGGGTCAGCGCAAACTGGCTCTGGAAACAACAATTCCCAGCATAATCCAACAGGGAAAAGAAACCAACAGCTCCAGGACATCAACGTAGACTAGTGCAACTACAGACTTGGAGTATGACTATGACCAGTCACTAATGACTATCGCCGCCACACTGAGTGCACCACCTGACAAACATAAATACCCAGTGAGCTAATGATGTCAAGTGGATGCAGGAATGTAGCCAAGCAGGTGCATGAGTGAATGTCAGAGCATGTGAGTAAGAATGAATGTGTGTGTATGCATGTGTGGAAACACAAAGTGTGATGACAATGCCTGAGAGGAGGAGGCATGGCTGTAGACTGGCAGGAGCCCAGTCTCAGAGGCTCTGATCACCTGCCAGCTGGAAATAATTAACAACAATCAGGAGACTACAGCCACAGATCATGGAACGGGGTGGAACAACAACCCCGCAAATGACAGAGCCCCCCCTCTCCCATGGGTAGATTCCAGACACCCACCGTACCATCAAAACACAAAAGAAAGCCTGACCCCCACCCCCAGAACCCCACACAACTAACCAGGGTGGGAGGTGGGGGAAACAGGTCAGGCGGGAATTAACCAATGAGAAAAAACAACAATACAACACAGGGATGAAAGACTCCCAACCCCAAACTAAGACTAAACCCTCCCCAAAACTCAAGAGTCCCAAAGTTCAAGGGGCCGGCCAATGTCCCAGGGCCCACGAACGGCTATGTGAACCAGGCCAGGTGGCCTACCAAAGTCCAACACCAGCCGGAGCGCCAGGCAAGGTAAGCCGGGTGGCCTGCCTGGGAAAACTGGCCACCTAACCCAACGGCACAGTCTATCGGGCGGCCGACCGGAGTTCTTCAGCCATCAGCCAGGTGAGATGGGCTGGGAGGTGGCCCCCCCACATGGAGACCCAGTCCTTCTGCCAGCCAGCCCTCAAAGTTGGGCCACCAGGACCAGAGGGGTGGACAAGCTGGCGGCCTACCCAGTAGAAGGCTAATAGGTGGATGGCCGAGCCAGGGAAGAAGGACCCCAGCAGCTTCTGGTGGCAGGGACAGGTGGACCACAACAGTGCCCGGTGGAAGAGAAAGGGACACCCCGAGAGCTTGCAGAAGGACCCTCGGTGGTCCCAGCTTGGGACTGGAGCTCGGTTGCACCCACGATGGACCTGGACTGGGCCATGACTGCACCTGCAGTGGTCCTGGCCTGGGACAAAGTTACACCAGCGGTGGTCCCGGCCTGGGACCTCATTGCTCCCGCAGTGAGCCCCGGCTGGGCCCCTGCTGCACCTGCAGTGGGACCTGGCTGGGCCAACGCTGCGCCCTCAGTGAACCTCAGGCTGAGGCATGATGCCCATGATGGACCAAGGCTGTAGCGTAGCACCCACGTGGGACTGATGCTGGGGCGCAGCACCCACGATGGTCCCTGAGTGGGACACAGCACCCACAGAGACCTAGACTGAGGCGGAACCCAAACTACGGCCTCCAGCAGTCGAGGAGCTGGATCAATAGTGACCTCAGCTGGGGTGGCAGCAGCCGCGATAACCTCCAATGGCAAACCTGGATCCTCGGACTCATCCGGTGATGTGGATCTCTCTCTAGCGACCCTAGAAAAGGACTCAGATAGAGAGGAAGAAGGGTCAGGGTGGCCGGCAGCGGCGGAGTCCGGTGAGGCGAACTCAGGTGCAGCATGCGGCTGCAGCTGGCTCTCCTCACCTAGAGCTAGGCAAAATTGCTCTATAATAGAAAGGAGAAAAACAAAGGAGAGCACTTGCCTTAGCTCGAGCTCCACTGCCATCCAGGACTCCGATGGTCCAGGCAATGTTCTTGCAGGCTCGGCCTCCTGGAGGTTTAGCTCAGGCGCTGACTCTGCTGCGGTGGCCTCCGCAGCAAGCATGATGCTCTCTGCAGTTCTTGTTGTCCCAGCCATCATAACCCACGCTGGGGACTCCTTCAGCATGGCGGATGGGGTCTTGCTCACCATTGCTGCAGGGGAACAATCCTCCTGGACCTCTGGCTCTTCCTGGTCCCGATGGTTCAGCTCCGGCACCGACATGCGTTCAGAGAGGACAGGAGAGAGCATAGAGAGGGCTGGTGAGAAATTCATAACAGCAGCAGGTATGGAGAACTCAGGGGACTGCTTATCCTGAGTCTCCCTACCAGGAATCAGACAAGACATTTCATTATTAATAGGAATAGAATGAAACAAAACTTGCCTGTACTCCCGGATCATGATGTTGCCTGCTGCTGTAGCAAGTTTGTTGTCCCTCTCAGTGGTGAGGATGTTTCCGGGTCCCCCTGAAGATCGAAGAGGAGCCGCCCCTCTGGACATGGGAACGGGAGCTGCTGGTGAGGAAATCAAACGTCCCCTGCCAGTCTGCGGAAACACCAAGGGAGGAGACCTCACAGCGGATGTGGAGGGAGATTTTGCAGACGGGACTGCTTGGGAGGACAAACGTGAATCAGGGTCTGCTGCGGAGATAGCCGGGCTCGGTGTGGGGAAGGAGACACTTGGAAGGGCTAGATTATTCCTCCGGGAATTCGGGACCGGACAACGTTGTCGCCGCTGACCTGACGATGGCCATGTTGGAGCTGGAGACGAAGTGGTGGAAAAGATAGCCACTGACTGGGAAGAGTGTCTCTGTTTGGGCTTAGTGCGGAACATCCATCTCCTCAGGTTAGAGAAAGCCTGCTGGAGCGCGCAGACGGAGGACAACAGTTCAGCATACTGGGGATAATTCCAGAAGCCAGGATGAGCCTCCAGAATATCCAGAGCCCCAATCAGGCAGTCCCACTTTTCTCCGGGGCTGTAGGCTTCGTCTGCGTCATGCATGAAACCCTGGATGAAAATGGCTGCCCACTCCTCCTTCACGTTAGGATGCCCCGCTGCTCGTCTGCTTCTTCCGGTGTAGAGACGCCGCGTTGAGGACATCGTGCTCCAGAACAGGTGCGTGACATCACACAAAAAATTGGTGAAAAGAAACACAACACGCACTTCACCGCTGGGCTCTTAGTTGTTGGTGGCGAACTGTCATGTACGCTGCGTAATTTGCGCAGAGCACCAATGAATTAATACGAGCCCAAGATGCAGGTGAGGTGAACGTGTTTATTAACAAAAAGGGGAAAACACAAAATACACAAAATGTTCAATGGAAAAACAGTCTGACACACAAAGTGATGGATGTCCAAGCTCATTTGGCAGGGGGAGGAGCCCCACGAGCTCCCAGACGGGACTGGGCAGTGGATAGGAAGGGCAATAATAATAAGGGAAGACTTACATGTGGGGTCGAAGTACACTGGCTCTGGAAACAACAACTCCCAGCATAGTTCAACAAGGAAAAGAAACCAACAGCTCCAGGACATCAACGTAGACTAGTGCAACTACAAACTTGGAGTATGACTATGACCAGTCACTCATGACTATCACCGCCACACCGAGTGCATCACCTGACAAACATAAATATCCACTGAGCTAATTATGTCAAGTGGATGCATGAGTGTGGCCAAGCAGGTGCATGAGTTAATGTCAGAGCATGTGAGTAAGAATGAATGCGTGTGTGTGTGTGTGTGTGCGCGCGCGCGTGCGCGGGCACATGTGTGGAACCCAAAGTGTGAGGGCACAGCTGGTGAATGCCTGAGAGGAGGAGGCGTGGCTGTAGACTGGCAGGGAGCCCAGTCTCAGAGGCTCTAATCACCTGCCAGCTGGAAATAATTAACAACAATCAAGAGACTACAGCCACAGGTCATGGAACGGGGTGGAACAACAACCCCGTCCATGACATGCATGTGTGCAACATGCACTACGCACAAAAAGTTAGGGATATTCAGCTTTCGGGTGAAATTTCAGGATGCACCTAAAATGCACTATAACCTTAACAGGTGAACTTAATTTGACCTTCTCTAACCCTTTGAATACACATGTGTAACTGTTCAATGTTTCAGTACTTTTTGCTTAACTTGCTGTTCTCTCACAAGGTGCTTAAGAGCAAAATTCACAACAGGTGTTTGAGCCATGAATCAACCAATACATTTTCTGGTTCAATCAGAATTGGTATTTAAACAGTCCTCTTCATCATGCTGTCCACATTTTGACATCATGAGACCAAGATGACACCTACTGATTGATCAACAATACCTAGCCATTGTGAGGTTTCAAATAGGATGTTCTCAGAGAAATGGCCACCGAGCTTAGAGTGTCACAGAGTGTCATCAGCAGGTTGCAAGAGAGATACACAGAGACTGAAAGATGCTATGTATGAGAAATATGAACAGCGGAGGCAGTGGCTGTGCTGAACAGTAGCTTTAATAAAACAGTGGTAGCACGTGTTACATACAGAACCGTAGCTTATATGCTAACTAGAACCAGGCACAGGCTGGTGTGTTGGTTATAGGTGGAGCACCAAAAAGGCAGTCTCCCGTCATCAGTTCCCCAATATAGGCACGGCGTGATGATGTCATCCGCGTCTGCGCCATCACGTCCATGCTACTTGTTGTTAATATGGGAATATCTAGCATTCACCTCTCCCCTGGGAAAGCCCAAAACATTATGAATATTGCCAAGTATGTGAACTCACCAAGGATAAAACCAGAACCTGGGCAACCGGGTGGACCACCGGTAGACCCTGCATTGCTGAGTGGGTTACTCTGCCACTGTTTCAGCCATGTTCTGCCTAAACATATTAAAACAGAATCATTGTGAGTGTTCAACTTGAGGGGCCTCAGGTGAGCCCGCGGTGGGTACGCCCCTAGAGGCGCCGGCTGCAGTGAACCTGGGTGTGCTCTCTCGTTGGCGAAGTCCCAGTCCGGGTCCCACACTGGCTGGGTCTGCTCCAGCATCGCAGCTTGGTCTGGGGCAGCTGCTCTCACCTTTTGCAGAAGGCTGGTGTGCTATCTTGAACCACAGGCCATCCGGAAGGTGGCTGGCCCCAACTGCGCAGCGATTCTCATCGGTGATGATGGAACTGTCTTTGGGTCCAGGCTTTCGGATCGCCAGACCCGAACCCATTCCAGCACTGCAAGTGACGATCGGTCCTGCTGCTGTTGCTGTTGTGGCAATGTGCCCTTCACACCAGCAGCAAGACTTGTCCTTGATTGCCGTTGCTTTGCTGGGTCATGCTGGACTATGGACTCTCTATCCTGCAGTGCTGCAGCGGCTCCTTGAGACTGATGCCAGGTGAAGATGGGAGTCTAGCTTCTGCTCCCTCTCTCCTGGTGCTGTTTGTGTTTGTGGTGATGTGTTGCCGTCGCCGGTGACAGGACATGCGCCGGGTTGTCGTCATTCACTGGGGTCCCTCTTGGCCACAAACTCTCTCTCCTGCAGCTCTGAGATGGCTCCCTGAGGCTTATGCTGGGCGAGGATCAGAGGCAAGTCTGGTTTGTGCTGTCTCTCCTGTGATGAGGCAGCAGCTCGAGAATGCTTGTGTTGCGCGAGGACCAGCTCCGGTTCTATTGGGTTGTGCTCGGCATGGGGTGGGAGGCAGGGAGTGGCTGCGTCCATGTCTGAGTGCAGCGGACTCAAGTCATTGTCGGCCAAACTGAGTTTATCTTTGTGGTGCCTTGCTGTCCTGCGGTGTCTACCTCTGGGCCTTCCTGAGAAGATATGGGGTAAATGGGCTCTGCAACTGGGGCAACCGTCTGTACCAGTGGAGTTGACTATGGGGAGTGTGGGCTGGGGCCCATTAGCTGCAATGCTACCTGGGCCAGTATCTCTAACTGGGATGCTAATTCCATTGCCTCCATTTCTGACAGGAGAACCAATGCCATCAGCACGGGCTCCCATAGCATTCCACCGATTCTGCCACTGGCTGGTCGTCTGGCTCCATCTGCAGTAAGTCCCGTGTAGTGGCGTACATCTTCAACTGTTTTACACCAACCTGTCTTCCAAGTGTCTAAACTCACATGTGTTAGAAAAACAGTGGAGGCCGGCTACGTATTGTAGGACCAAAGTAGGACTGAAGTAGCAAAGCATTTAGACGACACTCGCTAATGTTAGCTAGGTCCATACCTGACACATATGTCTGAAATGACTCAAACCAATGAGGCCATGGGATGGGCGGCTCACCTGCGGCCGGGAGGAACGGTGGTGGTGATGCCAAGCATGCTTCCATGTTTATTTTATAAAGGTTTATCCCCGTCACCATTGTTATGTCTGAGAAATATGGACAGTGGCTATGCTGAACAGTAGTTTTAATAAAACAGTAGTAGCACATGTTACATACAGAACAGTAACTTATACGCTAACTAGAACTGGGTACAGGCTGGTGTGTTGGTTATAGGTGGAATGCCAAAGAGGTTGTCTCCCGCCATCAGTCCCCCAATATAGGAATGGCGTGATGATGTCATCTGTGCCTTCACTGTCACATCCATGCTGCTTGTTGTTAATATGGGAATATCTAACATAACATCACAGAAAGGAATAGAAGTGGACGTCCTTTGGGCATATCCCATGCTGATGACTGCTTCATTGGGAACAGTACCCTGCAGAACCGGATAATGAATGCCGCTCAACTCCAGGCACATTTAAGTTTGGTGAGATGCACCCAATTGTCATGTCAGACCATTCAGAACCATTTACATCAGCATGGTCTGTGTGTTAGATGACCTTTAAGGTACCTGACCACACCACTAGGCACAGGCGTCATCGTCTTGTATGGACCAGGGAACATTTACGCTGGACAAGGGACCAGTTTGCCTCAGTGTTGTTCTTTGATGAAACTTGATTCATGGTGAGCAGAAATGATGGCCACCAACGATTTTGGAGACATCAAGGAGAACGCTGTGAATCAGCCACTGTTGTCATCAGACAAGGCTTCGGTGGTGGTGGTGTTACAGTCAGGTCAGGTTTGTCTAGTCAATAAAGAACTGCTTTACACTTTGTGAATGGTACAGTGACAAGCCGATACTACCTGAATAACATCATTAATCCAGTCATTGTGCACCAGCATGAACAACACAGGCCTAATTTCATCTTCATGGAAAACAATGCTCCAGCTCATCAAAGCCGCATCATTAGGGGATAGCTGCTGGAGGCTGGGGTAGCTGAAATGGAGTGGCCTGCACTTTCTCCAGGCTCATCATCATCATAGCAGTCTGTCGTGTGTGACAATTACTGTTTCATTTAGGTCTGATCAGATTCCTCCACACAGCTCTGTCCTTAGCCTTCCGCTGCCAGGAACTCCTGTCTATATTCAACTTCTTCAAGTTTCTTTTTACAGTGTCTTTAAATCTGAGCCTTGGTCTACCCTGATTGTATTTGCCCTCGCATAACTGTGAGTAGAGTAACTGCTGAGGGAGACGCTGGTGGTCCATCCTCTCAATATGTCCAAGCCGTCTCAAGTTCATCTGTATTTGCATGTCCTCCATTGATGGTAGACCAGCTCGTTTCAACACTTCTATGTTGGTTATCTTGTCTTTCCATGAGATGTTCATTATGGCTCCAAGGTGTCTCATCATGTATGCATGGAGTTTCTTTACGTGCACTCTGTAGACAGGGTAAGTTTCAGCACCGTACAATAGAGTAGCCAGTACCGTTGCTCTGTACACTTTGCATTTCACACTGATAGACACATGTCGATTGTTCCACAGTCTCTCCCTCAAGTTTCCAAACACAGCGCTCACTCTTCCCATTCTGAGAGATAGTTCATCCTCCAGCCTAGCATTCTCTGAAAAAGTACTCCCTAGATACTTGAAAGTCTTGCACTTGACTAGTGGCTCTGTGCCAATGCTGATCTCTTCTGGTAGTGATGTTGATAATTGGAACTTTGGTGGTTGATAAAGGCACTCTGTCTTCTTGATGTTGATTTGGAAGCTGAATTGGCTAGCTGCTCTTGCAAATTTCTCCACTAAAGATTGCATATCTTCCACGCTGTGTGCAACTAGAGCACTGTCGTCGGCAAAGAGCATTTCTCTTACTACCTTTATCGATGTCTTACTCTTGGCTTTAAACTGTGCCATATTGAACAAGTCTGCTTCTTTCCTTGTTTGAATGTATACTCCTTCTGAAGTGTCTTTGAAGGCCACCTCAAGCATGGTTGCCAGATATAGCAAGAAGAGTGTAGGCGCCAGCACACACCCTTGTTTCACCCCGTTGTTTACTGAAAAGTCTTTAGATACTGAACCACTCATTGCCACGCTTGCTTGCCTACCTGTATGGAGTGCCTCGATCAGGCTGACAAACTTCTCTGTACAGCCATATTTCTTGAGTACCTGCCAAAGTCCTTGTCGCGAAACAGTATCGAAGGCTTTACTGAAGTCTATGAAGACTACATAAAGCGGCATGTTCTGTTCGATACAATTTTCTTGAACCTGTTTCAAGCAGAATATCATGTCCATTGTGCTTCTTCCACTTCTAAAGCTGCACTGGGTTTCCGGTAGTACATTCTGAGAGATGTGTTCACTGAGTCTGTTCAGTAGTACACGTGAGAGAATCTTACCAACAGTGGCTAGCAGTGATATACCTCTGTAATTTCCACAGTCTTTCCTGTCACCTTTCTTGAACAAAGGTACAATACTTGCAACCTTCCAGTCTTGAGGTACTTTCTGGGCATCCCATATCTCTTGGATGAGCTTGTGCAGGCAGTTGGTCAGCTGAACGCCACCAAATTTCCACACTTCTGCTGGAATTCCATCCCTTTCTGGAGCTTTACCATCCTGTGTTGTCCTGATAGCTGCCATTAGTTCATCAAGATTTGGTGGTTCATCCAGTCTTGATAGCTGGTCGCTGCACTAGAGCTTCTTCTATATGGTTCTCCACATTATCTGCTGCTCGCTAATATATTTAAACTGCTGACTAGTATTACTCATTCTTATTCTACACTTTATTGCATGTATAGTTTATTTCTTTTATTTTATCATGTTTAATGTTGCAGCATTGCACCGAGACAAATTCCTAGTTTGTGTACTACATGAACAATGACAATAAATCTGATTCTGATTCTGATTCTGATTCTTTAGCCTATTCAGTGAGATCTCCAGGGTTGTTTAGTAGTTTGTCAAAGTGGTCTGCAAATCTGTCCAGGATCTTGTCTTTCTCCTGCAAAACCGTTTCACTATCCATAGCCTTTAGTTGGATCAGTCTGCTTGGTTTAGGGCCGTAGATTTCTCTCAAACCTGTGAAGAATGTTTTAATGTCCTTTCTGTCTGCTGCAGTTTGAAGTTCCTCCGCTTTTTCATCCCACCAGTTGGACTTCATCTCTCTGGTGTACTTCTGTAGCTCACTCTGAGCCTTCGAGTTTTTCTTCTTCTTTGACCTTGTGTTACACTGTAGGTTTTCCTGCCTAGCTGTATTCAAATCAAATCAAATCAAATCAAATCAAATCAAACTTTATTGTCATATTGCTGTACATACTACTGTAGTGCAGGCAAGATGAAATTGCGTTTCTCTCGGCATCCATATAAGAAGCAGCATGATTAAAGACACATTCCCACATAGCTCCCCCCCACCCCCACCCCCCATCCATTCACACATCCCTGAGACATACTTGGGGAAAAAGAAGAATAACTAACTATAATATACAAAATGACCGTAGGTGCAGTAGTGTGTATGAAAGATTCCGGGTCAACTGTTCAGCATCCTGACAGCTTGTGGAAGGAAGCTGTTGATCAGTCTGGTGGTTCTTCCTCTGATGCTCCGGAATCGTTTACCAGATGGAAGAAGTTCAAAGTGTTTATGCAGAGGGTGAGAACGGTCCTTCACAATGTTTAGTGCCCTGCTCCTACAACGGTTCTGAAAAAGTTCTTGGACAGAGGGGAGGGAGACTCCAATTACCCTCTCCGCCCCCTTGACTATCCTCTGCAGGGCTTTTTTGTCTGACATACTGCAGCTGGAGTACCATGTAGCAATGCAGTACGTCAGAACATTCTCCACCACACCTCTGTAGAAGGTCCTGAGGATGCAGATGGGGAGAGAGGCCTGTTTGAGTTTCCTCAAGAAGTGCAGTCTCTGCTGAGCCCGCTTCCTGATCTCCAAGGAATTCTTGCTCCAGGTCAGGTCCTGCGAGATCTGCACTCCGAGGAACTTGATGTTCTCTACTCTCTCCACTAAACGGCCGCCGATGCTGAGGGGGGCGTGCTCAGGCTGCGACCGCCGGAAGTCGATAATCATCTCCTTTGTTTTGTCCACGTTGAGCACCAGATTGTTCTCCCTGCACCAGCCCTCCAGGTCTCTCACTTCTTCCCTGTACATTGATTCCTCATCCCTCTGGATAAGTCCCACCACCGTGGTGTCATCTGCAAACTTAATAATCTGGTTCCCCTCGTGTCTGGATACACAGTCATGTGTTAGAAGTGTAAACAACAGTGGACTGAGTACACAGCCTTGAGGGGATCCGGTACTCAGCGTGACAGACTTGGAGATGTTGTTTCCAACCCGGACAGACTGAGGTCTCTCAGTCAGAAAATCCAGGATCCAGAGACATGTGGCGGTGTTCAGACTGAGAAGGAGTAATTTCTCCATCAGTCTCTGGGGAATAATGGTGTTGAATGCTGAACTGAAATCAATGTACAGGAGTCTGGCGTAGGTGTCTTTCTGGTCCAGGTGGGTGATGACAGAGTGTAGGGTGGTGACTATAGCATCCTCCGTGGAGCGGTGTTTTATGAAAATATTTAGACAGGTTCGTGAGAAGTCGGCACATAGAAAAGAATGTACACTGAGACAAAGTATTCACACTGAGACACGGCTGCTAGAATAAAACTGTATCTCTTTATTCCCCACAGACCATATCTCCATACACAAAAGAGAAATCATTGCATGTCACACATTTCCTTCACACACACAAGGATCAATGCATTTCATGTCATTTCACAAGCTCTTACCGTTTGATACAGGTGACCGGGAGCCCACGGTCCGCAAGAAAGAGCGTGATTTCTCTTAGCCGGACGTTCTGCGCAAAAAAACTCACGGCAGACTCAACGTATTGAGGGAAGACCCCTGTTTTTAAAGGAAGGCTAGGTACAGAACAGAGTGGCCATCTCTGCTCCGAGCAAGCCCCCCCCCCCTCATCATAGAATTGCGTGGGGAGCAGGAAGGGCCAGTTTTCTGCTCCCAGGCAATTCAACTCTGCCTGGTTCCCAAAACATACAGGAACACCTGCTACATTTCTCCCAATACACATATAAGGAATAAAGGTCACGCCTTCGTTTCATAAGCATGCAACAGTGATTTAAGGAGTGAATAAAACTTGCTGTGCTAAGGAAAACAGTTTCTAGAAACAGGTCATATTGTCCAGGTCATGGTGTGCCTTAAGATAAAGAGAACTGGATTCATGGGAAGAGAACTGGATTGTTAAAACATATTAAAAACAACTGAGAAACAAATCAGGGCACACATTAAAAACACATTTATATTACATTCCACCCTTTGACCTTATTTGTGATCAGTTGTTAAGTTGGTGAAGATAATTGCTTTCTTCCCCAACTAAGTGCTTTCTTCCCCAACTGAAAAACAAATCAGGGCACACATTAAAAATATTTATATCACATTTTCCACCCTTTGACCTTATTTGTTCTATCAGTTGGTGAAGAACATTGGGTAATTACTTTCTTCTTGGGGAATACTTTCATCCTCGTAAGGTATTCCAATATCATTGTGGTGATTTAATTCCACCCAATTAATGTCCCAAATGCATGTTACAACATGCCATAATAACTCATTTCTTGTGGTAAAATGTCTGGTGTACCAATTCCATTCATTACTCGGACCTACAGCATAACTATAACATATCCAGTGACCAGGGGGTTCAGCACTCACCTCTACTTTGCAAGATGTGGTACCATATCCTCCATCTCGAAAGATAACTTTTATTTTCATTTTGCCAGAGAATTATATATTCTTCTACTTAAAACCTGTTTTACTCTTCTAATATAGCAGAAAGCACTGAAATTGCATAGTGTTAAGACACATAGAACAGCAACTAATATAGCTAGGGGAGGCACCAGTGTTGTGCGAGCAGTGACTGACATGCCTGAGAATATATCCCACCAGTGATGAGCAGAAGCTTGCTCTATCTGATGAGCTGCATGCAATACCTTTCCTTGGGCCACCACAGTGGATATCACTGCAGCACGCACATTAGACATACGATCACCAATGAGCTGTTGTATCTCCGTGGATCCATTCAGTGCGCCTCTGAATCGATCCAGGGACACCTGCCATGGAACTTCCAGCACCCGCCATTGCAGGGCGGTCAGGTGGGCCTCACTAGAGAAGTTGGTAAGACGATATGTCCGATTATGCCATTGCCACATGTGAACACCATGCAGACACCCAGTGAAAGGTACCCTAGGCAACATTGGATGGGAGTTTAAAGTGGCTACACATAGAGTATGGGGCCCTATTTGCCACATCATGTCACGAGGTTTTTCTATTCTCCATTCACATAGTGCCTCTGTCATGGTTAAGCATGGTTCAGTATATATTGCTCGACTTAGGCATGCATATCCTTGGTCAGTCAAATCACATTCTGATAAATCACAGGTGTTATTCTGCCCTGGAGCAAACCATCCCCCTTTTAATTGAATAAACCAAAATGCTGTAGCAGTAATTACTGGTAACACATGATATTTGCACACATCAACAGCTTCTGTAACATTTAATTGAGTCCATTGCCCGCTACACATCGTGCTATTGCAGATGGTTTTTTCAGGATGCGGAATTAACCACCATTCTTCAGTGATGTTCCACACGTCTCGCCATTGTCGAACGTGATTGGTAGTGACAATGCGAGTAAAACGTTCCAACTGCATGCGGATATCCAAAACTTGAATGTTGCACACAGTCCAATTGAAAGCGCGAGTGATGTTTGTCATCAATTCACTCGTAGCATTCCACATGGTCAAATCCCAAGTCAAACGTTTTTGAAACAGATTGGCGGCCTCCATTTGAGGCCCCACCACCGTAGGCATCCAAAATCCAACTTGTTGAATGCCTAAAGACGTTTGATGTCCAGTATCTGCCAACATTGATCTGGTTACCTCATTGTTAATGGTGTTGGAGATTCCCAAAACTGTGCCAAATCCTCCCAGCAACGTGTCATACCATGCTCTCTTCTTTCTTTTTGAACATTTGGGAATGGGTGGTATCTTTACCATCCAATTGACGGTGATATGGCTGGTTTGTGTGGCTACTGTTGTACATGTCGACAGTATGGGTGCCAGATTCGTCGGGGATGTATGCTTTGGGTTTTTGTCGACCACCAGAATAAGGTACACAAAGGGGATGCGTCGACCCTTTATGACTGTTCCATTCATCAAATACACTTCCTTATCTCCCGTTATGTTGATGGATAGCTTTGTACCATTTAAGGTAGTGTCACATTTCAGTAAGTCATTAACCACTTTGGCCACACATATGGTTACATTGGCAGTCAAGTTAACTATACACCCCTTCTCCACCGCAGACACATTATATTGATATTTGACACATTTGGGGCATATGTAAATAGGACAGTGGCTGGTTAAGTTCAGTATCTTGCACTCTTGGTTTGATAAACAATAGAAACCGTCTTGGCTCCGATTGGCACCGACCCGACTCTCCTTCCAGCTCAGCGAGACAGGTTGGTCCACCTCAAACATTTCTTGGCCTGGTGTGGCGTGGATCTGGATCCAGCAACCGGCGATACTCATCCACACGATCACAACGAGGGCAGGGCGGCACATGTCCCAGCAGACGACATAGCCATGTCCTCGGTGCTTGTGGGGGTGTTGAAGAAGACCCATGACGTGGCGGGTATCCAATCACCAATCTCCACCCGAACATTCCTGCAAAGCAAGCACATACTTAGGAGAGGAGAAAGCACAGAATTAGTTCTCCCTTAGATAACATTTTGATACTAGTACATTTATCCAGGTTTCCTCTCCTGGATACAAAATGGTCACCACCTGATCCGTCCCTTGAGCTATGATCTCAGCCGGGCGGGGAGGACCATTTTCTTGCCTCACCCATACTTTGGCCCCAGATTTGTCTGTAGAACCAAAGCCTTTTTCGCCCCTTTGCGTCATCACAGCCGGCTTAGCAATCTCTTCAGGGTCAGTCATTAGACATGGTATAATGACCAATTGGGCCACTTCATCCCCCTTATTCAGGGTTATGGGCTCTGATCCCAGTACATAGCACACCACCCCCAGTTCTCCTTGATAATCACTGTCAATCACACCTGCTAGAGTCGTTAAACCTTTCAGGGATAATCCAGACTTTGGCAATATGTGACCATACATTCCATTCGGACATTTCAACCCTAGTCCGGTTTTTACCACAGTGGGTGTTCCTGGTACTAAGGTGAGAGTTTCCATAGCTCTTAGATCTAATCCAGCCGAGCCTTTCGTCGCTCGCACTGGCAGTGTTGCCTCTGGGTTAATTTTCCACATCTCAATAATTTGTCCTTCAAATTGTTCAAGATTGACAGTGATCATTCGGTTCAGTGGTGTTGTACCAGGTGCAATGGGTCTATCGTTTAGCTGTTTCAGCGCTTGTGGTAAGCGTTTTTTCCACCCTTCCAAACTATTGTTTGTCCCTCCTTTTTTCAAGGTGGCTTTCAACAACCCATTCATTCTCTCAATTAAACCCGCAGCTTGGGGATGATATGGAACGTGATAAATCCATTCCACATGATTGTGTTTGGCCCAATCTTTCACCAGGTTTCCGGTGAAATGGGTCCCGTTGTCAGTTTGAATCTGTACAGGTAGCCCATAGAACCTTTCAATTAGGTCCAAACAGGCCAGTGTGGCCTTCTGATTAGCCACTTTGGCTGGGTGTGCTACTACCACACCCGAAAATGTATCCACAGCCGTGCATACATATTTACACCGTTGTGACTCTGGAAGAGGACCAATAAAATCCATTTGCCAGATTTGTCCTGAGTTCTTTCCCCTTTGTATATGTCCAGTGAGATGTTGTGGGACACCTCTTCTGTGATGCTGACAGGCCTCACACTGTTCAATGGCTGTCTTTACATCATCAGTTTTTAAATCAATGCCTCTATCCCTGGCCCATTGGGTGGTAGCTTGAATTCCCCAATGTCCACTCTTTTCATGGGCCCACCGGGCCAAATCCGCAGTGGATTGCCTCTCCACTGACATTGCTCTAACCACCCCATCAATATAGCTATTGTGGAGGGCTTCTGAGTCCATATTTTGGGTATGGGCATCGACATGGGTGACATGGATAGTGACCCCTTGAACCTTTTGCCAGATTTCCTCCCACAACTCTTTACCCCACACCTCTTTCTTTTGAATCCGCCATTGATTGGACTGCCATGTAGGCATCCATGTGGTTAACCCATTAACCACTGACCAGGAGTCAGAGTAAATATATGCTCCTGACACACTCGCATGTTGTATCACCATGTGTACGGCCTTCAACTCGGCCCATTGGCTGCTTTTTCCCTCACCCATTTCTTCCAAAATTTGCCCCAGATGAGGGTTGAAAGCCCCGGCTTTCCACCTTCGTTTTCCCGCTACCCACTGAGAAGAGCCATCCACAAACCACGCCCTGCTCTTTTGCTCGTCTGTGAGTTCATCATAGCGGGGCCCTGTTAACACAGGAGATTCTTGCAGCTGTTCAACTTCAAAACAAGACTCATCTGCCTCTGGGACATCAGCAACTTGTTCATGCAAGACCGAAACTCCTTTTTGTCCAGATTTCACTCTTTCAGACACGTACCATTTCCACTTAATGATACTACTCTCCTGGGCGGTACCTATCCGATGTGTGGTGGGGTCACTCATTACCCACGTCAGAATAGGTATCAATGGCCTCATGAGCACCTCATGCCCTGCAGTTAATGCCTCTGTCTCCACCAAACTCCAATAACACGCCAATAGTTGCTTTTCAAAGGGCGTGTAACGCATTCCTGCACTCGGCAGCTTCCTTGACCAGAAACCCAAAGGTTTCCGTTGTTTGCCTTGTTTTTGCCATAAGCTCCAATTTGCATAATTATTCCGAGCTGACACCTGCAACTCAACCGGACCAGATTGCAGTTTTCCTAATGATAGAGCTTGCTGTATGGCCTCTTTGGCCATGTCAAAAGCCACTTGCTGTTTTTCTGTCCACTCAAACTGCTCTTTTTTCCTTGTCACTTAATATAAAGGCTGCAAAATTTGCCCCAAATGAGGAATGTGACTCCTCCAATATCCAAACAGCCCAACAAACCGCTGCACATCCTTTTTGGTGTGCGGAGTGGCAAAAGTCATTATCTTTTCTCGGGCTTTATCTGTGATTTCCCTTTCTCCCTTATTCCAGCAGATTCCCAGAAATTTCACCCTCTGGGAGAGCTTCTGCTTTGTTCCAAATCCATTAAAAACTGGATCAAACTGTCCTCTTTGTTCACTGTTGATTCCTATTGTTTTTATATTTCCTTTATGCAACTCAGCATCTCCCAAGCCTTGTGAGGCAGGCAGCCCCGCCTCTTGCATTCTTCACTTGCCAGCAAAGAAAATTCACCTTCTGTTTTTTTCTAAAGGCCAAACTTTGCCTCTCCCCCGCCCCTCAGGCAAAAGGAGAGAGGGAGGGAGAGAGAACTTCCCGCGCCCGCCCCCTTTGGGAGAGCGAGGAACAGAGAGAGAGAGAGAGAGAGAGAGAGAGAGAATTATCCCTCACCCGCCCCCTTTGGGAGAGCGAGGAACACAGAGAGAGAGAGAGAGAGAGAGAAAGGAAAAGGAGGTTTATTTTTTACATGTAGCGCTGCTCGCCTCTCCCCTTGCCGATGGGAGAGAAAGAACGGCTACTCACACAACACCGCACCTGCTGCTGAATTCCGCTCAGCGGAGCTTTTGGAGCAACTTCAATACCCCGTAGACACGCAGACATCACCGAAGGGGACCTGTCCCCTACCAAATCTGCCCATGGCGCTAATCTGCCACCTCCATCAGCTAAACACACACCAACCTGCTTCCATAAGCCATCCCAACCTGGAACCACACAATCGCCGGAAGAGCCCCCGGCTACACTTTGTTTCTGTCTGTTCTTAAACATGACTTTTTCTATGCACAGCTCCTCTTTGACCTCTATTAATTTTCCTCGAATCCTGTTCGTGACGCCAAAATGTTTTATGAAAATATTTAGACAGGTTCGTGAGAAGTCGGCACATAGAAAAGAATGTACACTGAGACAAAGTATTCACACTGAGACACGGCTGCTAGAATAAAACTGTATCTCTTTATTCCCCACAGACCATATCTCCATACACAAAAGAGAAATCATTGCATGTCACACATTTCCTTCACACACACAAGGATCAATGCATTTCATGTCATTTCACAAGCTCTTACCGTTTGATACAGGTGACCGGGAGCCCACGGTCCGCAAGAAAGAGCGTGATTTCTCTTAGCCGGACGTTCTGCGCAAAAAAACTCACGGCAGACTCAACGTATTGAGGGAAGACCCCTGTTTTTAAAGGAAGGCTAGGTACAGAACAGAGTGGCCATCTCTGCTCCGAGCAAGCCCCCCCCCCCTCATCATAGAATTGCGTGGGGAGCAGGAAGGGCCAGTTTTCTGCTCCCAGGCAATTCAACTCTGCCTGGTTCCCAAAACATACAGGAACACCTGCTACATTTCTCCCAATACACATATAAGGAATAAAGGTCACGCCTTCGTTTCATAAGCATGCAACAGTGATTTAAGGAGTGAATAAAACTTGCTGTGCTAAGGAAAACAGTTTCTAGAAACAGGTCATATTGTCCAGGTCATGGTGTGCCTTAAGATAAAGAGAACTGGATTCATGGGAAGAGAACTGGATTGTTAAAACATATTAAAAACAACTGAGAAACAAATCAGGGCACACATTAAAAACACATTTATATTACAAGCGGTTTGAACGATATGCAAACTGGAGCGGGTCGTGTGATGCAGGGAGGCAGGCTGTAATGTGTGGTTTGACAAGCCGCTCAAAACACTTCATCACAATTGGTGTCAGTGCAACAGGACGATAGTCATTCAAACAGGACACCACTGGTTTCTTTGCCACCGGTACAATGATAGAGGTCTTGAAGCATCTGGGAACGATGGCCTGACTCAGGGAGATGTTATAAATGTCAGTCAGGACATCCGCCAACTCGCTCGTGCAGTCTCGGAGCACACGTCCCGGAATGTCGTCTGGACCTGCAGCTTTGCGTGGGTTGACTCTGGTTAGGGTCCTCCGTGTGTCCGCTGTGTTGATGGTAAAAGCTGGTCCGACCGATGGTGGGGGAGGGCCAGCCCTCCCTCTGATTGTAGAGTTTGATGCTTCAAAACGTGCAAAGAAGTCGTTAAGCCTGTCTGGAAGCGAAGCGTCGTCATCATCGACCCCCTGCCTAGGCTTAAAGCCCGTCAGTGTCCGAACTCCCTGCCACATCTGCTTGGTGTTCCTAGTGTCACAGAGGTGTCCCTGGATTTTCTCCGCATAGGCGCGCTTTGCCGCCTTAATTCCCTTAGAAAGCGCAGACCTGGCTGAGCGGAGGGCGATCCTGTCCTTCGCTCTGAAGGCTGCATCTCTGGCTGTGAGCAGCGAGCACACCTCTGCAGTCATCCAGGGCTTATGATTACCCCGCATAGTGATGGTCTTCACTGTAGTGAAATCCTCTGTGCACTTCGCGATGTAGCTGGTGACCGAATCAGCATACTCCTCCACATCTGTCCTATCTTCCTGGGAGGCTGCTATTTTGAAGACCTTCCAGTCTGTGTGCTGAAAACAGTCTTTCAGTGCAGGGGTTGCACTCTCTGGCCAAATCCTGATTTGTTTCACTGCTGGCCTGCTGCGCTTCAATAAAGGTTTGTAGGCAGGTTAATAAAGGTTCCTCATTTCTAGTAGTTTCTTTAGGTGTTCATCATGCTCATCAAATCAATCTTGATGTTTCCTCTCAGGGTGGCCTAATACATCACTCGCAGTCTGATACACTGTATCCTTCAGTGTTGCCCATTTCTCTTCTATGTCATTCTCTGAGTTGTTGCTGTCCCAGTCTTTCAAGTTTTCATCCATTTCCCGTGTAAGATCTTCCTGCTTCTTTTGGCCTTTCAGTGTACTAGTGTTTAGCTTCTGTGGTGGCTTCACACTCGTCCTGCAGTGCTGTTTTCATCTCCAAATCCTTTATCTAGATCTCAGCATAACATGATCAGTACCACAGTCCACGCCTATCATTGCCCTGGTGTCCATTACATCCCTTATGTCTCTCTGCCTGACTATGATGTAGTCTAACAAGTGCCAGTGCTTGGATCTTGGGTGCATCCATGTCTTTTTGTGTGTGTCCTTGTGCTTAAATAGAGTGTTGGTTATTACAGCGTTGTACTCTGAACATAGTGAGAGTAGAAGTTCTCCATTAGCATTGCACTTGCCTACTCCATGACTGCCTAGAACGCCTTTCCATTTCTGTGTTCGAACCAACTCTGGTATTGAAATTAGTAGTAGTAGATTAGTTTATTTGACAGGGACAGTGCAATAAACATAGACAATTAATCAAAGACAATCAATCTGATGTGTTGCACATAGAGTGTATAGCTATTAGCTAATTTGCAACTCTTGTCCCTGGATGGGCTTTTAGAAAAAAGAATCAAGTAAAGATGGGAAAAAAAAAATATACACAATAACCACATACATCAATGCAGAAAAATTATAAATACACAATTATAAATATTATAAATATTATAAATACACAAATATAACAGCCTGACTCACACTTAACATAAATATTATAAATATTATAAATACACAAATATAACAGCCTGACTCACATTTAACACATATAACATAACTCACATTTGCCTATTTCAGGCCTTCCTCCCTCCGTCACTCACTATAAACAAACACATTTATTCCTTCCCTTCATTCACTCTCACTTTGCAGACAATTAATTCATACATGAGTATATTCTTGTTTATTTTTCAGCCAGTTTTTAACATTTTTAGTGAATGTTTTAAAGTCCGTTATTATTTTAATTTCATTTGGCATTGTGTTCCAGATGTGACTGCCCTTTATAGAGAAAGCTGTTTGTCCAAATGTGGTTCTGCGGTGGAATATTTTACAGTTATTGTTAACAGAACTCCTGGTGGCTCTGCTGCTGTCCTGTCTTTGGACGAAACCAGCAAGTGGCTCGGGTGCTGATTTATGGAAACATTTGAACGTTAATTTCAGAAGACAGAGGTCAATGAAGCTCTCAAAACTCAATAGGTTGTATTTTTTTAAAACATTACAATGATGCCACCTAATGGGCTTTTTGTCCAAGATTTTTAGGGTTTGATTATATAATGAACCTATATGTCTTATTGTGGAAGGGGCTGCTTGAGCCCAGACTGTCAAACAGTATGATATATGAGAAAAAACCATAGAATGCATATACAGTGCAGCTGCTTCGTAAGGTATGTAATATCTAATTAATTTAAAGCAGTTCAGATTTTTTTTTACTGTTTTTGAAATTTTCTTTATATGAAGATTAAATTTGAGTTGAGGATCTAGTACAATGCCAAGGTATTTGAATTCTGTAGCTAAACTGATGTCATGATCATGTATATTAACTTTAAAATGTTGCAGGTTACATTTTTTGATTGAAAAGCACATTGAGACTGTTTTCTGAAGGTTCAGCAATAGATGGTTCTTGAGGAGCCACTCTTGGACATCAACCATACTTGTAGACAGTACATCTGCAGCCTGTGCTGGAGTCTTGGCAGCTGTGTAAATAACTGCATCATCTGCATAAAGTTGGCATGTTGCAGCTGAGCAGTGTAACAGCAAGTCATTAATAAAAATGCTGAAAAGTAAAGGACCAAGAATGGACCCTTGTGGGATACCCATGCGATTGTTTAAAAATGAGGATTTATCCTGGTGAACTTTTACACACTGTTCTCTATTCTGGAGATAAGATGCAAACCATTCTAATGTATTTGGGGAGAAGTTAAAAGATACCGTTTTGGATAAAAGCAAACTGTGGTTTACAGTATCGAAAGCCTTTTTGAGATCTAGAAAAACAGCTCCTACCACATTACCCCTGTCCAAGGACTGTTTGACGTTTTCAATAAGGCAACAATTTGCTGTTTCTGTTGAGTATCCTGGTCTAAAACCAAATTGATGTGGATGAAGAAGTTGACTGTCTTGTAAGTAGTCAATCAGCTGTGTAGCTACAACTTTTTCAAGAACCTTAGATAGGACTGGTAAGATAGAGATTGGGCGGTAATTGCATATATCGTCTTTACTGCCTGATTTATGAACTGGTATGACGACAGCTTTTTTCCAGCCAGATGGAAATGTACTAGACCTAATGGAGAGATTAATGAGATGGGTCAGTGGTTTGATTAATATTTTGCTGTGCATTTTGAGAAAGGAGGTGCTCATATTGTAGATATCATTAGTTTTTGAGTTTGACAGTGTTTTAACAATACCAGCAATTAACTTCTCATTTACCTTATTGATGTGAAAAGTATCTGTTGGAAGTATGGAATTTGTGTTGTTGAGCACATTTGGCAGCACAAAAATTTTTGTTAAGTCTTCCACAGAGCCCACAAAGTGTGAATTAAATTCATTTGCCAAAGTAGCCTTGTCACTGACGGTCTTGCCATTGATTCTAAGTTCCTTTACCCCCTTCTGATCGTTTTTTTTATTAGTTATTTAAATGCCTCCATAGGGAACTGTTGTTACCCTTTGCATGATCTATCAGTTTATTGTAATAAGATATTTTTGATTTTCGCAGCTCATGTACCACTTTATTTCTTAAACTTTTGTACACAAGGTGATCATTTTGTAGTTTGGAGGTTAGTGATGTTTTCAGTGCATAGTCTCGCCTCTTCATAAGTTTTCTTATTTCATTATTTAACCATGGTAGGCTAATCTTCTGTTGTCTACTTTTAATTTGCTTTGAAAATTTTTCTATAGACTTTGTGATTGTTGCAGTTATAAAATTACAACAATCATCTACTTCACATGTTGCCATGAGCTGCTCCCAATTTTGATTCTCTAAGTAATGTTCAAACTCCTCATTTTTTGATTTGGGGATAATACAATTTGATTTGTCAATATCGACTCCCCCAAAATACTGTAGTCGCTTTTTAGTAAGTTTCCTGACAGCAAGAACCATGTTATGATCTGAGAGACCAGTTACAAGATTATAGGTTCTGGTTATTCGTTCTGGTTTATTAGTAAATACCATGTCAATAAGTGTTCTGGATTGTTTGGTTATCCTGGTGGGTCCTTTGATGATTTGCTGGTAATTAAATTTAGTCATGAGGCTTTTCAGTTTTTGTTTGTCTTTTTTATCAGACCAGTTGATATTAAAGTCACCATGAATTATTGTTCTCCAACAAGTATCAGCCTGTCATCAGTCGGTACATGCCTGATAGTCTCACGTAAATCACTGTAGAACTCTTCCTTCACCTCCTCTGTGTTGGTCATTGTTGGGGCATATACAATGATGAGTGTGGCATACATCTTCTGCCGTAGTGGGAGTCTCATAGTCATTATCCTGTCGTTGATTGGCACCGGTTCCTCATCAAGCATTGCTGCTATCTCCTTTCTAACTGCAAAGCCCACTCCTGCTTCTCTCCTTTCTTGAGTTGATCTCCCACTCCAAAAGAAGATGTACCCATGGTCTTCCAAGCTGTCATATCCAGGCAATCTTGTTTCACTAAGTGCAGCTATGTCTACATTGTACCTGTTCATTTCCAGGGCCACAAGTGCGGTCTGTCTTTCTCGGCTCTGTGATGTTGTTCTGTCCAACAGAGTGTGTACATTCCATTCTGCTACACACAAGGCTGCTGTTTTCCTCTTCTTTTGTCTTCCTGCTCCTAGCTTACTTTTTACTGCCTGTTGGAGTGTGAACAGATCAGCGCAGACCTTGCAAGCCTGGGCAACGTCCGAGCCGGTATGAGTTGCTTTCTGATTGACCATTTCATGAAACTGCTTGCAAAGTATTTCAGTACCTCTAGCTTTTGCTGGACTAGCGGCACATTCTTGGCAGATAAAGGTATTATCAGTGGCAAGGACAAGCCAAGACAAACTGACTCCAGTATCTGTTGCAATGACTGACCAGATGATGACTGGCGCAGTTCACCACAGACCTTGCAACAGATGTGTTTATATGCCAGGATGTCCAGTCTCACCCCGTGTAACTGGGAGTGGTCCACCACAGACCTGTGGCAGATATTGTTATTGCTAAGATAATCCAAAGGTTAAACTGGCTGTTAGTGTCATTTAACCGCTTGCACTCTGGTCAATTTCCCTAAAAACGCCTAAAAATAACGTACCCAAAGTAAATCAAAAGCTGTTCTTCAACCCTTTGCAGCCTCTTCATGGGGTTGGTCTCATTTAAAAGAAAACACTTTGAATTTTTTGGCAACACAGTCATAATCTCTCTAAGTGCTCCGGCCACTGAGTAACAGTCATCTAAACATACTGAACTTGAAGAAAATAAAGTTTGCCTGGGTGTTTTTTTGCATACAAATGCTTGCAAATAACACACAGCTGTCAGATCCGGGCTGGAAAATGCAACAAAAATGTAGAACCAAGTGTTATCCAGCTGAGGTCAAAATTTTGTTACCACAAAAAATGAATATATTACACAGCTTTTTTGTCAGGTTGTTCCCAGGCGTTTTTGAACTGTGCCAAATTGTGCCAAATGGCACAGTTTGCAAAAACGTCTAAGTTTTGAATGATTCAATATAGAAGCTTGATCTTGGGCTCTAATGAAAGGTGACACTCAGGGCTGTGTGTGTGTGTGGGGGGGGGTTGTTTATTCATTCATGAATGAATGAATGAACAAACAAGCCCCCACACACAAAGAAGCATGCCACGTAAAAAAATGTGTGGCTTTTTTTTACAAGAAAAAAATAACCTACAGTGCACTAAAAATTATACTAAAATATCTGTAATGTAGAGGATAACAACTCCCCCCCTCCCCGCTACAGAGGACGGACATCGTCCATTGCCACATGATGGACGCGGCGCACCGTCCCCGCGGTCTGCTACGCACAGTTGTACTAAAATATCTGCAATATATCTGCAATCCGCTACAGAAGAGTAGCCGGGGGGGGGGGGCGTTCATGGTCCGGACGCGGCGCACGGACCGGTCCGTCATGGGGCGATGACGCACAGTTGTAATTTACCGATTGGTCAAAAGTCATTTTGATTACAATTTTCAGGGATAAAGAATAATTTAGCTTATAACACTTACCTGTCCACAACAGCAGTGTGGCTGGCGAACTTCTCTTCCTCATTGTCAGATGAACATGACGCTGGTCCGCTTGTTACGACTCGTGGTTCTGGTCACACGACCCGGTCAAACCATGATTCCATTATTGCGGTTTTGCGCTTCCATGATTGCGGTTTTGGTGAACGATTTTTCAAAACAAATAAGAACAGTAGTAAGAAAAAAAGACTGGCGAACGCGTGTGTGTCACCCAGCAGCTTACACAAAACAGATTTGACGCACGCTTTCAATAGTCGAACTTCTCTGCTTCAATTGGCTCGCTGTATTCGCAGCCGTTGGTAGGCGGGTCCTTCTTGCTAGGTTTTCAGTCATTGGTTCTTCAAGGTTTCAGAAACCCAATTCAAGGCTCTTATTAGTCGAATGAGAGGTCAATCAAATCTAAACCAATCAAAGCACTCCTTTGGCTTTCTGTTCGCGGCTGTGTCTGTAGTGGAAGAATGGAAATGCAGCTTTTTTTTTCAGTGCGCTCTGAGACACACAGTGTTCATCCTAGCGCGCACGAGGATGTGCTAGGACGCAGAGACGTGACCGCCCGTGGTATCCCAGAGTGCAAGAGGTTAAGCCCTGCATGGCTTCGACAATGCGGAACTGGCATTTCACTTTGAAATGGATGGCAGCGAGTTATTGCAAACAAGCAAGTTTAAAACACACATAACACTAAAGTTAAGAGTATTGCAAGAAGGAAAATAGTTTAATATAAAACACAGCTGTCTTACCTTGAAATGTCATTTACAAATGAAAATATTCAAATTGAAGAATGGAGGAAAAACGTAAAAACGGTCCAAAATATCCAGTAGATACTATTTCATATATCTAGATTTTTTTTTGCTTACAGCATTTTCTTGATTTAAACATCCATCATCTTTCAGTAGGAAATCCATATGTCTTTGTACACGAGGCCTCTGCTCTTCATATTAAGCCCAAACACATTCACCCAAATCCCATAGAAAACTTATGGGATCAGCTGAGTCGCTGTGCAGAGGCTCGTAACCCTGCATCCCACAACCTCAATGTCCTGAGGGCCGCCTTTCAAGGCCGCCTTTCAAGAAGAGTGGAATGCCATGCCTCAGCAGACAAGAAGTTGACTTATAAACAATGCTAGGGGTAGGCACTATATAAGCACTAGTTTCAGCCTATACCCTTTCGGTTGTGTTTATTATTATTATTATTACTGAATAAATTCAATAATTCATTCATTCATTCATTCATTCATAATTGATGCTCAAGGGTGCGTGAAAAGTTATTGAGACACTGAGATTTTTTGTTGTGGTATACCAATTGTTGGATTTTGTTTCAATAAATTGTTGGAGATGAGGAAGTCACAATTGCATACTTCTACTTAAATGCCCTACTTGTCATAAATCTGGTTTGGAAGGTAGATGAGGTTTTCAAGGTAGGACCCAAAGCACAGGGAGAAATGCGGTGCAGAATGATGATTTTATTAACAGAACTAAAAGAAACAAAAGCCTAGCATGGGGGCTAAAAACAACAGGCAAAAAACTCACAAGGAATACCACACGACTGGAAAAAAGGACAGGAACCATGACGAGTGGAAATATGACAATGACTCCACACCAGAACACAAACTCTGACTGACATGAATAGGGTAACATAATCACAGATGTGAGACAGCTGGGGAACAATCACAGGCTAAACAGGAGCACATGAGGGAAATTGGCTACAAGTACACAAAACATGAGAAACTATGAACAATGGTAAACCAATATACACACAAGACCCAAAACCAGACAATGGACAAAAACAAGGGCAGGGAAACACAAAGACCACAATAATAGCAATAAAGACAAACAGGGGATGACACAATAATCTGGGAGAACATGGAAGACAATAACAGACCCAGGGGAACATAGAAGGCAAATAATGCAAATAATTGTAATTAAGCAAACAGGAGAAAACACAGAGAACAAAAAATGAATATAAAGCATGGCCCTAAGAACATGCCCAGATTATGAGAGGGCTCCCCCTCAAGGGCGGATTCCAGACACCACTAGAAGCACAAAAGCACACCAAAAGGGTGAGCGGAGGGGGGCACAGGAACAGTGGGAAGAAACAAAACACAGGAATCTCACAAGCACAACCCCCCCCCCCCCAAAAAAAAAATGTCCATTGGGAGGTCTCCCAAAGTTCGTGGACCAGCGTCCCGGGGAGGGGCTGACCAGAGTACAAGGGCCCCCAGACCATGAGACGTGGGGGTCAGGTTGCCTAACCTAGTCTCTGGGCCACCCGGCCAGGGAGCACATTGAGTCCAGTGGCCTACCACAGTCCATATACCACAAGGCTAGGGAACACAGTTGTTCCAGGGGGGCAACTAAAATCCATGGCCCACCTAGCCAGGGAGCGAGCACTGCCAGGAGGCGATGGCTGGGGAGTGCAGAGTTCTGAAGATAGTAACAGGGGCACGCTGACCTCATCCACTGACGACAGAGGTGTGCTGACCTTTGGTGTGGCCGGCAGAGGCACGCCGACTCAGGAACAGATGATGGTGGAGTGAGCTGCTCAGGTGACCATGGTGGAGCGCACTGTTCCAGTGAACCAGGTGGAGCAAACTGCTCCGGTAAACCAGGTGGAGTGGACTGCTCCAGTGAACCAAATGGAGCAGTGATCACGGAGAGGGCTGGGGCTAAGGTGTGCATCTCGGGGACAGCTGGAGTAGAATCATACACCTCGGAGAGGACTGGAGCTGGGGAATGCACCGCAGGGAAAACTGAAGCTGGAGCGTGCACCTCAGGGAGAACTGCAGCTGGAGCATGAACCTCGGGGAGAACTTAAGCTTGAGCATGCACCTTGAGGAGAATTCAAGCTGGAGTTGTAGTGTGTGCCTCAGGGGAAACAGGCATTGAAGGATGCTCCTCAATCCATTACATGGCCACCTCAGACAGGGAGGAAGAAACACGGGTGGGTGACCGGTCCACAATACAACCACCAGCAGAGAAGACTGGTGGGGAGACCTCAGGAGCAAATGGGGGCTGCAACTGGGTCTTCCTGCCCGGAGCAAGACAAGTCCTTTCCAATAAAGATAAAGAAGAAACAAAAGGGATTTGCCTTAACTCTGGCTCCTCCACTGGTGAGGATCCTGGTGGCTCTCCTGCTAGAGTGGCAACCCCCGCCATAGCTGCTGGAATGACCGCTCCCTCAGGCAATACTGGAGTGACAGCAGTCAAGGCGGATTGATGCATAGCAGGAGGCAAAGACACCGTTGTGGCAGCAGGCATGGGGACTGAAGAGGCAGCTGCTGTGGAATCCCCAAACCCTTCAGCGTGGGAGCCTAAGTGAAGGGGACAGCTTTGAGCAGGAAAAGAGAGGCAAGTGTAGGTGACAGCACACACACAGGGGTGACAGCAGAAGCAAGACATGGGGGCTCAGCAGCAGAAAAGAGCTGCCACTGAGACTCCTCATCCAAAACAAGGCAAGACATCTCATTTGGTGGTAAAGAGAAACGATTATGTACTTGCCTGTTCTGCTGCTCTGCTGTCGCTGACGGAGATGAGCCTAGAGTGGAGGTCGTGGCTGCTGGTGAGGCAGCAGTTGTGGAGACCAGTGTTGCAACTGCCATGGGAGCCGGCATTGAGGGGCCTGGCATTATAGCTGCCCTGGGAGCCGACGTGGGAGGATGCTTCAGGGCTGGTGGGCTCCGTAGCACTGGAACATAGCAAGGAGGTGTAGAAGCAGGGGCTTGGATGGAGTGCCAAGAGGAGCGGCACTCCCTGGAGTGAGAAGAGGAGGGCACCGAAGTCAGGGAATGCTGCGTCATCGGTGCAGACCCCAGTGTCCCTGAGGAGATCTTCACCAGCTCCTGGATGGCCTGGTGGAGGTTGGTGATGAGGGCCCCTAGATTCGCCAGCTCGGGGTAGCTCTGCAGGCTGGGGTACACTCCCAGAAACCCAACTGTGATTTCTAGGAACTCCAAAGCGTTCTCTTGTGTGCGGAAAGTGCGGGCGTACCAGACGAGGCTCTGGATCATCTGGACCGCCCATAGTTTGTCCAGTCTGGGACCCCCTGTGGCCAACCTCCTGCCTGCTGGGTCCTTATTTGGTGGCATCATTCTATAAGTCTGCTTTTGAGGGCAGATGAGGTTTTTGAGGTAGGACTCAAAGCGCAGGCAGGAATGTAATGCAGAATGATGGTTTTATTAACAGAACTCTAAGAAACAAAAGCACAGCAGCGGGGCTGAAAACAACAGGCAAAAAAACTCACAAGGAATACCACACAACGAAGAAAAGACAGGAACCATGATGACTGGAAATACAACAGTGATGCCACACCAGAACACAAACTCAGACTGACATAAATAGGGTAACTGATAATCACAAATGTGAGCCAACTGAGGAACAATCAGGGGATAAACAGGAGCACATGATGGAAAGTGGCTACAGGTACAGAAAACATGAGGAACTGGGAACAATAGGTCAACCAATATACAAACAAGACCTAAAACCAGACAAAGGGCAAAAACAAGGTCAGGGAAACACAAAGACCACAATAATAGCAATAAAGAGAAACAGGGGATGACACAACAGACCGGGAGAACACAGAAGACAATAACAGAGGACCCAGGGGAACACATAATTCAGATAATGCAAATAATTGTAATAAACCAAACAGGGGAAAACACAGAGAACAAAAACTGAATATAAAGCATGGGCATGATCCTAAGACCATGCCCAGATTACGACACAAGTCATTAGTTTCTTTTGGAAAGAAATAACTAGTAATTGTTGTTAATTACTAATTTTCAGTAACCTGCCCAATAATGTTCCCTACATGTTCTAAGGTCTTGTTTTTCCTTTTCTTTTTTGTTCTTAATCTACACTTCTTCTTAGTCTTCCTTCTACTTGTGGTTGACAAGGAAATTGCAGTCCCAGTCACTGTATTGATACACATTGCAACCTTATTTACTATGGTGGGGGATCTGACTGACATGGTTTAGCTACAGATCCCAATGGCTGGTAATGAAACAGATTCACAGACACTGAGATGAAAGGTTTTGTATTTTTATTAAAACATTAAATGGCAGTTCTAGGACAAATCTGACCTACAGCAGGAAATGAAGACGAGACTTGTGCATGTGGCAGGGAAAAGACTGGTAATGTACTTATTGACTTTGTCTTACTATTGAGGGAGGAGATGACAGCTGGAGCCACTTCAGGATGGAGCATGAAGAACTGAAGAACCGATGGTGAAGTTATGATGAGGGCGTTTATTGATTGTCCACTTACAGGAGCAGGAGATGAGGAACAGGTGAGGTGGAGAACTTCAGCAGGGTGTTTGCAGACGGATTTGGTAATTGGATCTGGTAAATGGTAAATGGCATTCACTTATATAGCGCTTTTATTCTCATCTTTTGATGACCAAAGCGCTTTACAGATCCTGCTAGCCACCCATTCACACACTGATGGTGATTAATCACTGGTGATTAATATGCATGAACGCCGGGCCTGGGGATTTTCTGATAATTACCGGGTTAATTAATTTGCAATGTTTGATCCTTACTTGCATTTCCAGGTGGGCTCGGGCAGAGGGAGTCCAGGACAGGCGGGAACTGAGAAGCACTGAGGAGACATACAGGAGTATATCCAGGTAGGTCAGGGGTGTCCAATCATGTGCCATGGAGGGCCAAGACCCTACAGGGTTTCTCTTGTACCCAGTCTCTTCAGCAGGTATTTTCACTGATCAGCAATCAGTGGGAAGAAGTTCAGTGAAATCTGCTGTTGAAGATACTTGTAATCCAGTGTTAAAAACGCGAATAAAATCATAAATATCGATACCGCTTTAAAAAAAACCCAGTCATTTCACAATGGGAATAAATATTTTGAAGATAAATATATAAATAAAGTTCATAAAATATATTCATAAATAGTTAATAACATTTTCTAAAAAGCTCTGATAAAGTTCCCAATATTTTTATTTGGTATATTGAGCAACCAATAGCTGTATTGTTTGATAGCAGTATCAGCCAATGGGGTCAAGTGCCCTCTCTCTCGGCCTTGGTGTGACCTGCGTGCTGCTCAGACACGGCGGAGACACAGACCGAGACAGATCCCTTGCTGAGGTGGTGATGCTAACGTGCTAGTAGCAGCCTTTTCCTGGATAAAACTCTTGAGATTGGTAGGCCTAAACCAGCACAAGAAACGAGATATTGCTGTATTATCAATTTCTGACACCTCTTTTGTTAAATTTTAAGACTTTGAATCCAAAGGCTGTGAACTCACATGAGCTCGTAAATCCCCTTGAAGCACGTGTTGCTCGGCATGGTGAGTGCCATTCATTGTGTATGTGAAATGCATTGTGTATGTGAAATGCAACCCTCTGATGCTGAAGAAGAATCATCTGTCAACTGACATCCTGGGCAACTTCTACGGCTGCGTGATAGAGAGCACCCTGACCAACTGTGTCACGGTCTGGTATAGGAGCTGCTCTGTCGCTGACCGTAAGGCGCTGCAGCGGGTGGTGAAAACCGCCCAACGCATCATAGGGACTCCACTTCCAGTTATAGAGGACGTATACAGGAAAAGATGTCTGCGCCGGGCACGCAGCATTCTTAGGGACTCCAACCATCCTGCTCATGGACTGTTCCAGCTTCTCCCCTCCAGAAGGCGTTTCAGAAGCCTTCGGACTAGAACCAGCAGGTTTAGGAACAGTTTCTTTCCAACAGCTGTCACGTTATTGAACTTAGTTCCCCGCTGACTCTCTTACCATCATCTCTTACCATCCTCACCTGTACATAACTGCCCATCTAACTTATTGTACCTTATTTGCACATAACAGTACTCTTAACTTTCTGCACTGCTGCATATATTTGCATATATTTGCTTAAATTACACATACTGTTAATTACTGTATATACTGCACTGCTGTCCTTTGCACTTCTGATTGGATGCTAAACTGTGTTTCGTTACCTTGTATTCATACATGTGTAATGACAATAAAGTTGAATCTAATCCAATCTAATCTAATCTAATGGCCGCCAGCTTAAAATGCTAACCTCCGATGCTAATTCCGGCTAGGTTTTTCATAAGAAAAGGTCATTTTTCAAGGCTGTAATGATTAGCAAAGGTCCAATTTCACTTGCTACTCACTGTTACTTAAAGGTGAATGTTAAATCTGTGGTTTAAGGTGTTTAAATGTGTCAATTTGTGCTAAATTGTTATGTTAGCACACTTTTCTTTTTTCCCTTGTGGTGCTAACTTGGTTCAGCACACTGCAAAAATATCAGTGTTAGTGTCAAGTGCCTTCCAATGCACTTTACTTATTTTTTTTTGTACCATTTTGATAAATTTGGATAGTAGATGTGCCTCTTTTATGCACATACAACTATTTTGTGTAATTTTGAGGGTGCAGCGGCAAAGAAATAATAATCTGTGAACTGAGAGTTTTAAGTAGAGTTTATTAAATCACACCGCCGTCACAGGATCCCCGCTCCAGCCCCCAAGTGTGTGCAGGCTGGAACGGGATCCTCAGGCTCTCAGAGAAGAGACACAAAGTGCGTGTCTGCAGCAGCAGTTGAAGTGAGTGACAGAATGAGTTACAGAACTTGTGCAGTATTTATACCCAGTTACAGACAGTAAATGAAAGGGCAATCCCAGCAGTTGGTATGATCAAAGAGACTGCAGACAGGCATGAGACATTTGCATCTGAGAGACACAGTAAGAACAGGATGCATGAACACAATGCATGAATGGCGCATTAACATCACAGTACAAAACCAGAAAAAGCCAGAAGAAGCGAGGCTGCCTGTAGACATCAATACACACATTTCACTGTTAAGTTAATTGCTCTAGTCGAGCGCTGTGTCTGTCCCAGTCTGTTGTGGGGGGTTACGCCACACCGCTCCCCCTCAGAGGGCTCGGCAGGGGGCCGAGACCTCGATAGTCTGGATTTGGCAGCGAGCAGTGAAAGCTCTGTGCAGGCGGAGGTGGAGGGGGGTGGGGGGTGGTAAGTGCCAGCCGGAGACGGTGAAAGCGTCTGGGCAACGCAAAAATTGCTTGTGGATCCGCAATGTCGAGGGGCTGTCCCGTTGAACGTGCGGAGATCACAAAAAGAAAAATTAGTCACTGGCTCCTCCCGCGATTAAGTCCTGCAAGGATTAATAGTGGCCGTGACAAAAAGCAGGAGCGGCTGTAAGGAAAAACAGAAGCAAAGGGACTTGGCGTGTTGACTTTTAGGTGCGGGCACAACCTTAAAAGCCCTCGGGAACCGCAAAACCGCTGAATTCCCCATGTGTGCCATGGCTGAGACCATTAACAAATCCTTCGTGCATGCTGCATGCGTGCTTCAGGTGTGGGAGCAGCCCTGAAGGCCTGTGTGCAGCGGCGAAGGAGGATGGGGGTCTACAGAGCCATATGCGTCCCGTGCGTGGTGCGCCGTCCGCGTAACTCCCCGTGCAGTCTGTTGTGGGGGGTTACGCCACAAGGGTGTATTTTCTATGCACTGTAAAAATGAATGCAAATTATTACTGTTACTAGATTTGAACTATATTAATTTGGGGTTAATGAAAATTTAGTAATATGAGAAATTTGATTTATTGTTGTACAATATGGAAATATGTGAAAACATATGTAACAAGCTATAGATCATAGTTTAAGCTTTTTGTTCTGACCTATTCTGTAGGTCAGGTTTTTGACCTGGATTGAGAAGAACTTGGATCTCCCGATCTGGATGGCGAGCCGAAGCCCGAACCTAACTAACTGGTAGAGGTGATCCAACTGGTCACTATCGCACTGATCGAACACTGAAAGACTGACACGAACATTCAAAGACCGAAACGAACATTCAAAGACTGAAACGAATACTAAAGGACTGAACAAACTACAACTATATTTGGGAGTATTTTATTTTTATTTTCTTTATTGTTTTTACAAGCGCTCTCTTTTTGTTTTAAGTGTGCACAACTAAAAAATACACATACTTGCAAGCTTTTCATACTTCCTGTGTATGTGTCATCTGTTGTTGCACCCTCCAGGCTCCTACGAATCTAGAATCTGTCTGATCTGGCCCAATTGTCCCTTCTGTCCAAGTAGTAAAGTTAAAGGTAACTACACTGCCATAACGCAGTACTACAAAAAGGGTACAAGACTGCACCTAAAGTTCTACACACTGGTTGGAGGTAAAGCCTGCAGTGTGTTGGCCCTCCATAGCACATAATTGGACACCCCGATGGAGGTAATGATTAACAATGGTGACTGCAGGGTTATGTGGGAGTCCGAGGAAATGGTCTTCAGAAAGGCGAGAACCCAGAGATAGTGATAGGAGAAGCAGAGAGCTTCAGTGAACAGCTGAGCTGAGGCAGTCCCATGAGAAACTGATGAGAGCTGGAGTCCTTTATACCCCAGGTGGCTAATGAGGAGCATCTGGAAGTAATGAGAATGATTAGGAATGCTGCGAGTATTGTCTTCTCACCTCAGACCATAACACTGACCTAGGCTCAAAATGATTCAATCTCCAAAATTATTCAAATTTTGAATGAAATTACAAGGTTCTATTTGGTTAAGAAACAAACACAACAATAAATATCTAGATACTTCAATAGCTGCACCATTTAAAACTTGAATAATTTAAAGTGCAACAATGAATGGGATTGCAGATCACACAGCAGCCATAAGATGACACTAAAACCTGGGTTTACACAAGTTTCAAAAAGTACATTCACATGTCTGATCAAACATAAAAAATAGCCATGCTATAATAACAACAAACACCGCTATAACTCTGTATCCAGAATATTAAAATTAGAAACATTTTTGTTTATCTTAATCTCTGTTTTACATAATTCATCTTTTTTTAACTTATTTTATAATAATAATAATAATGCATCAGATTTATATTATAACAATAATAATACATCAGTCTTATATAGCGCTTTTCTAAATACTCAAAGACGCTTTACAAAGTAGCATAGGAACAAACATACAGTGAACGGGTAAACAGGCAAGGTAGGTACACATAGGTAGAAGAGGCAGTCAGTTTTCGTAGGTAGATTTGAAGAGATGGGTTTCGAGTTGACTTTTGAAGGAAGCAAGCGTGTTGGTGGACCGGATGTGAAGGGGCAAGGAATTCCAGAGGGTTGGTGCGGCAATGGCAAATGATCTATCACCCAGGGTGCAGAGTTTTGTCTTGATGATGGGGGTGAGAAGGTGAGTGTCAGCAGAGTGGAGGAAGCGAGTGGGGGAATGATGAGACAGAAGGTCAGTTAGGTATGAGGGGGCGAGGTTATCAAGAGCTTTATAGGTGATGAGGAGGATCTTGAAGTTGATGCGCTGTTGAATGGGGAGCCAGTGGAGTTGATGGAGGAGAGGAGTGATATGGTCTCTGGAGCGGGAGTGAGTAAGTAGGCGGGCAGCTGAGTTTTGGACATACTGTAGTTTTTGGAGGATGGTGGAAGGAAGTCCATACAGAATGCTGTTACAGTAATCAAGTCTGGAGGTGATGAAGGCATGGATGAGTATTTCAGCAGCAGAGGGGGAGAGGGTGGGATGGAGGCGTGCAATATTACGAAGATGAAAAAATGATGTTTTGGTGATATGGTTGATGTGAGATGTGAAGGAGAGGGTGGGGTCCATGATAATGCCGAGGTTTCTGGCCAGGGGGGAGGGGGTGACTGAGTGACCATCGATTTGGAATGAAAAGTTCTGGGAGGAAGGTAAAAGAGATTTTGGTCCAAAAATGATGATTTCTGTTTTATTGCTGTTTAGTTTGAGAAAGTTGTTAGTCATCCAGGTTTTTATATCTGTGAAGCAGTTGGTGATGGTGGAGAGAATGGCGGGGGTGATGGATTTAGAGGAGATGTACTAACTAACTAACTAACTAACTAACTAACTAACTAACCTGCACTTATATAGCGCTTTTCTAGTCACAAAGACCACTCAAAGCGCTTTCATTAATACTAACCCTCTATTCTAAGGGCCTATAGGAAACAGATATCTAGGGACAATTTAGAACAGCCAATTAACCTAACATGCATGTTTTTTTTTTGGCATGTGGGAGGAAACCGGAGAAATCCCGGAGTAAACCCACGCAACACGGGGAGAACATGCAAACTCCACACAGATCACTGTTGGTCGGGGGCTGGGATCGAACCCACGATCCCACGATCCCCACAATCCCCCGGCCAAGGGTAAACTGTGCTGCCGCAGTGCTAACCACTGCGTCACCGTGCAGCTGGGTGTCGTCGGCGTAGCAGTGAAAATGAAGACCATGTTGACGAATGATGTGACCAAGCGGAAGCATGTAGAGAATGAAAAGGGTTGGACCGAGCAAAGAGCCTTGAGGGACACCATGTGATATGGGGGTGGGGCATGATTTGTGATTGTTGATGGAGATGTACTGGAATCTGTCAGACAGGTAGGAGGTAAACCAGGAGAGGGCTGAGTCAATGATGCCAATAGAAAGCAGACGATGGAGCAGGATGGAATGATTGATGGTATTGAAAGCTGCGCTGAGATCGAGGAGGAGAAGAATGGTGAGGGAGCCAGAGTCAGAAACGAGCAGAAGGTCAGTGGTGACCTTGAGGAGGGCGGTTTCAGTGCTGTGGTGAGAATGAAATCCAGATTGAAATGTTTCGTAGAGTTTGTTGGAGAGGAGGTGTTTCTTGAGTTGGGTGGTGACAGCTTTTTCCAATATTTTAGCCAGAAATGGAAGGTTGGAGATGGGTCTGAAATTGTTGGGGTCGTCAGAGTCCAGGCCAGGTTTCTCAAGGAGGGGGGTGATGGCAGCAATCTTGAGTGATGGGGGGGCAGTGCCAGTGGTGAGGGAGGAGTTGATGGTGTTGATGATGATAAGGGGGGCAAGAGGGGTGAGACAGGCTTTGATAAGGGGGGAGGGGATGGGGTCCAGGGGGCATGTGGATGATTTCATGCTGGAGAGTATTTCAGAAAGTTCATCAGTGGTTATGGGTGAGAAAAGGGAGAGCTGTTTATCTATGGGTGGAGAAAAAGTGGGTTCAGAGTCAGGGGTGATGACCGAGAAGGAGGCAAGCTGATTGTGAATATTGTCAATTTTGGAATGGAAAAATGATAGAAAGTTATTGCATTTTTCAGGGGTGAAGGATGATGAAATGATGTCCTGGGGTTTGAGGGGTTTGTTGATGGTGGAGAACAGAGTGCGGGGGTTGGAGGATCCAGAGTGAATGATGCTGGAGTAGTAGGTGGAGCGAGCTTTATTGAGTGAGGATTGGTATAGGTGTATCAGTTCTTTTTGAGCGAGGGTATGTACAATCAGACCAGTTTTGCAGCTCAGGCGTTCAAGCTGTCGCAGTTGTTTTTTGAGTTTGTGAAGTTCTGAGGTGTACCAGGGGGCTGAATGAGTGAAAGTAATGGTTTTTGTTTTCATGGGGGCCAGTTTGTTGAGGAAGGTAGACAGTGTGTTGTTGTAGATGTTTACTAAGTCCGTAGGGGTTGGGTTTATAGGGAAGGTGAAGTCGGAGAGAGTGTTTGATATGCATGTGGAGAGAGAAACTGAGCAGATGGACTTAAGATTCCTGAAGGTTATTGTTCGGTCTTGTTTGGGTTGAGGGGCCGGGATGTCAATGTCCAGTGTGATGGCGAGATGATCCGAGATGGTGAGGTCAGTGCTGGAGATGTTCTGAATGTGGAGACCAGTGGAGCAAACCAGGTCCAGGATATGTCCATGGCTAAGAGTGGGGAAAGTTATGTGTTGGGTGAAGTTGAGACACTTGAGTAAGTCCAGAAAATCGTTTGCATTTTTGCAGTCAGGGGAATCAATGTGGAGGTTAAAATCGCCAAGCAGTAGGACAGATGGTGAGGTTGCAGACAGTACTGTAATGAGTTCTGAAAGATCTGATAAGAAGGATGAATTTGGTTTGGGAGGGCGGTAGATAATCACAATGAGGAGAGGTTTTGGGCCGGGGAGTTTAAAAGTCAGGTGTTCAATAGAGGAAACAACGGGTATGGAGAGAGGTCGTGGATTGAGGTCATGAAGGTGAATAGCAGCAATGCCTCTTCCACGGCCTTCAGGGCGTGGGTTTTCCAGGTATGAATATCCAGCAGGGGTGGTTTGGTTAAGTGCAATGTAATCCAGGGGTTTTTGCCAAGTTTCAGTAAGACAGAGGAGATCCAGTTTATTATCAGTGATGAATTTGTTTAGAATGTGGCTTTTATTGCTAAGGGATAGTGTGTTGAAGAGGGCAAGTTTCAGGTGCTTTTGTTTTGAAAATGCGGGTGCGGAAGTCAGGGTAGGGCGGAGGTTGAAAGGGTTCACGTTGGGGTTGTTCTGATGACGCGTCACGTTGTTGTGATGACGCAATGCGGAAGTGCGGAAGCCGGTGTCCATGCAGCGATTTGACCAGTGAGCAGGGATACAGTTTGTTGTGGTGAAGTGATAATTAAACTTACGGCGTGAACTTCGGTGGATATATTGGGGCCGGAGGAGAAGTCTGGATCTTTTTAGTGAGGCAATGAGTTCCAAGGAGGGAGAGGTTTGGTGGTTTAGCCGGAGGAGCTGCGCGGATGTGTAGCGTAGCGCCATAACTGGGGCTATGCCGGTACCGAAGGTGGGTGATGGAGGTCCAAGTTTGTTGCAGGCGTTAAAACCAATGAGTCGGCAGAGTTGCAGGATGGAGTGACAGAACGTGACGACCATGGAAGGACGCTTCCCAGCCTCTCTGATTTCTAGCCGAGCAGCGCTAGCACCAGGCAGCAGCCAGCTAGCTGTTGACCCACCAGCTTGTAGCGAGACACCCGGTACCAAGCTAGCTGATGGCCCAGCGATGTTAGCAGGGAGTCCCAGACAGATGACAGCCAAAGCACTGACAGGTAGCAGTTGGCCAGCCGTCAACTGGCTGGCTAACAGCCAGTTTCCCGCTAGCCTGCTTTCCCGCAGGCCAAGGCCACCAGCAAGTCGCGGGTAGATGTTCCAGAGATAGAGAATAGAGAGGCAGATGAAGACAATCCAAACCATGACAAGACAACAGAACAGTTTGTGACCGGAGTGGCACTTGAGTCAGCCCGGTGGGTGAAGTTGACAGCCAAGCTCGTCTTACAGGTAAGCGTCCACACCACCAGTAAAATGAACAAAAATAGTAGTATCCAGGTCCAGCAATGTAGGGAAGCAAACAAACAAACAAACAAAACAACACATAAACTGTAAAGTTTAAGAAAAAAAAATTACGAATGAGTCACGAATGGGGAAGCGGCGAACAGAGCAGTGCCAGCATCCTCCTCCAGTTCACTCGTTAGTGAATGACTGAGTTAGTCCTCAGTCATCCAGATAATTGAGATAAAATGCTATAATTATATAGCAGTTTATCATAGACACTCAAAGACGCTTTACATATAGATACATTATTCATTCACTCCAGACAGACAATGGTAGTGGCAAGCTACTACTGTAGCCACAGCTGCTCTGGGGCAGGGTGATGGAAACATGGCTGCCAATCCCCGCCAACGGCCTCTCCGGCCACCACTGAACATTTATACACATTCACACCCAGTGTGATGGACACTGGAGGCAAGGTGGGTAAAGTGTCTTGCCCAGGGACACAATGTCAGGATATCTGGGGAGAGCAGGATTCGAACCACCAACCATCAGGTTTTGTCATTTTTTTGACATGATCTTGCATTGCTGTTCTACCCAGCACTATACTTATCATACTTTTGGTGTAAATGCAGCTTTATTTTCTTTTCTAATTCCAATTTTCTTAAAACAAACAAACAAAAAAACAAAGAATGTTTTATATTTCAAAGGTTTCACATGATCTAAGCTAACACCTCATAAATAGCATCAAATTAGAGTTGCTAAAAGAGACAAATGTTTTTTCTAAAAGTCGCAGCTGAGTTTGCATGCCTTGTCATTTTCTGTAATGAAAATAGAGGCAGCCTCTGAGCCCGCTGAAGCATGTTCCTCCTCTGACAGGATGTGTGCTCGCTGAGTGAAGGTGAAATGTGAGATTTACCCCCATCTGCAGCCCCCCAGAGAGAAAGGCCTCTCAAAGATGATCCCAATCATCCCAAGGCCAGGGCACTTTTTCACATCATTATCTCTCCTCTGTCATCCATCTCTCTTTCCCTCTCTCCATGTTACCTCAACGAAGGGCCTGGCTGCTGCTAGTAGGTAATCAAGGAGGAGGAGGCCTGGTGTCATTATCCCACCAAATAAAACTTCAGTGACATCTGACAGGCTCAGACACATGGAGGTTATCTCAGTGAGCTGTCATATCTTATAGCAACATTCCATGCCAGTTCCCATTCAGTCATCCTTGGTGCTTTCTGGCAAACCAGCCCATGTTCATACCAGTTTAAAATGAACAAAAGATCTGAATAGCTCTGTGGACCAGGTTGTTCTGCCGGTGATGGTGATCAGTCCAGATTACACTGCCACTCTTCCAAAGAATGGATGTACAGTCAGTCAAATGTATTCCCAGAGAAAGTTGAACTCCACCAGGGTTGCCCTTTGTTTGATCCTGTTCATAATTTTATATGAACAGGATTTCTATGCACACCCAAGAAATGGAGGGTGTCATGTTTGGTGGACAAAGGATCTTGTCTCTGCTGTTTGCAGGTGATGTGATCCTGTTAGCTTCATCTAGCAATGACCTACAGGTCTTGCTGGGACGGTTTGCTAAGTGGTCAGGATGAGAATCAGCGCCTTCAAGTCCAAGTCCATGGTCCTCAGCCAGGTTGGGGAGGAGGTCCTGCTCCAAGTGGAGGAATTGTGCACTGTAATACACTGTAATTTCCCAGTTTGTGATCAATAAAGTACATCTATCTATCTATCTATCTATCTAATTCAAGTATCTCAGCGTCTCATTGAGAATGAACAGTGTACTGGCCAGAAGAATAAGATCATGGATACAAGTGGCCGAAGTGAGCTTTCTTCACAGGGTAGCTTAGAGACATTGTGAGGAGCTCAGTTATCTGGGAAAGGCTCCCAGTACAGCCACTAATCCTCCAAATCAAAAGGATCCAGTTGAGGTGGTTTGGACATCTGATCAGGATGCCTCCTGGATGACTCCCACATAAGGTGCTGTGGGCACATCCCACTGGGAGGATACCCTGAGGAGACCCTGGGGCAGACCCAGGACATGCTGGAGTGACTATTGGCCCTTTTCCATTGTACCTACTCAGCTCGACTCGACTCGGTTGGGAGGGTTTTCCACTAGACAGTAGTACCTGTTGCTAGGTACTTTTTCAGTACCTACTCAGCCGGGGTTCCAAGTGAGCTGAGTCGAACTGAAAATGCGATGTCAACAGACTGCAGGCCACTGATTGGCCAGTGTGTAATTTCACTGGACGAGTCATGAGACTGACTTCTTCACAAGAATCAAACCCATCATTTGTAAAATTTTGCAACAGTGACCATGAGTTTTTATTATTTTTGTGATAATCAACAAGTTAAATGACTACACATAAATCATCATGGTCCAGCGACGAGGTGCAGACTTTTCTGTGCTTGGTGGCTGACAAGAGAATCCAGAGGGAGCTAGACGGAGTGACTCAAATTAAAAAGTATACCAGGAAGTCTCCAAGCTGATTGCCATTCACGGATACCACTGGACATTAAAAGCTTATTACCAGACCATCAAGTACTATAACGGCTGAAGTGGGTCGAACAGAAAAGACTGGAAGTGGTTCAACCAAATGGATGCCATTTACAGGCACTGACTGGCAAGTGATGGGAGGGAGAGTGGCCTCGACTCGGTCACGGCATCACTGAAAACCTCAGTCACACTGGTGGAAACCGTGATAGAGCAATGGTGAGCGTTTTGTGATTTTAAGCATCTTTTACATTATTTATCCCATTGATGGCAAGCTCACCTTGAACAAACAAGAATATTGCCGTTTTCTCCTGTATACAGACAATGAGCTAGCTAGTTAGCTGCCTAGCTAGTCATCAATGCTAACACTGTCCTCTGCTTGTATTTTGCGCTTGCTGTCTCTTATGTATTTGCTTCTGAGAGCAAAAGGTAAAGTCAGCATGTCAACAACATCTGTAACGGGCTGCCTCTGAAACCGTGTCAAGGCGAGTAGAGTTGAGCTGAGTAGGTGCAACAGGAAAAGGGCCATATGTCTTCCAGTTGCCCTGAAAATGTCTTGGTATCCTCCCCAAAAAGGTGGAGGCTGGGGAGAGGAAAGCCTGGCCTTCTCTGCTCAGACAGCTGCCTCCATGACCTGGACCCCCATATAAGTGGAAGATGATAGATGGATGAGTGGAATAAAGAAATCAATAAACAAATGTACAAGGCAGGTGGAAGTAAACCACTGTGGCAGATTGAGAGAAGCAAAGAAAGTAAACATAAATGACTGACAGCTCTCTCATGCACACACAGTCACCTGCTTTCATTGGCATGCTTTTCATTGATTTTCAAAATGTAAAGCATGGTGGGTGGGCAGCAAGCTTTATCTGACATTTTGAAAATAAAGTCAGCAAAAGTCTTTCTCAAACCATGTGAGGTGAGAAATAAGCTCATTAAATGCTGAAAATAACAACTAATGTGATGTGATATCAACTCAGGGATGCTGAATTAATGTCTTCTGTCAAAATATCTCCGTTAGTCCTGTAATGGAGCGATAATTTTTGCTCGTGTGTACTGTGCCTTTGACTTGAGTCAGCTTTGATTGACTTCAGCTCCACCATAACTCCAGGCGCATAACACACTGCTCTTGGTGTCAGTATGCAAAGTGAAAAGTGCCCCCGGGACTTCACGTAATGTCGGGCTGTGGTATTAATAATGTATTCCAAAGGCTTCACATAGCAGTCAGAGTTGCTGCTCTAAAAGGGCATCATAAAAGCAAACCAGCAGTTTTTTCTTAACCCCAAACAAGTAGTTGTGTTGAATGCTCAATAATGTAACCAAGTAGTTTAGCCGCTTTAACGTGTGTTTAAATGTAAGAAAATACCACGTTAGTTTACACATAAACTACCGTACAGCTGATATGTTCTATTACACAAAAGACAACAAACCAATGCTCTGGCGGAGCAACAAAGTTTTTTTGTTGTAAGTATGCAGGTTAGAATACTTTCTGCAATCTATGCAAGTTTTTCCATCCATCCATCCATCCATCCATTTTCTACCACTTTTCCGGAGATCCTGGTTACAGAGGCGGCAGCCCAAGAAGAGAAGCCCATACATCCCTCTCCCCAGCCACCTGCTCCAGCTCTTCAGACAGGATACCAAGGCGTTTCCAGACAAGCTGGGAGACATAAGGCACTTTTCCACTAGCCCAGCTCACCTCACCACGTCTCGATTCACTTCGACACGGTTTGGCTCGGTTGTGTCTCCATTACAGCCGGGTTAAGCTGGGGTGGGTGGGATTTTTTTTACAGCAAGGCGGTGCCACACTCCCGTGATGTAAAACACGCAACCCAAGCAAAACATAACACATGCATCATGGCGGCTGTACAAGGCGACTCCTTGGTCTGTGGCTTTTTTTACCGTAAATGCCAAAAAGGACTGCCAGACATGGGTACAGGCAGTGAGACGAAACACTCTGGAATAGTTCTGCAGCTTCTGGCAGAGCCGAAGACGTGAGGATACAAACTAGGTCATATATGACGGTAAGCTAATGTTGCTAATGCTAGTTTGCTATAAGTACGTCGTACTACACTGTAATGCCTGCAACTTATCGCTGTTAGGTACTAAAATATGTATGCTGTGTGTATGTGTTTCAGATGGCTCTGTTGTGGGAAAATTACCGCTTCAAACGGTCGGTCTGGGCGTTCAACACAGCCTGTCACTGATGTCACCCCAGCTTCACAAACGATCAGTGGTTGTAGAGCTTAAGAATGTCTGTAGAAACGTTTATTTCCTGTGCAAAAAATTGCTCTGATCTGCGTGAAAATCATGGAGAGACTGTTGAGACATCATGGGACGTACCTGCTTCTGCAGCACTGAGTTTGAGGTGGTGTCATAGCAAAAAATGATCAGCTGACACAACTTGATCGCCATGTTAATAACTATATTAGCCACAAAATATATATTCAAAAAGTAAACAGTACAGAGTTATGTATAATAAAATATATTTGACAGTTATGATGCATTTTAGGCCAAAACAAACTTGATCTAGGATTAAAAGCAGTTAAAATAATGCAGTCACAAGGTTAAATGGAAAATACTTGATTTACTAGATACGTGTACTGTAGAAATATATATTCTCTGCATCAACAATGTACTATACATGCATTCATGTAGTATTGCACTGGGAATTGCACTGACAATAAACCTCTGAAGTTTTTGCAGATGGCTCTTTTATATGTGAAGGTTACCACCATGTGGCACAAATCAAATACTAAAAGATTGGAAAAACTGTCTAAGAACAATCCAGCAGTTTGAGAAATCACTTTTGGTTTGGTGTAAGTCTGTCAATAGAATTATGAACCATAAAGCAGTTTGTGTTAAAATGTTAAATCCCATTAAACCCTAATCCAGGGGCTTCCAATCACATGTCATGGGGGGCCAATACCCTGCAGGTTCTCTCTTCTACCCAGTCTCTTCAGCAGGTGTTCCCACTGATCAGCAGTCAGTGGAAGAAGTTCAGTGGAATCTGTCGAAGACACTGGTTGGAGGTAAAGCCTGCAGGGTCTTGGGCCTCCATGGCACATGATTAAACACCCCCGCCCAAACCCATTATGATGAAGAGCAGATGCTAATATGACCCAGAATTCCTCCATATACTGGTACTGTCACTAAAGTATGCAGGGTCTTCTGCGGTGGCACATCCAACAATACAGTCTTCAGTTAATAAAATAATTGTTTTGGTTACTTTTTTCTTAAAAATGAGCCATCATTTTCAAGGTCACCGATAAATCCTTTGTACAATTTATTCTTTTCCCACGGGTGTCTTAACAGACAAAATAGAAAATCATGATACAAACACATAAGTCACTAAATTGCTTATTACAATCAGCAGCAAATTCCAGATTATTCAGAATGTGCAAAATTCAAACTGTAAAAAAAAAAGAAAAAAAGAAACTGAAATGGGTCACACACGCCAGCCACGCTGCCTCACTGAGAAGCAACTGGATCGGCCCCTCGTACTGGTCCTGGTTCAGCAGATCTTCAGCCTGTATCTCTGTAAATAGTGAGGCAAGGTCCAGTTGGGGTGGACCGTTTCCCTCATGCCTAGACAAAAGACAAATGGGTGGTGGTTAATTAAAGCAAGTTTAAAACATATTTGGGAAATACACTTGTCGCTAAAAGCCAGTGGTGGAATGTGAATGAATGAATGAATCTTTATTTCGGATTGATTAAAAGTAAAGATTAAAAGAAAATAGAATAATATAACAAAGGGGAAAAAAATCTAACAAGGTCAAATTTAACAATAACTCCTCTGATTATACAGTTCAACATAGGTTATCTGAAATGGGTGATGGCTGAAGCTGCAGCTTATATTTCCCACCATATTTCATCCAAGAATTCAAAAGAAAAACAAAACAGGAGGGATTACAACTTGAATGTGACAATAAAGTACTTTGTTGTTGTATTTAACCACAATTTTCATGTAGCTGCATTTCAGTAGATTTTACAAGGGCTGGGTTACATTTAAAATCATCTGTTTTTACTGTGGCCTCAGCAATCAGAATGATTAATACATTCACTTGAATGGAATATAGTACTTTAACTGAAGGTGTGCATCACCAAGTATGGAATCGCTCAGTCAAAATATGAAGTTTTTATCAATAAAAGTTTGTCTTGTCTGTAAAAGTGTCTCTTCTTGCCCTGGCTTCATGTGTGGGCGGTGTTTTGTTCTTGCATTGCTAAAATATAAAAGGAAGCACTACAATGGCTCTCAAATATTTACAATGTGTCCTGGTACTGCATGAGTTTATTGATGATAGACTATAAACTACACATATAAAGTAAATTATATTGACGACTGAACATCTCACATTCGCCAAAACATACAGTTATGAACATAACTCACAAAGGATCACACAAGTGATCTGACAAAAAAATAAATACATTAACAAGTGGTTTATTTTACAGTTGATGTGCCAGTCATTTTCAATTATTCTGTAATTAATATTCACACAATCAAATAAATCTCAGTTCAGTCCCTTTTATATTAAGTGGAAATTGTGCTACTTTGGTTTTGACACGTTACTTATAATAGCAAAGGATTTCAGTACGTTCCACATTGGCAAGGTCCGTTGTGGGGCGGCTGCTTTCCTCTTGCCTAGACGAACGACAGAAATGGATGGTGGTTAGGTTCAAGCAAGTTCAACACTTACACAGGCACATCTCAAAAATTAGAATACCATGAAAAAATTCAATATTTTTGTCACTCATTTCAGAAAGTGAAACCCATATATAGATTCATTACAGGGACAGTGATATATTGGAAGTGTTTATTTTAATATTGATGATTATGGCTACAGCCCATATTAGCCAACACCTCAGCGGCCAACATTTATATTTAAAAACTATTTTTTAAAGTTAATTTTATGTAATATTCTAATTTTTTGCCAAATTGAATTTGGGGTTTTCAGGGGCTGTAAGCTGTAATCATCAAAATTAAAATAAATAAATGCTTGAAATATATCACTGTCTGTGTAATGAATCTATACAATATATGGATTTCTCTTTCTGAAATGCGTGACAAAAAATATTGAAGTTTTTCATGACATTCTAATTTTTGGAGATGTACCTGTGTTAGGGAAATAGACCTGTGAAAGTCAGTGGTGGGATGTGACAAAAATGCTTTGTTTCCCTGACAAGCACTTCTGGATCCACAGAATAGGTGTGTGGGTCTATTCTGATGCTTTAGAAAATTATATGAATGACTTTATAAATCACTGGTTTGAAAAAGCACTTTTAATATGTCGAGATTTCAGCTCCTGTGGTCCATTTCACCTGTATCTACAATATAAGCACTGAGGGAGGCTAACCCCTGGCATGTGGAAACACATTCTAGCATTAAATTGCACACAATTTAATGCGCAGCACCAAAGTGCAATATGTACACAAACCAGGACTTTAACCAGGATTAACATATTTCATCGTTTTGCTCTCACAAGCGAATACTTTGAAGAAAACAAGTGCGAATCAGCAGAGTTGGCTACTAGCTAGCTAGCTAGCTACTAGCTAAAACTCGTTAGCCAGGACAGGACAGCGCTGTATGGCTCAAAAAAAGTGAGCTTGCCACCAACAGGATAAATAAGCGAATAGATGCACATTATTACAAATCACTGACCATCGATGGTTCTCTCACATTCGTCTTCAGCTTGTCCATAGTCCGATTCTATGCTGGGCTGCATCTGTATCGGTCCGGGTTGCTCCTCTCACTGTGGATCTGCCACCAAGCAGAGAAAACTCCGCACCTCTTCGTTGGACCACGGTGTAGAGTTCCGCAAAACCTACAACTCTGTCTGTATTAATATCGTATTTACTCCATGACCGAGTTAGTCCATGAAATATTGCAAATGGCGGTCGTGTAGATTCATCAGAAGACGGTCGCTTTCGTGACATTACGACCTGACCAATCAGCGGCGACCAGGCTGTTGACGTCACATCTCGGCACGACTCAACATGGTTGTACCCTGCCCTCGATCAGGCACGAAAATAGCGCCTATTAAACCGTGCTGGGGCTAGTGGAAAAAGCTACAACGCGGGCTGAGCTGTGCCATGTTGGGCTAAGCGGGGCTAGTGGAAAAGGGCCTATATATATATATAGTCTCTCCAGTGTGTCCTGGTTCTACCCCAGGGTCTCCTTCCCGTGGGACGAGCCCAAAACACCTCAAGTGGGATGTGTCCAGGACACATCCTGATCAGATACCCAAACCACCTCGACTGGCTTCTTTTGATTTGGAGCAGTGGTTCTACTCTGAGCCCCTTCTGGATGACTGAACTCCTCACCCTATCTCTAAGGGTGAGTCCAGCAATCCTATGGAGAATGCTCATTTCAGCCGCATGTATCCTCAATCCTCAATCTCATTCTTTCAGTCATTACCCAAATCTCATGACCATATGTGAGTTAGAGTATCTCTAAGGGTGAGTACAGCCATCCAACATCCATCCATCCATCCATCCATCCATCGTCTACCGCTTTTCCGGAGGTCCGGGTCGCGGAGGCAGCAGTTCAAGCAGAGAAGCCCAGACTTCCCTCTCCCCAGCCACCTGCTCCAGCTCTTCAGAGGGGATACCAAGGCGTTCCCAGACTAGCTGGGAGACATAGTCTCTCCACCGAGTCCTGGGTCTGCCCCGGGGTCTCCTCCCAGTGGGACGTGCCTGAAACACCTCAAGTGGGAGGCGTCCAGGAGGCATCCTAATCAGATGCCCATACCACCTCAACTGACTCCTTTCAATGTGGAGGAGCAGCGGTTCTACTCTGAGCCTCTCCCGGATGACTGAGCTCCTCACCCTATCTCTGAGGGTGAGTCCAGCAATCCTACGGAGAAAGCTCATTTCAGCCGCTTGTATCCGCGATCTCGTTCTTTCGGTCATTACCCAAAGCTCGTGACCATAGGTGAGAGTAGGAACGTAGATTGACTGGTAAATCGACAGCTTTGCCTTAGAACTAAGCTCCCTCTTCACCACAACAGACCGGTACAACGTCCGCATCACTGCAGATGCTGCTCCAATCCGTCTGTCGATCTCTCGCTCCATTTTCCCCTCACTCGTGAACAAGACCCCAAGATACTTAGAGGAGGAGTTTAAGTATCTTGGGAGCCATCCAACAAAGAAAGCTCATTTCAGCCACTTGTACCCGGGATCTTATTCTTTCGGTCATTACCCAAAGTTCATGACCATAGGTGAGGGTAGGAACGTAGATTGACTGGTAAATCAACAGCTTTGCTTGAGAGCTCAACTCCCTTTTCACTACAACAGATCGTCTGCATCACTGCAGATGCTGCTCCAATCCGTCTGACAATCTCTCGCTCCATTCTCCCCTCACTTGTGAATGAGACCCCAAGATACTTTAACTCCTCCATTTGGGGCAGGAGCTTGTCCCCAACCCGGAGGGGACAATCCACCTTTTTCCAGCTGAGGACCAAGGACTCGGACTTGGAAGTGTTGATTCTCATCCCAGCCGCTTCACACTCGGTAGCAAACCCTCCCAGCTAGGCCTGCAAGTCATTGCTCGATGAAGCCAACAGGACAACATCATCTGCAAACAGCAGGGATGTGATCATGTGGTCACCAAGGATGGCACCCTCCAATCCTTGGCTGCATCTACAGTGGTGTGAAAAAGTTTTTGCCCCTTTCCTGATTTCTCTTTTTTTGTATGTTTGTCACACTTAAATGTTTCAGCTCATCAAACAAATTTAAATATTAGACAAAGCTAGCACAAGTAAACACAAAATGCAGTTTTCAAATGAAACTGTTTATTATTAAGGAAAAAAATTCCAAACCTGCATGGCTCTGCCTGTGTGAAAAAGTGATTGCCCCTAAGCCTAATAACTGGTTTGGCCACCCTTAGCAGCAGCAGCATCTGCAATCAGGCATTTGTGATAACTGGCAATGAGTTTTTTACAGAAGCTGCAGCTCGAGCGCGGCGTTGGTGAGAGACGGGGGCCACCTGGATTCAGCAGGACAGTGGCCTGAATCGGAGCCCAATTTGCGAGGCCCAGCCGAGGAACTACCAGACTGACGGCGGTCGGTGACGGGGCCTAGCGGAAGAGCCACCCAGCCAGACGACAGCGAGCGACGGTGATCGGCCACCGATCGGCGGAGGTGATCGGTGGATTAGAGCTACGCCGGCGGAGTGCGACATAACTGGCGGTGACGGGGCCCAGCGGAGGAGCCACCCAGCCAGACGGCGACGAGTGGCTGTGATCGGTGGATTCTGGCTGCGCCGGCGGTGTGCGACATAACTGGCCAGGTAGACGGAGGCAGGCGCCGGCGATAGCCTAGCCGGATTCTCTGTTTATTTCTATTCACAGGTCAGTAAAATGCCACCCAAAAAAGAGGAAATGGAAGAAATTAAAAAAATCTCTGAACTTTGTGTTAGAAGAATTGGCCAAAATGACTAGCCAACAGGCCAAAATAATAAACCTAATACAAGAGGTACAAGCCCTACATTCAATAATAAAAGAAAAAGACCAAAAAATTATGGACCTGGAGCAACACGGGCGTCTTTTGGAGCAACGCGTCGAGGATCTTGAACAAGGTTCTCGCACTGATGACCTAGTTATAAGTGGACTAGACATCAGATATCAGTCCTACGCCCATGCCGCAACAGGACTGAGTGGTGAACATGCTTCCATAAGTGAATCAATGTCCCTAGAAAACCAAATGCTTATTATTCATGATAAAAACATTAAGGTAGAAGCCAATGCGATCTCAGCCTGTTATGCTTTACCAAAGAAAGATAACAAAACAAAGAAATCAATTGTGATGCGCTTTGTGAACAGGAAGGTGAAAAATGACATACTGAGGCAGGCCAAAAAACTAAAGGAAACTCAAGTTTACCTAAATGAACACCTGACAAAAAAAACCCGCTGAATTAGCACGGCAGGCACGGATGCTAAAAAAACAAAATAGGATACAGTCAACCTGGACAAGAAATTGTAGAATTTGGATTAAACTAAATGGAACACCTGAGCAAGCAAAAAGTATAATGATCAGAGATGCTACTGACTTAGATAAATACAAATGAACACTGTCTATGAAACACAGAGTGAGGAAACTCAAACTCTAAAAATATGCCACTATGCTGAACATAAACCACAAGAGATGGAGAATGATATTGATCCCGATAACCACTTTTTCAATAATATTCATAACCACTGTGAATATTACACTGAAAAGCAATTCAAAAGTCAAGTGCAATTAGATGGTAAATTGTCAATAATACACTTCAATAGCAGAAGTCTTAACAAAAACTTCTCACAGATTCAGGACTATTTAAAACAGCTAAACAGAAAATTCACAGCCATTGCAGTCTCGGAAACCTGGCTTAATGAAGATCAGGCTCCCCTGATGGCAATAGAGGGATATCAGATGTTTAACATTAACAGATCTCAAAAAAAGGGTGGTGGTGTTGCACTGTATGTTGATGACCTATATAGATGTAAGCTTGTAAATGAAATGTCCTCAGCACTACCAGGGATTTTGGAATGTGTTACTGTTGAGATTGACCTAGACAAAACAAAAAATCTAATCATAAGCTGCATATACAGAACGCCGGGAACTTGCATTGAGACATTCAGAGATAAATTAGTCGAGCTGTACAATAATATTACTAGTAAGAAAATGGTAGCAATTTGTGGAGATTTCAATATTGACCTACTTAATCCACATCAACAAAATGTAGTTACAGAGTTCATGAACTCTATGTACAGCATGAGTCTATATCCCACAATAACACATCCCAGTAGAATAACAGTTCACTCTGCTACACTTATTGACAACCTGTTTGTCAATGTTCTCGATAAGAAAATAGAAAGTGGATTATTGATAAATGATATAAGCGACCACTTGCCAATCTTTGCACTTATCCATGGCCACACAGGGCCCAACCCAGAAAAAATCTCAAAATCGTTCAGACACAAATCACCTGAAGCGATTGCTAAGCTAACACTAGTTAGCTTAATGCTGGCGCCAGTCTCTAAATAACTACCTACAGCGATCGGATATACCTCCGGTGGATTACCCCTTTGATCGCTTTTATCCGGCCACTGTGAGTAAACTGACCAGCGATTCCAGCGCTTCCTTGTGATTCACTGATGTGCCCTACCTGAAGCGATTGCTAAGCTAACGCTAGTTAGCTTAATGCTGGCGCCAGCCATTCCACCTAACACCAGCCTGAATCAAAGCCCAGCTACGAGGCCCAGCGGAGATACTACCAGGCAGGCGGCTATTTGTTTGACGGGGCTCAGCAGAGATTTCACCCAGGCAGACAGCGGTAGGCGGCGGTGCCCAGCGGAGGACTTACCGTGACTGCAGCGGCGGTGTGCGACGAGACTACCCGAAGCGATTGCTAAGCTAACGCTAGTTAGCTTAATGCTGGCGCCAGTCATTCCACCTTACACCAGCCTGAATCGAAGCCCAGCTGCGAGGCCCAGCGGAGATACTACCAGGCAAGCGGCTATTTGTTGACGGGGCTCAGCAGAGATTTCACCCAGGCAGACGACAGTAGGTGGCGGTGCCTAGCGGAGGATTTACCGTGACCTCAGCGGTGCTCGGTGGCAGCGGCGGTGTGTGACGAGACTCGGTTGGAGGAGCGGGACGGGAGACCAGTTACGGCGACTATGAGCAACGAGACCAGCAACGGAAGGGGCTAGTTGGCTAGCTGAGGCCCAGCTGGATTCGAGGACGATCGGATCAGATTCTGGCGATATAAGCAGAATTTATTTTACTATCCACAGATTTTCCTTTTCCTTCTTTCCAAGAAAGACTGAAGATGGCTGCCACGGGATTAAAAAGTGGGCTGATGGGCACCACTAATAAGCATTCTCTACTTCTATACTTCCTCTTCGTTTTGTCTTTGTGTGTCTGGACCTGCAACAAGAAGGATTTTCCGACAAACTCAACCAAAGGTGAAGTTAAAAAGTTTTATCTGTATGGATTTGGGCTTGGACATCTCACCCTACACTCTATGTGGTCTTTAAAAGCCCTGAGCAAAAACTTCCAAATTAAGGCAAACATGGCTGTTAAGCAAAAATCACAATATGGTAGAGGATATACAGTTAAAGTTCTGTTAGTTCTGCTACTTCTGGCAGGAGATATTCACCTTAACCCTGGACCTGCCACTATTAAACAGCAGACCACTGGGTTAGCACAAAACCGAGCTGTACAAAAGCAAAAACAACATTTATTTTTCCAAACTGTTAATCATGCACGAGTTCTTTGGGACACCAAGGCTAAACCAAAGGGGATCCTCGGCGGTCATTTAAACATACGGAGCATAATCCCCAAAAGAGATGAGATTTCGGTGTTGCTGTTGGACTCAAATCTGGACTACCTTTGTCTCTCAGAAAGCTGGCTACACAGTAACATAGACACTAATATGATCGATATTGTGGGCTACCAGTGTTTTAGAAAAGACAAGCAGGTAGGGAGGGGAGGAGGTGTTTTAATTTACATCAAAGAGAAATATAAATGTCAACTGGTTGATTTGAATACTTCACTTGAATGTTTAGCTGTTAATGTATGTCTCTCTCCGGTAATGAATTTCAACATTGCAGTAGTGTACAACCCACCATCACACAACTCTTCCTTTTATAATGAATTAAGTGATCTGGTTAAACAACTTGAGAAGAACAGAGAAACAATAATTCATGGTGACTTTAATATCAACTGGTCTGATAAAAAAGACAAACAAAAACTGAAAAGCCTCATGACTAAATTTAATTACCAGCAAATCATCAAAGGACCCACCAGGATAACCAAACAATCCAGAACACTTATTGACATGGTATTTACTAATAAACCAGAACGAATAACCAGAACCTATAATCTTGTAACTGGTCTCTCAGATCATAACATGGTTCTTGCTGTCAGGAAACTTACTAAAAAGCGACTACAGTATTTTGGGGGAGTCGATATTGACAAATCAAATTTTATTATCCCCAAATCAAAAAATGAGGAGTTTGAACATTACTTAGAGAATCAAAATTGGGAGCAGCTCATGGCAACATGTGAAGTAGATGATTGTTGTAATTTTATAACTGCAACAATCACAAAGTCTATAGAAAAATTTTCAAAGCAAATTAAAAGTAGACAACAGAAGATTAGCCTACCATGGTTAAATAATGAAATAAGAAAACTTATGAAGAGGCGAGACTATGCACTGAAAACATCACTAACCTCCAAACTACAAAATGATCACCTTGTGTACAAAAGTTTAAGAAATAAAGTGGTACATGAGCTGCGAAAATCAAAAATATCTTATTACAATAAACTGATAGATCATGCAAAGGGTAACAACAGTTCCCTATGGAGGCATTTAAATAACTTAACTAATAAAAAAAACGATCAGAAGGGGGTAAAGGAACTTAGAATCAATGGCAAGACCGTCAGTGACAAGGCTACTTTGGCAAATGAATTTAATTCACACTTTGTGGGCTCTGTGGAAGACTTAACAAAAATTTTTGTGCTGCCAAATGTGCTCAACAACACAAATTCCATACTTCCAACAGATACTTTTCACATCGATGAGGTAAATGAGAAGTTAATTGCTGGTATTGTTAAAACACTGTCAAACTCAAAAACTAATGATATCTACAATATGAGCACCTCCTTTCTCAAAATGCACAGCAAAATATTAATCAAACCACTGACTCATCTCATTAATCTCTCCATTAGGTCTAGTACATTTCCATCTGGCTGGAAAAAAGCTGTCGTCATACCAGTTCATAAATCAGGCAGTAAAGACGATATATGCAATTACCGCCCAATCTCTATCTTACCAGTCCTATCTAAGGTTCTTGAAAAAGTTGTAGCTACACAGCTGATAGACTACTTACAAGACAGTCAACTTCTTCATCCACATCAATTTGGTTTTAGACCAGGATACTCAACAGAAACAGCAAATTGTTGCCTTATTGAAAACGTCAAACAGTCCTTGGACAGGGGTAATGTGGTAGGAGCTGTTTTTCTAGATCTCAAAAAGGCTTTCGATACTGTAAACCACAGTTTGCTTTTATCCAAAATGGTATCTTTTAACTTCTCCCCAAATACATTAGAATGGTTTGCATCTTATCTCCAGAATAGAGAACAGTGTGTAAAAGTTCACCAGGATAAATCCTCATTTTTAAACAACCGCATGGGTATCCCACAAGGGTCCATTCTTGGTCCTTTACTTTTCAGCATTTTTATTAATGACTTGCCGTTACACTGCTCAGCTGCAACATGCCAACTTTATGCAGATGATGCAGTTATTTACACAGCTGCCAAGACTCCAGCACAGGCTGCAGATGTACTGTCTACAAGTATGGTTGATGTCCAAGAGTGGCTCCTCAAGAACCATCTATTGCTGAACCTTCAGAAAACAGTCTCAATGTGCTTTTCAATCAAAAAATGTAACCTGCAACATTTTAAAGTTAATATACATGATCATGACATCAGTTTAGCTACAGAATTCAAATACCTTGGCATTGTACTAGATCCTCAACTCAAATTTAATCTTCATATAAAGAAAATTTCAAAAACAGTAAAAAAAAATCTGAACTGCTTTAAATTAATTAGATATTACATACCTTACGAAGCAGCTGCACTGTATATGCATTCTATGTTTTTTTCTCATATATCATACTGTTTGACAGTCTGGGCTCAAGCAGCCCCTTCCACAATAAGACATATAGGTTCATTATATAATCAAACCCTAAAAATCTTGGACAAAAAGCCCATTAGGTGGCATCACTGTAATGTTTTAAAAAAATACAACCTATTGAGTTTTGAGAGCTTCATTGACCTCTGTCTTCTGAAATTAACGTTCAAATGTTTCCATAAATCAGCACCCGAGCCACTTGCTGGTTTCGTCCAAAGACAGGACAGCAGCAGAGCCACCAGGAGTTCTGTTAACAATAACTGTAAAATATTCCACCGCAGAACCACATTTGGACCAACAGCTTTCTCTATAAAGGGCAGTCACATCTGGAACACAATGCCAAATGAAATTAAAATAATAACGGACTTTAAAACATTCACTAAAAATGTTAAAAACTGGCTGAAAAATAAACAAGAATGTACTCATGTATGAATTATTTGTCTGCAAAGTGAGAGTGAATGAAGGGAAGGAATAAATGTGTTTGTTTATAGTGAGTGACGGAGGGAGGAAGGCCTGAAATAGGCAAATGTGAGTTATGTTATATGTGTTAAATGTGAGTCAGGCTGTTATATTTGTGTATTTATAATATTTTATAATATATGTGTATTTATAATATTTATGTTAAATGTGAGTCAGACTGTTATATTTGTGTATTTATAATATTTATAATATTTATAATTGTGTATTTATAATTTTTCTGCATTGATGTATGTGGTTATTGTGTATATTTTTTATCTTGATTCTTTTTTCTAAAGCCCATCCAGGGACAAGAGTTGCAAATTAGCTAATAGCTATACACTCTATGTGCAACACATCAGATTGATTGTCTTTGATTAATTGTCTATGTTTATTGCACTGTCCCTGTCAAATAAACTAATCTACTACTACTACCAAACGCAATCAGTTCTTTTAAAGAGGACTTGCTGAAGCAAGACTGGACAGAAGTCTATGTATCAGATGTAAATGAAGCCTATGACACATTTATAAACATTGTAACCACTCTTTATGAAAAAAACTGCCCAATAGTTAAAAAAAAGCTTAAACACAAATTTGCTGACAAACCATGGTTAACCAAAGGACTACAAAAGGCGTGTAAAAAGAAAAATTTATTATATAAAGCTTTCATAAAGAAAAGGACAAAAGAAGCAGAGCAACGGTATAAAACATACAAAAATAAGTTAACATATATAATAAGATGCAGTAAAAGAGACTATTACAGTAAAGAACTGGAAAAAAACAAAGACAATATTAAAAATACATGGACAATAATCAACAGTATCCTTGGAAATAAAAGCAGAAATACTAGCTACCCAACTAATATTCCAAAAAATAATAAATCAACTCCGAATGTGAATATAGCTTCACCTGCAGATGAATTTAATAATTTTTTTGTTAACATTGGACCTAAACTGGCCCGAGAAATACCCACTATGGCGCCTACAGGTGATACAATATGCAATAACACTGCTGTAAAAGACACCATCTTCATAAAGAACACAGATGAAAGAGAGGTCATTGAAATTGTTAAATCGTTCAAAAGTAAAACATCTACTGACTGCGATGGTATTGACATGCTACTAGTCAAAACTGTTATCGAATGCATAGTGAAACCACTGACGTATATCTGTAACCTGTCTCTCCAATCAGGTATACAGTATTTCCCAATGCAATGAAAATAGCTAAAGTAATTCCGATTTACAAGACAGGCGACAGAGGGGAACTCTCCAACTACAGACCAATTTCACTATTACCGCAATTTTCCAAGAAACTTGAAAAAATATTCTATGAGAGAATTGACAACTTCATACTGAAGAATGATTTATTGTGTGAGCAGCAATATGGGTTCAGACACAAAAGGACAACAGCATATGCCTTAATGGAATTTACAGAAAAAATATCAACAGCCATTGAAAATAAAGAGTATTCAGTTGGAGTATTCCTGGATCTTAAAAAAGCATTTGATACAGTAGATCACAATCTATTATTAAAGAAACTACAAAATTGTGGTATTAGAGGGGTAGCACTGTCCTGGTTAGGTAGTTACTTAAAGAATAGATATCAGTTTGCATGTGTTAACAGCAAAAACTCAGAGTTACTGAAGGTCACCTGTGGAGTCCCACAGGGTTCAGTTTTGGGACCATTATTATTCAATATGTATATAAATGATATATGTAAAGTTTCAGAAAAAATGGACTTAATATTGTTTGCTGATGACACTAATCTGCTATGCAGTGGAAACAATTTGGAACAACTTCTGGATACACTCGGAAAGGAATTAGGAAAGCTGAAACTGTGGTTTGATTCAAACAAATTAACGCTCAATTTAAGCAAGACAAAATTTATAGTCTTTAACAACCATCACAACTACCCAGTACCCAAACTCAGTGTAAATGGTGTAGAGATTGAAAGGGTATCCGAAACTAAATTCCTTGGAGTAATAATTGATAAACTGTGTTGGAAGCCACATATTAATTATATAAAAGGTAAAGTATCCAAATCAATTGCAATATTACACAGAGTGAAAAATTTGCTGAATCAACCCACACTATACACCTTGTACCATTCATTAATACTCCCATACATGACATATTGTAATGAAGTATGGGGAAATACATATAAAACAAACATATATCCACTCTTTATGCTTCAAAAGAGAGCTATTAGAATAATCAACAAAGCAGCTTACAGGGAACAAACAAACCCACTTTTTCTTAAACAAAAAACTCTCAAGTTGAAAGATCTGATTGACTTTAAAACCGCAATAATAATGTTCAAAGTGAAGAATCTATCACTGCCCGCAAATATCCAAAAGTTGTTCCAAACAAGGGAGAAACGATATCACTTCAGAGGAACATGTATATTTCAAAAGCCTACAGTGAGAACAACCACCAAGCAACACTGTATTTCAGTGCAAGGAGTCAGATTATGGAACGATTTTGGACCTGAATTAAAATCATGTACAAAGCTTGGACAATTTAAACAAAAACTAAAGGAAGAAATACTCCAAACATATTTACAAGACGACATGTAAACTCACATAAGGATTGACATTTCCAGCCTGTGTTGTGTTGTAGCTTAGTTTTTTCTTTTTTTCTTTTTTTCTCTGTGACACTATGTCTTAGATTTGTTTTTGAATAGTAACCGCTTAACTTAGACTAGCTCAGTTTTCTTTTTCTCTCAGTCACATTTTGTCTTAGCCTTGTTTTAAATTGTAATCGCTCTTGTCTTGTTTTCTCTTTTTTCTCCTTTGAATTCTTGGATGGAATATGGGTGGGCAATATAAGCTCCGGCTTCAGCCATCACCCATTTCGGATAACTCACGTGGAATTGTATAGTAGAAGGAGTCTTTGTCTAATTTGACCTTGTTGTTATATTATACAGTTTCTTTTAACCTGTAATGTACTATCCGAAATAAATAAAATTCATTCATTCATTCATTCATTCACAGTGCTGTAGAGGAATTTTGGCCCACTCATCTTTGTAGAATTGTTGTAATTTAGCCACACTGGAGGGTTTTTGAGCATGAACCGCCTTTTTAAGGTCATGCCACAGCATCTCAATCGGATTCAGGTCAGGACTTTGACTAGGCCACTCCAAAGTCTTCATTTTGTTTTTCATAAGCCATTCAGAGGTGGACGTGCTGGTGTGCTTTGGATCATTGTCCTGTTGCAGAACCTAAGTACGCTTCAGCTTGAGGTCACGAACAGATGGCCGGGCATTCTCCTTCAGGATTTTTTGGTAGACAGAAGAATACATGGTTCCATTTCCCACAGCAAGTCTTTCAGGTCCTGAAGCAGCAAAACAGCCCCAGACATCACACTACCACAACCATATTTTACTCTTGGTATGATGTTCCTTTTCTAAAATGCTGTGTTATTTTAACGCCGGATGTAATGGGACACACAAGTTCCAAAAAGTCTTGGGGATCATCAAGATGTTTTCTGGCAAAGCTGAGATGAGCCTTTATGTTCTTTTTGCTCAGCAGTGGTTTATGTCTTGGAACTCTGTCATGCAGGCAAGTTTTGCCCAGTCTCTTTCTTATGGTGGATTCATGAACACTGACCTTAACTGAGGCAAGTGAGGCCTGCAGTTCTTTTGATGTTGTTGTGGGGTCTTTTGTGACCTCTTGGATGAGTCGTCGCTGCGCTCTTGGGGTAATTTTTGTCGGCCGGCCACTCCTGGGAAGGTTCACCACTGTTCCATGTTTTCGCCATTTGTGAATAATGGCTCTCACTGTGGTTAGGTGGAGTCCCAAAGCTTTAGAAATGGCTTTATAACCTTTTCCAGACTGATAGATCTCAATTACTTGTTTCTCATTTTTTCCTGAATATCTTTGGATCACAGCATGATGTCTAGCTTTTGAGGATCTTTTGGTCTACTTCACTTTGTCAGGCAGGTCCTATTTAAGTGATTTCCTGATTGAGAAAAGGTGTGGCAGTAATCAAGCCTGGATTTGGCTGGAGAAATTGAACTCAGTTTTCTAAAGATGTGTTAACCCCTTGCACTCTGGTCAATTTCCCTAAAAATGCCAAAAAAAATAACATACCCAAAGTAAATCAAAAGCTGTTCTTCAACCCTTTGCAGCATCTTCATGGGGTTGGTCTCATGTAAAAGAAAACACTTTGAATTTTTTGGCAAAACAGACATAATCTCTTTAAGTACTTCGGCCACTGAGTAACAGTCATCTAAACATACTGAACTTGAAGAAAATAAATTTCACCTGGGTGTTTTTTTGGATACAAATGCTTGCTAATAACACACAGCTGTCAGATCCGGGCTGGAAAATGCAACAGAAATGTAGAACCAAGTGTTATCCAGCTGAGGTCAAAATTTTGCAACAATACCACAAAAAATGAATATATTACACAACTTTCTTCACAGGTTGTTCCCAGGCGTTTTTGAACTGTTCCAAATTGTGCCAAATGGCACAGTTTGGAAAAACGTCTGTAACTTTTGAATGATTCAATATAGAAGATTCATCTTGGGCTCTAACGAAAGGTGACACTCAGGGCTGTGTGTGTGTGTGGGGGGGGTTGTTTATTCATTCATGAATGAATGAATGAACAAACAAGCGCCCACACACAAAGAAGCATGCCACGTAAAAAATGTGTGGCTTTTTTTACAAGAAAAAATAACCTACAGTGCACTAAAAATATCTGTAATGTAGAAGATAACAACTCCCTCTCCACCCCCCCCCCCCACTACAGAGGATGGACATCGCCCGGTGCGCCACGGTCACGGTGCGCTGCGGTCTACTACGCACAGTTGTAATTTACCGATCGGTCAAAAGTCATTTTTGATTACAATTTTCAGGGATAAAGAATAATTTAGCTTATAACACTTACCTGTCCACAACAGCAGTGTCGCTGGCAAACTTCTCTTCCTCATTGTCAGACGAACATGACGCTGGTCCGCTTGTTACAAATCGTGGTTCTGGTCATGCGACCCAGTCAAACTATAATTCCATTATTGCGGTTTTGGCGAACGATTTTTCAAAACAAATAAGAACAGTAGTAAGAAAAAAAGACTGGCGAACGCGTGTGTGTCACCCAGCGGCAAAAACAAAACAGATTTTGCAAGGGAAGCAAGCTTTCGAACTACTGTGCTTCAATTGGCTCGCTGTATTCGCAGCCGTTGGTAGGCGGGTCCTTCTTGCTAGGTTTTCAGTCATTGGTTCTTCAAGGTTTCAGAAACCCAATTCAAGGCTCTTATTAGTCGAATGAGAGGTCAATCACATCTAAACCAATCAAAGCACTCCTTTGGCTTTCTGTTCGCGGCCGTGTCTGTAGTGGAAGAATGGAAATGCAGCTTTTTTTTTTTTCAGTGCCTCCTAGGACGCACAGTGTGCGTCCTAGGACGCAGAGACGTGTCCGCCCGCGGTACACCAAAGTGCAACAGGTTAAACCAGTTGATTTATGTTTTTTTTTTTTTTGGTGGGGGGGAAGGGTCCCTTTTTCACACAGGGCCATGTAGTTCTGGACTTTTTTTTTTACCCTTAATAATAAACACCTTCATTTAAAAACTACATTTTGTGATTACTTGTGTTATCTTTGTCTAATATTTAAATCAGTTTTATGATCTGAAACATTTAAGTGTGGCAAACATTCATCCACCCATCCATCCATCCATCCATCTTCTACCGCTTTTCCGGAGGTCCGGGTCGCGGAGGCCGCAGTTCAAGCAGAGAAGCCCAGACTTCCCTCTCCCCAGCCACCTACTCCAGCTCTTCAGAGAGGATACCAAGGTGTTCCTAGACCAGCTGAGAGACACAGTCTCTCCACCGAGTCCTGGGTCTGCCCCGGGGTCTCCTCCCAGTGGGATATGCCCAAAACACCTGAAGTGGGAGGCGTCCAGGAAGCATCCTAATCAGATGCCCATACCACCTCAACTGACTCCTTTCAATGTGGAGGAGCAGCTGTTCTACTCTGAGCCTCTCCCGGATGACTGAGCTCCTCACCTTATCTCTGAGGGTGAGTCCAGCAATCCTATGGAGAAAGCTCATTTCAGCCACTTGTATCGGTGATCTCGTTCTTTCGGTCATTACCCAAAGCTCGTGACCATAGGTGAGAGTCGGACTGTAGACTGACTGGTAAATCGACAGCTTTGCCTTAGAACTCAGCTCCATCTTCACCACAACAGACCAGCACAACGGCCGCATCACTGCAGATGCTGCTCTGATCCGTCTGTCAATCTCTCGCTCCATTCTCCCCTCACTCGTGAATAAGACCCCAAGATACTTAAACTCCTCCACTTGGGGCAGGAGCCTGTCCCCAACCCAGAGAGGACAATCCACCTTTTTCTGGCTGAGGACCATGGACTCGGACTTGGAGGTGCTGATTCTCATCCCAGTCGCTTCATACTCAGCGGCAAACCGTCCCAGCAAGAATTGTAGGTCATTGCTGGATGAAGCCAACAGGACAACAGCATCTGCAAACAACAGAGATGAGATCCTGTGGTCACCAAGCATGACACCCTCCATTCCCTGGCTGTGACTAGAAATCCTGTCCATAAAAATTATGAACAGGATCGGTGAAAGGGCAGCCCTGGTGGAGTCCAACTCTCACTGGGAATGAGTCTGACCGAGTGTTGGCAATACGAACCAAACTCTCACAACGGTCATACAGAGACCGAATAGCTTGCAACAACAAGCCCGATACCCCATACTCCCGAAGCACCCCCCACAAAAAACTATGAGGGACACGGTCGAATGCCTTCTCCAAGTCCACAAAACACATGTAAACTGGTTGGGCAAACTCCCACGAACCCTCAAAAATTCTCGAGACGGTAAAGAGCTGGTCTAATGTGCCACGGCCAGGATGAAAACCACATTGCTCCTCCTGAATCTGAGGTTTGACCAGTGGCTGGACTCTCCTCTCCAGTACCTTGGCATAGAGCTTCCCAGGGAGGCTGAGGGGTGTGATCCCTCTCAAGTTGGAGCACACCCTCAGGTCCCCTTTTTTGAAGAGAGGAACCACCACCCCAGTTTGCCATGCCAAAGGCACTGCTCCCGACCTCAACACAATGTTGCAGAGGCGTGTCAACCATGACAGCCCTACAACATCCAGGGCCTTGAGGTACTCAGGGCGAATCTCGTCCACCCCCGGGGCCCGGCCACCAAAGAGATTTTTAACCACCTTGGCGACCTCAGCTCCTGTGATAGGCGAGTCATCCCCCTCGTCCACAAGCCTTGCTTCTTCTGTGGAAGGCGTATCAGTGGGATTGAGGAAATCCTCAAGAATTCCTTCCACTGGCCGACGATATCCCCAGTCGAAATCAACAGCGCCCCATCTGCACCATACACAGTGTGGACAGGGAGCTGCTTTCCCCTCCTGAGCCACCGGACAGTTTGCCAGAATCTCTTTGAGGCCGACCGAAAGTCTTGTTCCATGGCCTCACCAAACTCCTCCCATACCCTGGTTTTTGCTTCAGCAACCACCAGAGCTGCACTCCGCTTGGCCTGCCAGTACACCTCAGCTGCTTAGGGAGTCCCACAAGCCAACCAAGCTTGATCGGACTCCTTCTTCAGCTTAATGGCCCCCCTCACCACTGGTGTCCACCACTTGGTTTGGGGGTTGCCACCACAAGATGCCCCGATGACCTTGCGGCTGAAGCTCTGGCCAGCCGCTTCAACAATGGAGGTGGAGAACATGGCCCACTCAGACTCCACGTTTCCAGACTCCCTTGGAATGTGGTTGAAGTTCTTCCGGAGGTGGGAGTTGAAGACCTCCCAGGCAGGGGCCTCAGCCAGACATTCCCAGCACACCCTCACTATACGTTTGGGTCTACCAGGTCTGAATGGTGTCCTCCCCTGCCATCGGATCCAACTCACCACCAGGTGGTGATCAGTTGACAGCTCTGCACCTCTCTTTACCCGAGTGTCCAAGACATACGGTTGCAGGTCTGATGACACGATAACAAAATCGATCATCGACCTGTGACCTAGGGTGTCCTGGTGCCAGGTGCACATATGGACACCCTTATGCTTGAACATGGTATTCGTTATGGACAAACTGGTTTGCACAGAAGTCCAGTAACCACTCGGGTTCAGATCGGGCAGGCCGTTCCTCCCAATCACCCCCCTCCAGGTTTCACTGTCGTTGCCCACGTGCACATTGAAGTCCCCCAGTAGGACAATGGAGTCTCCAAGAGGAGCACCCTCCAGCACCCCAGTCAGAGACTCCAAAAAGGGTGGGTACTCTGAAACATCATTTGGTGCATAGGCACAAATGATGGTCAAGACCCGTTTCCCAACCCGAAGGCGCAGGGATGCAACCCTTTCGTCCACTGGGGAAAACTCCAATTTAGAGGCAGCAAAGTGGGGGGATACAAGAATACCCACCCCTGCTCATCGCCTCTCGCCCGGGGCAGCTCCAGAAAAGGCCAAGCTCCAGCCCCTCTCCGTGAGACTGGTTCCGGAACCATAGCTGCGTGTTGAGGTGAGGCCGACTATATCTAGACAGTATCTCTCAACCTTATACACCAGCTCAGGCTCCTTCCCCACAAGAAAGGTGACATTCCACATACAAAAAGCCAGTTTATAAAGCCTGGGATCAGTCCGCCAAGGTCTCCGCCTTTGACCACCACCTAATCCACATAGCACCGGACCCCATGATCCCTCCTGCAGGTGGTGAGCCCACAGGAGGGCAGACCCATGTAACTCCTTCGGGCTGAGCCCGGCCGAGTCCCATGGGTGGAAACCCGGCCACCAGACGCTAGCCATCGAGCCCCTCCCCCAGGCCTGGCTCCAGGGTGGGGCCCCAGAAACCCCATACCGGGCAGGGTACACTAAATCCTTGATCTAGAATTTATCATGAGAGTCTATTGGATCGTTCTTAGTCTGGCCCTTCACCCAGGACCAGTTTGTCTTGGGTGACCCTATCAGAGGCAAATTGCCCTGGACAACATAGCTCCTGGGATCACTGGGACACGCAAACCCCCCCACCACGATAAGGTGATGATCCGTGTAACAAACACAAAAAAAAAAAAAAAAAACAGAAATCAGGAAGGGGGCAAGCACTTTTTCACACCGCTGCAGATATCCTATCTATAAAAATTATCAACAGGATCGATGACAAAAAGCAGCCCTGATGGAGTCCAACTCTCACTGGAAACAATTTTGGCTTGGTGTTGGCAATGCAAACCAAACTCCTGCAGTGGTCATATAGGGACCAGATAGCTCGTAACAATGAGGGTTACAATGTGCTTTACAAGAGAGGATAATAAAAACAACCAAATAAGATTCAAATAGATTTAAATTAAATTCAGTTAGAAAAAAACAAGCAATAAAATAAAATGAAAATATACATACACAGTGAAAATTAAGTTAAACCACATTTATAAAAGTGAGTTTTTAAAAATAATTTAAAAGCTAAAAAAGATTTGGCTTGTCCGATCTCCTCAGGAAGGTCATTCCAGAGAGCTGGGGCCCTAACAGCAAAGTGTCATGGACCGGATTGGACGGGTCCAACTCTGCTCCATGACTTGTGGCTGTAGTTTCTCTGATTGTGCTTTTATTATCTGCTGACAGGTTGAATCCTCTCCTGGGCGCCCTGTCAGTCTACTGCCACGCCTCCTCCTCCCTTTGCCAGGCATTCACCGGTGGTTGCCATTTCCCCTGATTTTTCACACACACACACACACACACACACACACACACACACACACACACACACACACACATTCAGTCTCACTCACAGGCACTCATTCATGCCCAGCTGCCGTCGCACCTGCATCCACTTGTTACTCATTTGTGCACGTGGTACTTATGGGTGGCAGTGGGAATGCTCAGTGCGGAGGCGATAGTCAACCACTGTCTACTAAAGTCTACGTGAGTGCATGTCAACATTTGATGGCCAGGCTCTTCTCCTTGTTGGTTTTTACTCTTTGGACTTTACGGGGTGTTGTTCTCCAGAGCCCAGCTGCGCGCCGACGCCCATTACTAAGTCCTTCTCTTTTCTGGGTTACATTCACCTTCCCCCAGTGGTTAGTCTTCCCCAGGGCACGACATAACTTCTCCTCTCACCAACGAGATTTATACCCCGGTTCATCTGTTGCCTACTTTTTCAGACTGTTTTTCATGGACACTTGGTATGAATATTTCCCTGTTAAATAAACCACACACCACTCTTGCATTGGGCTTGTGTCTATTTATTGATGTGCTGCGTTTTTACGCAGCGGAACATGACACAAAGGGCTGGTCGCCCTTGATTTTGAAGTTGGTTCTAGGTATTTTTAAGCAGGATCTCTCAGAGGATCTCAGGTTACGTTTTGGGACATAAGGAGTTAGCATATCACTGATGTACTCAGGGGCCAGTTCATTCTAGGCTTTAAAAGTGATTATTAAAATTTTAAAGTTAATTCTAAGATGCACAGGCAGCCAGTGTAATGATACTAAAATTGGGGTTATGTGTTCTTTTCTATGGGAATTTATGATAAGTCTAGCTGCAGAATTTTGAATTAACTGAAGTCTAGAGATAATGTGTTTATTTAAACATGAATACAGAGAATTAAAGTAATCCAGACGGGATCTAATGAACGTGTGAATGACAATTTCCAGATTTTTAGGGGACAGAAAGGAACGGATCTTAGAGATTCTTCATAATTGTATGAAGCATGACTGAACAACTGATTTGCATTGCTGATTGCAAGTAAGATTGCTGTCAAATACTATCCCAAGATTTCTACAATTAGGGGTAACACTGATGGAGAAAGAGCCAAGTTGTGATGCAGTCTGAATGTGTGTAAAGTCTGGACCTATGATAATGACTTATGATTTATCTGTGTTGAGTTGAAAGAAATTGGTTGACATCCAGTTTTTAACATCGAGGCATGCACCAAAACTGGTTAATTGATTATTATTGTGAGGATCAAAGGAGAAATACAGCTGTGTGTCATCTGCATAAAAATAGAAACTGATGTTGTGTTTGCGAATAATATGTTCAAGTGGTAGCATGTACTGTATATGGAGAACAGCTGGGGGCCAATGACTGACCCCTGAGGAACTCTGTACCCCTGAGGAACTCCATAACGTAAGTATTCCACCAATGTTCTGCAGTCACCAGTGACAACACTACAATTTCTGTTATGTAGATATAAAACCATTCTAAAACAGTGCCAGAGATGCCAACCCAGTTTTTAAGATGCTCATTTAAGATATGATGATCCACAGTATCAAAAGAAGCAGAGAGATCTAAAACGATTTAAAAAAGTAGAGTGGCCAGAATCTGCTGCTAAAAGTAGATCATTGAGCACTTTCAGGAGCGCAGTCTCAGTGCTATGACCTTTTCTAAAACCCGACTGAAATTTCTCAAAGAGACTTGTACCAGACATGAAGGAGATAACCTGCTCTGCAACTGTTTTTTCTAGGACCTTGCCCAAAAATGGAAATTTTGAAATGGGACAAAAATTGCTCAGAATGGTAGGTTCAAGTGAGGGTTTTTTGAGAATTGGCTGAACTTTTGCAGATTTAAAATAATCAGAGACAATGCCAGATGAAAGAGAGAAGTTCATTATTGCTGCAACATAAGGACAAACCATCTGTAAGATTTCTTTAGGAAAATGTGTGGAAAGGATATCTAGAGGACAGGATGTATTCTTCATATCAGTAATGATCTTGGTTAGCTGATTAAATGAGATCTGTTGAAATATATTTAAGAAGGAAGACTGCAGGCTAGATGATTCAGTTAAGACGGGTGACAACGGGGAAATTTGATTTTTTATTGTAATGATTTTTTTGAGAAGAAAGATAGAAATTTTTCACATAGCTCTGTGGATGGTTAAACTAAGATTGGGGGAGGCATCTAAGGTGTGGCTAATAATATCAAACAGCACTCAGGAATTACGTATGCTGGCTTTTTTCTATAATTTCTGAAAAATATTTTTGTCATGCTTTTTTAACTTCAGCTATATTTTTTCATTCATACTTTTAGATTTTCAAAGTGAACAGTTAAGATAAGATAAGATAAGATAAGATAAGCCTTTATTAGTCCCACAACGGGGAAATTCCAGGATTGCAACAGCACAGGGATAGCAACACTCAGAGCAACAATCAGAAGGCAAGAAAAAAACAAACAAAAAAAAAAACAAACAAAAAAAAAAACAAGCAAGCAAGAGCAGCTAATATACATATGTACATATTACTATAAAATATATATATACACACACACACACACACACACAGACACACAGTGCAGAGCATTGTAGCTGGATGGAATAAATATATGAATATATGAACACACAGTGCAGAGCATTGTAGCTAGATGGAATAAATATGTAAATATATAAACACCCACAGTACGGAGCATTGCAGCTAGGTGGAATAAATATGTAAATATATAAACACCCACAGTACGGAGCATTGCAGCTAGGTGGAATAAATATGCAAGTATATAAACACATACAGTGCGGAGCAATGTAGCTAGATGGAATAATATGTAGATATATAAAAAAACAGTGCGGAGCATTGTAGCTAGATGGAATAAATATATAGATATATAAATATAAATATAAACATAAACACACCCAGTGCTGAGCATTGTAGCTAGATGGAATAAATATGTAAATATATAAACACACACAGTGCAGAGCATTGTTGCTAGATGGGATGAAACAGCATAACCGTCTACTTAGTTATCCTACATGGTATGATTATGTGCCCATACATATTCTCACCCTCCATAGCGACCGGTATGTTCCTAGTTGTATGCCGGAGAGGACCATTGGGTAAGTCTATTGCATCTTTTGCATTCAAGAAACTATTAGTTTGTTACGTCTTTTTGCTATCTCTGCGAGCAGCCCTGCTTAGGTTGTACAGTCTCACAGCCGTTGGTAGGAAGGACCTACGAAACCTCTCGGTTGTGCACCTGGGATGATGTAGTCTGCTGCTAAATGAGCTCCTCAGTGCATCCAGTATGTCCTGCATAGGGTGGAACTCGGACTCCAGCAGAGATGACAGTTTAGCCACCGTCCTTCTCTCTCCTATCTCCTCCATCGGATCAAGGCGCTGCCCCAGGACAGAGCTAGCTTTCTTAATCAGTTTGTTCAGTCTCTTCCTATCAGCTGCAGTAATGCCACTGCCCCAGCAGACCACTCCAAAAGTGATGGCTGATGCCACCACCGTGTCATAGAATGACTTCAGCAGCGCCCCTTGTACACCAAAAGACCTGAGTCTCCTCAGCAGGAACAGCCTGCGCTGTCCCTTCTTGTAGAGTGCGTCAGTATTGTGTGACCAGTCTAGTTTATTGTTCAGATGAACACCCAGGTACTTATAGGATGTCACCATCTCGATGTTTGTTCCCTGTATATTTACTGGTGCTGTGAGGGGCTGCCCATGCCTGCGGCAGTCCACCACCAGCTCCTTAGTTTTCCTCGCGTTGATCTGGAGGCAGTTCCGATGGCACCAGTCCACGAAGTCCTGGATAAGCCCTCTGTACTCAGCTTCATCTCCGTTGGAGATGAGACCAACGATCGCAGAGTCATCAGAGAACTTCTGTAGATGGCAATGTGTTGTGTTGTGTGAGAAGTCCGCAGTATAAAGAGTGAACAGGAAGGGAGCCAGCACCGTTCCCTGGGGGGCCCCCGTGCTACTGATGATCGTGTCGGAAACACAGTCCCGGGTTCTCACAAACTGAGGCCGGTTCGTGAGGTAGTCCAGGATCCATGATGACAGGTGCTGGTCCACCCCTGCGCGCAGCAGCTTGTCCTTCAGGATCATCGGTTGGATAGTGTTGAAAGCACTGGAGAAGTCAAAGAACATGATCCTCACCATATTCCCGGGCTTCTCCAGGTGGGACAGAGAACGGTGAAGGAGGAAGATCACCGCATCCTCCACCCCAATGCCATGCTGGTAGGCGAACTGGAGTGGATCCATCGCTGGTTCCACCAGGGGGCGGAGATGAGCAAGGAGCAGTCTCTCCAGGGTCTTCATCAAGTGGGACGTCAAGGCCACCGGTCTGTAGCTGTTCAGGTCTTTGGGGTGGGAAGTTTTTGGTACAGGTACCACACAAGATGTTTTCCACAGCTGTGGTACCCTCCCCAGTTTCAGGCTCATGTTGAAGATATACGTCACAATCCCACACAGCTGGTCTGCACAGGACTTGAGGAGCTTTGCGCTGATGCCGTCTGGTCCCGACGCCTTCCTCGCCTTGATCTTCCTCAGCTCCGTCCTCACCTGGGTCTTGGTCAGGGTCAGGATGGGGGGCTGTGTGTTGGGAGTGGAGGGGGTGTCGGTGGAGTGGGGAGTGGGCAGCAGGACTTGATTTCTTAGAGGCAGCAGTGGTTGTTGTGCAGACAGGGGGGAGGGCGGTTGGTCAAATCTATTGAAAAACAGATTCAGGTTGTTCGCCCACTCCCTGCCCCCCGTGGCCTGGGGGGAGGTATTCTGGAGCCCCGAGATGGTTTTGAGGTTTCTCCAGACCCCGCTGATGTCGCACTGTTGCAGCTTGTCCTCCATCTTCTTCCTGAAGCTGTCCTTGCCTTCTCTGATCTTTCTCCTCAGCTCCCTCTGTACGGACTTCAGCATCTCCCTGTTCCCCGACCTGAAGATCCTCTTCTTCTCTCTCAGAAGTGTTTTTATCTCAGGGTTGATCCAGGGTTTGTTGTTTGAGTGACGCCGTATGGCCTTGGTGGGAACGGATTTGTCCACACAGAAGCTGAGGTAGCCCGTGAAGGTGTGAATGAGGCCATCGATGTCCTCACCATGTGGATCGCAGAGCTGCTTCCAGGCGGTGGCTTCAAAACAGTCCTTTAGAGTGTCCATTGTCTCCTCAGACCATAACTCCACAGTGTGCATGGCCGGAGGTTGTCTGTGCACTAGGGGTTTGTACACCGGCCGGAGATGAACCAAGTTGTGATCCGATCTCCCGAGTGGGGGGAGTTGTGATGAGGTGTACGCCTCCTTAGTGTTTGCGTAGAATAAATCCAGTGTTTTATTGTCTCTAGTGTGGCATGTGACATACTGGGTGAACGTGGGTAGAATGGGAGACAGTGAAACGTGGTTGAAATCGCCTGAGATGAGGAGAAGAGCATCTGGGTGTTCTGTCTGCAGCCTGCTGGTTACTGAATGGATGACGTCACGCGCTGTCCCAGCGTTCGCCGTCGGATTTGCATAAACAACAATGCAGATCACGTGTGAGTGTTCTCTCGGGAGATATGTAGGCCTCATGCTAACAGCTAGCAACTCAATGTCTTTGCTGCAGTGTCATTGTTTAACAGTGATATGTCCCGGTCTGCACCAGTTGTTGTTAACATACATTATCACTCCACCGCCCCTTGCTTTGCCGCTGTCTGGTGTTCGGTCAGCTCGTATCATGTGAAAACCCTCCAGCTCAATGTTAGCATCTGCTGCTAGTTCAGTGTAACGTAAAATATGGGAATATTAATAAATAATAAATATGATCAGGTATGAATTATTTAATTTATATTGATGTATTGGAATCTGAGCTCAAATCTCATTTCATATACATCAGAAAAGCTAATAACACTCGTAAGGGGCACCAGCTTCTATCTTTAAGAAGCAATTTGATCTTTAATTTCACTTTATACCTGTTTGATCACTCAATAAATTAATCAATAATCAGTCTCAAAAATTTTCCGTGAATTCGATACCTGGGCTTGAAACAGACTCAGAATGAAATAAATTCCCAACAACTTCTCATTTTTAAATATTTATTAAACAAAATGATTAATAGACATCGAAATAATTTCATTAATCATAAAATCAATCTTGTAAATGATAGATTAACAATGTCAATATTTTCGGAACCAGGGTTAAACTGAGAAACGAATTTCTATCAGTTTGAGTTAACAGATTATCAAAAACAACGCAAATTTATGGAGAAAGTTTGCTAATTATGAAAAAGTCCTAAATTAATCTTAAGAAAATAAAAATGGAATTTTAATGAAAAGGAGAGTTATGTTAAGGGCTTCTTAATTTGCATCTGATTAGATATATAAATTAGTACCGAACCTCAAGTTTAATTCAGCAGATGAATTAAAGTTTTTTCAGCTCACGTGATCCTCAGTGATGGCAGTTCTGTCGTCCTTTTTCAGCCCAAGACTTTGTGGATGTGAGGGAAATATCTGCCAGCAGATACTTCAAGGGTTCACAGCTCGACCTTTAGATTCAAGCGGTCGAAGGAGGCTGGATTCTGGGCTGCATGACCCACAGTTGAAACGGGTCTTAGCCAGATGGTGCCGACGTCTCTTCAGAGTGATGTGGGACAGCTGTGTGTTGATCCTACAGCTGCACGTTATGTGGGAGCTGCGTCTTTCTTCAAGAGGTCTTCGGTAATAATTAAGAGATATCTAATCCGATTTCAAATTAGAAAAGAAACTTTCGGACTTTAGATAAAAATAGTTTTGAGAGGTGCTTGGTCAAGAAAAATATTATAAAAATAAAGTCAAGATTAAAGTTTACCTTAAAAATTAAACAAACGGCGGTTTACAGAAAGTTTAACAAAAAGTGATAAATTAAGAATTGGAGTTTGACTCCGATTAAGAATTGAGCTCAAAGAAAAAGGAATTCCTAGGCATTTAAGAGAAGAAGAAATACAAAGTTACATAAACAAATTATCTGCTGTGTTCAGAAAAGCGCCATGTGGTCCTTTGTTCTCCCTTGCTGTGTGTAGACAATGGAGGAGATCAGAAAGAAGGGAGCAGGCGAAAAGAGAATCCGGAGCAGAAAGAGAGTGGTGTCTGACGAAAAAGGCAAAAAAAGGGCTGAAACAGAGTCTCTCTCTCCTTTTTATAAGCTCTGTTGAGTTTCGCGGGATTCCGGCCTGACCGGAATCTCAGCCAATGAGCGTCCTTCGTGGGCGGGCTCGATGAACCTTTAGTCCAATAACAGGCCTTGTCTGTGAGGGACCAATAGGATGAAGAAGCTGGGGTTCTATGAAGACTGGTGACACATGATATCAGTCCACAGGAATACACAGTTTTAAATACATTGGAATGTACTGTTACACACTTATGTATAACTAAACTAACCTTAGTGTATCTTATAAGCAGTGCTTCTAAATCAACATGCAGGAATAAACATTCATTTAACATTATCATGCATATATATATATAAAATCACAGATTAATGCATTTCACACATATTGATTTTCCACATCAAAAAAAACATCAGAGTCCATCTGCATTTTCATAGTCCTGAAAAGAATGAAGGTTTAGAATTGAGTTTGTAATAATGTACTTTAAAGTTGTTTAAATCCAGCGTTTTCACAGTTTAAGGAAATTAGCTGAGTGTGGATCTGTTGCATGTTTTATGGGGGCAATAAAGTGAAGCCGGACATTGGGGGAAATTCCTTAGGCTGGTTTTAACAAAAGAAGGGGATTTCAGCTGTGGCCTGGAGGAAGACAATCCATTTATTTGCGTTATTCCTGGATGAAACAGAAATGTCTTTAAGCAGGAGAATAATTATTGCTGAGCCAAAGTGAGATGATGCTACATCAGTTAGCCATGTCTCAGTAAACAAAAGGAGAGAGCACTCCCGGTATGTGCTATCATAACGGGAGATAGCCGCTAGCTCATCTAACTTTCCCAGTATCGACCATACATTTCCCATGACAACAGATGGAAGGGAGGGTCTGTACCTTATATTTTTTGTCCTCCGCCTTACTCCAGCCCGGCAGCCGCGACGCTTTCGCCTCAATTCTCTCGGTATGTCGAGTTTTTCCAATGGGACCGGGTGGCGGTTAAATGCTAGCAGCTCTTCCCTGTTGTATCGTATCCTGCTATAAACAGTGGCTCCGTCCACCGGCTCAGGAGACATTTGGGATGATCTGTGTGTCCGTGATATAAGTGGGGTGAAAAAAAAAAGTGATCAAAAGAGAGAGGAAGGGAAAAAAAACTCGGAATCGAGCCGCTGTTGCAAAAGGCAGCCTACTCGTGTGGCGCCGATAACCTCAGCCAGTTAGTTTTGAAGCCTGCCATCTCCTTTCAGTTTTTCATCAGATTCTCTTCACTGAACAACTATCCTCATTTTGCCAGGGCTGAACAGCATTTTGGGCTTTTTTGGATTAAAAGGTGCAATTCTATTTAAAATAGCAAAACATGTGCTGTTAAAATCATTTAAGATATTGTGGGAAGCCACTCAGTAGTTTTCCCTCAGACTGAAGGGCATGGCAGATCAAAGGTGCTGGGGGACGAGGGGAATTGTCATGGGGGGTTGATATGTTAATACAGCACCTCAGGTAGCAGAGGAGTGTTGTAATATAAAAGAAAGTACCTGCAACCTGAGTTTTTAAGGTTTTGGATTCTGGTGGATGTGAGAGGGAGAAAAATAAAGTTTCATCTGCTCTGAACGCTCGGCCTGGTTATTCCTCTCTCCACACTGGTGACCCTTGACGCACAATGGAACGCGAGACGAACACCCCGGAGATGACCCGGACAGGAAGTGCCAGCAATGCGTGTGCCGTTTCGGTCAAACTCACAGACTTTTGGCTACACGACCCGAAGTCTTGGTTCCTTCACACCGAGGCCCAGTTCGCGCTCCGGGGAATAATGGCAGATGACACCAGATACTACTATGTGGTTGCAGCACTGGACGCACACACAACCCAGCAGGTGGTGAGCCTGCTCCAACAGCCCCCAGCCCGCGACAAATACGGTGCTCTCAAAACGTGCTGACCCGGCGCTACACGCTCTCGGACTGTGAGAGAGCGCAGAGGCTCCTGACGCGCTCCGACTTGGGAGACGGGTCGGCGGTCGACATGATGGGGAAGATGTTGGCGTTGATGGGCACAGATGACGGGCATTTCCTCTTTGCCCATCTTTTCCTCCGGAACCTCCCGACAGCAGCCAGGGCAGTCCTTGCCAATTCGCCGCTGCTGGCCGCGCGCAACTACTGGGCTCTAGCCCAAGAGGCAGGTCGGATCATCTTCACCACCAGAGCCCTCACAGTGAGCGCAGCGGCGTCGGAACCCAGCGAGACAGCTAGCGGAAGTGAGGAGCCAGCGACTGTGGCTGCAGCGGAGGCCAAGAAGCACTGGAGAGACACGCTCTGTTTCTACCACCGCTGTTTTGGAGAGGACACACACCGATGCATGCCACTGTGCCAATTCAAGTGCTCGGGAAACGCCAGGGCCGGCAATCGGTAGAAGCTGCGACCGCTGGTGAAGCAAGCAGGCTGCTCTATGTGACAGACTCCCGCTTGGGGAGACGGTTCCTCGTGGACTCCGGCTCCCAAAAGAGCCTCATCCTGCTGTCCTACGCCGACCGGCAGGAGGGAACTCAGACATTAAGACTTTTGGTGAGAGGACACTGACTGACTGTATCCTTGCACGGCCGTACTTACCAATGGACATTCGTCATAGTGGCATGCAGCTTCCCCATTTTAGGCGCTGATTTTTTGTGTGCACATGGACTACTAGTCGATGTTGCTAACAGACGCCTGATTAATGCAATGTCTTTTGATTCTCTTCCCTGTACAGCGAGAGGAGCCGGGCCCACAACACTAGCCAACGTCACAGCACCAGGGGATAAGTTCCACACACTACCCACCCAGTTCCCAGCACTCACGGTCCTTACGTTTTCGGCAACTGTCACTAAACACAGGATGGAGCACTTCATTACTACCACGGGGCCACCCATTTTCGCACGACCTCGGCGCCTGGACGCAGCTAAACTGGCCATAGCGCGCGAGGAGTTTGCCAACTTGGAAAAGTTGGGCATCATCAGACGCTCAAACAGCCCATGGGCATCCCTACTACATATGGTTCCTAAGGCCAAGGGATCGTGGCGACCTTGCGGTGATTTCCACAGATTAAATAACGCCACAGCACAGGACCGCTACCCCATCCCGCATATTCAGGATTTTTCTGCTCACCTCACCGGGGCACGCATTTTTTCCAAGATAGACCTGGTCCGCAGTTACCACCAGGTCCCGGTGCATGCTGAGGACATACCTAAAATGGCAGTAATAACCCCGTTTGATCTGTTTGAGTTTTTACGCATGCCTTTTGGGGTAAAGGGCGTGGCACAGACATTCCAACGCACGATGGATGCAGTGTTGCGTGATCTGTCGTTTGTGTTCGTTTACCTGGACAACATCCTGGTGGCCAGCACGTCCGAGGACGAACACGTAGCCCACCTCAGGACAGTTTTCCAGAGGTTGGAGGAGCATGGGTTAATAATCAACCTGGCGAAGTGCCAGTTCGGGGTGACGGGAATCGATTTTTTGGGCCACTGGATCTCACCGGAAGGCACAATACCTTTGCCGGACAAGGTGTGCGCAGTAGCAGATTTTCCCCGGCCTCAGACGGTCAGGGCGCTGCAGGAGTTTTTGGGGATGGTTAACTTTTATAACCGTTTCCTCCCCCGCACAGCCCAGCTCATGTAGCCATTGTACGCTGTGCTTAAGAAACGGAAACCGACAGACAGAGTCGAATGGACTCCTGAGCGAGAGCAAGCATTTTCCGAGGTTAAAACAGCCCTGGCGAACGCTGCACTACTGGTGCACCCAGACCCGGCAGCTCGGATAGCACTCACTACCGACGCCTTGGACGTGGCCATAGGGGCCGTTGTGGAGCAGCACGTCACCAGTTCTTGGCAGCCGCTTGCTTTTTTTAGCAAGTCTTTGCACAACAGTGAGCGTAAATACACCGCGTTCGACAGAGAGTTACTGGCTCTCCACCTGGCCATACGCCACTTCCAGTTCTGGCTGGAAGGGCGCACCTTCACTGCGTTCATGGACCACAAGCCACTAACGTATGCAATGGCCAAGGTTTCGGAACCATGGTCAGGCAGGCAGCAGAGACAGCTCGCCGCGATCTCAGAGTTTACGACCGACATTCAGCATGTGGCCGGTAAACTCAACGTGGTGGCGGACTGCCTCTCGTGTGCATTAGTGGCCCCAGTCTATGTGGGGATAGATTACACAGCCATGGCCGCTGAGCAGATCGGTGATGCGGACGTTTGCGCGCTCCAGTCTGGACCAACAGGGTTAAGGCTGGAGAGCAGAGTACTGCAGGACGGGCCCCCCCCCCCCCCAATCTGTGATGTCTCCACTGGCCGCCCACCCCTGGTGGTCCCACGTGCTTGGCGCCACCACATTTTTGAGTCGGTTCACTCCCTGGCGCACCCAGGAGTGCGCGCGTCAGTCAAAATGGTGGGAGCGAAGTTTGTCTGGCCGAGCCTGCACAAACAGGTGAAACAGTGGGAGGCAGCCTGCGTAGTGTGTCAGTGAGCTAAAGTGCACAGGCACACAAAGGCCCCCTTGGAGCCGTTCCATATACCGGCTAAGCGATTTGACCACGTTCACATGGACCTCGTGGGCCCTCTCCCGCCATCGCAGGGGTTCACGCACCTCCTGACAGTGGTGGACTGCACCACGTGCTGGCCCAAAGCAGTCTTGCTAGCTTCCACCACGTCCGCAGAAGTTGCACGCGCTTTTTTGACAACATGGGTGGCACGTTTCAGCACCCCTTTGGATATCACGTCTGATCGGGGCCCGCAGTTTGTTTCCAACCTCTGGTCCACCATGGCCCAGAGCCTGGGTGTCACAATTCATCGCACGACTGCGTACAACCCCCAGGCCAATGGGTTATTAACAGCGCAGGCTGTTCCTGCTGAGGAGACTCAGATCTTTTGGTGTACAAGGGGCACTGCTGAAGACATTCTATGACACGGTGGTGGCATCAGCCATCACTTTTGGAGTGGTCTGCTGGGGCAGTGGCATTACAGCAGCCGATAGGAAGAGACTGAACAAACTGATTAAGAAAGCTAGCTCTGTCCTGGGGCAGCGCCTTGATCCGGTGGAGGAGATAGGAGAGAGAAGGACGGTGGCTAAACTGTCATCTCTGCTGGAGTCCGAGTTCCACCCTATGCAGGACGTACTGAATGCACTGAGGAGCTCATTTAGCAGCAGACTACATCATCCCAGGTGCACAACTGAGAGGTTTCGTAGGTCCTTCCTACCAATGGCTGTGAGACTGTACAACCTAAGCAGGGCTGTTCGCAGAGATAGCAAAAAGACGTAACAAACTAATAGTTTTTAAATGCAAAAGATGCAATAGACTTACACAATGGTCCCCTCCGGCATACAACTAGGAAAATACCGGTCGCTATGGAGGGTGAGAATATGTATGGGCACATAATCATACCATGTAGGATAACTAAGTAGAGGGTTATGCTGTTTCATCCCATCTAGCAACAATGCTCTGCACTGTGTGTGTTTATATATTTACATATCTATTCCATCTAGCTACAATGCTCCACACTGTGTTTTTATATATCTATATATTTATTCCATCTAGCTACAATGCTCCGCACTGTGTGTGTTTATATACTTACATATTTATTCCACCTAGCTGCAATGCTCCGTACTGTGGGTGTTTATATATTTACATATTTATTCTATCAAGCTACAATGCTCTACACTGTGTGTTTATATATTCATATATTTATTCCATCCAGCTACAATGCTCTGCACTGTGTGTCTCTGTGTGTGTATATATATATTTTATAGTAATATGTACATATGTATATTAGCTGCTCTTGCTTGCTTGTTTTTTTTTTCTTGCCTTCTGATTGTTGCTCTGAGTGTTGCTATCCCTGTGCTGTTGCAATCCTGGAATTTCCCCATTGTGGGACTAATAAAGGCTTATCTTATCTTATCTTATCTAATCTTATCTTATGCGAGTGTTTCCATAGATCGCTTAAAGCAGCGCTCAGGGCTTCGCTTATGGATGCAAATTGGGTAGACCGGTTGCCGTGGGTTCTATTAGCATTGCGTTCAGCACCAAAGGAGGATTTGGTGGCCTCCCCAGCAGAGCTGTTTTTTTCCAGCCGCTGCGGCTCCCCGTGGAATTTTTGCCGGATAACACCGCGCCGAACACCGATCCGTCCCTGCATTCATGGCATAGCGCAGGGGCAGGGACGCTACCTGGCCCGGCCCACCACTGTTTTCCCCATGCTTTTGTGCCAAAGACCTTGAAGGACGCGTCGTTTGTATTTGTCAGGTAAGATGCCCACCGGACCCTATTGTGCCCACCCTACGATGGCCCATTCAGAGTGCTGGAACCCGGGGACAAACATTTTATGTTAGACTTTGAGGGTCGCCAGGAGACAATCTGTATAGACAGGCTTAAGCCCGCCTTTGTTTTAGCAGATGAACAGATGGTGTTGGCCCGAGCTCCTCGGTGCAGAAGACCCCCACTGAGAACTCCCCAGGTAAATGACTTGTCAGATCAGTCACACAAGCATGCTAAAGGTGTCCCCCCCCCATTGTTCCCCCACAGATGGACACACCCCCAGGAACCCCCCACTGGCACAGCAGAGCCTCGGAGCCCAAGATCCCCTATTACAGCAGCTATGGATGGAGGCTGAAGCCCAAAAGACATGAGAGTTAAGGCTCAGTCTGAGAGTCTGGGGGGGAAGGGGGGAGCCACTCCATAGTTTTCCCTCAGACTGAAGGGCATGGCAGATCAAAGGTGCTGAAGGACAAGGGGAATTGTCATGGGGGGTTGATATGTTAACACAGCACCTCAGGTAGCGGAGGAGTGTTGTAATGTAAAAGAGAGTGCCTGCAACCTGAATTTTTAAGGTTTTGGATTCTGGTGGATGTGAAAGGGAGAAGAATAAAGTTTCATCTGCTCTGAACGCTCGGCCTGGTTATTTCTCTCTCCACAATATCATTTATGTTCACTGAAGAGAAAATCTGGAAATCAGAAAAAGCACATTCTTTGCAGAACAAGTCAGCAAAACTGGAATTAAATATTCAAGAGCATGTCAGACTTTCAGGTCTTTTGGAAGAAACAGACAGTGGTGTTAAATAAAATAAATTTATGATCAGAAACCCCCATCTCAATGCGCTGAGTATTATTTAAAACAAGTCCAGTATATAGATCAAGGTCTAAGGTATGACCTTTAACATGAGTGGGACCAGTGGAAGCTTGAAGGAAATTGAATGATAAGATAAGATAAGATAAGCCTTTATTAGTCCCACAATGGGGAAATTCCAGGATTGCAACAGCACAGGGATAGCAACACTCAGAGCAACAATCAGAAGGCAAGAGAACAAAAGAAACAAGAGCAGCAAGTATACATATGTACATATAAATATAAATATATATATATTGTGGAGCGTGTAAATGAAGAGGCAGATTTGTTTCAGCCGATTTATTACACATCTCTCACATCAAGCATAGACAGAATGACATTCAAGTAGAAGCTCTTCTCTTAAATACCATGACATTCTTCTAGAATCTTCTCACACACAAAAGATGATCTTCTCGTCCAATCGCAATCAACCCACTCATCCTTAACATCTCCCTGTTATCTTACCTTTTTGATATAGCCTACAATTAGGGAGGGATCATGTGTTTTCTGAACCCTCCCTTAGTTATGCTGCTAATAGGTTTAGTCAGCCGGGGGACCTCCAGTAATGCACTGGGCCTCACTCCTTTCCTCACTCTCTATGAAATATTTTTTTTTTTTGCTGGTCATTAACATTTGTTTGTTCTCTCCCATAGATTGAGTCCCCATCGTGCTGTTTGCTCTCTACATGTCTGTTCTTTTCTTCTTCTCTATCCCCTCACCCCCCAGCCAGTCGCAGCAGATGACTGCCCCTCCCTGAGCCTGGTTCTGCTGGAGGTTTCTTCCTGTTAAAAGGGAGTTTTTCCTCTCCACCGTCGCCAAGTGCTTGCTCACAGGGGATCGCCTGATTGCTGGGGTCTTTCTGCAACTGTGGGGGTCCTCCCTACAGTTGATAGTGCTATGAGATGACTGTTGTTGTGAAATGGCGCTATATAAATAAAGTTGAATTGAATTGAATTGAATTACTAGGGTATCTAGAATCTTCTCACACACAAAAGATGATCTTCCCGTCCTTTGTTCCTGTCTAAGATGGTATACAATTAGGCTCTCCCCAGGTTGCCACACCACCACCCCCAGCAACTTAGATAGGACAAAAGGATAACAGTCCACATGCTGTGATAGAACCATTAACATCAGTCCACATGCTGCTTGGGCTTCAGTCTTCTCCCATATTTGCTGTAACCAGAATTCGCTGCCTCCGCGGCTCTGCCCTGCCTTTGGGGGGCTGTTGTTTGGGGGGAAAACCTTTCTGTCTGTCCGTGTGGGTGCTCTGAGGCATCGTCTCTCTGGGGAGCTCCCCGTGGGGGTCTTCCACGCCGAGGGGCCCTCGCCGAAAGCACTTGCTCGTCCGCCACAACGAAAGCAGGTTTGAGTCTGTCTATGCCATTTTTTTCCCTCCTACTCCCCAAGTCTAGCAAAAAATGCTTATCCCCTGTTTCCAGCACTCTGAACGGTCCATCATAGGGTGGGCGCAGTGGAGGGCGGTGGGCGTCGTGTCTGACAAAAACAAACTCCACATTCTTCAAAGTTTTAGGCACAAAAACGCATGGAAAACTGTGGTGGGCAGGGCCCGGCAGCGTGCCTGTGTCTGCGCTACGCTGCAAAAGCTGAGACGGGCAGCTGCCCGGTGTGGGATTATCTGGCAGAAACTCCCCGGGCAGCCGGAGTGGTTGTGCAAAAACGAGTTCTGCCGGGGAAGCTTCCAGATCCTCTTTAGGCGCGCAGCGCAACCCCAATAAAACCCACGGTAGCCTGTCTACCCAATTTGCATCCGTCAATGAAGCCCTGAGAGCCGCTTTCAATGATCTATGAAAACGTTCCCGTAACCCATTAGCCTGTGGGTTGTATGCGGTTGTGCGGTGAATTGTAATACCCAGGCTGCGGGCCATCGCTGACCAGAGTTCGGAAACAAATTGAGGGCCTCTGTCGGACGTAATGTCCAACGGGACTCCAAAACGCGCTACCCATGCTGTTAAAAAAGCGCGCGCCACCTCCTCGGACGTGGTTGCTGCCAGCGGAACCGCTTCCGGCCAGCGCGTAGTGCGGTCCACCATTGTCAGGAGGTGCGTGCACCCCTGTGATGGCGGGAGGGGGCCCACGAGGTCCACGTGAACATGGTCGAACCTCTTAGCCGGAATACGAAACGGCTCCAAGGGAGCATTCGTGTGTCTGTGTACTTTGGCTCGTTAGCACGCCACGCAGGCTGCCGCCCACTCTTTCGCTTGTTTGCGAAGGCTCGGCCACATGAATTTCTCCCCTACCATTTTGACTGACGCGCGCACTCCTGGGTGCGCCAAAGAATGAATCGAGTCAAACACATGGCGGCGCCACGCGGCCGGGACCACGGGACGTGGGCGCCCCGTGTGGAGACATCACAGATTAGGGGGGGCATGCCGTCTTGCAGCACCCTGCTCTCCAGCCTTAACCCTGTTGGTCCAGACTGGAGCACGCTCACATCCGCGTCACTAACCTGCTCCGCGGCCATGGCTGCGTAATCTATCTCCACGCACACTGGGGCCACCACGGCGCGCGAGAGGCAGTTTGCCACTACATTCAGTTTACCCGACACATGCTGAATATCGGTAGTAAACTCTGAGATCGCGGCCAGCTGTCTCTGCTGCCGGCCCGACCACGGTTCTGAAACCATGGCCATCGTGAATGTTAGCGGCTTGTGGTCAACGAACGCGGTGAAACTGCGCCCTTCCAGCCAGAACTGGAAGTGGCGAATGGCCAGGTGGAGAGCCAGCAACTCCCTGTCGAACGCGCTGTATTTATGTTCACTGTCGCGCAAAGTCCTGCTGAAAAAGGCGAGCGGCTGCCAAGCCCCGGCTACGCACTGCTCCACGACAGCCCCTATGGCCACATCTGAAGCATCAGTGGTGAGCGCTATGCGGGCCGTTGGGTCTGGATGTGCCAGCAATGCAGCGTTTGCCAGGGCTGCTTTGACTTCCGAGAACGCCCGCCCTCGCTCCGGGGTCCATTCAACCTTATCCGCGGGTTTCTGTTTTTTGAGCGCAGCGTACAATGGTTGCATGAGCTGCGCTGCGCGGGGAAGGAAACGGTTATAAAAGTTTACCATTCCCAAAAATTCTTGTAGCGCCCTGACCGTTTGCGGCCTGGGAAAATCTGCCACTGCACGCACCTTGTCAGGCAGCGGGATCACTCCTTCGGGAGAGACGTGGTGCCCCAAAAAATCAATATCCGTCACTCCAAACTGACATTTCGCTGGGTTGATTATTAACCCGTGCTCTTCCAACCTCCGGAAAACTGTCATGAGGTGGGTTTCGTGTTCGTCTTCGGACGCACTGGCTACTAGGATATCGTCCAGGTAGATGAACACGAACGAGAGATCGCACAGCACTGCATCCATCATGCGCTGGAACGTCTGTGCTGCTCCTTTCAACCCGAATGGCATGCGCAAAAACTCGAATAAACCGAACAGAGTTATTACCGCTGTTTTGGGTATGTTCTCAGCGCGCACTGGGACTTGGTGGTAACCGCGGACCAGATCTATCTTGGAAAAAATGAGCGCCCCGGCAAGGTGAACGGAAAAATCCTGTATGTGGGGAATTGGGTAGCGATCGTGCGCTGTGGCGTTGTTCAACCTGCAGAAATCCCCGCACGGTCGCCACAAGCCCTCAGCTTTAGGGACCATGTGTAGCGGGGATGCCCATGGGCTGTTTGAGCGCCTGATGATGCCCAACCTTTCCAGATTGGCAAACTCCTTGCGCGCTATGGCCAGTTTAGCTGCGTCCAAGTGCCGAGGTCGTGCAAAAACGGGCGGCCCGGTGGTGGTGATAAAATGCTCCACCCCGTGTTTAGCGATGGCTGCCGAAAACGTCGGGACTGTGAGTGCTGGGAACTGGGTGAGCAGTGTGTGGAACTTACCGCCTGCTGTTGTGACGTTGGCTTGTGCTGTCGGCTGGGTCACTCGAGCTATACAGGGGAGAGAGTCGAAAGACAGTGCATTAACTAGGCGCCTCTTAGCAAGATCAACCAGTAAATTATGTGCACACAGAAAATCAGCCCCCAGTATATGATAATCCAATGCTGCTATGACAAAAGTCCATTCATATGTATGGCCGTGTAGAGACAAGAGTAGAGTCTTCTCACCAAAGGTCTTAATCTCCGAGCCGTTCGCTGCTGCCATCTCGGGGCCGCTAGATTCTGCCAGCCGGTCAGCGTAGGTCGGCCGGATGAAACTCTTCTGGGCACCGGTGTCCACGAGGAAATGCCTCCCCGAGCGTGCGTCCGTCAGGTAGAGCAGCTTGTTCTCCTCCCCGAGGGTCGCCGCTGCTACTGACCCTCGGCCTTGGCGTTTTCCCGAGCGCTGGAATTGGCACGGTGGCGTACATCTGCGTGCGTTCTCTCCGAAGCGGCGGTGGTAGGAATAGAGCGTGTCTCTCTGGCGCTCCTTGGCTCCCGCTGCTGCTGCTGTCGGTGGCTCCTCGCCTCCTCCGGTCGTCGTGCCGTGCTCCGTTGCTGCCACGATGGTCATGAATGCCCTGGTGGCGATGATGATCCGGTGTGCTTCCCGGGCTAGCGTACGATAGTCCCGCTCAGCCAGCAATGGCGAATTGGCCAGGGTTGCTCTCACCACTGTCGGAAGGTTCCGGAGGAAGAGGTGGGTAAACAGAAAGTGGTCGTCGTCCGTGCCCTTTAACCTCAGCATCTTCTCCATTAGGTCTATGGCCGACCCATCTCCCAACTCGGTCCGCGTCAGAAGTCTCTCTGCTCTCTCACCGTCCGAGAGTGTGTAGTGCTGGATGAGCGCAGCCTTCAGCGCCTCGTACTTGCTGTCGGTTGGTGGCTGATCGAGCAGGCTCTCTACGTGCTGAGCTGTGCGGGCGTTGAGCGCTGCGACCACATAGTGGAACTTGGTGTCATCTGCCGATATCCCCCGGAGGGCGAACTGCGCCTCGATGATGTGGAACCAGGAGCGCGGGTTGTGCTGCCAGAAATCCAGTAGCTTGATTGCGACAGCCCATGCGTGGCTGGAGGTTCCTGTCGAGGTCGGCTCCGGGGATCCTGATTCGTGTTCCATGATACGTCTTGGGTCACCAGTGTGGAGCGTGTAAATGAAGAGGCAGATTTGTTTCAGCCGATTTATTACACATCTCTCACATTAAGCATAGACAGAATGACATTCAAGTAGAAGCTCTTCTCTTAAATACCATGACATTCTTCTAGAATCTTCTCACACACAAAAGATGATCTTCTCGTCCAATCGCAATCAACCCACTCATCCTTAACACCTCCCTGTTATCTTACTAGGGTATCTAGAATCTTCTCACACACAAAAGATGATCTTCCCGTCCTTTGTTCCTGTCTAAGATGGTATACAATTAGGCTCTTCCCAGGTTGCCACACCATATATATATATATATATATATATATATATATACACAGTATATACTGTATATATATATATATATATATATAGAGAGAGAGAGAGAGAGAGAGAGAGAGAGAGAGAGAGATTTTGATTTTTCAACACACCTTTATTGTCACAAGTTCAACAGAAAAACACAACAATTAAAACAACTAAAAGAAGCAATGGAAAAGTAAAATGACTCACTGACAAGAAATCAAAGACATAAGTAACCAAACCAGGAAAACTAAAAAAAACTTGCTTCTTACATCAGGACCATACCATAGGTAATTTTCCCCTCCTTAACACAACACAGGATGTGCTTAAAGCACCACATAGCCTCAAAAGTTTCAACATTTTGCATCAGATGATAGTAATTGTAATCAATCACTATTCGAGCCTTGATCATGTCAACCAGCATGTCTTTTGCATTACAATCCAGCATTTGTTCAATTTTTCTTTTCCTACTAACATAAATAGCCATTTTAGCCTGACCCAGGATGAAATTTAAGAGTTCACTTTTTTCTTAGTCCTCTGTCTATATGGAAAGCCCAAGATAAAAATCTGCAGGGAAAAGACTTCTCCAAACAGATAAAACAACTTCCCCAAAAAAACAAACAACAATTGCAGTCTGTTACAGTCCAGAAAACAATGGAACACAGTTTCTTTCTGAGGACAAAATGGACAAACCTCATCAACATTTGGGTTTAAAAGAGAGATAAAAGCATTTACAGCCACAGCACCATGTAAAACTCGCCATTGTAGGTCTCCAACCTTCTTAGTTAATGGTGGTTTATAGAGTGCTCTCCAGGCAGGCCTCACCTCTGGACCCAGACCCAAGTGTTTCCTCCATGGTGTATCAGCTCGACCTTTTAACCACTTGCACTCCTGGCAATTTTCCTAAAAATGCCAAAAAAAACGTGCCCAAAGTAAATCGAAAGCTGTTATTCAACCCTTTGCAGCATCTTCATGGGGTTGGTCTCATTTAAAAGAAAACACTTTGAATTTTTTGGCAAAAAAAACATAATCTCTCTACGTGCTCCGGCCACTGAGTTACAGTCATCTAAACATACTGAACTTGAAGAAAAAAAATTTGGACACAGTGTTTTTTTGGATACAAATGCTTGTAAATAACACACAGCTGTCCGATCCGGCTGGAAAATGCAACAGAAATGTAGAACCAAGTGTTATCCAGCTGAGATCCAAATTTGGTAACAATACCACAAAAAATGAATATATTACACAGCTTTGTTCTCAGGTAGTTCCCAGGCGTTATGGAACTGTGCCAAATGGCACAGTTTGGAAAAACGTCTGTAACTTTTGAATAATTCAATGTAGAATCTTCATTTTAGGCTCTAATGAAAGGTCACACTCAGGGCTGTGTCTGTGTGTGTGTGTGTGGGCGGGGGGTCGTTCCCCCCCCCCCGCTACCAAGGACCAAATTCGGCCCTCGCTACAAGACGGAATACACTCTTTTTTTTTTTTTTCCTTGCATGTTTTCACAGCGCCCCCCCCCCTCGCTACTGTGTGTGTGTTGGGGGGGGAACTGTGAACGGACCGTGAACGCACCCCCCCCTCGGTACAGAAGAGGGCCATCGCTACATGATGGAATAGACTGATATGGTTCCCCCCACCGACCGAGGAGCGTTCGGACCGTGCCCCCCCCCCTCCTCTTCTGCAGCGGGTGGGGGGGGGGTTCACGATCCGAACACGGCAAATGAACCGTTTATCGCGGCGCACGCACTTCGTATTTCGTGCGCAGTACAGTTGTAATTTCCCGATCGGTCAAAAGTCATTTTTGGATTACAGTTTTCAGGGATAAATAATAATTTAGCTTATAACACCTTACCTCTTCAAAGCAGCAGAGTCGTGGCGAACAGCTCTTCCCACGCGTCAGACGAACGCGACGCTGCTCCGCTCGTGGATCCCGATCAACATAATTCCATTATTGCCGTTTTGGCGAATGATTTACGACTTTTGTCGTCGGCCTCCATCTATTCTGCTGGAATGAGTGCAGGTCCCACTTGTGGGTGTTCTCCATGCTGCTGGGTGAGCCTGGGTCTGTAGTAGATTCGTCCAGCGTCCTTTGTTTTCATCTGTGGCAGCAGTAAATATCGCTTCACCCAGCCAGAATTTCTGTGCTTCAATTGGCTCCTGCGTTCACAGTAGGCGGGTCCTCCTTCCTAGATTTTCATTCATTGGTTCTTCAAGGTTTCAGAAACCCAATTCAAGGCTCTTATTAGTCGAATGAGAGGTCAATCAGATGAACTAATCTGTTCGCGGCTGTCTCTGCAGTTTTTTTTTGAGTGGCGCTTGGACGCTACTACATCACCATCACCACCATCATGCGTCATGCGCACGAGGGCGCACGAGCGCGCACTTGCCCGCCCGTGGAACAACGGAGTGGTTAACTTATTCACATTTAGAATTTTCACCAAAAGTCCATACATTTTTTTACCAGGAGAGTCACAAATGTTAATGTGCTCAGAGTTTAAAAACACACCAGTGCCATCTTTAAAATCAGGAGATAAAACACTAAAAGGAAAAGGTTCATCAGCAGTTTGCACAGAGTTTTCGCAGTGTAAAACAATAGCAGAGTGTTCTTCTGCGGACAGGCAGTCTCTCCAATCTTTCAACAAGTTCATTATAACTCTGACTGAAGAAACGCCAAGAGCCGAGCACAGGGCAACAGCATTGTCCAAGTTAGGACCACATAAATTTACCAAATGTCCCAGCATTGTAACCTTTGCAGAAATAAACTTTTTTAAAACAGAAGGTCCTAAAACATTGCCCACATCAAAACGGGTCCCGAACACAAGTGGTTCCTTTAAAAGCCAGAAAGGCGACAAGGAAGCCTGGGGAGAGTTCTTTTTAAAAAGTCCCCAGATTTTAAAAGCACTTTGGTAAAACTGGGGAAGTTCTGGGAGTTTTTGGCCCCTTAAATCCATTAAAAGCAGCGACTCCTCTAGTCCAAGCCCTCCACAGCGAGCCAGGACAGCCCTGGCAATAGGTCTCCACACAAGGTCAAGGGGGCCACTCAGCAGTCGCTGAATGAACTGCAGGCGAAAGACAGCCCCCCTGCTGGCCAGATGGATGAGCCCTTGACCACCTTCTTCCCTCGGTAAAAACAGGATACTCTGTGGAACCCAGTGAAGACGGTCCCAGAAAAAGTCCACGACTATAGATTGCACTCTGGCCAGCAAATTGGGTGGAGGGTCCAGACAAGACAGTCGATGCCACAGCATTGAAGCAATCAAGTTGTTGATAATTAAAACACGACCTCTGAAGGACAAGTTTGGCAGAATCCATTTCCATTTTTTTAGTCTTCCTTCAGTTTTTTCTAAAAAACACCCCCAATTGTTCTCAGTAAAAGTCTGATTTCCTAAAAACACACCAAGATATTTAAAACCACCTTGTGTCCACGAAAGGCCACCAGGTAGGGCAATTTTTTGTGGTCTCCCCCCCACCACAACAGCTTCACTCTTACCCCAATTCACTCTCGCTGAGGAGCACTCACCAAAAAGATTAACAGTTCTTACAAGGTAGTCTACATCATTTTGATTTCTTGTAAAAACAACAACATCATCAGCATAGGCAGACACTTTAAAAACAGAGTCAGAGTTTGGGATTTTAAAACCAGTGAGGCCTTGCCTTAGTTTACAAAGGAGGGGCTTGATGGCAAGAGAGTACAGCATACCTGAGAGGGGGCAGCCCTGTCGGACACCCCTCTCAACTTTGAAAGGAGCACTCAAACCACCATTAATCTTAAGAATACTCTCAATGTCTCTATACAAAGCCTGGATCTTGGCGATGAACCCTGAGCTGAAACCAAAGGCCTCTAGTGTCTGCCACAGGTATGGATGTTCAACTCGGTCAAATGCCTTTTCTTGGTCTATTGAAATAAGACCAAGTTCTTTGACCAATGAGCTGGAGAGGTCCAAAACATCACGAATTAAAAAAAATGTTGTCTGTAACCAACCTACCAGGTACACAGTAGGTCTAGTCTACATGTATGACCTGCTCCATCACCTTCCTCAGCCTGGTAGCCAACACTTTGGAGAGAATTTTATAGTCAGTACAGAGGAGGGCCACCGGACACCAGTTTTTAATGTCTTTCAAGTCGCCTTTCTTGGGAAGGAGGGTGAGGACTGCTCTCCTACAACTTAGGGGCAGGTGACCCTTCCGCAGACTGTCAGACAGTACTTCCAGCAAGTCCTCACAGATCTCAGACCAGAACGCCTTGTAGAACTCCGATGGTAGACCATCTATCCCTGGGGCTTTTCCACACTGAAGAGACTGGACAGCTACTGCTAGTTCCTGCAGAGTGATCCCACTCTCCAGCTCCGCATTCATGCTAGCCATCACTTTTGGCAAGTCCGTCAAAAAATGACTCAGCACATGTGGATTCTCAACAAATTCTTTCTTAAAAAGATCTTTGTAGAAAGCAGCTGCAAAGCGACGGATCTCCATAGACTCATGGATTAGCCGCCTGTCCTCGGAGCTGAGAGAGTGGATCATCCTCCTCTGACCATTCTTCCTCTCCAAACCAAAGAAAAAATGAGATGGAGCGTCCATTAATGCGATGTTCTGGAACCTACTGCGTACTACAGCGCCCCTGGCGGCCACACCTAGTAGGTCAGTTAAAACAGACTTTTTGCCATTGAGGGCCTCAAAATGTCCTCTTTCTCCTGTGGAGCCTGCCAAAGACTGCAGCTCCACTACTTCTCTCTCCAGGTCCCTGACAGACCTGGCCAAGTCTCCAGAGACATTGCGAGTATACTGTAGGCACAGATTCTTTATTTGGCTCTTCCCTACATCCCACCACTGCTGCAAAGAACTAAAACTTGATTTTGTTAATTTAAAATTACTCCAAAAAAACATAAAAGCAGTCTTAAAACTGTTATCCGATAAAAGTGATGTGTTAAAATGCCAGTATGCACTACTGCAATTTATATTCTTGATAAAAACACAACACTGAACCAGAGAGTGATCTGTAAAGCCAACAGGGACTATAAAAGCACTTTTAAAAATGCTAAAATTGTGCTTAAAACTGTAAACCCTATCCAGTCTAGCTAAGGACAGAATATCGTCCTTTCTATGGCTCCACGTGTACTGTCTAGCCTTGCCATGAAAATCCCTCCACACATCACACAGATCATGAGCTTCTATGAGACCTTTTAAACTTTTCTTGGATGCAGCATGTGGCTCTGGGTGATTCCTATCCATAAGAGGATTTTCTGTGCAATTAAAATCACCACCCACAAATAAAAAGTCATCATTACTGCAATTTTTGATCGTGTCATCTAAAATATTTAAAAAGGCCAATCTTTCTGTGCCTACGGTTGGAGCATACACATTTATAAAAACAACTTTCACATTCTCAAAAACAGCTCGAACTTTTAAAATGTGGCCTGCAATTACCTCATCAATGTCATAAGAAAGTGGAATAAAATCTCGAGAAAATAAAATACCCACTCCACCACTACTGCTGCTCTTATGACTAAGAATAATTTCCCCTCGAAATTCCCTCCTCCAGTCAGCAGCATTGTCCTCAGAACTATGAGTCTCCTGAACAAACAGAACATTAATTTTCTTGCATTCTGCAAGAGTAAAAACACACGCTCGCTTGGACATTTCTCTTGCTCCATTGATGTTGAGTGTGGCAAAATTAAAACTGCACATGCATATAAAAGGGTAAAACCAACACAAAAACAGAAAAGAAAGAATGAGCGATAAAAGACTAATCATCCTGGGCAATTTGGTTCTTAACTTTTAGCACAAGCTTTTTTAGTCTGTAGACCTCCTGATCAGTAAAACTTTCCTGCTCAAGCTCTCCCCTATTTTTCATGTAGGCCCGAGCAGAGTCAACAAAACATTTTAGATCGGGGAAGAAATTTTCAACTTTAACCATTCTGGATCCCTTAGTGTCCTGCAAAAACTTCTGTATTTTTGTGAAGGGGTAACTGCCTCCACTGGCCACATCATCACTGCTTTCACCATCACTCTCTATCTCAGACCCAGCATAAGAATCTGGCTGAGATAGAGAAACCTCAGAACTATCTTTGACAACCCTTTTTACTTTGCTCCTCTGCTGTTTGGTTTCCAAATTCTTCCGCTTGATTGAGATTTTACATAATTCTTCATCTATTTCAATGTCATCCTCGTCCTCCAACACTGACTCAGCCACCCTGGTAGCTGTCTCTTCCTGTCTTTCACTCACCCTGTGCTGTGGTTTTATATCCATTTTTCTAGTCCCACCATCTACCTGGGCCTCATTTGGCTCATCTGTCTGACCCTCAGCGTGATCCCTCTCGGTAATCTCACCCTTGTCCACAATGTTGGTCTGTGCAGCAGCCCTGCGATGTGCTTTAACTTTTGTTGCAGTTTCATTTATGATCGACAGGCTGGCTGCGGAGGGCGGCGAAGCCGCGCCGCCGCCAGACGGCCCCGCGGCCTTGGCCGAAGCGCCCGACGGCGTGGTAGCGCCATCAGCTTCAGAGAGCGGCAAAGCCGCTCCGCCGCCAGACGGCCCCGAGGCCGCACTAGCAGCCTCCCCCGAGTGATCAACCCCCACTCCCTGAGGGCATGATCGAATCAAGTGTCCCTCCATTCCGCAGCCGAAACACTTCATATTATCGGAGGTGACGTGGATGGTGTAATCAAAGCTGTCAATCCGGTATTTAAATACGAGGTTGAGGCTTTCCTCGCTATTCTTTAAAATCATGAGCACCTGTCGCCTAAAAGACATGACATGTTTTAAATGCGGGGACTTACAACTGAGAGGGATGTGCTTAATGGGGGACAAAAGCTGCCCGTGTCTCGACAGCTCCTTCTCCAACAGCTCATTCTTTAAAAATGGTGGGACATTTGAGATCGTAATTCTCTTCGCGGGATTCACCAGAGACAGAACAGGAACCAGTGTGTCTTTAATCACAACCCCGCTCTCCACTACCTTGTTAACTTTTTCAACACTATCAAGGAAAATCACCACGGCACTATTCATTCTCGAAGCTGATCTAATGATTTCATAACCGACCAGCTCCCCCACAGCCAGACTACACTCCTCCACTGAGCAGCTGACAGCCGGTGTCAGTTTGACAGCATGCCGGCGTGTCAGCTTCTCAAACCCGGAGCCTCGCTCCAAAACCATGCTGACCAGCAGAGCTGGCAGCAGAAACCCCCCTCCCAAAACGCCTACCCCACCCCAGCTACAGAAAACAACAAAAATTAAGATTATTTAACAAAAAAACACCTTAAACACAAAAAGATAGAGAAAAGTTTGAAATAATTCACTCACGCTGTCACACGCTCTCAGCTCGCACTCACGACCACACCCACTCAGAGAGAGAGAGAGAGAGAGAGAGAGAGAGACACACACACACACACAGTGCGGAGCATTGTAGCTGGATGGAATAAATATATGAGTATATAAACACAGTGCGTAGCATTGTAGCTAGATGGAATAAATATGTAGATATATAAACAACACACAGTGCGGAGCATTGTTACTAGATGGAATATGTAGATATATAAACACACAGTGCAGAGCATTGTAGCTGGATGGAATAAATATGTAGATATATAAACACACCCAGTGCGGAGCATTGTAGCTAGATGGAATAAATATGTAAATATATAAACACATACAGTGCAGAGCGTTGTTGCTAGATGGGATGAAACAGCACAACCGTCTACTTAGTTATCCTACATGGTATGATTATGTACCCATACATATTCTCACCCTCCATAGCGACCGGTATTTTCCTAGTTGTATGCCAGAGGGGACCATTGTATAAGTCTATTGCGTCTTTTTCATTCAAAACTATTAGGTTGTCACGTCTTTTTGCTATCTCTGCGAGCAGCCCTGCTTAGGTTGTACAGTCTGACAGCCGTTGGTAGGAAGGACCTGCGAAACCTCTCGGTTGTGCACCTAGGATGATGTAGTCTGCTGCTAAATGAGCTCCTCAGTGCATTCAGTATGCATAGGGTGGAACTCGGACTCCAGCAGAGATGACAGTTTAGCCACCGTCCTTCTCTCTCCTATCTCCTCCACTGGGTCAAGGGGCTGCCCCAGGACAGAGCTAGCTTTCTTGATCAGTTTGTTCAGTCTCTTCCTATCGGCTGCCGTAATGCCACTGCCCCAGCAGACCACTCCAAAAGTGATGGCTGATGCCACCACCGTGTCATAGAATGTCTTCAGCAGCGCTCCTTGTACACCAAAAGACCTGAGTCTCCTCAGTAGGAACAGCCTGTGCTGTCCCTTCTTGTAGAGTGCATCGGTATTGTGTGACCAGTCTAGTTTATTGTTCAGATGAACACCCAGGTACTTATAGGATGTCACCATCTCAATGTCTGTTCCCTGTATATTTACTGGTGCTGTGAGGGGTTGTCCTTGCCTGCGGCAGTCCACCACCAGCTCCTTAGATTTCCTCGCGTTGATCTGGAGGCAGTTCCGATGGCACCAGTCCACGAAGTCCTGGATAAGCCCTCTGTACTCAGCTTCATCTCCATTGGAGATGAGGCCAACGATCTTCTGTAGATGGCAGTGTGTTGTGTTGTGTGAGAAGTCCGCAGTATAAAGGGTGAACAGGAAGGGAGCCAAAACCGTTCCCCCGGGGGCCCCCGTGCTACCGATGATCGTGTCGGACACACAGTCCCGGGTTCTCACAAACTGAGGCTGGTTAGTGAGGTAGTCCAGGATCCATGATGACAGGTGCTGGTCCACCCCTGCGCACAGCAGCTTGTCCTTCAGGATCATCGGTTGGATGGTGTTGAAAGCACTGGAGAAGTCAAAGAACATGATCCTCATCACATTCCCGGGCTTCTCCAGGTGGGACAGAGAACGGTGAAGGAGGAAGATCACCGCATCCTCCACCCCAATGCCATGCTGGTAGGCGAACTGGAGTGGATCCATCGCTGGTCCCACCAGGGAGCGGAGGTGAGCAAGGAGCAGTCTCTCCAGGGTCTTCATCAAGTGGGACGTCAAGGCCACTGGTCTGTAGCTGTTCAGGTCTTTGGGGTGGGAAGTCTTTGGTACAGGTACCACACAAGATGTTTTCCACAGCTTCTGATTCTACCAGATTTAAAAATTCACAAGCTAAAAGATTATCAGGACAACATACGTGCACATTAAAATCACCAAGAATGAGTATACTGTCAAATTTTGGGGTAATTATTGATAATAGTTCTGACAGTTCTGCAATTAATCCAGTTGTGGATTTAGAAGGTCTATAGATAAGAACACAGGGTTGCCAGCAATGATAAAACATAGGGCTTCAAATGTAGAGAGAAATGTAGAGACACTCCCAAAAGAAACATTACAACACTTATGACTGTTCCTAAACAAAACAGCCAGTCCAGCCCCTTGGCCAATTAACCTGGGCTGGTTGAAGTAGGAGTAGCCAGGGGGGCAAGATTCAATGAGGGGGATTACATTATCATGGGTGAGCCAGGATTCAGTAAGCAAAAGGAAATCTAGGTTATTGATAACAATAAGATCATTACATAGAAATGTCTTGTTAAAAACAGCTCTGACATTAAGAAGACCAAAACTGATAAATGACTGCATAGTATCCAGAACAGGTTTGCACTTAACTGAAATGAGATTACTGTGGACATTTTTATGATTTTTATTCATAAGAGATTATTTTGGTTTTTGATAATTTCTGGTCAACACTGGAATAAGAGAGACTCTATCTGTGGTGGGGGTCTGAGTAGTGACAGATTGAATTAAATGAACCAGTGTTGATGTTAGTGCAGGAAGAGGGCAACAGAGGGAGCTAGAGCTAGGTACAGGGGGCTGAGAATAGACCAGCAATGAAGAAAAGGAATCCGGAGCCAAGAAAGTGGAAGAGGGAACATGAGATGTGAACAGTCAGTCATAAGATAAGATAAGCCTTGGCGTGGATGACGCACAGGTTGGTGTCCACTAAGAGACCCACCAGGTAGGCCTCGCTGGCCTCTTGCAGAGCCATGACGGCAGAGCTCTGGAAGCGCAGGTCGGTCCGAAGTCCCGAGCGATCTCCCTCACCAGGCGCTGGAAGGGGAGCTTACGGATGAGCAACTCCGTGGATTTCTGGTAGCGACGGATCTCTCTCAGAGCCATGGTACCGGGCCTGTAACAGTGAGGCTTCTTCACTCCGCCGGTGGCCGGAGCGCTTTTTCCGAGCAGCCTTGGTGGCTAGCTGCTTCCTGGGGGGCTTTTTCCTCCAGTAGATTTACGGGCGGTCTGCTTGGTTCTTGCCATCACTCTTTATTATTCTGTCTTATATTTCTTGCACGCCGCCTAAACTCCAGCCCTGCACCCGCGTCGTTTTCGCTACAGTTCCTCGGTATGTCGAGTTTTTCCGCTAGCACCGGGTGGCGGTCGAGTGCTAGCTAGCTCCTCTCTGCTGTATCGTCTCCTGCTGTAAACAGAGGCTCCATCCGCCGACTCGGGAGACCTTTGGGGCGGTCCGTGTGTCCGTGATATATATATAGAGTGAAAGGTGTAGAAAGAAGAAGGAAGATAAAAAAAAGGCAGTTGCAAAAGGCAGCCAACTCATGTGGCGCCGCCGGTCCGGCAGAACCGGAACCGGAAGTGACCGGGTGTCATGTGGAGCTGACTGGACAACATATTGTATATTAGCTGCTAAAATACGGCTCATCACTATGTTTGGATGAATTCAATCAGCTTTAAAAAAAAAAGAGAGGTGGATACAAAACAAGTTAAAATTATCAATAAAAGTTAAATTTTGAGCCCTGAAAGCAGTTTGGAGCCACATATTTAGGCTGAGGAGGCAGATGAAACATTCATCACCATAGGAAAGTGTGGAGAGAGTGCCACAGATAAAACAGATTTCCCACAGTTTTTCAAAATGCTAAAGAGATCATTGAAAGCACATTTTGTCAACTTAGAATGATGCTGAGCAGTATCATTGAAGCCAACATGAATAATCACTTGAATTATGGAGGAAGTAAGTAAGCGCAAGTCCACAAAACACATGTAGACTGGTTTGACAAACTTCCACGATTCCTCGAGGATTCTCAAGAGGGTAAAGAGCTAGTCTGATGTGCCACGGCCAGAACAGAAACCACATTGCTCCTCTTGAATCTGAGGTTCAACCAGCAGTCGGACTCTCCTTTCAAGTACCCTGTCATAGGCATTCCCAGGGAGGCTGAGAAGTATGATCCCTCTAAAGTTGGAACACACCCTTTGATCCCCTTTTTGAAAAAGCGGAACCACCGGCCCGGTTTTCCATGTCAAAGGTACTATCCCTGACCTCCACGCAATGTTGCAGAGGTGTGTTAGCCAGGACAGCCCTACAACATCCAGGGACTTGAGCTACTCAGGGCGAATCTTGTCCACCCCTGGGACCTGGCCACCAAAGAATTTTTTAACCACTTCGGCAACCTCAGCCCCCATGATGGGCGAGTTGTTCCCCTCGTCCTCAAGCTCTGCTTCCTCTGTGGAAGACATGTCAATGGGATTGAGGAGATCCTCAAAGTATTCCTTCCACTGCCCGATGATGTCCCCAGTCAAAGTCAACAGCACCCCATCCGCACCATACACAGTGTGGACAGGGAGCTGCTTCCTCCTCCTGAATCACCGGACTGTTTGCCAGAGTCTCTTCGAGGCCAACCGGAAGTTTTTTTCCATGGCCTCATTAAACTCCTCCCACACCCAAATTTTTGCTTCAGCAACCACCCGAATTTCACTCAGCTTGACCTGTTGGTACACCTCAGCTGCTTTGGGAGCCCAACAAGCCAACAAAGTTTGATAGGACTTTTTCTTCAACTTGATGGCCCCCATCACCACTGGTGTCCGCCACTTGGTTCGGGGGTTGCCACCACGAGATGCACCGATGACCTTGCGGCCACAGCTCTGGGCAGCTGCTTCAACAATGGAGATGGAGAGCATGGCCCATTCAGACTTCATGTCTTCAGACTCCCTTGGAATGTGGTCAAAGTTCTTCCGGAGGTGGGAGTTGAAGACCTCCTGGACAGGGGCCTCAGCCAGACATTCCCAACACACCCTCACTACACGTGTAGGTCTACCGGGTCTGAGTGGTGTCCACCCCTGCCATTGGATCCAAGTCACCACCAGGTGGTGATCAGTTGACAGCTCTGCATCTATCTTTACCCGAGTAAACAGCCAGAGATGCAGCCTTCAGAGTGAAGGACAGGATCACCCTCCGCTCAGCCAGGTCTGCGCTCTCAAAGGGAATTAAGATGGCGAAGCGCGCCTATGCGGAGAAAATCCAGGGACACCTCTGTGACACTAGGAACACCAAGCAGATGTGGCAGGGAGTTTGGACACTGACGGGCTATAAGTCCAGGCAGGGGGTCGATGATGACGACGCTTCGCTTCCAGACAGGCTCAACGACTTCTTTGCACGTTTTGAAGCATCAAACACGACAATCAGAGGGAGGGCTGGCCCATCCCCACCATCGGTCGGACCAGCTTTCACCATCAACACAGCGGACACATGGAGGACCCTAACCAGTGTCAGCCCACATAAAGCTGCAGGTCCGGACAACATCCCGGGACGTGTGCTCAGAGACTGCATGAGCGAGTTGGCGGATGTTCTGACTGACATAAATAACATCTCCCTGAGTCAGGCCATCGTTCCCAGATGCTTCAAGACCTCTATCATAGTACAGGTGGCAAAGAAAGCGGTGTGTCCTGTCTGAATGACTATCGTCCTGTTGCACTGACACCAGTTGTGAAAAAGTGTTTTGAACGGCTTGTCAAACCACACATTACAGCCTGCCTCCCTGCATCACATGACCCGCTCCAGTTTGCATATCGTTCAAACCGCTCCATGGAGGATGCTATAGTCACCACCCTGCACTCTGTCATCACCCACCTGGATTAGAAAGACATCTACGCCAGACTCCTGTACACTGATTTCAGTTCAGCATTCAACACCATTATTCCTCAGAGACTGATGGAGAAATTACTCCTTCTTTGTCTGAACACCACCACATGTCTCTGGATCCTGGATTTCCTGACTGAGAGACCTCAGTCTGTCCGGGTTGGAAACAACATCTCCAACTCTGTCACGTTGAGCACCGGATCCCCTCAAGGCTGCGTACTCAGTCCACTGTTGTTTACACTTCTAACACATGACTGTGTATCCAGACACGAGGGGAACCAGATTATTAAGTTTGCAGACGACACCACGGTGGTGGGACTTATTCAGAGGGATAAGGAATCAATGTACAGGGAAGAAGTGAGAGACCTGGAGGGCTGGTGCAGGGAGAACAATCTGGTGCTCAGCGTGGACAAAATGAAGGAGATGATTATCGACTTCCGGCGGTCACGGCCTGAACACGTCCCCCTCAGCGTAGGCGGCCGTTTAGTGGAGAGAGTGGAGAACATCAAGTTCCTTGGAGTGTAGATCTCGCAGGACCTGACCTGGAGCAAGAATTCCTTGGGGATCAGGAAGCGGGCCCAGCAGAGACTGCACTTCTTGAGGAAACTCAAACAGGCCTCTCTCCCCATCTGCATCCTCAGGACCTTCTACAGAGGTGTGGTGGAGAGTGTTCTGACGTACTGCATTGCTACATGGTACTCCAGCTGCAGTTTGTCAGACAAAAAAGCCTTGCAGAGGATAGTCAAGGGAGCTGAGAGGGTAATTGGAGTCTCCCTCCCCTCTGTCCAAGAACTTTTTCAAAACCGTTGCAGGAGCAGGGCACTGAACATTGTCAAGGACTGTTCTCACCCTCTGCATAAACACTTTGAACTTCTTCCATCTGGCAAATGATTCCGGAGCATCAGTGGCAGAACCACCAGACTGATTAACAGCTTCCTTCCACAAGCTGTTAGGATGGTGAACAGTTGATCCGGAATCTCTCATACATACTACTGCACCTACGGACATTATGTATATTATTTGTATATTATAGTTCTGGTTAGTTTTTTCAAGTATGTCTCAGGGATGTTTGAATGGATGTGGTGGGGTGGGGGGTGAAGATATGTGTGAGTGTGTCTTAAATCATGTTCTTTTACTTATATGGATGCCGAGAGAAACGCAATTTCATCTTGCCTGTACTACAGTTGTATGTACAGCAATATGACAATAAAGGTTGATTTGATTTGATTTGGTGTCCAAGACATATGGTCCCAGGTCTGATGACACAATAACAAAATTGGTCATTGACCTGCGACCTAGGGTGTCCTGGTGCCAGGTGCACAAATGGACACCCTTATGTTTGAACATGGTGTTCATTTTCGACAAACTGTGGTTGGCACAAAAGTCCAATAACTGAACACCACTCGAGTTCATTGATACAAAAATACATTTTAAAGATTATTCACATTCATGTTGTTTTCACTGTTTTCACTGTTCACAAAAACTCAGTAGCTCTGGGGAAGTCAGCAAAACCATCTCAAAGGCAGGAGTTTACACAAGTTATTAAAGCAAATAAATATTTCATAAAACAAAGGCAGGTACACCATGTGTTCTCTGCAGAAAAACAGGCCTGCTTGAGCTTACAACAACTCAGAGGAAATAATGTGCAGCTTCACTGCGAAGAACAGTGAGTACTGTTTTTAAAGCAGACAGCTGCTGGATTGTTCCTCTTACTTTTCTTCAACACAATTCCAAGGTGGTAGAGAACCAAACAGTTTTGAATAATTCATCAATAATCACCCAATATATTTTTGAGAAAATACACCTCTTATTGTCATCATATTCAAATATTGAACCAGCATAACTAATGCTGGGACTACAAACCAGCTTATGGAATTTAATGTTAAATTTCTTCTTCTGTGTCTTCTCATCAAATTTTACAGCAGACATCACTTGTCTGAATGGATAGCAATAATCTACGAGACAATCTACACTCACAGCATTCCTGATTAACTGCAGCTGCTCCTCATTAGCACACCTGCCATGATTGCTGCTGGAGTATAAAGGACTCCAGTTCTTCTCAGTCCCTCGGAGAATTGCTGTGGCTCAACAGCTCACTGAAGACCTCTGATTCTCCTGCCCCTGTCTCTCATGTGCCTCACCCCGTGTTCTTTCCTTTCTGATGACCCCGTCCCCAGACACCCACATAATCCTGCAACTGTCTTTATCAATTATTATCTATCTGGATATTCTCCTGTGCCTCTCCTCAGTTACCTCATGTCCTGGATGGCACCCACATGGAAACACATGTAAGGATTAAAGGTTGCACATTCAGTAATCCAGTTATTATAGGAAAATCCCCGGGCCCAGGGTTTCTCCATACTCACCACAAGGAAACTCCAAATTACCAGATCCAATTTCCAACTCTGCCTGCAAATAGTATTTACCCTGCTAAAGTTATCCTACTGTAAGTGGACAAATAATGACACCCTCTCCATAGCCTCAACATTGGTTCTTCACATCCTCGCTGTCATCTTCTCCCTCTATGGGGGATGGTGGGCTGAAAAGTTCAAAGGCTGACCATGATGCTCTGGTCAAATTTGACCAAATGTGGTTTATTTTTCAATATAGTCTCTCTTTCAGTCCACACGCTTCTTCCATTGGTGTTGAGGGCATTTGGATCCCTGCGGTTGAAAAATAAACCACATTTGGTCAAATTTGACCACTGTGTCATGGTCAGCCTATGAACTTTTCAGCCCTAGTACAGTACAAAATACCCAATCAGTATGTTACCAGTCATTTCTCTATGTTTTGTTTTCTCCTCCCCCTGCAGGTCCGATCTCTTCAAGAACTGCCACTTATGGTTTTAATAAAAATACAAAACCTCGCATCTCTGTGTCTGTGAGTCTGTTCCATTACCTGCCATATGGTCCTGTAGCTAAACAGTGTCACAGACGTCTATGCTCATGTCCGAGCTCATGTGACTTTGTTGAAATGGTTGGTGTTCATTGTGATCAAAGGATTCTGAACTACCTCAGGGCATAGATCTGTGCAGTGGACATTTTCAGAGCTGATTATTGGCCAGCTCCCACATGTTACAGCTGTGGACAAAATTGTTGGTACCCTTCTGTTAATGAAAGAAAAACCCACAATGGTCACAGAAATAACTTGAATCTGACAAAAGTGTTAATAAATAAAAATTCTATGAAAATTAACCAATGAAAATGAGACAATGCTTTTTAATTGTGGTTCAACAGAATTATTTAAAAAAACAAACTCATGAAACAGGCCTGGACAAAAATGATGGTACCCTTAACTTAATATTTTGTTGCACAACCTTTTCAGGCAATCACTGCAATCAAACAATTTCTGTAACTGTCAATGAGACTTCTGCACCTCTCAGCAGGTATTTTGGCCCACTCCTCATGAGCAAACTGCTCCAGTTGTCTCAGGTTTGAAGGGTGCCTTCTCCAGATGGCACGTTTCAGCTCCTTCCACAGATGTTCAATAGGATTTAGATCAGGGCTCTCAGAAGGCCACTTTAGAATAGTCCAGTGTTTGGCTCTTAGCCATTCTTGGGTGTTTTTAGCTATGTGTCTTGGGTCATTATCCTGTTGCAAGACCCATGACCTGTGACTGAGACCAAGCTGTCTGACACTGGGCAGCACATGTCTCTCTAGAATACCTTGATAGTCTTGAGATTTCATTGTACCCTGCACAGATTCAAGACACCCTGTGCCAGATGCAGCAAAGCAGCCCCAGAACATAACAAAACCTCCTCCATGTTTCACAGTAGGGACAGTGTTCTTTTCTTGGCATGCTTCATTTTTGCCTCTGTGAACATAGAGCTGATGTGCCTTGCCAAAAAGTTCCAGTTTTGTCTCGTCTGTCCATAGGACATTCTCCCAGAAGCTTTGTGGCTTGCCAACATGCAGTTTGGCAAATTGCAGTCTGGCTTTTTTATGATTTGTTTTCAACAGTGATGTCCTCCTTGGTCGTCTCCCATGAAGTCCACTTTGGCTCAAACAACGACGGATGGTGCGATCTGACATTGATGTACCTTGACCTTGGAGTTCACCATGAATGTGTTTAGAGGCTGTTCTGGGCTCTTTTGCTACCATTCATATTATTCAACTCAACTTTATTTATATAGCGCCATTTCACAACAACAGTCATCTCATAGCACTATCAACTGTAGGGGGGAACCCCCACAGTTGCAGAAAGACCCCAGCAATCAGGCGATCCCCTGTGAGCAAGCACTTGGCGACGGTGGAGAGGAAAAACTCCCTTTTAACAGGAAGAAACCTCCAGCAGAACCAGGCTCAGGGAGGGGCAGTCATCTGCTGCGACTGGCTGGGGGGTGAGGGGATAGAGAAAAAGAAAAGAACAGACATGTAGAGAGCAAACAGCACGATGGGGGCTCAATCTATGGGAGAGAACAAACAAATGTTAATGACCAGCAAAAAAAAAAAATATTTCATAGAGAGTGAGGAAAGGAGTGAGGCCCAGTGCATTACTGGAGGTCCCCCGGCTGACTAAACCTATTAGCAGCATAACTAAGGGAGAGTTCAGAAACATATGATCCCTCCCTAATTGTAGGCTATATCAAAAAGATAGGTTTTAGCCCTATTCTTAAAAACAGAGATCGAGTCTGACTCCCGAATCCAGATTGGCAGCTGATTCCACAGGAGAGGAGCTTGATAACTGAAGGCTCTGCCTCCCATTGTACTTTTGGAGATTCTAGGTATTACAAGTAATCCTGCATTTTGGGAGCGTAGTGCTCTGTTAGGATAATACGGTAGTATCAGATCTTTTAAATAAAAAGGAACCTGATTGTTTAGAGCTTTGTAAGTAAGAAGAAGGATTTTAAACTTAATTCTAAACTCTATGGGAAGCCAATGAAGGGAGGCCAGAACCGGAGAGATATGATCTCTCTTTCTAGTACCTGTTAAAACTCTTGCTGCAGCATTTTGGATCAGCTGAAGACTTTTTAAAGATGTTTTAGGACAGCCTGATAATAAAGAATTACAATAATCTAATCTCGAGCTAACAAAAGCGTGGATCAGTTTCTCAGCATCACTCTGAGACAAGATGCTCCTAATCTTGGCAATATTACGCAAATGATAGAAGGCAGTCTTAGAAACAAATTTAATATGTGAATTGAAGGACAAGTCCTGATCAAAAATAACTCCAAGGTTCCTCACAGAGCTATTAAGAGAAAGAGTAATTGCATCCAAACTGAAAGTTTGATTTGGAAAGGAATTTCTAAGGTTTTTTGGACCAACAAGAATGACTTCAGTCTTATCTGAATTTAATAGCAGGAAATTACAAGTCATCCAAGCTTTGATTTCCTTAAGACAGGCTTCTAACTTGGCTAATTGATTACTATCATCTGGCTTCATTGACAGGTATAATTGTGTGTCATCTGCATAACAAGGAAAATGTATACAGTGCTTTCTAATAATGTTGCCTAACGGAAGCATATATAAACTAAAAAGAGTAGGGCCTAGCACAGATCCCTGTGGAACTCCATGACTAAGCTTTGAGTTGAAAGAAAACTCATTATTTACATGAACAAACTGGAACCTATCATATAAATAAGATCTAAACCATTGCAACGAAGTTCCATTAAGTCCAACATAGTGTTCTAATCTATCAAGTAGAATATTATGATCGATAGTATCAAAAGCTGCACTAAGGTCTAAAAGGACAAGTACAGAAACTAGTCCATTATCAGATGCAATGAGGAGGTCGTTAGTGACCTTCGCTAAGGCTGTTTCAGTACTATGATGGATTCTAAACCCAGATTGAAACTCTTCAAGTAAACCATTTCCCTGCAGGTGGTCAAATAATTGCGTAGCAACAACTCTTTCTAAGATTTTTGAAATGAAAGGGAGATTAGAGATTGGTCTATAGTTAGCTAAAGCTCCTGGATCTAGCGTTGGCTTTTTGAGTAAGGGTTTAATTACAGCCGTTTTAAAAGCCTGCGGTACATGGCCTAAAGTTAATGAAGAATTGATTATATGAAGAATAAAGCTACCAATAAGTGGGAAGACTTCTTTAAATAACCTGGTAGGAATAGGGTCTAAAAGACAAGTTGAAGGTTTGGATGAGGAAACTATTTTGTCTAACTCACAAAGGTCGATTGGAGTAAACTCATCAAGACAGACATCAACAGAAGGAGTTGTAGTAGTTACAGTATTTAAGTTAACTGTGGGAAGAATCTGATTGATTTTATCTCTGATGGATGAAATTTTATTATTGAAAAAGTTCATAAAGTCCTGACAAGTAAGCTCTAAGGGAATGCTAGGATTGACAGAGTCCTGACTCTTTGTCAACCTGGCTACAGTACTGAAAAGAAACCTGGGATTATTCTTGTTCTCTTCTATTAATGCAGAGTAATAACTCGTTCTAGCTTTTCTAAGAGATTTTTTATAAATTAAAAGATGATTTCTCCAAGCTAAATAGATTTCATCTAAATTAGTGGAGCGCCATTTTCTTTCTAATTGACGAGTCTTCTGTTTTAAGCTACGAGTTTCTGTGTTGAACCAAGGAGTTAGAAATCTCTGATTAGACTTTTTCTTTTTTAAGGGGGCCACCAAGTCTAGAGTCTGATGCAGAGAAGCTGAAACACTATCCACCATGTTATCAATTACAGAAGGAGCAAGCTGTCTATAGCTTATTTCCGTTGTGTTGACACATGGCATAGAGGAAACAATCTGCATAAATTTGGAAACAGCATCATCTGAGAGGTATCTACTGGAATAATATTTTTCTTTAGGAGCCAAATAGTCAGAGATAGTAAAATCAAAGGTTAACAGACAATGGTCTGACAGTACAGGGTTATGAGGAGACACTCCAAGATTTTCTATTTCTATGCCATATGTCAAAACAAGGTCCAATGTATGGTGGAGGTAATGAGTAGAATTTCCTACTTTCTGAGAAAACCCAATCGAATCTAATATTGAATTGAATGCCACATTAAGGCAGTCACTATCTACATCCACATGTATATTAAAGTCCCCTACTATAATTATTCTATCAGATTTCAGCACTAAATCAGCTAAGAAATCAGCAAATTCGGATAAAAATTCTGAGTAGGTTGATGGGGGATGATAAACTATGGCAAATAAAATTGGGTTTAACCTAAAATTGCTAAAGTGCCCAATACTGAGGACCAGGCCCTCAAAGGAATTATAACATGTTTTTTGCTTTACATTAACTAGTAATTTGGAATGGTAAATTGTTGCTATTCCTCCTCCACGACCAGAACTTCTAGGATTTTGACAGTTTAAATAACCAGAGGGAGTTGATTCATTTAAACCAACATAATCCTCTTGTCCTAACCAAGTCTCTGTAAGGGAAATTAAATCAATCTGATGATCAATTAACAAATCATGGACTAACAGAGACTTGGGAGTTAGAGACCTAATATTTAATAAACCACATTTCATTTTTAAATTATGAGGAGGAACAGAGGCCAAATCATTCAATTTAGGGGCTTTATGTTTAATTTGAGTTTTACCAATATTTTGCTTTATCACTTTGGGATGCTTATACATTATATTTTTATTCACTTTGGAGGGAGCAGACAACGATTCTCTGATGGGGAAGTCAGGGGCTAAGCTGAGGGGTGGCGGATGAAGAGGAGCTGCAGAGAGGCATGTAAGACTGCGACTCTGCTTCCTGGTCCCAACTCTGAGTAGTCATGGTTTTGGAAATTTGGATAAAAAAGATGCCAGATTGTTAGATAAATGAGAAGCACCATCCAAAGTGGGATGAATGCTGTCTCGTCTCATAAGACCAGGTTTTCCCCAAAAAGAGCTCCAATTGTCAATGTAGCCCACGTCATTTTTAGGACACCACACAGACAGCCAGCGGTTCAAGGATGACGAGCGGCTAAACATGTCATCACTGGTCAGATTGGGGAGGGGTCCAGAGAATACTACAGTGGCAGACATCGTTTTGGCAAAGTCACACACCGATTCTATATTAAGTTTCGTGACTTCCGACTGCCGGAGACGGATGTCATTAATGCCGGCGTGAATAACAATTGTGGAATATTTACAGTTACTTTTAGCCAGCATTTTCAAATTTGACTCGATGTCGCCTGCTCTGGCCCCAGGAATGCATTGGACTATGGCCGCTGGAGTCTCTAGGTTCACGTTTCTGACTACAGAGTCGCCAATGATCAGAGTTTTTTCCTCAGCAGGTGTGTCGCTGAGCGGGGAAAAACGATTAGAAACGTGAACAGGTTGGTGGTGTACCGGGGCTTTGCGACTAGGCTTCCTTCTCACCGTCACCCACCCAGTCTCCTCGCTGCTGAGGAGAGCCGAGGGACCGCTGACAGTGGGACCTAAGCTAGCTAGCTCCGCTGCAGCTAATGGGCATCCGTCAAGATTAACTGGCGCAGACGGTGTTTCAATGCAGCGGAGCCGGGATTCCAAATCAGACAACCTCGCCTCGAGCGCCTCAAAAAGACAACATTTATTACATTTACCGTTATCGCTAAAAGAGGCAGAGGTGTAGCTAAACATCTGACAGAGAGAGCACACCAGAGGAGGAGAGGAAAATGAGCTAGTAGCCATAGCTAGTGGCTAGAGAGCAAACCACAAAGCAAACCACACAGGCAGACAGCAAAACAGGAAGTGACGATACGTTACCACAAGGAAGTGACGATCGACCATTATCCGTCTCCTCCTGCGGCCACGCCCAGGGAGGTTGGCTACAGTCCCGTGGATCTTAAATTTCTGAATAATTTGTGCAACTGTACTCACAGGAACATCAAGCTGCTTGGAGATGGTCTTATAGCCTTTACCTTTAACATGCTTGTCTAGAATTTTCTTTCTTATCTCCTGAGACAACTCTCTCCTTTGCTTCCTCTGGTCCATGTTTAGTGTGGTACACACCATGTCACCAAACAGCACAGTGACGACTTGTCACCCTTTAAATAGGCCAACTGACTGATTACAAGTTTGTAGACACCTGTGATGTTAATTAGAGGACACATCTTAGTTGAACATGTCCCTATGGTCACATGAGAATTACTTTACCCTGACCATCCAGGCATCTAACTCTTCTCGATCCTCTGTTGGCAGCGCTAGAGGATTCATGTCTCTGGAGGAGCAGTGTGCTGCATTTGGAGCACACTGGGGAGGGATGTGCTGATACATCACATGTACTGGCACGTCCCTATAAAAAAAAAAAAAAAATTAGACTGGATTGTCTGTATGCTACTGTGAGTATTTGCTGATTATTCAATAATTGTGTTTTGTTTGCATAGTGTGTTTGGTGAAAACACACAATGATGTGCACTAGGTTGTGCTGACTATGGTGAAAACACACAAGAACATCAGACAATTCATCTCAGCATCAGGAAATCACATTGTATCTGCTCATCAAATGCTCATTTGTCTCAACTTGTTTTTGTTTTTTTCTTTTTGTGTGTGTATTTGGGTACAGCTTAGAAAAGAGCAGCTTAGAAAGAGCTCTTTGAATGAACAAGGTTGCATCCCAATTCACCCCTTAGGCCTCCCCCTCCGTTTTGCACATTCACGTGTAGGGGTGGTGTTGTCCCAGTTCTCTTTAGCCACTTTCAGACAGAGAAGTTCAAAGAACTCAGTTCTAAGAACTGTCCCCCTTGAATTTGGTTCTACAAACTACCCTCCTTCAAGGAACGTTTTTGTTTTGCATTTACACAGGCAGTGAGGTGTGTGGTGGGGTCCAATTTGACATAAGCGTCTACGACACTGACGTGTACTTAAGTGCCACGCTCAACAACAACAACAACAACAATGAGGTCAGCGTGGAGAGCGAGGAGGCTATAGCGTTCATGTTCTCTATCGCAGTAATATTTTGGACTGCCAAATGGGGCATCTAATGTCAAGGCTGGAGGAGTTCACAGAGAGAGTCTGGAAATGAGATGAAGAATCCAACAGCAGGCGACCCTCCTTTGTTCATGGAGGAAGAAAGAGCAGAGCGCTGCAGACAATGTGTAAGTCTCACTTATTAAGCATGTGCCGATTGTATGTGTGTCGTATGGGTAAATATATAAATAGTTCTGATGGTATTTTACTGTTGTTATTAAGCTGATTATAATAATTGAATATTTCAGATGGTATTGTAACATGTACTGTTTGCTTTTCAGATGTTGCTGTGGCTCAATGCGCAACACTCCTCACCATACATCTGAGTCCAGAGCAGAGTTGATAACTGGTACAAAAAGGGGCTGAGGTTGTAGGGGAAGGGGAGGGGGCAGGGCGATTTACGACCACACTTTGTTTGGAGGGGTATCACATAAAGCCCTTTTTTTGTTCCATGAAGATGGCTCCATAATCCAGCAATGGAAAGAAATATGTGCATAAACATAAAGTAGTGTTTACCCATTTATCCAAATCTTATGCTTACAACAACTATTTTAATGTAGTCTGACCATATCACTACCGATGTGAACGCCTGCCATTAAATGGATGGCCTGCATATATCCAAAACAAATGTTGTGCTCTGTTGTGTGCCACCCACCATGGCATTTCTCTCCATCGGGCTGTGCTGTGAGAACTAGGGCAGGACGTGAGAACAACCCATGGTGGAGACCATCCGTGGGTTCTTCTGTACTTGGCCCGCAGCGGAGCCCAACTCTGTCCATAGTGAGTTCATTTTGTTACTGGTCTGGAGTAACGACAATTAACAGACAGGTAGCCAGCAGCACACAACTGTCCCCACTCTCAGTGATCAGATCATCGAGGCAAATGCTCCTGGTCCTCTGTTGTCCCAGCAGTGTGTAGCTAACCCCCGTGCATCAGCTCCTACATCTATGGTTAAACACGATTATTTTTAGACCAAGAAGCTCCCGTTTATTGCACATAGTTTCACAAATTTAAGTTTTCTTAAAGTAGAAAGAAAAAGTGATTACTCTTTGAATAAATGAAGCTTCTTTTCAAAGATTCAAAGAATTTTATTTGTCAATACTTCTATATTACAGGACATACAGTAGAATTGAAATGCCGTTTCTCTCTCTCTTAGTGGTGTGCGCAATATATAAGACAAGAAGGAATAAGGAAGGTAAACAACAACAACAAGTAGAGTAATGCTCTCAATCTCCAGTGACATCATGATGGCAGCAGATTCTGGTCAGTACTCGGTCCTGGTGTTGTTGGATCTCACCGCTGCTTTTGACACGGTGGACCACAATATATTGATAAATAGGATGAAGGACACGTTTGGTATTTCAGGATTAGTTCTGAAATGGTTCTCATCTAAAAAAAAATCTAAATCTTATTTAACTGACAGAGGGTTTTGTGTTTTATTTAATGAAAAGATGTCAGAGGTTAAAGGACTTTCCTGTGGGGTTCCTCAAGGCTCAGTTCTGGGCCCTACTCTGTTTTTATTGTATTTAATCCCACTTGGCCACATTATTAGTCAGTGTAAGGGTGTTTCTCACCATTTTCACACAGACGACATTCAGCTTTACAGCTCTTTTAAAGAAAATGAACTGAACATTTTATCAAACTTAATCTCTTGCCTGTCTGCCATTAACAAATGGTTAAACAATAACTTCCAACAATTAAATCTTAATAAGACAGAAACACTGATCATCGCTCCAGACAGTAAAATTCCTCTGATAAAGCAACACTTAGGTCACCTAGACTTTTCTGTCCAGCCCAGCCTGCGTAACCTGGGTGTTGTTTTTGACAATGCTATGTCACTGGACTGCCATGGTCGGCAACTAGTCAGAAATTGCTTTTTTCATCTGAGGAATATAGCAAAACTTAGACCTATGGTCTCAACACCTGAACTGGAAATGATCATTCATGCTTTTATCTCGTCTCACTTAGATTATTGCAATGCCCTTTTTATGTGTTTTAATTAAACTGCTGTTGCCCACCTTCAGACTGTGCAAAATGCAGCAGCTCGGTTTTTAACCCGGACTGTCACCACGGGTTGAGATGCCGTCTCGGCACTCAGCCCATGTTTTCCCTTTTCCCATTGAGCAGCGTCTCAGCAGGCTCCCAGCTGGCAGCATTACGGACGGCTGGGGCCAATTAGTCCTCATCAGCTGGGGCGCTGCCAATGAGGATAAATAGGAGCAGCCTCGATGACTCGGGGCTGCGACATAAACACATTGCTAAGCTGAAGCCCCTTCGTCTGGTGTCAGCTTATACTCCTCTTGCAGCATTCCTGTGTTTGTATCCCGCTGTGAGTATGTACGTCTTGTTACCCCCACGTCCGGTACGAGCTGCTTACCTCTGCGCTGTGCAACCTGTGAGTGTACCTCTGCATGAGTATCTGTGCTCTCCTCATCCCTTACCCCTTACCCAAAATAAACCATCACGACTCACTGGCTTGTCCCTGGCTCTGATTGCCCGGCTCCCTAGAGCCGGATATGACACGGACGAAGAAAAGGGAACACATATCCCCAGTTTTATCGTCCCTTCATTGATTGCTAGTTGCTTTTAGATTTCATTTAAGATTTTAATTTTGACTTTTAGAGCTCTTAATGGCCAAGCCGCTTCATACACCTCAGCCCTCTTGACTCCTTATGCCATGACATGATCACTAAGATCCTCAGACCAGAGACTCCTGGTGGTCCCTCGGACCAAGTTCAGAATCCGTGGAGATCGATCTTTCCAGGCCGCTGTTCCACGGCTTTGGAACACATTTCCCCTGTCCTTACGCTGCCTTGAGTCTATTGATTATTTTAAGAAGGAGTTAAAAACTTGTTTATTTAGACAGGCTTTTAGCTCTTATTGAATGGTTTTTATTTCTTCACTGTTTTCTCTTTTTACCCCTATTAATATGTACAGTATATTGTATCTTATTTCTATTGATTTTAATTTCTGGGTATTGTAAATTTTAACTTGCTATGAAGCACTTTGTGATATATATCTGTGAAAGTGCTATACAAATAAACTTTGCTTGCTTGTAGAGTAATGCTACCTATCATGCAAACAACGGGAAAAACACAGCAATCCTATGTACAGTAAACCGTAATACTGGTAAATTGCAAGTTCAGTGTGGTAACGGGGGTGCAGACAGTGGCAGATTGGTCTGCGTATGATCAGTATTGCAATGACAGAGCAGCAGGTGTGGTATTTGTGCAAATGGTTGCAGTAAGGTGCAAGACATACAGCAGCAGATGTATTACCGTTTGTGTGCCAAGTCTTTCTGTGCAAACAGCTGAGGTAGAGTAATTGTGTGGGTGAGTGTGTTACAGTCCAGGGGTGGGGTGGGGACAGAGTTAAGGGTCCTGATGGCTTGGTGAACAAAGCTATTTAGCAGTCTTGTGGCACAGGCCCAGAGGCTCCAGTACCTTCTCCCTGATGACAGGGGGCTGAAGAGGGAGTGTGAAGGGTGTGAGGTGTCGCCTGCAATATTGATGGCTCTGTGGGTGAGGCGGGTGTGGTAGATGTCCGAGAGGGAGGGCAGAGGGGCACAGATGATCTTGCTGGCTACTTTCACTGTGTGTTGTAGAGTCTTCCGGCAAGAGGCAGTGCAGCTTCTGTACCACACAGTGATGCAGCTGGTGAGGATGCTCTCAATGGTGCCCCAGTAGAATGAGAACATGATGGGGGGGGACTCATTCTCTCCTCAGTTTGCAGATGAAATAGAGGCAAGTTTGAGCCTTCTTGGCCAGTGATGTGGTGTTGTTAGACCAGGAGAGGTCCTCAGAGATGTGCACTCCCAGGAACTTGGTGCTGCACACCCTCTCCACAGCTACTCCACCGATGATCAGAAGGGGGATGCTGTGTGTGTCCTTTCCTGAAGTCGACCACAATCTCCTTGGTTTTTCCCACATTCAGGAAGAGATTATTGTCTCTACACCACTGGACTAATTGGCTCACCTCATTTCTGTAGTTGGCCTCTTCATTGTTTGTGATGAGGCTCACCATCATTGTGCTATCTGCAAATTTGATGATGTGGTTGGTGCTGTAGGCTGGTACGCAGTAATGTGTAAACAGTGTGAAGAGCAGTGGGATGAATGCACACCCTTGTGGGGCCCCTGTGCTCAGTGTGATGGTCTTGGAGGTATTGCCGACCCTCACATTCTGTGGCCTGCTGAAAGAAAGTCCAGCACCCAGTTACAGAAAGAGGTTTTGAGTCCCAAGTATCCGAGTTTCTGTATTAGGTGCTAGGGGATGATTGTGTTGAATGCTGAACTGAAGTCCAAGAACAGCATTTGCACATAGGAGTTCTTTGAGTCCAGGTGAGTGAGGACTGGAAGGAGAACAGCAGGGATGGCATCTTCTGTGGATCTGTTTGACCTGTATGCAAACTGAGATGGGTCTTGTGAAGGAGGCAGGGTGGACTTGATGTTCTGCCTGACCAGCCGCTCGAAGCACTTCATTATGATGGAGGTCAGTGCTACTGGCCAGTAATTGTTGTAGCTGGATGGGACAGGCTTCTTTAGGACTGGTATTATGGTAGCAGTTTTGAAACATGTGGGGACAACAGCTTGTCTCAGGGAGATGTTGAAGATGTCAGCCAGAACATCCATGAGCTCCTCTGCACAGTCTTTCAAAACGCAACCTGGTATATTGTCTGGTCCAGCTGCCTTGCGTGGGTTGATCCTGGAGAGGGACCTCTTCAGCTGGATCCAGACATATAGACTGCTTGTCTGGGGGAGGAGTGGTCTTCTGTGCTGATGTGCTGTTTTGTGCTTCAAAGTGGCCAAAGAAGTCATTTAAGTTCTTAAGCAGTGTGATGTCACTCTAACAGGTCTGAGGTGGAGGTGTGTAGTTGGTGAGGGTCTGTATGTCACGCCAGAGAGACTGTGCGTCTCTGGTGTTGCTGAAGTGGCTGGATATTTTCTTGCTGAACTGTTGTTTTGCTTCCTTGATGCCACGGGACAGGTTGGCCCTAGCTGTTGTTAGTCCTGCAGTGTCCCCGGCCCTGAAGACTGTGTCCTGAGCCCTCAGGAGCATGTGAACCTCTGATGTCATCCATGGCTTCTGGTTAGCATGAACAGTAACAGGTTTGCAGTGAGTGACATCATCAATGCATTTAGCTATGTATTCCACAAGAACCTCAATGTACTCCTCTGTGTTTGTGTGTTCGCTGTGAGTGGCTACATGCTTGAAAGTGTCCCAGTTTGTAGTGCTAAAGCTGTCTTTCAGAGCATCATAGACCCCATCTTGCCACCCACATACCTGCTTTTTAATTGATCTAATGGCTTTCACTCTGGGTCTGTATACAGGCCTTAGCAAGATGGTGATGTGATCAGACAGACAAAGGTGGTGGAGGGGGAGGCCTTGTATGCTCTCTTGTGAGTTTTGTACACCAAGTCCAGCAATTTGTCTCCTCTTTTTGGAAAATCCACATGTTGGAGTAATTTTTTAGGAGGGCCTTTAAATCTGCATGATTGAAGTCGCATGCTATGATGAGGAATCCGTCTGGATGCCCTCTTTGTGTCTCACTTATAGTCTGATAGTGAGACACTTACCCATTTACATGCTGTTGTGATATGCAAGTATTTTATGGAACTAACCTTCAAAATACGTGTTTTTAATGGGCTGATGCAGGTGTGTCAAACATATTGCCCACGGGCCAAAACTGGCCCACCAGAGGGTCCAAATTTTTCTCTGTGAATTTAGAGTTTTCTTTCTAGTAAATTTCTGACTTTTTCTATTGATTAGAATTGTTCATATAACTGAGATATTTTATCCTTAAGATGAGATTTTTTTTCACATCAGTTTTCTTTTTCTTTCTCTTCTTTTTTCTGGTGGAAACAGGTAGTAGTGTGAATAGGTTCATTTTGTCTTCTTTTAAATTATTAGCCTTTTGTTTTAATTATGAAAGACAAGGATAGAAAGGAGATTTATTTATTTATTTTTTTTTGTTATTTGTACCCGTAGGTAGATTTGGTTTGCAGTCTGGTGACAAGCCACCGGCTGCTGGTCGCTGCGTGCGCGAGCGCCCTAAACCTACATGTTTTTGGTATGCGGGAGGAAACCGGAGAAATCCCGGAGTAAACCCACGCAACACGGGGAGAACATGCAAACTCCACACAGCTCACTGTTGGTCGGGGGCTGGGATCGAACCCATGATCTCATGATCCCCGCGATCCCCCGGCCGAGGGTAAAACTGTGCTGCCACAGTGCTAAACCACTGCGCCACCGTGCAGCCTTGCACGGAGGAGAGATGCAGGAGATGTTTTTACCTTTAAATGTTTCAACTGTCGACTGCAGTTTACATCAGATTCTCATCAGAATCTTCATCAGATTTATTTTTTCTGATGAAGACTGCAGTGGACAGTTGAAATATGTAAAAGAAAAAAAACATCTCCTTTCTATTCTTTTCTTTAATAAGAAAAACAAAAGGCTGAAAACAGGTCCTCCAGTGGGCTCACCACCTGCAGGAGGGACCATGGGGGTCCGAGTGCTATGTGGATCAGGTGGCGGTCAAAGGCAGAGACATTGGCGGTCTGATCTCAGGCTTCAAAACTGGCTTTTGGGATGTGGAATGTCACCTCTCTGGTGGGGAAGGAGCCTGAACTGGTGCATGAGGTTGAGAGATACTGGCTAGATATAGTCAGTCTCACCTCAACACACAGCTCTGGTTCTGGAACCACTTTCCTGGAGGGGGGATGGAGCTTGGCCTACTCTGGAACTGCCCCAGGAGAGAGACGACGAGCAGGGGTGGGTATTCTTATATCCCCCCCACCTTGCTGCCTCTATGTTGGAGTTTTCCCTGGTGGATGAAAGGGTTGTTTCCCTGCGCCTTGGAGTTGGGAAACGGGTCCTGACCATCATTTGTGCCTATGCACCAAATGATGTTTCAGAGCACCAATCTTCTTGGAGTTTCTGACTGGGGTGCTGGAGGGTGCTCCTCTTTGAGACTCCAACTGGGGGACTTCATTGTGCACGTGGGCAATGACAGTGAAACTTTGAAGGGGGTGATTGGGAGGAAGGGCCTGCCCAATCTGAATCCAAGTGGTGTTCACTTATTGGACTTCTGTGCTAACCACAGTTTGTCCATAACGAACACCATGTTCAAGAAAAAGGGTGTCCATATGTGCACCTGGCACCAGGACACCCTAGGCCGCCAGTCAATGTTCAATTTTGTTATTGTGTCATCAGACCTGTGACCGTCTGTCTTGGACACTCCGGTAATGAGAGGTGCAGAGCTGTCAACTGATCACCACCTGGTGGTGAGTTGGATCCAGTGGCAGGGGAGGATGTAATTCAGACCTGGTAGACCCAAGCGTATATTGAGGGTGTGCTGGGAATGTCTGGCTGAGGCCTCTTTCCGGGAGGTCTTCATCTCCCACCTCCTGAAGAACTTTGACCACATTCCAATGGAGTCTGGAGACATGGAGTCTGAATAGGCCATGTTCTCCACCTCCATTGTTGAAGCAGATGCCAAGAGCTGTGGCCGCAAGGTCATCGGTGCATCTCGTGGTGGCACCCCCAAACCAAGGGGTGGACACCAGTGGTGAGGGGGACCATTAAGCTGAAGGAGTGCTATCAAGCTTGGATGGCTTGTCGGGCTCCAAAGCAGCTGAGGTGTACTGGCAGGCCAAAAGGAGTGCAGCGCTTGGGGTTGCTGAAGCAAAAACTTGGGTGTGGGAGGAGATCGGTGAGGCCATGGAACAAGACTTTTGGTCGGCCTCGAAGAGATTATGGCAAACTGTCCGGGTTTCCTGTAGACACTGCATATGGTGCGGATGTAGCGCTGCTGACTTTGACTGCGGTTATCGTCGAGCGGTGGAAGGAGTACTTCGAGGATCACCTCAATCAAATTGATACACATTCCCCAGAGGAAGCAGGGCTTGTAGACAAGGGGGATGACTCGCCTATCACATGGATTGAGGTTGCCAAGGTGGTTAAAAAGCTCCTTGGTGGCTTGGCCACGGGGGTAGAAAAGATTCGCCCTTAGTACCCCAAAGCTCTGGATGCTGTAGGGCTGCCATGGTTGACATGCCTCTGCAACATTGCGTGGAGGTCGGGGACAGTGCCTTTGGCATGGCAAACTGGGGTGGTGGTTCCTCTCTTAAAGAAAGAGGGCCGGAGGGTGTGCTCAAAATTTAGAGAGCTCACACTCCTCAGCCTCCCTGGGAAGGTCTATGCCAAGGTGCTGGAGAGAAGAGTCCAGCTGTTGGTGGAACCTCAGATTCAAGAGGAGAAATGTGGTTTTCATCCTTGCCGTGGGACATCGGACCAACTCTTTATCCTCTTGAGAATCCTCGAGGGGTCGTGGGAGTTTGCCCACCGAGTTTACATGTGTTTTGTGAACTTGGAGAAGGCATTCAACTGCATACCTTGTGGCTTTTTGTGGGGGGTGCTTCGGGAGTGTGGGGTATCAGGCGTTGTTACGAGCTATCTGGTCTCTATATGATCACTGTGAGAGTTTGGTTTGTATTGCCAACACTAGGTTGGACTCATTCCAAGTGAGAGTTTGACTCCATCAAGGCTGCCCTTTGTCACTGATCCTGTTCATAATTTTTATGGACAGGATTTCTAGGCAAAGCCAAGGAATGGAGGGTGTCATGCTTGGTGACCACAGGATCTCCTCTCTGTTGTTTGCAGATGATGTTGTCTTGTTGGCTTCATCCAGCAATGACCTACAGGTCTTACTGGGACAGTTTGCTGCTGAGTGTGAAGCAGCTGAGATGAGAATTAGCACCTCCAAGTCCAAGTCCACGGTCCTCAGCCGGAAAAAGATGGATTGTCCTCTCCGGGTTCGGGACAAGCTCCTGACCCAAGTGGGGGAGTTTAAGTATCTCGGGGTCTTATTCATGAATGAGGGAAGAATGGAGCAAGAGATCAACAGATGGATCGGAGCAGCATCTACAGTGATGCGAACATTGTACTGGTCCATTGTGGTGAAGAGGGAACTAAGTTCTAAGGCAAAGCTGTCGAATTAGCAGTCAATCTACGTTCCTACCCTCACCTATGGTCATGAGCTTTGGGTAATGACTAAAAGAATGAGATCGAGGATACAAGTGGCTGAAATATGCTTTCTTTGTTGGATGGCTGTACTCACCCTTAGAGATAGGGTGAGGAGCTCAGTCATTCAGGAGAGGCTCAGAGTTGAACCACTCCTCCTCTACATTGAAAGGAGCCAGTAGACGTGGTTTGGGCATCTGCTCAGGATGCCTCCTGGACGCCTCCCACTTGAGGTGTTTTGCGCATGTCCCATTTGGAGGAGACCCCGGGCCAGACCCAGGACTCGCTGGAGAGACTAAATCTCCCAGCTGGCCTGGGAATGTCTTGGTATCCTCTCTGAAAAGCTGGAGCAGGTGGCTGGAGAGAGGGAAGTCTGGGCTTCTCTGCTTGAACTGCTGCCTCTGCAACCCTGACCATCAGAAAAGCGGTAGAAGATGGATGGATGGATGGATGAAAACATGTAGTGTCCATTTAGTTAGATCCATCAGCAACTATGAATGACGTAGTGCAGCGAAGAAGGGGTCTCCCAATTCATCGGGGTAATTTTCTACTCAGTTCAATTCAATTCAAATCAGCTTTATTTATGAGATGAGAGAGATGAGATTCAACTTTATTGTCATTACACATGTATGAATACAAGGTTACGAAACGTGACTTGGCATTTGGGCACGCTCTGCAGAGCGCATCCAAGGCCGGGGCAGCCGCTAGGCGCCAGTCATAAAGAAGAAAGGAAAAAAAAGAAAAGAAATGATATGACACAATAGGCGAGAGAAAAAAACATGTTATATAGAACCATTTCACATCAACAGTCATCTCATTGCACTTTCAACTGTAGGGGAAACCCCCACAATTGTAGATCGCCCCCAGCAATCAGGTGATCCCCTTTGAGCAAGCACTTGATGACAGTGAAAAGGAAAATCTCCCTTTTAGCAAGAAGAAACCTTCAGCAGAACCAGGTTCAGAAAGGGGCAGTGATCTGCTGTGACTGGCTTGGGGGGGGGGGGGGGGGATAGAGAAGAAGAAGAAAAGAACAGACATGTAGAGAGCAAACAGCACGACGGGGACTCAATCTATGGGAGAGAACAAACAGATGTTAATGACTAGCAAAAATATTTCATTGAGAGTGAAGAAAGGAGTAAAGCCCAATGCATTGTTGGAGGTCCCCTGGCTGTCTAAACCTATTAGCAGCATAACTAAGGGAAGATTCAGGGGCACCTGATCCCACCATAATTATAGGCTATATCAAAAAGGAAGGTTTTAACCCACTTCTTAAAAATAGAGATGAGTCTGACTCCTGAATGCAGATTGGCAGCTGGTTCCAAAGGAATGGAGCTTGATAACTGAAAGTTCTGCCTCCCATTGTTCTTTTGGAGATTCTAGGTATTACAACTAATCCTGCATTTTGGGAGCCTAGTGCTCTGTTAGGATAATAGGGTCGTATCAGATCTTTTAAATAAAAAGGCGCCTGATTATTTAGAGCTTTGTAAGTGAGAAGAAGGATTTTAAACTTAATTCTAAATTCTGTGGGAACCCAATGAAGGGAGGCCAGAACTGGAGAGATGTGATCTCTCTTTCTAGTACCTGTTGAAACTCTTGCTGCAGCATTTTGGATCAGCTGAAGAATTTTTAAAGATGTTTTAGGACAGCCTGACAATAAAGAGTTACAATAATCTAATCTAGCGTTAACAAAAGCGTGGATTAGTTTCTCAGCATCACTCTGAGACAAGATGCTCCTTGTCTTGGCAATACTATGCAAATGATAGAAGGCAGTCTTAGAAACAAGTTTAATATGTGAATTAAAAAACAGATCTTGGTAAAAAATAATTCCAAGGTTCCTCACAGAAGTATTCAGTGAAAGAGTAACTGCATCCAAACTAAGAGTTTAATTTGGAAAGGTATTTCTAAGGTTTTTTGGACCAACTAGAATGACTTCTGTCTTTTCTGAATTTAAAAGCAAGAAATTACACGCTTTGATTTCCTTAAGACAGGCCTCTAACTTGGCTAATGGATTACTATCATCTGGCTTCATTGACAAGTATAATTATGTGTCATCTGCATAACAATGAAAATGTATACAGTGCTCTCTTTTTAGTTTATATATGCTTCCTAGTGGAAGCATATATAAACTAAAAAGAGTAGGGCCAAGCACAGATCCCTGTCGAACTCCATGACTGAGCTTTGAGTTGGAAGAAAACTCATTATTGACATGAACAAACTGGAACCTATCAGATAAATAAGATCTAAACCACTGCAACACAGTTCCATTAAGTCCAACATGGTGTTCTAGTCTATCAAGTAAAATATTATGATCGATAGTATCAAAAGTTGCACTAAGGTCCAATAGGACAAGTACAGAAACAAGTCCATTATCAGATGTGATAAGGAGTTCATTCATGACCTTCACGAAAGCTTTTTCAGTACTATGATGAATTTTAAACCGAGATTGAAACTCTTCAAGTAAACCATTTCCCTGCAGGTCGTCAAATAATTGCATAGCAACAACTCTTTCTAAGATTTTTGAAGTGAAAGGCAGATTAGAGATTGGTCTATAGTTAGCTAAAACTCCTGGATCCAGCATTGGCTTTTAAAGTGAGGGTTTCATTACAGCAGTTTTAAAAGCCTGTATTACATGGCCTAATATGAATGAAGAATTGATTATTTGAAGAATAGAGCTACCAATAAATGGGAAGACTTCTTTAAATAACCTGGTAGGAATAGGGTCTAAAAGACAAGTTGAAGGCTTGGATGAGGAAATTATTTTATCTGACTCTAAAAGGCCAATTGGAGTAAACTCATCCAAACAGATACCAGTTGAAGGAGTTGTAGTAGTTAATGTATTTATGTTAACGGTGGGAAGAACCTGACTGATTTTATCTCTGATAGATAAAATTTTATTATTGAAGAAGTTCATAAAGTCCTGACTAGAAAGCTCTAAGAGGATGCTAGGATTGACAGAGTCCTGACTCTTTGTCGGCCTGGCTACAGTGCTGAAAAGAAACCTAGGATTATTCTTGTTCTCTTCTATTTATGTGGAATAACAACTTGTTCTAGCTTTGCTATGAGATTTTTATAAGCTAGAAGTTGATTTCTCCAAGCTAAAAAGATTCAATCTAATTTAGTGGAGCACCATTTCCTTTCTAATCGATGAGTCTTCTGTTTTAAGCTACAAGTTTCTTTGTTGAACCAAGGAGTTAGAAATCTCTGATTAGACTTTTTTTTTGTAAAGGGGCCACCATGTCTAAGGTCTGATGCAGAGAAGCTATCACACTATCTACCATGCTATTAATTACAGAAGGAGCAAGCTCTCCATAGCTTATCTCCATTGTGTTGACACATGGCATAGAGGAAACAATCTGTATAAATTTGGTAACAACATCATCTGAGAGGCATCTGCAGTAGTAATATTTTTCTTTAGGAGCCAAATAGTCAGAAATAGTAAGATAAAAAGTTAATAGATAATTGTCTTACAGTACAGAGTTATGAGGAGACACTACCTGATTTTCTATTTCTATGCCATTTGTCAGAAAAAGGTCCAACGTGTGGTGGAGGTAATGGGTAGAATTTCCTGCTTTCTGAGAAAACCCCATCGAGTCTAATATTGAATTAAATGGCATATTAAGACAATCACAATCTACATCGACATGTATATTAAAGTTCCCTACTATAATTATTCTGATCTAATCTGATTTCAGCACTAAATCCGCTAAGAATTTGGCAAATTCGGATAAAAACTCTGAGTAAGCTGAGGGAGGATGACAAACTATGGCAAATAAAATTGGATTTAACCTAAAATTAGTAACATGTCCAATACTGAGGACCTTGCCCTCAAAAAAAAAAAAAATTATAACATGTCTTTTGCTTTATATTAACTAGTAATTTGGAATGGTAAATTGTTGCTACTCCTCCTCCATGACAAGGACTTCTGGGATTTTGACAGTTTAAGTAACCAGAGGGAGTTGATTCATTTAAACCAACATAATCCTCTTGCCCTAACCAAGTCTCTGTCAGGGAGAGTAAATCAATCTGATGATCAATTAACAGATCACGGACTAGCAGACACTTGGAAGTTAGAGACCTAATATTAAAGAAACCACATTTATTTTTTTTATTTTTATTTTTTTTAATTATGAGGAGGAACAGAGGCCAAGTCATTAAATTTAGAGGCTTCATGTTTAATTTGAGTTTTACCAACTTTTTGTTTAATCACTTTCTGGTGCTTGTACATTATGTTTTTATTTACTTTAGAGGGAGCAGACAGTGATTCTCTGATGGGAAAAACAGGGACTAAGTTGAGGGGTGGCCGATGGAGAGGAGCTGCAGAAAGACGTGTAAGACTGCGACTCTGCTCCCTGGTCCCAACTATGAGTTGTCAAGGTTTTAGAAATTTGGATAAAAATTATGCCAGATTGTTCGAGAAATGACACGCACCATCCAAAGTGGGATGGATGCTGTCTCACCTAATAAGACCAGGTTTTCCCTAAAATGAGCTCCAATTGTCTATGTAGCCCACATTAATTGCAAGACACCACACAGACAGCCAGCAGATGAAGGATGACATGTGGCTTAACATGCCATCACTGGTCAGATTGGGGAGGGGCCAAGAGAATACTACAGAGGGAAACATCATTTTTGCAAAGTCACACACCGATTCCACACTAAGTTTTGTGACTTGCGACTGCCGGAGTCGGATGTCATTAATACTGGTGTGGATAACAGTTAAGATAAGATAAGATAAGATAAGCCTTTATTAGTCCCACAATGGGGAAATTCCAGGATTGCAACAGCACAGGGATAGCAACACTCAGAGCAACAATCAGAAGGCAAGAAAAAACAAGAACAGCTACTATACATATGTACATATTACTATATATATATATATATATATATATATATATATATATATATATATATATATATATATATATATATATATATATATATATATACACTCACCGGCCACTTTATTAGGTACACCTGTCCAACTGCTCGTTAACACTTAATTTCTAATCAGCCAATCACATGGCGGCAACTCAGTGCATTTAGGCATGTAGACATGGTCAAGACAATCTCCTGCAGTTCAAACCGAGCATCAGTATGGGGAAGAAAGGTGATTTGAGTGACTTTGAACGTGGCATGGTTGTTGGTGCCAGAAGGGCTGGTCTGAGTATTTCAGAAACTGCTGATCTACTGGGATTTTCACGCACAACCATCTCTAGGGTTTACAGAGAATGGTCCGAAAAAGAAAAAATATCCAGTGAGCGGCAGTTCTGTGGGCGGAAATGCCTTGTTGATGCCAGAGGTCAGAGGAGAATGGCCAGACTGGTTCGAGCTGATAGAAAGGCAACAGTGACTCAAATAACCACCCGTTACAACCAAGGTAGGCAGAAGAGCATCTCTGAACGCACAGTACGTCGAACTTTGAGGCAGATGGGCTACAGCAGCAGAAGACCACGCCGGGTGCCACTCCTTTCAGCTAAGAACAGGAAACTGAGGCTACAATTTGCACAAGCTCATCGAAATTGGACAATAGAAGATTGGAAAAACGTTGCCTGGTCTGATGAGTCTCGATTTCTGCTGCGACATTCGGATGGTAGGGTCAGAATTTGGCGTCAACAACATGAAAGCATGGATCCATCCTGCCTTGTATCAATGGTTCAGGCTGGTGGTGGTGGTGTAATAGTGTGGGGAATATTTTCTTGGCACTCTTTGGGCCCCTTGGTACCAATTGAGCATCGTTGCAACGCTACAGCCTACCTGAGTATTGTTGCTGACCATGTCCATCCCTTTATGACCACAATGTACCCAACTTCTGATGGCTACTTTCAGCAGGATAATGCGCCATGTCATAAAGCTGGAATCATCTCAGACTGGTTTCTTGAACATGACAATGAGTTCACTGTACTCAAATGGCCTCCACAGTCACCAGATCTCAATCCAATAGAGCATCTTTGGAATGTGGTGGAACGGGAAATTCGCATCATGGATGTGCAGCCGACAAATCTGCGGCAACTGTGTGATGCCATCATGTGAATATGGACCAAACTGCCTGAGGAATGCTTCTAGCACCTTGTTGAATCTATGCCACGAAGAATTGAGCCAGTTCTGAAGGCAAAAGGGGGTCCAACCCGTTACTAGCATGGTGTACCTAATAAAGTGGCCGGTGAGTATATATATACAGTATATAGTAATATGTACATATATATATGTTCGTCAGCCTCCGTCGGTCTATGATGACCATGGAAAAGAATCCCAAACGTCTACTCTGCTGGAACAGCACCGCCTGTGGCTGAACAGGCCGATGCGCACCGGTGTTCTACCTTCCAGCGTTGGGCGTTGGTAGGATTCAAGCCTGGGCAGGAAGATATGGAGGACAAGATGTTACCCATGCAGCATGTCCCCCCTCTCCACGTCACTGATGAATCCAAAGGAACAGCAGGGCTGCTACAGTTTGGCACCAGCGCCGTTGCAAGAGCTGCCAGAACAATGTTGAGCACAACAGAGAACTGCCTTAGGGGCTCTGACTCCAGATTTTTCCTCAGGGTTGACTCCCGAAGCCTTTCCCGTGACCGGGTGTGCCGCAAGGCAGCGGAGGTTTGAAATCAGGGTTTACCTTCCCCTAGATGGGCTACCTTCCCAGGTTGACGAGCCACCATCTACCCGAAGCATCTGGTTTTAAGGCGCCAGAGATTCGCCCTCGCCCCTTCTCCTATTAGTAAAAGCAGTTCCGCCGGGCTTAGAGACTAAACCACACGGGCAGGCTAGGAGTTGGACTTAGTTGTCAGAGGCTTTTCAAGACGCACGACGTAAGGAGCATTTTATGAGCACTGGGAGCTTAACCCCAGTGCCACTCCTGGCTATGACAACCTTGGAACCATATATATGTACACATATGTATATATACTATATATATATATATATATATATATATATATATATATATATATATATATATATATATATATATATATATATATATATATATATATAGATAGAGAGAGAGAGAGAGAGAGAGAGAGAGAGAGAGAGAGAGAGAGAGAGAGAGAGAGAGACACACACAGTGTGGAGCATTGTGGTTGGTGAATGTGCAGCAGAAAGTCTAAGCTCTCTCTCCGCGGATGCGGCGGGCCAGCTCGATGTCTTTGGGCATGATGGTGACCCTCTTGGCGTGGATGGTGCACAGGTTGGTGTCCTCGAAGAGACCCACCAGGTAGGCCTCGCTGGCCTCCTGCAGAGCCATGACGGCGGAGCTCTGGAAGCACAGGTCGGTCTTGAAGTCCTGAGCGATCCCCCTCACCAGGCGCTGCAAGGGCAGCCCATGGATGAGCAGCTCCGTGGACCTCCGGCAGCGACGGATCTCTCCCAGAGCCACGCTACCGGACCTGTAACGGTGAGGCTTCTTCACTCCGCCAGTGGCCGGAGCGCTTTTTCCGAGTAGCCATGGTGGCTAGCTGCTTCCTGGGGGGCTTTTTCCTCCAGTAAATTTACGGGCAGTCTGCTTGGTTCTTGCCATCGCTCTTTATTATTCTGTCTTATATTTCTTGCACGCCGCCTAAACTCCAGCCCAGCACCCGCGTTGTTTTCGCTACAGTTACCCGGTATGTCGAGTTTCTCCGTTAGCACTGGGTGGCGGTTGAGTGCTAGCTAGCTCTTCCCTGCTGTATCGTCTCCTGCTGTAAACAGTGGCTCCGTCCGCCGACTCGGGAGACCTTTGGGGCAATCTGTGTGTCCGTGATATATATATATATATATATATATATATATATATATAGAGAGAGAGAGAGAGAGATTTGATTTTTAAAAGATCTTTAATAAACACATTTGTCCATCAGTCAATACAATTTCTATGTCATGCTATATTACACAGAAAATTAATCCCCCAAAAAACGCCCAAAAAAAAGCTGTCCATCATGAACTGAACAGAGGACATTCTCCAGGGACCAGAGGGTCCTGAAACCTTCCACATCCCCATTCCCCATAAAAAAACTGAAAGTCCAGCCTGATTCTGGCTTTAAGTAGCCTCACAAATAAAATTTTGACATCAACATCACTCTCAACATTCTCAAGTTTTCTTCTCCGGCTTACATAGATAGCCAACTTTGCCTGCCCTAAAACAAAGTTCAGTAGTTGACACTTCTGCTTAAAACAACGATTGTACATAAAACCACAAATGAAAACCTGCTTAGAGAAAACTTCCTTAAAAATATGAAAAAGTTCTGTGAGAAGTTCAAAGAGGCCACTCAGGCGCTGACATTCAATAAAACAATGAAAAACTGTCTCCCTAGAGGAACAAAAAACACACTGATCACTGACACTGCTGTTAATCACAGAAACAAAAGCATTGACTGCTATAATACCATGCAGGACCCTCCACTGTAAGTCTCCATGCCTCTTAGGGAGAGGGGCTTTGTAAAGAGCCCTCCAGGCAGGCCGATGCCCTTTTCCTAGTTTAAAATAGGCTCTCCAAGGAGTGTCCACACAGGTGTTCAATCGGTCCTTGTTGAGTGCCATCACCACCAGTCTGTAGAGTGCCTTACCACTGGCTCCTCCAAAGTCCACACCAGTGGGAGCACAGAATGCCAGTAAGGAGCAAGGAGCGACGTCAAAGTCCATATAGAGCGTGAGAGAGGGAAAGGGGTCAGTGCTTTCTGGCTGCAGCGTGCCATTGCTAAAGTCCAAGAGTAGGGAGTGCTCAAGTCCATGAAGCTCCTGTTTCCAGTGTGCAAGAAGACCATCGATGAAACGATTTGACCTGACACCAAGATGAGCTGCTAAAGCTGAGGCGTTGTTGAGGCCAGGACCAGCCAGTTCCACCACTTGCTTCAGAGTGAGAATGTTCCTGGAACACAGCCTATCAAGGAAGGTCCTTCCAACTCCCGGCAGGACACCAAGGCGACCACCAAAAACCAGCGGCTCCCTCAACAACCAGTAGAGGGAATCGCATGGCCCTCTTTGTTTTTTAAAAAGAGTCCACACTGAAAAAGACTGTGGTAAAAACTGGGTAAAGACAGTGCATTAGAGTTCTTAAAATCCATTAAAAACACAGGGAGGTCTAGCCCAAGCCCAAGGACTCTCTGTAAAATAACACAGGCCAAAGGCCTCCATACCAGGTCCTGGGGGCCCGTCAGCAGTCTCTGTATGAAAGTCAGTCTAAAAGCAGCACCTCTACTAGCTAAATGAATCACTCCTTGCCCCCCCTCCTCTTTGGGAAGAAATAACAGGGCTTGAGGAACCCAGTGGAGTCCACCCCCCCAAAAAAAGTCCACCAAAACAGACTGAATTTTGGACAACAAACCAGCAGGGGGGTCCATGCACATGAGGCGGTGCCACAGGGATGAGGAAACAAGATTATTTAAAATGAGCACTCTTCCTCTAAAAGATATTCTTGGCATTAGCCACTTCCACTTGTTTAGTCTCCCGTTAATCTTCTCTATGACCCCATCCCAATTTTTTTGCTCAAACTGCTGATTTCCAATAAAGACACCAAGATACTTAAAACCTCCTTTTTTCCAAATCAACCCACCCGGCAGCGTAAGCTGATTTTCTAGTTTCTCCCCCACCATCAGAGCCTCGCTTTTTCCCCAGTTTATCTTTGCAGAGGAAAGTTGGCCAAAAAGATTGACACTCCTAACCAGAACGTCAATGTCACTCTGCTTATTTAGCAGAATGACTACATCATCTGCATAGGCCGACAGCTTGAACGTGGTGTCACAGCCAGGAAAAGTAACTCCTGATAGATCCCTTCTCAGGCAGTGAAGCAAAGGCTCTATGGCGAGGGAGTACAGCATCCCTGAGAGAGGGCAGCCCTGCCGAACCCCCCTCTGGACTTTTAAAGGGGCAGACAGGCCCCCATTTATCTTCAGCACACTCTCAATGTCACTGTACAAGACCCGTATCCTGGCTATGAAGCCTGGGCTGAACCCAAAAGCTGTTAAAACTGTCCATAAATATTGGTGTTCAACCCGATCAAACGCCTTTTCCTGGTCAATTGAAATCAAACCAGTTTCTACCGCCAATGAACCAGAGACCTCCAAAATATCCCGAATTAAAGTGACGTTGTCACTAATCAGCCTGCCAGGCACACAGTAAGTCTGGTCTACATGAATGAGCTCGCTCATCACCTTTCTCAGTCTTCGGGCCAGAGCTTTTGAGAGAATCTTGTAGTCTGTGCAGAGCAGAGAGACTGGCCTCCAGTTCTTTAGGCTCTGGAGGTCCCCCTTTTTCGGCAACAGTGTGATGATGGCCCTCCTGCAGGTCGTGGGTAGGGTCCCCCTTTCCAAGCTATCTTGGAGAACCTCCAGCAGGTCTGGACCAAGCAGGGGCCAGAATTCCTTAAAAAAGTCCACAGAGAGACCATCTATGCCTGGTGATTTTCCATTCTGGAGGCTCATTAGCGCCGTATGCAGTTCAGACAGAGACAGTGGAGCATCCAAGCCGGCAACAAGGTCCTCTGAGAGCACTGGAAGACCATCAAGGAAAACCTGGCCCAGTGACGTGTCCTCCCTCCACTCTGCTCTAAACAATTCACTGTAAAAGCTAGCAGCGTGTTTCCTGATCTCTGCTGCTGTGGAGATTGTTCTCCCGTCATCGCCCAACAAGGAGTGAATGAGCTTTCTCTGTCCATTTTTCCCCTCCAGTCCAAAAAAGTACTGGGAGGGCGAGTCCATCAGAGCTACATCCATGTAGCGTGATCGGACCAGAGCACCCTGTGCGGTGACCCCTAGCAAGCTAGCCAAGGCTGACCTTTTTGACTTGAGAGCCTCTAAGTGCTCCTGTTTTCCTGTAGAACTGAGTAACTCCTCTAGCTCTACCACCTCAGTCTCCAGAACTTTCAAGGATTGGGTCAAGCTACGAGTGACATTTTGAGTGTACTGTTGGCAGAATTGTTTTATCTGTGCCTTACCAAAATCCCACCACATTTGGAGAGAACTAAAAGAAGATTTTTGTTCCCTGTGTGACTTCCATACATCATGAAAAACTCCCTTAAAAAACACATCATTTAAAAGTGTATTATTAAAATGCCAAAAAGCACTCTTACACTTTACATTTTCAATGAAAACAGAACAAATCAGCAGGCAGTGATCAGTGAAACCAACAGGACAGATACAACTATTTTTAAAAACACTCATTTGATGTTTAAAACCATAGAAACGGTCTAACCTAGCCATAGATAAGAGGTTATCTTTAGCATGGCTCCAGGTGTACTGCCTCTGGTCTCCATGATGTGATCTCCACACATCGGCCATTTCATGTGCCTTCACTAGTTCCCTCAGCCTATTGGCAGAAGCAGGGTGAGGTTCCTGATGGTTCCTGTCCAGTCTGTGGTTTAATGTACAGTTAAAATCACCCCCCAGAAATAAAAAACTATTTGGATTACAGGATCTAACCGTATCTGATAGCATATTAAAGACCCTGATCCTTTCTGCTCTCTGGGTTGGCACATACACGTTTATAAGAACCAAGTTTACGTTTTCAAACTGTACCTTTAGCAAGAGTACATGTCCTTTCACCACCTCTTCTACCTCATAAGAGACAGGCACACAACCCCTAGAGAAAAGTACAGCCACCCCTCCACTATTATTGGATTTGTGGCTAAAAAAAAAGCAGCCATCCCACTCTTTTCTCCACTGGCACTCAATGTCTACAGTGCTGTGAGTCTCCTGGACCATCAGCACGTCAAGTGCCTTTAAATTAAAAAGCTTGTATAAAGAGGCCCTTTTTACATCATCCCTGGCCCCGTTTATATTAAGAGTGCCAATTCTAAGATGGGGCATTAAAAAGGATAAAAATGAGGTACAGTAAAAAAACACACACATAGCATAAAAGGGAAGAAACAAACTAAGAGTCAACATGACTGTTAGTAATTTGTGATTTCAGTTTGACAACCAGTTTCTTTAAACGAAAAATTTCCTGATCAGTAAAAGTCTCATTCCCATCATTCAGTTTCATCAGCTTGCGAGCTGATGCCACAAATAACTCCAGATCTGGAAAGTAATTTTCCACTTTCACAGCTCTGCTCCCCTTGGTCACCTGGAGAAATTGCCTAATTTTGGTAAAACAATAGGAGCTTTGCTCCTCCTGCGTCTGCATCATTTCAGACTCAGCTCCACTTTCGTCAGAGACGCTCTCATCTAGTAAATCTAACTTCCCAACCCTACTAGATTTAGCAGAGCTCTGCAAGTTTTCAGCACTTTTTCTTTTTTGTGCAGCTTTAAAAGGATCCTCTTCAGCAAAACTACATTCCTGCATTTCTTCATGAACTGCAACGTTTGTCATGCAGTGTTTGCTCTGTGTGTCCCCTACAGCCTCAAACCGCTCCTCCCCCGCCTGCAAAGTCTGTTCATTCACGTTCCTTCGTTTAACTGCACTTTTACTTACACCCTCCACCTGTTTACCCCAGGCGGCAGGCTCGTCACAATGATCAGAGCTGCCGCCAGACAGAAATTCCCCACCATCACTGTTTGGGGGGGCAACTACCGCGCCCGCCGCGGCCACCCCAGCAGAGGCGGCTGTGGCCGCCCCAGCACAAGCGGACGCGGATGCGGACGCGGACGCGGACGCGGACGCCCCCGCAGAAGGCGGGCGCCGCAGCGGCATCCGCCGCACCACATGTAGCACTACCCTCCGGACCACCAGAAACAGCGGCGTCACCTTTCTCACCGCCAGTGCTCTTTGTGTTCGCCTTTTCAGGACATGACCTAATAAGATGGCCTTCTGCGCCACACGCAAAACACTTCATGGTTTCAGATGTTGCAAACACCAAGTAGCTAAAGCCGTCAATCCTGAAATTAAAAGACGCGTTCAGTTCAGCAGAGCTGTCTTTCAACACCATGAAACACTGCCTCCTGTGACATACAACATGCTTCAGCAGGGGTGATTTACTACCCAGAGAGACCATTCTGATAGGGGACACAACCTGGCCAAAACGGGACAACTCTCTAATCAGCTGATCATTTTTAACGAAAGGAGGAGCGTTTGAGATGGTGATCCTCCTAGATGGGTTCGCCAGCGGTAAAACGGGAGTAAAAGTGTCACCTAGGACCACTCCCTGTGCCACCACCTGATCAGATTTTTCAGTCGAATCCAGAAAGATCACAATTGCGCTGTTCATCCTCGATGCTGATTTTATGCTGCCATGCCCAACCACCTGTCCTACAGTGAGGCTGGCCTCCTCCACAGAACAGGGAACTGTCGGGAGGATTCTCACACCATGACGCCGGGTTAAGCGCTCAAACTCCACACCACCATCAATCACCGGCATGATGCCGGCCGGGAAAAACCGGCAGCAGAAGCTACCGTTCCCCAACACACTCACTCCAACACTCCCACCCCAACACACCCACACTCAACCCACTATATTAAACACACACACCTCAAACACACAAGATAGAGAAAAAGTTAGAAAATACAAAGTTTAAAGTACTCACTCGACACCACTCCACACCCCTGCTCCCACAAACGCCCACGCATGCGCACGAGAGAGAGAGAGAGAGAGAGAGAGAGAGAGAGAGAGAGAGAGTGAAAGGTGTAGAAAGAAGAAGGAAGATAAAAAACAAAGGCAGTTGCAAAAGGCAGCCAACTCGTGTGGCGCCGCCGGTCCGGCGGAACCGGATATATATATATATATCACTGACACACAGATTGCCCCAAAGGTCTCCCGAGTCGGCGGACGGAAAAAAAAGTTGTGGAGAATTTACATTTACTTTTATTCAGCATCTTCAAATTTGACTCAATGTTGCCTGCTCTGGCCCTGGGAATGCATTTGACTATGGCCGCTGGAGTCTCTAGGTTCACGTTTCTGACTATAGAGTCTCCAGTGATCAGAGTTTTGTCCTTAGCGAGTGTGTCGCTGAGCGGGGAATAACTATTAGAAACATTAACAGGTTAGTGGTGAACCAAGGTCTTGCGACTATGCTTCCTTCTCAACGTTACCCATCCTCCTGGCTGCTCAGGAGAGGAGAATGCCGGGGACAACTAGCAAGCCCTATGTTACAGTGCGCCGCTGAGCTAAGGGGAGTCCATCATTATTAACTGGTGCTGACGGTGTTTCAAAGTAACGGAGCCGAGATTCCAAATCACACAACCTTGCCTTGAGCGTCTCAAAAAGATAACATTTATTACATTTACCGTTTTCACTAAAAGAGGCCGAGGTGTAGCTAAACATCTGACACAGAGAGCACACCAGAGAAGGGGAAGGAAAGCTAGTAGCCATAGCTAGTGGCTAACCCGAAGCTAACACAAACACCGATGAAAGGTGAACAGAAGGCTAAAGAGGGTGATTAGGTGACACTGAGTGTACACACTGGTGCAAGAGGCTTGTCAAACAGCAGTGAGAGGTGACAGTAGTGATGCTCGGCACCACCCACGCGACACTGACTCGAGCAATATAACACGGAAATGTCGTGAGCAGTGTCGATCACTGAGTCAACATGCCCACAGTCACATGACCGTAGCAAGCAAGGCCTCGTTATGTCGGTTACATCACGTGACTTGAGGGCTTGCGGGAAGATTGAGAGGGAATTAGTTTTTTGTTTGTTTGTTTGCTTTGTGTTGTTTGTTCCTGCCATCCAGTTTTGAACAGACCTCGGATGGCCAAATGCTGAAAAAAAAAAAAAAAAAAAAAAAAGCATTGAGATTTTTTTCAGGTTTTTCAACTCTGATGCAGTTCTGACAGTCAGGCACCAGATGGCAGTTTTTAATAGATGTTTCATAGCACTGTGTCGCTCATGAAGCAATTGTCTCAAAGTTGCTCATTGTTTCATTAGGCCTCGGTTTTAACATCATTAGGTGACAGTAGATGAAAAAAAAAATGATTAAAATACAGTTTAAGGCAATAATCCTCAGGAGAGTGAGGAGAGCTAAGCACAGAACAAACCACACCAACAGTCAGCAACACAGGAAGTGACAATACGTTACCACAGGAAGCAGTCCTGACAAGCAGTTCCCGTTTTCAACCCCTACTCCTTGGTCCTTGATTTCAAGGAGTAGGAGTACAAATGAGAATTTTGCTGGACCCTAAGTGACATGTGTCTGACATGTGTCTGAATCAGTTTTGGGAGTGTAAAAACAAGAGACCTAATAATTAGTTGACATTATTTCTACTTCCCCCACCAGAGGCAAATCTCCAATGATAAATTGGCCCTGGGTGAAGGACCAGACAAAGAGTGGTCCAATAGATCCCTATGAAAAAGTTACATCAAAGACGCTGTGTATGGAAATGGCTGTGGTGAACACATACTTCAAGACAAGAGAGGAACATAGGGTGACTTACAAGAGTGGAGGAAGGTGCACACAGGTGGACTACATCTTATGCAGAAGAAGAAATCTGAAAGCGATAGGAGACTGCAAGGTGGTGGTAGGGGAGATGTAGCTAGACAGCATCTGATGGTAGTCTGAAGAATGACTTTGGAAAGCAAGAAGTGGAAAACAGTGAAGACAGAGCCAAAGATTAACTGGGGAAAGTTACAAAAGGAAGAAGGTCACACAGAGTTCAGGAAGGAGTTTAGACAGGCTCTGGGTGGTAGGGAAGAATTTCCAGATTACTGGGAAAGTGCAGCAAAAGTATTGAGGGAAATGGGTAGAATGGTGTGGTGTATCCAGTGGAAAGAGAAAGGAAGACAAGGAGACTTGGTCGTGGAATGAGGAGGTACAGGAAAGTGTTCAAAGGAAGAGGATAGCAAAGAAAAAGTGGGATAGTCAGGGAGATGAAGAAAGAAGACAGGAGTATTTGAAATCTAGGCGCATGGCAAAGAGAGAGGTGGAAAAGGCAAAGGAAAAGGCATTTCGTGACACTAAGGAAGGAGAAAAGAACTTGTATTGACTTGCTAGACAGAGAGATTGAGTTGGAAAGGATGTGCAGCAGGTTAGACTGATTAAGGACAGAAATGGTAATGTACTAACAAATGACGAGAATGTGTTGAGAAGGTGGAAGGAGTATGTTGAAGAGCTGATGAATAAAGAAAATGAGAACAAGAGGAGGATGGATGAAGGAAAGATAGTGAACAAGGAAGTCCCAAGGAATAGCAAGGCGGAAGTGAGGACAATTTTAAAGAGGATGAAGAATGGAAATGCGGTAGGTTCAGATGACATACCTGTGGAGGTATGGAGATGTTTAGGAGAGATGGCAGATGTGCATATGATAGGGTGCCTAGAGAGGAAGTGTGGTATGGTATGAGGAAGTCAGGAGTAGCAGAGAAGTCTGTGACGGGGGTGCAGGACATGTTTGAGGACAGCGAGATGGTGGTGAGGTGCGCTGTAGGAGTGATGGATGGATTCAAGGTGGGGGGTGGATTCCATCAGGGATCGGCTCTGAGCCCCTTCTTATTTGCCATGGTGATGGACAGGCTGACAGATGAGGTCAGGCAGGAGTTTCTGTGGATCATGAGTCTTGCAGATGACATTGTGATCTGCAGTGAGAATAGTAAACAGATGGAAGAGAACCTGGAGAGGTGGAGGTATGCTCTGGAGAGAAGAGGAATTAAAGTCAGAAGTAGTAAGACAGAATACATGAAAGTGAATGACAGGGAGGCAGATGTAACAGTGAAGATGGAAGGAGTGGTGATAATGAAAGTAGATGAGTTTAAATACCTGGGGTCAACCATCCAAAGCAATGGAAAATGCACAAGAGAGGTGAAGAAGACAGTGCAAGCAAGGTGGAGTGGGTGGAGAAAAGCGTCAGGGGTGATTTTTGACAGAAGGGTTGCAGCAAGAGTGAAAGGGAAGATTTACAAGATGGTAGTGAGACCTGCTATGATGTATGGTTTGGAGATGGTTGTGCTGACAAAAAGACAGGAGGTGGAGGTGGCAGAGATGAAAATATTAAGATTTTCATTGGGAGTGACTAGGTGGACAGGATTAAAAATGATTATATCAGTGGGATAGCTCAGGTTGAGCGGTTTGGAGACAAAGTAAGAGCAGCAAGGCTGAGATGGTTTGGACATGTGCAGAGGAGGGATAGTGGAGATATTGGACAAAGGATGTTGAAGTTGGAGCTGCCAGGCAGGGGGGAAGAGGAAGGCCACAGAAAAAAAATTATGGATGTAGTGAAGGAGGACATGGAGAGAGTTGGTGTTACAAAGGAAGATGCAAGGGATAGGGTGAGATCAAGGCAGATGATCTGCTGTGGCGAGCCCTAAAGGGACCAGCCGGAAGAAGAAGAAAAAGAAGGACCCAGTGTATGGGTCCACCCTCCAGTGGGCTCACCAGCCACAAGAGGGATCACGGAGATCATGATGCTCTGTGAACCGGGTGGTAGTCTGGGCTGATTGGACTACTGTCCCCATGACCCGGACCCTGGATAAGCGCTTGAAGATGGGTCCAAGGATTTTATACCTTAATTCAAGTTAAAATTCTAAATGTTTTACTGTGGTATAGAAATTGTCTATTTTCACTTCTTAATTGTTCCAAAAAATTACAAACAACTTGCTGTTGTGGTGCAATTCCGCCTGCAGTTGCTCCTCCATGGCAAATGGTGGCAGCACAAAACACAATCCCGTCTCTTCATCTTCTTCCTCTCAATGGATAAAATTGCCTGTGGTGAGGTGAGGCCACATCCCCTGATGCAGCCCATGTCTGAGCCCACAATGCTAACTGGATGGTGAAAATCTCACCACGTCTCCCAGAAAATGCATCCCAACGTCTGCCATCCCCAGTACTAAACAAGCAATGGATACAACAACCATCACAGAGGTCGGAGGTGTTTTACCAAGAAAAGCATATCTGCAGGGAAAAGAACTCACTAATGAGAGTCTCATTTTCAAACTAATTCACTCATGGCAATGGGGGAATACCAATGCCGAAACCATCAAGGAAATTCCTGGCCTGAGTTAAACAAAATCCAACTCATGTGGACGCAAACTCACGTGCACTTGTGTCACCTGGAGCAAATGCACATGTATTTTTTCCATTCACTTTCTAATTGTGCTGCATTTCACACGAAGCATAAACTAATTACAAGACTAAATTGTCATTAGATATGTTATAATATAGGCTACAGTGTGTCATTTTATAACATTCCAAATTAGTGGGGTCACGGCGGGATTTTTTTCAATGTAAAAACTGATTTTGTGGCTCAACATGTCTTTGGCATCAATTATGCAGTTCTCATGAATGTGCACTCACAGAGGTGGAATTAATCATTATCACACAGTTTTGTCGGACATACAAGTGTTTGTTAAAACTGGAATGACTTGACCATGCTAACAAGGCTTACTACCACAGTTTGAGGGAATTATCCGTGCTAATACTGACGTGTTTTTGCATGAGGCCCACTGTGTAGTGCCAAGCTCCTTAAGAATATTAACATCCTCTGGCCATATTGTATGAAGCAGTCAGCAGCCTTCACTGGAGCGTGTATCCAGCAGATATTTATATGTGCGTGGGTCTCCATCAGACAACAGAGAGTCGGCAGTAAGACGCTCCGTGCCAGGACCACTTAATAACTCCTGGGTTGATGATAAGCCTGGCCATTCCTCACTTTGACACCTTTACAGCGGGATAAATTAGCACTGCATGATGTGTTAAACTGATGACACTTTGTCCAGAGGAAGGCTGGTGGCGCTTCTCCAACACCTATCCCGTGAGTTACATTTTAAGCAGAGTGGAAGTGGGGCAGGGCTGACAGCACTGCGACTGTTTACTGCACACTGTGATGTCTGCTCCTTATGGCTCTGTGGAGCAGCAGGGGGTGCTGCATTTGTAGGTCTGGATAAGAGGCTGCAGTGTTTGCACACATTCATCATCTCTGTCATTCAGCTGCAATCTCCTCTTTTTTCATTACACAAAACAGTGTTTCAGTGGCTTTGTCACCTTTATGCAGTAAATAGTTCTGCAAAGAGAGGCTGAAATGGTTTCAACAGTAGGTGATTGGAGGGGGACAAAATGACCCCAAATCATCCCCCTTGTTAACCTGTCGTACCGCCCCACCCCATTCATAGGTGTAAATCAAGTGCATGTGTGTGTGGGGGGTGTCATCCCCTCCCAAATTAGAAAAAAAGAGAGAATTAGCCCCCCCCAATTATTACCATAAACCTTTCTATATCATGTTATAGAACTGAATAAAATAACTGAACAACCAATTCGAAGCAGAAGTGCAAAAAAGAGTATATATGTATACGGTGGGGAAAAAATATTTAGTCAGCCACCAATTGTGCAAGTTCTCCCACTTAAAAGATGAGAGAGATCTCCAATTTTCATCATTGGTATACTTCAGCTATCAGAGACAAAATGAGGAAAAAAAAATCTGGAAAATCACATTGAAGAATTTTTAATGAATTAATTGGTAAATTCCTCGGTAAAATAATTATTTGGTCACCTACAAACAAGCAAGATTTCTGGCTCTCACAGACCTGTAACTTCTTCTTTAAGAGGCTCCTCTGTCCTCCACTCATTACCTGTATTAATGGCACCTGTTTGAACTCTTTATCAGTATAAAAGACACCTGTCCACAACCTCAAACACTCAGACTCCAAACTCCACTATGGCCAAGACCAAAGAGCTGTCAAAGGACACCAGAAACAAAATTGTAGACCTGCACCAGGCTGGGAAGACTGAATCTGCAATAGATAAGCAGCTTGGTGCGAAGAAATCAACTGTGGGAGCAATTATTAGAAAATGGAAGACATACAAGACCACTGATAATCTCCCTCGATCTGGGGCTCCACGCAAGATCTCACCCCGTGGGGTCAAAATGATCATGAGAAAGGTGAGCAAAAATCCCAGAACCACATGGGGGGAGCTAGTGAATGACCTGCAGAGAGCTGGGACCAAAGTAACAAAGGCTACCATCAGTAACACACTACGCCGCCAGGGACTCAAATCCTGAAGTGCCAGATGTGTCCCCCTGCTTAAGCCAATACACGTCCAGGCCTGTCTGAAGTTTGCTAGAGAGCATTTGGATGATCCAGAAGAGGACTGGGAGGATGTCATATGGTCAGATGAAACCAAAATAGAACTTTATTGTAAAAACTCAACTTGTCGTGTTTGGAGGAGAAAGAACACCATACCTACTGTGAAGCATGGGGGTGGAAACATCATGCTTTGGGGCTGTTTTTCTGCAAAGGGACCAGGTCGACTGATCCGTGTAAAGGAAAGAATGAATGGGGCCATGTATCATGAGATTTTGAGTGAAAACCTCCTTCCATCAGCAAGGGCATTGAAGATTAAATGTGGCTGGGTCTTTCAGCATGACAATGATCCCAAACACACCGCCCGGGCAACGAAGGAGTGGCTTCGTAAGAAGCATTTCAAGGTCCTGGAGTGGCCTAGCCAGTCTCCAGATCTCAACCCCATAGAAAATCTTTGGAGGGGGTTGAAAGTCCGTGTTGCCCAGCGACAGCCCCAAAACATCATTGCTCTAGAGGAGATCTGCATGGAGGAATGGGCCAAAATACCAGCAACAGTGTGTGAAAACCTTGTGAAGACTTACAGAAAAGGTTTGACCTCTGTCATTGCCAACAAAGGGTATATAACAAAGTATTGAGATGAACTTTTGTTATTGACCAAATACTTATTTTACCAAGGAATTTACCAATTAATTCATTAAAAATCCTTCAATGTGATTTTCTGGATTATTTTTTCTCATTTTGTCTCTCATAGTTGAGGTATACCTATGATGAAAATTGGAGACCTCTCTTATCTTTTAAGTGGGAGAACTTGCACAATTGGTGGCTGACTAAATACTTTTTTGCCCCACTGTATATATTCATACATATATATATATATATATATATATATATATATATATATATATATGTGTGTGTGTGTGTGTGTGTGTGTGAGAGAGATTAACCGCTGGGTTCCAATTTATTAAAATCATTCTTTGCTGAGGAGAAATTGTCTCACCCAAAAGTCTGGTCAGGAATTACTTTTCTTCACCCAAGATCTGAGCTGTGAAACCCTACACCATCAGGCCATAAAGTGGATAAGTTAATCCCTCCTCAAGACCTCCAGTCATTTCCCCTCACATCCATTTGCCAAAGGAATGCAAAAATGATAGGTTTATGATGATGTTCCACAGACCCTGACAGCAAGGCTCCTCACTGAAACTCAAAAGTCCAACACTGCCCTCCAATTGATACCACAGGAATATTTCTCTCTCTGAAGTTAAACTATGAATTGTAACAATGAATTAACTCGTCCTTCTCCGCAGACAGTATCCACTATTGAAGATATGGCGGGACCCTGTGATGGACAATTATGGTTTGAAATGCTTTTATTGACATGATTTGATATTTGTTGCTTTATTTTTAGGAATAATTAATTTTGGCATGCCTACCATAAAGAAATTTGTTTGTTCCTTAAGTAGAATTTCTTAGTCACTAAAGTTTTAGAGAATTTATGCTTTAATAGGCAGCATATACATGTTTTAGGAAAATCACGTTTCATATCAAATTCTCTCTCCCCTTTCCCAAACAGTTTATTAAATGCCCCACCAGAGGAGAGAACACACTGGATCACTGTTACACTACAGTGAAGGACGCGTATCGTGCTGTTCCCCGCGCTGCGCTCGGACTATCTGATCACGTGATGGTCCACCTCATTCCCACATACAGACAGAGACTGAAGCTCACTAAACCTGTTGTGACCACTACGAAGAAATAGACCAGTGAAGCTGGGGAGAAGCTGAACACGTGCATGGAAATAACTGACTGGGGCATGTTAAAAGGAGCCACGCATGATCTGAATGAGTACACGGACACTGTGAACTCATATATCCACTTTTGTGAGGAGAGCATTCTTCCATCGCGCACCAGGGTGAGGTACTCTAATGATAAGCCCTGGTTCACTGCTAAGCTCAGACAGATCAGGAAGGAGAAGGAAGCAGCGTTGAAAAGTGGAGACAGGGCCTGCTACAGGGAGGTTAAATATTGGTTTAACAGAGAGCTGAGGAGAGCTAAATCTGTGTATTCTGAGAGACTCCAGCAGCAGTTCACTGCTAACGACTCGGCTTCTGTGTGGAGAGGACTGAGGCAAATCACCAATTATCAGCCTCAGGCTTCTAAAGGTCAGGATGACAAAGCCCTTTGTCAAAGACTGTCCCAACATTACGCCCGTTTTGACACCTCGTCAGCTGTGTCCAACTCCCCCCCTCCCCCCAGCTCCACTGCCTCCTCGGTCCCTACTTCATCAAAAGCGGTCCCCCCTCCCCCCCCCACCCTTGTCATCAGCGAGCAGGACGTGCACAGACAGTTCTCCAGACTGAACCCGCGCAAGGCCCCCGGTCCGGACGGCGTGTCTCCCTCCACCCTGAGACACTGTGCGAAAGAGCTGGCTCCTGTCTTCACAGACATTTTTAACACCTCCCTTAAGCTATGACACGTGCCGACCTGCCTCAAATCCTCCACCATCATCCCTGTCCCCAAGAAGCCACGGATCACCGGACTTAATGACTACAGACCTGTAGCACTCACCTCTGTAGTCATGAAGTCCTTTGAGCGCCTGGTCCTGCCCCACCTCAAGTCCATCACCACTCCCCTCCTGGACCCGCTGCAGTTTGCGTACCGAGCCAACAGGTCTGTGGACGACGCAGTCAACCTGGCCCTCCACTCCTTCCTGCAGCACCTGGACTCCCCGGGAACCTACGCCAGGATCCTGTTTGTGGACTTCAGCTCTGCATTCAACACCATCCGCCCTGCTCTGCTCCAGGACAAGCTGTCCCTGCTCGGCATTCCTGACTCCCTCTGCAGGTGGATCGCTGACTTCCTGACGGACCGGAGGCAGCATATGCGGCTGGGGAAGACTGTCTCTGACTCTGTCAGCATCAGCACCGGATCACCCCAGGGCTGTGTACTTTCCCCCCTACTCTTCTCCCTTTATACCAACTCCTGCACCTCCAGCCACCAGTCTGTTAAGCTGATCAAGTTTGCGGACGACACCACCCTCATCGGGCTCATCTCCAATGGCGAAGAGTCCGTCTACAGGAGAGAGGTGGCCCAGCTGGCGTCCTGGTGCAGCCACAACAACCTGCAGCTGAACGCTCTGAAGACAGTGGAGAAGATCGTGGACTTCAGGAAAGTCACAACCCCTCTGCCCCCCCTCACCCTCACAGGCTCTTCTATCACCACTGCAGATTCCTTCTGCTTCTTGGGCACCACCATCACCCGGGACCTCAAATGGGAGCCGACCATCAGCTCCCTCATCAAAAAGGCCCAGCAGAGGATGTTCTTGTTGCAGCAGCTGAGGAAGCTCAAGCTACCCACCAAGATGTTAATGCAGTTCTACACAGCCATCAGCGAGTCCATCCTCACCACCTCCATAACCGTGTGGTACGCAGGAGCCACTGCCAGGGACAGACTAAGGCTGCAGTGCGTCGTGCGCACTGCTGAGAAGGTGATCGGCTGCAAGCTCCCATCTCTCCAGGACCTGTACATCTCCAGGACCCGGAGGCGTGCAGGCCGGATCATAGCCGATCCTTCACACCCTGGTCACGTACTGTTTGCCCCCCTCCCCTCAGGTAGAAGACTTTGGTCCATTCAGACTAAAACCTCCCGGCACATGAACAGCTTCTTCCCCTCTGCCATCAGACTGCTGAACACTAAGTGACTTATTGACTCTCGTGCACTAAGTACAGCAGCTCAACCAGACTCATGTCAATCATCACTGTTTCTGTTGCATTACCGTCTGCACTATGTGGTACTCCACAATATCTGCTGCTCGCTAATATATTTAAAAACTGCTTTGACTAGTATTACTCATTCTTATTCTACACTTATTGCATGTATAGTTTTTTTTTTTATTTCTTTTATCTTATCATGTTTAATGTTGCAGCATTGCACCGAAACAAATTCCTAGTTTGTGTACTACATGAACAATGGCAATAAATCTGATTCTGATTCTGATTCTGATTCTGTGGGAGAAACACATTTCAGAACTTTTAGCTGACCAATCAGCTTCCAAGTCTCCTCGCATCTCCTTTTTAATCAGTTTATGACCTCTGCCAAACAAAGAAACTCAGTGCACTTGGTCAAAAGTTTACGCTAATGAGCAGATCCAACCCTGATTTTTGAATGTAATTGGTCAAGCTCAGTTGTCATAAAATTTATTGTGCCATCCTGCCACACCTTGGAAAACATTTCCTTTGTTCATCAGTTGGTCAGTCGAGTCTGGCAGGCAGGGAGTGACTCTTGTTAGAGCAGAGCTTCTGCTCTTCCATTTTTTTCTTTTCTAAGAAGGCCCAGAGCTTATCAATGCTCTGTGTATACTTTCTCTTTTCTTTAAAATTCACTTTTTCCTATGTTACTTCTTTTCCTTAAATTACCGTGCTAAGACGATTTTGTTTGATTTTTACTAAGCTTAAATCAACTTTGTTCTGACCACAACACATTGGAAGAAACAGATTTGTGGTTTGCTTTTTATCATCAAGTTTGATCTTCTGATCGGATTATGAACGGTAGACAAATATCTGGAATTTGACCACCTGGCCAAATTCCTTTTGCTGTAGATAAAGACATCAGCCAGCCAAATACTGTAAATACCCAGCTCACGTTTGTGAGCTCCAGGAGAAGGGCCATGTGGTAGAACCTGTCTTTCAGTCTCTCAACAGAATCCATGGACATCCATCCAGATCAAGGTTGGCACGTGGGAGGCCTACTACCACCAGGGGACGCAATCAGACTCTGCTGTGCTGAAGGTCTGTTGTCCAAATTAGATTTTACTCTTCAGAATGTTCCTGGTATAGGTTCTATGAACCTAATATCTTCAAACTCTTTTCAGAGCTTCAAATGCATTTGTCTTTTCATTAATCTCCATTTCTTTTCAGAGTAACCACTTTTCCAGAGGTCCTGGTAGTGGAGGCAGCAGTTCAAGCTGAGAAGTCCAGACTTCCCTCTCCCCAGCCACCTGTCCAGCTCTTTAGAGAGGATACAAAGGCCTTCCCAGACCAGTTGGGAGACATAGTCTCTCCAGCAAATCCTGGGTCTACCCTGGGTTCTCCTCCCAGTGGGATGTGCCCAAAACACCTGAAGTGGGAGGCATCCAGGAGGAATCCTGATCAGATGCCCATACCACCTCAACTGGCTCCTTTCAATGTAGAGGAGCAGAGGTTCTACTCTGAGCCTCTCCGGAATGACTGAGCTCCTCACCTAATCTCTAAGGGTGAGAATAGCCATCAAAGAAAGAAAGAAAGCTTTTTTCAGCCACTTGTATCCTTGATCTCATTCTTTCAGTCATTATCAAAAGCTCACGACCATTGGTGAGGGTTGGAACGTATATTGACCGGTAAATCTAACTAACTAACTAACCAACTAACCTGCACTTATATAGCGCTTTTCTAGTCACAAAGACCACTCAAAGCGCTTTCACTAGTACTAACCTTCTATTCTAAGGGCCTATAGGAAACAGATATCTAGGGACAATTTAGAACAACCAATTAACCTAACATGCATGTCTTTGGATTGTGGGAGGAAACCGGAGCCCCCCGGAGTAAACCCACGCAGCACAGGGAGAACATGCAAACTCCATACAGAAAGGTTCCAACCCCTGCCAGCCTGGGGATTTGAACCAGGAACCTTCTAGCTGTAAGGCAACAGTGCTAACCACTGCACCACCGTGCTGCCCAGCTTTGCCTTAGAGCTTAGCTCCCTCTTCACCACAACAGATCAGTACAACATCCGCATCACTGGAGATGCTGCTCCTATCCATCTGTCAATCTCTCGCTCCATTCTCCCCTCATTCGTGAATTAGACCCTAAGATGCTTAACTCTTTGAGTGTGTTTGTCGCTGAATTGCGACATAACCCCTAGTGGTCAAGAGTGGTAAATATATTTTGTCAGTAAAATAGTTCAGATTTCCAAGGCTATAACTTGAAAGTGGTAAGAGAAAATGGCTTATTGTCAATTAGAAAGATGTAAAATATGATCCAAAGTTTCAGAAAGGAATAAATCTACGCATCTAGTTTGCATAATGTTGCAGCACCTCTTTAAATTCCATAACTCAGTCAAAACTGGACTTTGAACGTATTTACACAAAGAATGGTTCAGTCTTTTGACACCGTTTTTTTGTACAGAGGTACCTCATCATCTTATCTTCAAAGTATATGAATAAGAAATCAGTACAATATAAAAAACCCACCTAAAAAAAAAAAAAAAAACTGACAATCCTCACTTACTTTTGACAAAGGTGGGCTGGCTGGCTGGTTGGCTGGCTGGCATGGTCACTGCATTTTCACCCCATTATGGTTGTTATTTTGCATTCTGTTGGTCATTTAAAGTCTCTATCACATCTATTCAATTCAATTCAATTCAATTCAACTTTATTTATATAGCACCATTTCACAACAACAGTCATCTCATAGCACTATCAACTGAAGGGGGACATCTACAAAGTCTTATGATTATCCCACATAAATTTTGCTTGTATCCTGCAGCTATTTTTCACGTAAAAAGCTGATAAAAGTGACGGTGACCGATCGTGGCCATATTAGCTTTTGGGGCTAAAATGCTAAAAACAGGAAAATGAAATGAGGAGGAGTTCTTCTTTGGTGTATTACGTGTCATCCATTGAGTCCTTCAATGGATGTCTGCCACCTTTTGAAACTGGCAAATCAGTAAAAATCAGTACAAATCCCCAATGCAGCGATCATGTCAGAGTGAGATGACAGGTACAGTGCCGCGCTGTGCCACTAAGGGCAAGCAAATTCATACATTCAATGGGTTAAACTCCTCCACTTGGGGCAGGAGCTTGTCCCCAACCTGGAGAGGACATTCCACCTTTTTCCGGCTAAGGACCATGGACGCAGACTTGGAGGTGCTGATTCTCATCCCAGCCACTTCACACTCAGTGGCAAACCATCCCAGTAAGATCTGTAGGTCATTGCTGGAGGAAGACAACAGGACAACATCATCTGCAAACAACAGAGATGAGATCCTGTGGTCACAAAGCATGACATCCTCTGTTCCCTGGCTGCTCCTAGAAATCTTGTCCATAAAAATTATGAACAGGATCGCTGACAAAGGGCAGCCCTGGCGGAGTCCAACTCTCACTGGGAATGAGTCTGACCGAGTGTTGGCAATACGAACCAAACTCTCACAATGGTCGGTCGTATAGAGACCGGATAGCTCATAATAACAAGCCCAATACCCCATTCTCCTGAAGCACCCCCCCACCCCCCCCCACCCCCACACACACACACAAAACCACAAGGGATGTAGTCGAATTCCTTCTCCAAGCCCACAAAACACATGTAAACTGGTTGGGCAAACTCCCACGAACCCTTGAGGATTCTCGAGAGGGTAAAGAGTTGGTCTGATGTGTCATGGTCAGGAAGAAAACCATATTGCTCCTCCTGAATTCGAGGTTCAACCAACAGCTGGACTCTTCTCTCTAGTACCTTGGCATAGACCTCCCCAGGGAGGCTGAGGAGTGTGATTCCCTCTGAAGTTTGAGCACACCCTTAGATCCCCCTTTTTAAAGAGAGGAACCACCACCCCAGTTTGGCATGCCAAAGGCACCTTCCCCGACCTCCACGCAATGTTGCAATGTCGTGTCAACCATGACAGCCCTACAACATCCAGGGCCTTGATGTACTCAGTGAGGATCTCATCCACCTCCAAGGCCCGGCCACCAAAGAGATTTTTAACCACCTTGGTGACATCAGCCCCTGTTATGGGTGAGTCGTCCCCCTCGTCCAGAAGCCCTTCTTCCTGTGTGGAAGGTATGTCAGTGGGATTGAGGAGATCCTCGAAGTAGTGGACAGGGAGCTGCTTCTCCATCCTGAGCCACTGGACAGATTACCAGAATCTCTTTGACACCGACTGAAAGTCTTGTTCCATGGCCTCACCAAACTCCTCCCACACTCCAGTTTTTGCTTCAGAAACCACCCAAGCTGCACTCTGCTTGGCCTGCCAGTACACCTCAGCTGCTTCGGGAGTCCAGCAAGCCAATCAATCTTGATAGGACTCCTTCTTCAGATTAATGGCCCCCCTCACCACTGGTGTCCACCCCTTGGTTCAGGGGTTTCCACCACGAGATGCACCAAAGACCTTGTGGTCGCAGCTCTGAGGAGCTGCTTCAACAATGGAGGTGGAAAACATGGCCAATTCAGACTCCATGTCTCCAGACTCCATTGGAATGTGGTTGAAGTTCTTCTGGAGGTGGGAGTTGAAAACCTCCCGGACAGGGGCCTCAGCCAGACATTCCCAGCACACCCTCACTATATGTTTGTGTCTACAAGGTGTGAATAGTGTCTTCCCCTGCCATTGAATCCAACTCATCACCTGGTGGTGATCATTTGACAGCTCTGCACCTCTCTTTATCTGAGTGTCCAAGACATACGGTTGCAGGTCTGATGACACGAAAACAAAATCGATCATCGACCTGCGACCTTGGGTGTCCTGGTGCCAGGTGCACATATGGAGCCCTTTTGGTTGAACATGGTGTTCGTTATTCAATTCAATTCAATTCAACTTTATTTATATAGCACCATTTCACAACAACAGTCATCTCAGAGCACTTTCAACTGTAGGGGAAACCCCTACAGTTGAAGAAAACCCCCAGCAATCAGGCGATCCCCTGTGAGCAAAAGCTTGGCGACGGTGGAGAGGAAAAACTCCCTTTTAACAGGAAGAAACCTTCAGCAGAACCAGGCTCAGGGAGGGGCATTCATCTGCTGTGACTGGCTGGGGGGTGAGGGGATAGAGAAGATGAAAAGAACAGACATGTAGAGAGCAAACAGCACGATGGGGACTCAATCTATGGGAGTGAACAAACAGATGTTAATGACCAGCAAAAAACAAATATTTCATTGAGAGTAAAGAAAGGAGTGAAGCCCATTGCATTATTGGAGGTCCCCCGGCTGTCAAAACTTATTAGCAACATAACTAAGGGAGGGTTCAGAGACACATGATCCCTCCCTAATTGGAGGCTATATCAAAAAGGAAGTTTTTAACGCTATTCTTAAAAACAGAGATCAAGTCTGACTCCCGAATCCAGATTGGCAGCTGGTTCCACAGGAGTGGAGCTTGATAACTGAAGGCTCTGCCTCCCATTGTACTTTTGGAGATTCTAGGTATTACAAGTAATCCTGCATTTTGCAAGCGTAGTGCTCTGTTAGGATAATACAGTAGGATCAGCTCTTTTAAATTAAAAGGGGCCTGATTGTTTAGAGCTCTGTAAGTAAGAATACATCAAGGTACTGCACGCTGCAAGAATCGTGGCGATCGGTTGTGATTTGGACATTCTACGCCAGCATGGAATTTTGGCGGAGTCCCCGCTGGAAGCTACCCGGGAGAGGAGGAAGCGGAAGCGGAGGGAACGCAAGCAAAAGCGAGGAAAAGGGGCCGGGATCCATGCTAGGCTAAAGGCTAACCCCTCCAGACCAGCGGTACCGTCGCTTCTTCTCTCAAACGTTTGCGCCCTCGAAAACAAGGTGGACGAATTGCGTCTGCTGAGAGAAACCCGGAGAGAGTGGAGGGACTGCTGTGTGTTTGTTTTCACCGAGACATGGCTCCACGACAACATTCCTGACGAGGCCATTCAACTGGAAGATATGGTGATGTTCCGTGCCGACAGGGAAACGGCGAGCTCCGGTAAGAGCTGGGGGGGTGGGCTATGCATCTATGTTAACAAGAACTGGTGGGTTAATACCACGTTAGTGTCTAAACACTGCTGTCCATTGGCGGAGTTCCTTATTGTTAATTGTCGGCCATTTTATCTGCCGAGGGAATTCAGCAACGTGTTTGTAGTTGGTGTTTACATAGCGCCGAGCCCTAATCCTAAAGCTAATGCTAAGAAGGCACTCAGGGTACTGCACAATGCGATCAGTGAAATCCAAACTTCACACCTGGACAGTTTTGTGGTGGTTGCGGGGGATTTTAACCACACCAGCTTAAAGACTGTGCTCCCCAAGTTTAAACAATGTGTAGACTTTAAGACCAGAGGAGAGAATATGTTGGACTTAGTGTACACAAACACAGATGCATATAAAGCGATACCCCGCCCTCATCTCGGCCGTTCTGATCACATGTCCGTGATGCTGCTGCCTGCCTACAAACCTTTATTGAAGCGCAGCAGGCCAGCAGTGAAACAAATCAGGATTTTGCCAGAGAGTGCAACCTCTGCACTGCAAGACTGTTTTCAGCACACAGACTGGAAGATCTTCAAAACAGCAGCCTCCCAGGAAGACAAGACAGATGTGGAGGAGTATGCTGATACGGTCACCAGCTACATCGCGAAGTGCACAGAGGATTTCACTACAGTGAAGACCATCACTATGCGGGGTAATCATAAGCCCTGGATGACTGCAGAGGTGCGCTCGCTGCTTACAGCCAGAGATGCAGCCTTCAGGGCGAAGGACAGGATTGCCCTCCACTCAGCCAAGTCTGCGCTTTCAAAGGGAATTAAGGCGGCAAAGCGCGCCTATGCGGAGAAAATCCAGGGACACCTCTGTGACACTAGGAACACCAAGCAGATGTGGCAGTGTGGCAGGGAGTTCGGACACTGACGGGCTTTAAGTCTAGGCAGGGGGTCGATGATGACGACGCTTCACTTCCAGACAGGCTTAACGACTTCTTTGCACGTTTTGAAGCATCAAACTCAACAATCAGAGGGAGGGCCTTCCCACCCCCACCATCGGTCGGACCAGCTTTTACCATCAACAAAGCGGACACACGGAGGACCCTATCCAGAGTCAACCCACGCAAAGCTGCAGGTCCAGACAAGATTCCGGGATGTGTGCTCCGAGACTGCGCGAGCGAGTTGGCGGATGTCCTGACTGACATTTATAACATCTCCCTGAGTCAGGCCATCGTTCCCAGATGCTTCAAGACCTCTATCATTGTACCGGTGGCAAAGAAACCAGTGGTGTCCTGTTTGAATGACTATCATCCTGTTGCACTGACACCAATGAATGAATGAATGAATGAATGAATGAATGAATGAATTTATTTCGGATAGTACATTACAGGTTAAAAGAAACTGTATAATATAACAACAAGGTCAAATTAGACAAAGACTCCTTCTACTATACAATTCCACGTGAGTTATCCGAAATGGGTGATGGCTGAAGCCGCAGCTTATATTGCCCACCCATATTCCATCCAAGAATTCAAAGGAGAAAAAAGAGAAAACAAGACAAGAGCGATTACAATTTAAAACAAGGCTAAGACAAAATATGACTGAGAGAAAAAGAAAACTGAGCTAGTCTAAGTTAAGCGGTTACTATTCAAAAACAAATCTAAGACATAGTGTCACAGAGAAAAAAGAAAAACTAAGCTATAACACAACACAGGCTGGAAATGTCAATCCTTATGTGAGTTTACATGTCGTCTTGTAAATATGTTTGGAGTATTTCTTCCTTTAGTTTTTGTTTAAATTGTCCAAGCTTTGTACATGATTTTAATTCAGGTCCAAAATCGTTCCATAATCTGACACCTTGCACTGAAATACAGTGTTGCTTGGTAGTTGTTCTCACTGTAGGCTTTTGAAATATACATGTTCCTCTGAAGTGATATCGTTTCTCCCTTGTTTGGAACAACTTTTGGATATTTGCGGGCAGTGATAGATTCTTCACTTTGAACATTATTATTGCGGTTTTAAAGTCGATCAGATCTTTCAACTTGAGAGTTTTTTGTTTAAGAAAAAGTGGGTTTGTTGGTTCCCTGTAAGCTGCTTTGTTGATTATTCTAATAGCTCTCTTTTGAAGCATAAAGAGTGGATATATGTTTGTTTTATATGTATTTCCCCATACTTCATTACAATATGTCATGTATGGGAGTATTAATGAATGATACAAGGTGTATAGTGTGGGTTGATTCAGCAAATTTTTCACTCTGTGTAATATTGCAATTGATTTGGATACTTTACCTTTTATATAATTAATATGTGGCTTCCAACACAGTTTGTTATCAATTATTACTCCAAGGAATTTAGTTTCGGATACCCTTTCAATCTCTACACCATTTACACTGAGTTTGGGTACTGGGTAGTTGTGATGGTTGTTAAAGACTATAAATTTTGTCTTGCTTAAATTGAGCGTTAATTTGTTTGAATCAAACCACAGTTTCAGCTTTCCTAATTCCTTTCCGAGTGTATCCAGAAGTTGTTCCAAGTTGTTTCCACTGCATAGCAGGTTAGTGTCATCAGCAAACAATATTAAGTCCATTTTTTCTGAAACTTTACATATATCATTTATATACATATTGAATAATAATGGTCCCAAAACTGAACCCTGTGGGACTCCACAGGTGACCTTCAGTAGCTCTGAGTTTTTGTTGTTAACACATACAAACTGATATCTATTCTTTAAGTAACTTCTTAACCAGGACAGTGCTACCCCTCTGATACCACAATTTTGTAGTTTCTTTAATAATAGATTGTGATCTACTGTATCAAATGCTTTTTTAAGATCCAGGAATACTCCAACTGAATACTCTTTATTTTCAATGGCTGTTGATATTTTTTCTGTAAATTCCATTAAGGCATATGCTGTTGTCCTTTTGTGTCTGAACCCATATTGCTGCTCACACAATAAATCATTCTTCAGTATGAAGTTGTCAATTCTCTCATAGAATATTTTTTCAAGTATCTTGGAACGATTGTGATGAAGTGTTTTGAACGGCTTGTCAAACCACACATTACAGCCTGCCTCCCTGCATCACACGACCCGCTCCAGTTTGCATATCGTTCAAACCGCTCCACGGAGGATGCTATAGTCACCACCCTACACTCTGTCATCACCCACCTGGACCAGAAAGACACCTACGCCAGACTCCTGTACATTGATTTCAGTTCAGCATTCAACACCATTATTCCCCAGAGACTGATGGAGAAATTACTCCTTCTCTGTCTGAACACCGCCACATGTCTCTGGATCCTGGATTTCCTGACTGAGAGACCTCAGTCTGTCTGGGTTGGAAACAACATCTCCAACTCTGTCACGCTGAGTACCGGAACCCCTCAAGGCTGTGTACTCAGTCCACTGTTGTTTACACTTCTAACACATGACTGTGTATCCAAACACGAGGGGAACCAGATTATTAAGTTTGCAGATGACACCACGGTGGTGGGACTTATCCAGAGGGATGAGGAATCAATGTACAGGGAAGAAGTGAGAGACCTGGAGGGCTGGTGCAGGGAGAACAATCTGGTGCTCAACGTGGACAAAACGAAGGAGATAATTATCGACTTCCGGCGGTCACAACCTGAGCACGTCCCCCTCAGCATCGGCGGCCGTTTAGTGGAGAGAGTAGAGAACATCAAGTTCCTCGGAGTGCAGATCTCGCAGGACCTGACCTGGAGCAAGAATTCCTTGGAGATCAGGAAGCGGGCTGAGCAGAGACTACACTTCTTGAGGAAACTCAAACAGGCCTCTCTCCCCATCTGCATCCTCAGGACCTTCTACAGAGGTGTTGTGGAGAATGTCCTGACGTACTGCATTGCTACATGGTACTCCAGCTGCAGTATGTCAGACAAAAAAGCCCTGCAGAGGATAGTCAAGGGGGCGGAGAGGGTAATTGGAGTCTCCCTCCCCTCTGTCCAAGAACTTTTTCAGAACCGTTGTAGGAGCAGGGCACTGAACATTGTCAAGGACCGTTCTCACCCTCTGCATAAACACTTTGAACTTCTTCCATCTGGTAAACGATTCCGGAGCATCAGAGGCAGAACCACCAGACTGATCAACAGCTTCCTCCCACAAGCTGTCAGCATGCTGAACAGCTGACCCGGAATCTCTCAAACACACTACTGCACCTACGGACATTTTGTATATTATAGTTAGTTATTCTTTTTCCCCAAGTATGTCTCAGGGATGTGTGAATGGATGGGGGGGTGGGGGTGGGGGGTGGAGCTATGTGGGAGTGTGTTTTAATCATGCTGCTTCTTATATGGATGCCGAGAGAAACGCAATTTCATTTTGCCTGCACTACAGTTGTATGTACAGCAATATGACAATAAAGTTTGATTTGATTTGATTTGATTTGAAGAAGAAGGATTTTAAACTTAATTCTAAACTCTATGGGAAGCCAGTGAAGGGAGGCCAGAACCGGAGAGATATGATCTCTCTTTCTAGTACCTGTCAAAACTCTTGCTGCAGCATTTTGGATCAACTGAAGACTTTTTAAAGATGTTTTAGGACAACCTGATAATAAAGAGTTACAATAATCTAATCTAGACCTAATAAAAGTGTGGATTAGTTTCTCAGCATCACTCTAAGACAAGATGCTCCTAATCTTGGCAATATTACGCAAATGATAGAAGGCAGTCTTAGAAATAAATTTATTATGTGAATTGAAAGACAGATCTTGATCAAAAATAACTCCAAGGTTCCTCACAAAGCTTTTAAGAGAAAGAGTAACTGCATCCAAACTAAAAGTTTGATTTGGAAAGGTATTTCTAAGGTTTTTTGGACCAACAAGAATGACTTCAGTCTTATCTGAATTTAATAGCAGGAAATTGCAAGTTATCCAGACTTTCATTTCCTTAAGACAGGCATCTAACTTGGCTAATTGATTACTATCATCTGTCTTCACTGACAGATATAACTGTGTGTCATCTGCATAACAATGAAAATGTGTACAGTGATTTCTAATAATGTTGCCTAATGGAAGCATATATAAACTAAAAAGAGAAGGGCCTAGCACAGATCCCTGTGGAACTCCATGACTGAGCTTTGAGTTGAAAGAAAACTCATTATTGACATGAACAAACTGGAACCTGTCAGATAATAAGATCTAAACCACCGCAACGAAGTTCCATTAAGTTCAACATAGTGTTCTAATCTATCAAGTAGAATATTATGATCAATAGTATCTAAAGTTGCACTAAGGTCTACAAGGACAAGAACAGAAACAAGTCCATTATCAGATGCAATAAGGAGGTCATTAGTGACCTTCACTAAGGCTGTTTCAGTACTATGATGGATTCTAAACCCAGATTGAAACTTTTCAAGTAAACCATTTCCCTGCAGGTGGTCAAATAATTGCGTAGCAACAACTCTTTCTAAGATTTTTGAAATGAAAGGGAGATTAAAGATTTGTCTATAGTTAGCTAAAACTCCTGGATCCAGCCTTGGCTTTTTGTGTAAGGGTTTAATTACAGCCATTTTAAAAGTATGCGGTACATGGCCTAAAGTTAATGGAAAATTGATTATTTGAAGAATAAAGCTACCAATAAGTGGGAAGACTTCTTGAAATAACCTGGTAGGAATAGGGTCTAAAAGACAAGTTGAAAGCTTGGATGAGGAAACTATTTTGTCTAACTCTAAAAGGTCAATTGGAGTAAACTCATCCAAACAAATATCAATTGAAGGAGTTGTAGTAGTTACTGTATTTAAGTTAACGGTGGGAAGAATCTGATTGATTTTATCTCTGATAGATGAAATTTTATTATTGAAGAAATTCATCAAGTTCTGACTAGAAAGTTCTAAGGGAATGCTAGGATTGACAGAGTCCTGACTCTTTGTCAGCCTGGCTACAGTGCTGAAAAGAAACATAGGATCATTCTTGTTCTCTTCTATTAATGCAGAATAATAACTCGTTCTAGCTTTTCTAAGACATTTTTTATAAATTAAAAGATGATTTCTCCAAGCGAAATAAATTTCATCTGAATTAGTGGAGTGCCATTTTCTTTCTAATTGACGAGTCTTCTGTTTTTAGCTACAAGTTTCTGTGTTGAACCAAGGGATTCAAAATCTCTGATTAGACTTTTTCTTTTTTAAAGGGGCCACCATGTCTAGAGTCTGATGCAGAGAGGCTGTAACACTATCTACCATGCTGTCAATTACAGAAGGAGCAAGCTGTCTATAGCTTATTTCTGTTGTGTTGGCACAAGGCATAGAGGAAACAATCTGCATAAATCTGGTAACATCATCTGAGAGGCATTTACTGAAGTAATATTCTTCTTTAGGAGCCAAATAGTCAGAAATAGTAAAATCAAAGGTTAGCAGACAATGGTCTGTCAGTACAGGGTTATGAGGAGACACTACCAGATTTTCTATTTCTATGCCATATGTCAGAACAAGATCCAACGTATGGTGGAGATAATGGGTAGAATTTCCTACTTTCTGAGAAAACCCCATCGAGTCTAATATTGAATTAAATGCCATATTAAGGCAATCACAATCTACATCGACATGCATATTAAAGTTCCCTACTATAATTTTTAACTAACCTGCTCCTTAACACCAGCAAAACCAAGGAGCTCATAGTGGACTACAGGAAGGAGAGGGAAGAGACACATGACCCCATCCATATCAATGGCATAGTTGTTGAACGTGTCCCCAGCTTCAAATTCCTGGGGACCCACATCTCGGAGGACCTGTCCTGGTCAGTTAACACCACCAGCCTGATCAAGAAGGCCCATCAGCGCCTCTTCTTCTTGAGGACATTGAAGAAGAACCATCTGTCAACTGACATCCTGGGCAACTTCTACCGCTGCGTGATAGAGAGCACCCTGACCAACTGTATCACACTCTGGTATGGGAGCTGCTCTGTAGCTGACCGCAAGGCGCTGCAGCGGGTGGTGAAAACCGCCCAACGCATCACAGGGACTCCACTTCCAGCTATAGAGGACGTCTACAGGAAAAGATGTCTGCGCCGGGCACGCAGCATTCTTAGGGACTCCAACCATCCTGCTCGTGGACTGTTCCAGCTTCTCCCCTCCAGAAGACGCTTCAGAAGCCTTCGGACTAGAACCAGCAGGTTTAGGAACAGTTTCTTTCCAACAGCTGTCACGTTATTGAACTTAGTTCCCCGCTGACTCTCTTACAATCATCTTTTACCATCCTCACCTGTACATAACTGCATAACTACATAACTACATCTAACTTATTGCACATTATTTGCACATAACAGTACTTTTAACTTTCTGCACTGCTGCATATATTTGCATATATTTGCTTAAATTGCACATACTGTTAATTACCGTATATACTGCACTGCTGTCCTTTGCACTTCTGATTGGATGCTAAACTGTGTTTCGTTACCTTGTATTCATACATGTGTAATGACAATAAAGTTGAATCTAATCTAATCTAATCTAATAATTATTCTATCTGATTTCAGCACTAAATCAGCTAAGAATTTGGCAAATTCGGATAAAAACTCTGAGTAGGTTGATGGAGGATGATAAACTACGGCAAATAAAATTGGGTTTAGCCTAAAATTGCTAAAATGCCCAATACTGAGGACCAGGCCCTCAAAGGAATTATAACATGTTTTTTGCTTAACATTAACTAGTAATTTGGAATGTAAGTTGTTGCTACTCCTCCTCCACAACAAGAACTTCTGGGATTTTGACAGTTTAAATAACCAGAGGGAGTTGATTCATTTAAACCCACATAATCCTTTTGTCCTAAACAAGTCTCTGTAAGGAACATTAAATCAATCTGATGATCAATTAACAGATCATAGACTAGCAGAGACTTGGGAGTTAGAGACCTAATATTTAACAAACTGTATTTAACTTTTAAATTATGAGGAAGAAAAGAGCCCAAATCATTCAATTTAGAGGCTTCATGTTTAATTTGAGTTTTACCAACTTTTTTTTAATCACTTTGGGATGCTTATACATTATACTTTTATTTACTTTGGAGAGAGCAGACAATGATTCTCTGATGGGGAAGACAGTGGCTAAGTTGGAGGGTGGCGGATGAAGACGAGCTGCAGAGAGGCGTGTAAGACTGCGACTCTGTTTGCTATGGACAAAATGTGGTTAGCACAGAACTCCAATAACTCAACACTACTCGGGTTCAGATCAAGCAGGCCGTTCCTCTCAATTGCCCCCCTCAAGGTTTCACTGTCATTGCCCACGTGCACACTGAAGTCCCCCAGTAGGACAATGGAGTCTCAAAGAGGAGCACCCCAGTCAGAGACTCCAAAAAGGGTGGGTACTCTGAACCATTATTTGGTGCATAGGCACAAATGATGGTCCAGACCTGTTTCCTAACCTGAAGGCAAAGGGAAACAATCCTTTCTTCCATTGACAAAAACTCCAATATAGAACCGGCAAGGTGGGAGGATACAAGAATACCCACCCCTGCTCGCCGCCTCTCGCCTGGGGAAACTCCCGAGTAGGCTAAGCTCCAGCCCCTCTCCAGAAGACTTGTTCCAGAACCGGAGCTGTGTGTTGAGGTGAGGCCGACTATATCTAGCTGGTATCTCTCAACCTTATGCACCAGCTCAGGCTCCTTCCCCGCCAGGGAAGTGACATTCCATGTCCGAAAAGCCAGTTTAGGAAGCATGGGATCAGACCCCCAAGATCTCTGCCTTCGACCACCACCTGATCCACATAGCAACGGACCCCCATGGCCCCTCCTGTAGGTGGTGAGCCCACTGGAGGGCGGACCCATGTAACTCCTTCGGGCTGAGCCCGGCCAGTTTCCATGGGCGGAAACCCGGCCACCAAGCACTAGCCATCAAGCCCCTCCCCCAGGCCTGTCTCATGGGTAGGGCCCTGGTAACCCCATACCGGGCGGGGTACACTGAATCCTTGTTTTAGCATTCATCATTGGAGTCTGTTGGATCGTTCTGAGTCTGAACACAAATTTTCCTTTTTATGAAATAGTTTGATGATCATTTTCTTCATAAAATTGCATCTATTTTTCTTACCCAATGCTATTTTATGGTTTTTCATTTTCCATTACATTGACAATTTAAGCTATGGTTTTCTTTGGTTCCACAAATGTTTGATAATACATCTTATGCTCAGTAATTCAATTACAGTCTATGGTCCTCATGATACATGTTTAATTCCCCGTCTTAAAGTTATTTGAATATGTTTATCTATCCTGAAATTTCACATTAAACTATTGAAAAGACATATGGGAGTTATGCTTGATTTCATGTCCATCTTCTTGATTAAAAGCAGACAAGAACTCATAGTTTGTTTTTTTTGTTTGTTTTTTTTTAGATTGATTCATTATTGGTACAAATTCAGAATTATTAATAAAATTGTCCATTCTTTTGGACTTGTGCCCCATAAGCTTTTGTATGCTGGTAATTAACAGAAATTTTCATTCCTACTCACATGCATATTTACATTAATACTTGTACCAACAATAAACACCTATAAAACCCTAGATATTTTTATGGTTCCCCGGTGTGAGGCTCTGCATACAATCTGGGAAATAGACATGAAATGAAATGAAATGAAACTTGATTTTTCTCTAATAGTAACTGTACCTAATTGACTGGCCATTCAGTCAGGCATGTTTGTGTGATCCCTTGTCTCCTGGAACCAGTAAGGTCTCTGTGTGAAGAGCAAGGGAGAGGAGTTGCCCATTCACCCACTCAAACTGTTGTCACTGACCCATCCTGATCACAGACCAGAGAGCCTTTGTATTTCAAGGCATGCTACAGTTGTAAGAAGTGTTTGCATGTGCTAAATTAAATAAAATAAAGGCCTAGAGACGGAATCATGAAGAATCCAACTCGTCTTGTTAATTCAATCTAGTAGTGAGGTTTCCTATTAGAAAAACTGAATTAACCATTTTAAACCTCATCTGTAAGGCTTTGAATCTAGCAATTTCATGCTGAACAGCAGTAATAAAGGTTAATGAGCCAAATCATATGCAAAGTTAAAACTGTAAAATTAGTCTTTCATGAATAATCTGAGGAACCTCTAGAATTGTCAGTAGAGTTTGGCTCATGACAAAAGTGAGTCCATCCTCCATTCTTTTAAAAAGTTGCTGGCAGAAACAAGCCAGTTGAAGCCTGAAAGAAAGCAAAGGTGTGTGGTTTATTGTTGAACGGGCCTTGTCACGCATTCGTGGGTGGCCAAAAGTGCTTTGTTGTATGTTAAACTATTGTTTTCCTGGAGCTGCACTTGCTGGCACCAAACAAGACAGTGCAACTGCCATTTTGGGACCACTATTTTGGGTTGAGCCTTGATCCTGGCCGCCATTTTCAGGTAGACCTCAGTTGGATCGCCTCCAAGTGACGTCACTGTGTCGCTTCCTCCTTGAATGCATAAGGAACTGCCTCCATCTGGTGGTCATAATAACTGCACCCTTTCATAGAATTACATCTAAAACTTTTAATCTGTTAAGCTGACTTCTAACCAAATCAAGCTTCCAAATTAACTTCAAAGCAGCCCATTCTATTCAAAATAATCCAAATTTAAAACCAATGTAAAGTTTCTATGCCAAAAGCAGTGAAAAAGAAACTTGTTGGCACATAAAGGTTATTTGCACTGGTGGATCAAATCGGCCCCATTGTAAATGAATATCAGAAGTGTATAAAAGCAGATATTTTGTATTTAATCACTTATTTTTTAACACACATTTTAATCTTTAAAGTTAAAAGCAAATATAATTACACATTTTAAGCAACAATTGCAAACTTTTGGAGCTACATATGTGTGTTTTAAGTGCTGCATTGTTTGATTTTTCCAACAGGAAATTCATTTTAACTTAAAGGATTCGAATGAATGCCAATATTTATTCAAAACTGACCTTAAGCTTTATTTATGCTGCATTTCCCCTCTAGTCTGCTTTGGTCTACATGCGCTTTTGACGAGCCCGGCACGCACGTGGGTCTGTACATGCTCACTTTTTTAATCTACCCAGGCCAAGCGGCTGACGCATGAGCACAATCATCATTTGTAGTTTCACTCTTGCCCTATAGGTAACGCCAATGTGCTGACACGCCAGGATTTTCACAGACGAAGGAACGCTGCTTGCTTTCTGCTGCTTGACTTCCCGGTTTTCACTCCTTTTCCACGAAGATGCTGCTGCTGCTGTAAGGAAGTATGCATGTATGATTCATGTACGTTTTTATTCTCATCTTCCACTTCCTCATTGTCTTTTTCATTTACTTTTCTGTATGCTGTGTCGATATCACCACCTCGTGAATGGGACGTTCAGTCTTGTGCATGCGCTGTCAACATGTTCAGGTTATGGGCAGGGGGCGCGGTAACAAAATTTAGGCTGCACGTGGTCGTCTGCAGTCAAGCACTGCGGACACTAGCGGAGTGAAGATGATGACGTAAATTTTGTCACACGAGGTTTCCAGTTACACGTACGTGGACAGCAGAGGTGCAGCATGAATCCAGCTTCAAAGTAGTGTTAACCCTGTGCATGCTGGTAAAAGATTTAGTGATTTACTGAATATTTACCAAAATGTTTCAAAATGGGAAACCACATTAATCAATTAACACTTAAGGCTCTGTTATTTAAAGTCATTGTGCTATTCTTGGTTCATGTTTTTCTCCACAGGAAAAGGAATATATTAACCAACTCCCTACTTCTCACCACGATTTGAAAGAGAAAGATAAGATAAGATAAGATAAGATAAGCCTTTATTAGTCCCACAATGGGGAAATTCCAGGATTGCAACAGCACAGGGACAGCAACACTCAGAGCAACAATCAGAAGGCAAAAAACAAAAACAAAAACAAGAGCAGCGAGTATACATATGTACATATAAACATAAATATATAGACACACAGTGCGGAGCATTGTAGCTAGATGGAATAAATATATAAATATATAAACACAGTGCAGAGCATTGTAGCTAGATGGAATAAATATGTGAATATATAGTCACACACACGGTGCGGCGCGTTTTAGCTAGATGGAATAAATATGTAAATATATAAACACACACAGTGCGGAGAATTGTCGCTAGATGGAATAAATATGTAAATATATAAACACACAGTGCAGAGCATTGTCACTAGATGGAATATATATGTAAATATATAAACACACAGTGTGGAGCATTGTAGCTAGATGGAATAAGTATGTAAATATATAAACACAGTGTGGAGCATTGTCGCTAGATGGAATAAATATATAAATATATAAACACACACAGTGCGGAGCATTGTAGCTAGATGGAATGAAATAGCATAACCGTCTACTTAGTTATCCTACATGGTATGATTATGTACCCATACATATTGTCACCCTCCATAGCTACTTGTATTTTCCTAGTTGTATACTGGAGGGGACCATTGTGTAAGTCTATTGCGTCTTTTGCATTCAATACTATTAGGTTGTCACGTCTAAAAGTCAAAAGGTGAAAACATTGATTATTCTGGAAATAAATCTTTATAGATTACAATCAAATAAATCACCATTAGCTTAAATCCTATGAAATCCTTAGTTGCAATACACAAAAACAGTTCACTTGTGTTTTCTAATTTGTAAGTATTAACCTCTTGCACTCCGGTGTACTGTGGGCGGACACATCTCTGCGTCCTAGAGCGCACGAGGGTGCACGAGGGTGCTGCGTCCAAGAGCACACTGAAAAAAAAAAAGCTGCATTTCCGTTCTTTCACTACAGACACAGCCGCGAACAGAAAGCCAAAGGAGTGCTTTGATTGGTTTAGATGTGATTGACCTCTCATTCGACTAATAAGAGCCTTGAATTGGGTTTCTGAAACCTTGAAGAACCAATGACTGAAAACCTAGCAAGAAGGACCCGCCTACCAACGGCTGCGAATACAGCCAGCCAATTGAAGCATAGAAGTTCGAAAGCTGTTTTGTGTAAGGCTGGGTGGCACACAGGCATTCGCCAGTCTTTTTTTCTTACTAATGTTCTTATTTGTTTTGAAAAATCGTTCACCAAAACCGCAATCATGGAAGCGCAAAACCGCAATAATGGAATCATGGTTTGACCGGGACCAGCGTCATGTTCGTCTGACAATGAGGAAGAGAAGTTTGCCAGCGACACTGCTGTTGTGGACAGATAAGTGTTATAAGCTAAATTATTCTTTACCCCTGAAAATTGTAATCCAAATGACTTTTGACCGATCGGTAAATTACATCTGTGCGTTATCGCAACATGACAGCTCCGGTCCGGTCCGGACGGCACACGGACCATGTCCAGTCCGTGCGCCGCGTCCGGACCCCCCCCCCCCCCGCAAACATCCACCCCCCCCCCCGCTACTCTTCTGTAGCGGATTGCAGATATTTTAGTACAGCTGTGCGTAGTAGACCGCAGGGACTGTGCGCCGCGGTCACCACATCGCCACATGACTGTTCCGTCATATGGCGATGGGCGATGTCCGTCCTCTGTAGCGGGGGGGGGGGGGGTTGTTATCTTCTACATTACAGATATTTTAGAATAATTTTTAGTGCACTGTAGGTTATTTTTTCTGGTAAAAAAAAGCCACACATTTTTTACGTGGCATGCTTCTTTGTGTGTGGGGGCTTGTTTGTTCATTCATTCATTCATTCACGAATAACCCCCCCCCCCACACACACACACACACAGCCCTTCACCTTTCATTAGAGCCCAAGATGAAGCTTCTATATTGAATCATTCAAAAGTTACAGACGTTTTTCCAAACTGTGCCATCTGGCACAATTTGGCACAGTTCAAAAACGTCTGGGAACAACCTGAGAACAAAGCTGTGTAATATATTCATTTTTTGTGGTATTGTTACAAAATTTTGACCTCAGCTGGATAACATTTGGTTCTACATTTCTGTTGCATTGTCCAGCCCGGATCTGAAGCTGTGTGTTATTTGCAAGCATTTGTATCCAAAAAAACACCCAGGCAAAATTTATTTTCTTCAAGTTCAGTATGTTTAGATGACTGTTACTCAGTGGCGGGAGCACTTAGAGAGATTATGACTGTTTTGCCAAAAAATTCAAAGTGTTTTCTTTTAAATGAGACCAACCCCATGAAGATGCTGCAAAGGGTTGAAGAGCAGCTTTTGATTCACTTTGGGTACGCTATTTTTTGGCGTTTTTAGGGAAATTGACCAGAGTGCAAGGGGTTAAAAACATTTAAAGCTTAAAATGAAAATATGTTTTAAAAATAAAGACAAAAATCAACATTAACTTTAAAAGAAAATGAAAACTTATAACCTTAAATCTCTAAAGCATCTAACCTTTTCTGTTTTTGTTGTTTCCCTCTTTGTAAATGAAATCCTCACTTTAAAGTGATATTCCATAAAATTCCAAAGCTAGTTATTAAGATAAGATAAGAGATAAGATAAGCCTTTATTAGTCCCACACTGGGGAAATTCCAGGATTGCAACAGCATAGGGATAGCAACACTCAGAGCAACAATCAGAAGGCAAGAAAAAACAACATCTAGTAAACAAATGTCCATATTACTATAAATGTATATATATAGACACACAGTGCAGAGCATTATGGCTGGTGGATGTGCAGCAGAAAGTCTAAGCTCTCTCTCCGCGGATGCAGCGGGCCAGCTGGAAGTCTTTGGGCATGATGGTGACCCCCTTAGCGAAGAAGAGACCACCAGGTGGGTCTCGCTGGTCTCCTGCAGAGCCATGACGGCGAAGCTCAGGAAACGCAGGACGGTCTTGAAGTCCTGAGCGATCTCCCTCACTAGGCGCTGGACGGGCAGCTTACGGATGAGCAGCTCCGTGGATTTCTGGTAGCGACGGATCTCTCTCAGAGCCACGGGCCTGTGATGGCGAGGCCTCTTCACGCTGCCGGTGGCCAGAGCGCCTCTCCGAGCAGCCCTGTGGCTAGCTGTCTCCTGGGGGGCTTCTTCCTCCAGTAGATTTTACGGGCGGTCTGCTTGGTTCTTGCCATCGCTCTTTATTATTCTGTCTTATATTTCTTTCACGCCGCCTAAACTCCAGCCCGGCACCCGTTTCGTTTTCGCTACAGCTCCCGGTATGTCGAGTTTCCCATTAGCACCGTCATTATTGATAACAATTGCAATACTATGCTTTGAAAATTTAAGTAAAGAAGTCAATCCACACAAATTTTTAAACTACAAATCAAAATACAGTTTCAACAAACAAATAAATGAACACATCTCCAAATTTCTACAATAATTCCAAAATTCATCCTCTCTTCTTGCAAGCCTGTAAGTTGGAACAAGTTCTAAATAAGCTTCTTACTACCACTATGATAAAATAACAATGTTAATCCTTGACTAACAAATTTAGCTATAATCAACAAGCTGATTTTTAAGCTAACAGGTAAACAATGGTAAAATATGGCAGATCAACAAACACTCAACCGATTTACCGAACTGAATGACCTTGTCAGGCGGTGTCCCTCGCGAGCCACCATAAGATGCCAAGAGTTGCCGTTGAGGTTTGCATGATGTTTTATTAAGGACAAAGGATAACACAAAGTAACAAAGTAATGAGCCACAATGGGCTAAAACACACTACACTAGGAACAGAGACTGTAAGGCTGATCAAGTACACTTACGATACAGGATTAGGAAGGGGGATGATCGTAGCCGAGGAATCAATAAGGAAAACTGACGTCGGAGACGAGGAACGCTCGCTAGACGTCCGAACACATAGATGTTTGAAGAGACTGCTGCATTGGGCTGCATTCAGTGTCTGCTTAAATGCCGGCCACTGATGAGCCACGAATGCAGCACAGCTGTTCGGCTTTGACAGCAGGAAGCTCCTCCAAGCGCTGTCACAATAAGAGCTCGGGGAGCCAGAAGGTAAACACTGCTGTCAAGCCTGAAGGGGATGATGTATGGCTCGAGCACGGACGAGATCGGCGCTCGGACCATGATAGACCTACTGTACAAACAAGATTGGAAGAATTGACTTCTCACTTTACAGTGGTGTGAAAAAGTGTTTGCCACCTTCCTGATTTCTCATTTTTTTGTCTGTTTGTAACACTTAAATATTTCAGATCATCAAACAAATTTAAATATTAGACAAAGATAACACAAGAGAGAGTACCTTTCCCACAATTTTGAAAACAGCCATTGTACGGCCAATGTACAAATCAGGTGATAAGCTCCAGGTCGCAAATTACAGACCCATCAGCGTACTCCTAACCATTTCCAAAGGCTTGTAGCACAGCAACTGGTGGACCACCTTGACTCCATGGCAGCACTTAACCCCTTTCAGTTTGGTTTTAGGAAAGGATATTCCACTGAAACAGCATGCTGCTATCTATTAGAAAACATCAAATCCAGCTTGGATGGGGGAGGGGTAGTGGGGGCTGTTTTTCTTGACCTGTGAAAGGCTTTTGATACAGTTAGCCATGAGCTACTTTTAAACAAATTATCACAATTCTCCCTTCATAAAAATACACAAAATTGGATAAGGTCATAGCTCAGTGACAGACAGCAGTGTGTAATTGTAAATAATGTTACATCTCCTTTAAAAGCATGCAGTATGGGTGTACCGCAGGGCTCTATTTTAGGGCCTTTGCTGTTTACATTATATATTAATGATCTCCAGTCTGTGTGTAATGCAATTATAATTATGTATGCTGACAACACTGTGATATATACTCATGGTAAAACGACTGAAGAGGTGACTGAAAAATTAATACAGGAAATGGAGAAAGTCTCACATTGGTTGAGGAATTCTTGTTTAACCTTAAACGTCGATAAAACTGTGTCAATGTTTTTTACAAATCGCTACAAATCCAACAATTCTTGTCATATCTTGATAGAAGGACAAAAAATTAAGAATGTACTGAATTTAAATATTTAGGTGTTACACTTGACTCAAATATAAGCTTTAAAAAACACATTAAAAAGATGACAAACATGGTCAAATTTAATTGTGCTAATTTCTAACATATCAGAAATTCACTGTCTACTGAAGCATCAAGTATGTATCTAAATGCTATGATAATTCCACATTTTCTTTACTGTATGACAAGTTGGTCACAGGCGTGTAAATCTGCCCTGAGGCCTCTGGAATCATTATACAAGTATTCTGTCAAGATTCATGACAAGAAAAGACTAACGTTCCATCACTGCCCAATCCTGTCCAAATATAACCTGTTGAGCTTTGAAAATTTAATTATGTATACAAATGTGTGTCTTTTGTTTAAGATAATCCATAACTCTGCTACTCCTCCCTTAAAAAGGTTTGTTTCATTAAGTTCTGTAAATACATCTCGGACAACTCGATCAACAGCACGCGGCGAGTGCAGGATTCCTAAGCGCAAGACAACATTAGCAAATTCAACATTTTCATGTGTGGCCATGCGACAGTGGAACATGTTACCAACGGAGTTACTTGCAGCAACAGACTATCACACATTTTCACGCTTGGTGAAAAAAACATTTAATCTCTAAGCAAACCTGTGTCCATAATGTGCTGTGATGTAAAGATGTTAGAGTGTGTGATGTTGACAGTGGGACCGATAAGAGTCAGTGGTTTGATGTGAAAAATTGTTTATATGGATGGAGTTATAAAAACGTATTATTGTATGTTTTAGTTCTTATCAATGTTTTGGGTTCTTATCAACGATATTAATGTTTTTTTTAGTTTTTAGCAATGCTTGGTTCTAGTTTTTTAATCAATGTTTGGTTTTAGTTTTTTATCAATGCTTACTTGTAGTTTTAACAAATGTCTGCTTTTTAATGCTAACACCAGCCTGCCCAGGGACTACAGGTGGAAATTAGCACTTGTGCTATAACCTGGTACAATGCATCTTTCCTCTTTAAGGTCAATGTATATTGTGCATGTCCCTGCATAAATAAATAAAAAAAAAAGTAAACACAAAATGCAGTTTTTAAACAAAATTAAGCATAAAAAAAATCCAAACCTACATGGTCCTGTGTGAAATAGTGATTGCCCCCCATTAAAACAAATTAATTGTGGTTTATCACATCTTTGGAAAGCTGAGTACATTTACTCTAGCCACCCTCAGACCTGGTGACTGCCACACCTGTTCTCAATCAAGAAATCACTTAAATTGGACTTGCCTGACAAAGTGAAGTAGACCAAAACATCCTCAAAAGCTAGACCTCATGCTGCAATCCAAAGAAATTCAGGAACAAATGAGAAACAAAGTAACTGACAATGAGTCATTGTCATTGAGACAATGAGTAATTGGCAATGAGTCTTTTACAGCGCTGTGGAGGTATTTTGGCCCACTCATCTTTGCAGAATTGTTGTAATTCAGACACACTGGAGGGTTTTCGAGCATGAACCACCTTTTTAAGGTCATGCTACAGCGTCTCAATCAGATTCAGGTCAGGACTTTGACTTGGCCACTCCAAAGTCTTCATTTTGTTTTTCTTAAGCCATTCAGAGGTGGACATGCTGATGTGTTTTAGATCATTGTCCTGCTGCAGAACCCAAGTGTGCTTCAGCTTGAGGTCATGAACAGATGGCCGGACATTGTCCTTCAGGATTTTTTGGTAGAGAGCAGAATTCATGGTTCCATTTACCACAGCAAGTCTTCCAGGTCCTGAAGCAGCAAAACAGCCCCAGACCATTACACTTCCACTAATATATTTTACTGCTGGTATAATGTTCCTTTTCTGATAGATACAGTGGGGCAAAAAAGTATTTAGTCAGCCACCAATTGTGCAAGTTCTTCCACTTAAAAGATGAGAGAGGTTTCCAATTTTCATCATAGGTATACCTCAACTATGAGAGACAAAATGAGGGAAAAAAAATCCAGAAAATCACATTGAAGGATTTTTAATGAATTAATTGGTAAATTCCTCAGTAAAATAAGTATTTGGTCACCTACAAACAAGCAAGATTTCTGGCTCTCACAGACCTGTAACTTCTTCTTTAAGAGGCTCCTCTGTCCTCCACTCATTACCTGTATTAATGGCACCTGTTTGAACTCGTTATCAGTATAAAAGACACCTGTCCACAACCTCAAACAGTCAGACTCCAAACTCCACTATGGCCAAGACCAAAGAGCCGTCAAAGGACACCAGAAACAAAATTGTAGACTTGCACCAGGCTGGGAAGACGGAATCTGCAATAGGTAAGCAGCTTGGTGTGAAGAAATCAACTGTGGGAGCAATTATTAGAAAATGGAAGACATACAAGACCACTGATAATCTCCCTTGATCTGGGGCTCCACGTAAGATCTCACCCCGTGGGGTCAAAATTATCACGAGAACGGTGAGCAAAAATCCCAGAACCACATGGGGGGACCTAGTGAATGACCTGCAGAGAGCTGGGACCAAAGTAACAAAGGCTGCATCAGAAACACACTACACCGCCAGGGACTCAAATCCTGCAGTGCCAGATGTGTCCCCCTGCTTAAGCCAGTACATGTCCAGGCCCGTCTGAAGTTTGCTGGAGAGCATTTGGATGATTCAGAACAGGACTGGGAGAATGTCATATGGTCAGATGAAACCAAAATCGAACTTTTTGGTAAAAACTGAACTTGTCGTGTTTGGAGGAGAAAGAACACCATACCTACTGTGAAGCATGGGAGTGGAAACATCATACTTCAGGGCTGTTTTTCTGCAAAGGGACCACGACGACTGATCCGTGTAAAGGAAAGAATGAATGGGGCCATGTATCGTGAGATTTTGAGTGAAAACCTCCTTCCACCAGCAAAGGCATTGAAGATGAAACTTGGCTGGGTCTTTCAGCATGACAATGATCCCAAACACACCGCCTGGGCAACGAAGGAGTGGCTTCGTAAGAAGCATTTCAAGGTCCTGGAGTGGCCTAGCCAGTCTCCAGATCTCAACCCCATAGAAAATCTTTGGAGGGAGTTGAAAGTCTGTGTTGCCCAGCGACAGCCCCAAAACATCACTGCTCTAGAGGAGATCTGCATGGAGGAATGGGCCAAAATACCAGCAACAGTGTGTGAAAACCTTGTGAAAACTTACAGAAAATGTTTGACCTCTGTCATTGCCAACAAAGGGTATATAACAAAGATAAGATAAGATAAGATAAGCCTTTATTAGTCCCACAACGGGGAAATTCCAGGATTGCAACAGCACAGGGATAGCAACACTCAGAGCAACAATCAGAAGGCAAGAAAAAAACAAGCAAGCAAGAGCAGCTAATATACATATGTACATATTACTATAAAATATATATATACACACACACACAGACACACAGTGCAGAGCATTGTAGCTGGATGGAATAAATATATGAATATATAAACACACAGTGCAGAGCATTGTAGCTAGATGGAATAAATATGTAAATATATAAACACCCACAGTACGGAGCATTGCAGCTAGATGGAATAAATATGTAAGTATATAAACACACACAGTGCGGAGCAATGTAGCTAGATGGAATAATATGTAGATATATAAAAACACAGTGCGGGGCCTTGTAGCTAGATGGAATAAATATATAGATATATAAATATAAACACACCCAGTGCTGAGCATTGTAGCTAGATGGAATAAATATGTAAATATATAAACACACACAGTGCAGAGCATTGTTGCTAGATGGGATGAAACAGCATAACCATCTACTTAGTTATCCTACATGGTATGATTATGTGCCCATACATATTCTCACCCTCCATAGCGACCGGTATTTTCCTAGCTGTATGCCGGAGGGGACCATTGTGTAAGTCTATTGCATCTTTTGCATTCAAAAAACTATTAGTTTGTTACGTCTTTTTGCTATCTCTGCGAGCAGCCCTGCTTAGGTTGTACAGTCTGACAGCCGTTGGTAGGAAGGACCTACGAAACCTCTCGGTTGTGCACCTGGGATGATGTAGTCTGCTGCTAAATGAGCTCCTCAGTGCATTCAGTATGTCCTGCATAGGGTGGAACTTGGACTCCAGCAGAGATGACAGTTTAGCCACCGTCCTTCTCTCTCCTATCTCCTCCACTGGATCAAGGCGCTGCCCCAGGACAGAGCTAGCTTTCTTGATCAGTTTGTTCAGTCTCTTCCTATCAGCTGCAGTAATGCCACTGCCCCAGCAGACCACTCCAAAAGTGATGGCTGATGCCACCACCGTGTCATAGAATGTCTTCAGCAGCACCCCTTGTACACCAAAAGACCTGAGTCTCCTCAGCAGGAACAGCCTGCGCTGTCCCTTCTTGTAGAGTGCATCAGTATTGTGTGACCAGTCTAGTTTATTGTTCAGATGAACACCCAGGTACTTATAGGATGTCAGCATCTCGATGTCTGTTCCCTGTATATTTACTGGTGCTGTGAGGGGCTGCCCATGCCTGCGGCAGTCCACCACCAGCTCCTTAGTTTTCCTTGCGTTGATCTGGAGGCAGTTCCGATGGCACCAGTCTACGAAGTCCTGGATAAGCCCTCTGTACTCAGCTTCATCTCCATTGGAGATGAGGCCAACGATCGCAGAGTCATCAGAGAACTTCTGTAGATGGCAGTGTGTTGTGTTGTGTGAGAAGTCCGCAGTATAAAGAATGAACAGGAAGGGAGCCAGCACCGTTCCCTGGGGGGCCCCCGTGCTGCTGATGATCGTGTCGGACACACAGTCCTGGGTTCTCACAAACTGAGGCTGGTTTGTGAGGTAGTCCAGGATCCATGATGACAGGTGCTGGTCCACCCCTGCGCGCAGCAGCTTGTCCTTCAGGATCCTCGGTTGGATGGTGTTGAAAGCACTGGAGAAGTCAAAGAACATGATCCTCACCATATTCCCGGGCTTCTCCAGGTGGGACAGAGAACGGTGAAGGAGGAAGATCACCGCATCCTCCACCCCAATGCCATGCTGGTAGGCGAACTGGAGTGGATCCATCGCTGGTTCCACCAGGGGGCGGAGGTGAGCAAGGAGCAGTCTCTCCAGGGTCTTCATCAAGTGGGACGTCAAGGCCACCGGTCTGTAGCTGTTCAGGTCTTTGGGGTGGGAAGTTTTTGGTACAGGTACCACACAAGATGTTTTCCACAGCTGTGGTACCCTCCCCCGCTTCAGGCTCAGCTTGAAGATGTACGTCACAATCCCACACAGCTGGTCTGCACAGGACTTGAGGAGCTTTGCGCTGATGCCGTCCGGTCCCGACGCCTTCCTCGCCTTGATTTTCCTCAGCTTCGTCCTCACCTGGGTCCTGGTCAGGGTCAGGATGGGGGGCTGTGTGTTGGGAGTGGGGGGGTATTGGTGGAGTGGGGAGTGGGCAGCAGGACTTGATTTCTTTAGAGGCAGCAGTGGTTGTTGTGCAGTCAGGGGGGAGGGCGGTTGGTCAAACCTATTGAAAAACAGATTCAGGTTGTTCGCCCACTCCCTGGCCCCCGTGGCCTGGGGGGAGGTATAACAAAGCATTGAGATGAACTTTTGTTATTGACCAAATACTTATTTTACTGAGGAATTTACCAATTAATTCATTAAAAATCCTTCAATGTGATTTTCTGGATTTTTTTATTCTTATTTTGTCTCTCCTAGTTGAGGTATACCTATGATGAAAAATGGAGACCTCTCTCATCTTTTAAGTGGGAGAACTTGCACAATTGATGGCTGACTAAATACTTTTTTACCCCACTGTAGATAGATAGATAGATAGATAGATAGATAGATAGATAGATCCCAAATTGTACTTTTACACCTCATGTAATGGGACACACACCTTCCAAAAAGTTCAGCTTTTGTCTCATCAGTCCACAGAGTATTTTCCCAAAAGTCTTGGGGATCATCAAGATGTTTTCTTGCAAAACTGAGATGAGTCTCTATGTTCTTTTTCTCAGCAGTGGTTTTTGTCTTGGAAGTCTGCCATGCAGGCCATTTTTGCCCAGTCTCTTTCTTATGGTGGAGTCATGAACGCTGACCTAAACTGAGGCAAGTGAGGCCTGCAGTTCTTTGGATGTTGTTGTGGGGTCTTTTGTAACCTCTTGGATGAATCGTTGCTATGCTCTTGGGGTAGTTTTGGTCAGCCCACCAATCCTGGGAAGGTTCACCACTGTTTCATGTTTTCGCCATTTGTGTATAATGGCTCTCACTGTTGTTCACTGGAGTCCCAATGCTTTAGAAATGGCTTTATAACCTTTTCCAGACTGGTAGTGCCCAATTACTTTGTTTCTCATTTGTTTCTGAATTTCTTTGGATTGCAGCATGATGTCTAGATAGATGTTTTTGTCATCATGTTTTTGATGATGTTTTGGTCTACTTCACTTTGTCAGGCAGGTCCTATTTAAGTGATTTCTTGATTAAGAACAGGTGTAACAGTAATCAGGCCTGGATGTGGTTAGAGAAATTGAACTCAGCTTTCCAGAGCTGTGATAAACCACAGTTAATTTATGTTTTAACTTGGGGCGGGGGGGGGGGCAATCACTTTTACACAAAGGGCCATGTAGGTTTGGATTTTATTTTGTCCTTAATAATAAACACCTTCATTTAAAAACTGCATTTTGTGTTTACTTGTGTTATCTTTGACTAATATTTAAATTTCTTTGATAATCTGAAACATTTAAGTGTGACAAAAATACAATAAATGAGAAATCAGGAAGGGGGTAAAAACTTTTTCACACCACTGTATATACATTTTGAATGTTTTTTCATTGATTTGAAACATTTTCCTCATAAATCTGTGTCACATGACTGAACAAGGGTTGTACCGGGCTCAGTCTCTCAATTTATTTATGAATATTTTTTGTATTTTCTCCAAGCCCTGTGGTGTCTTTCTGTGTTTTGATTTCTAATGATTTATCATTCTATTAATTATTTATGTTTCAGTATTGTTATTATGTTTTCTATTTATGTAGTTTAAGACTGTTTTGCCTTTTTCTGTGACAGGGCCATTATTCCTCCTCTCCTAGCCATCCTCACCTGGTTACTTACTCTCTGCCTGCTCTCCTAGCCATCTCAGCTGCGAGAGTTCTGTAATTAGGTCACCAGCCCGCTCTTGTTCCCCACACCTGCTACTCATTGTGCCATCTCACTCCACTATTTAAGTGCTGCCTGTTCACTGAGTCATTGCGGTTAGATTGGATGCATCAAGACTGCTTATACTCTGACCACCTCCTCGTTTCCTCCTGAGTCAAGCCGGCTCAGGAGTGCTACAGTCTGTAAATTTTTCTTGTTTTGCATTTTTTGTCTGTAGTGCACTGTTTTTGGACTCTTATGTTCTTTTTGTTAATAAATGTCACAAACACAATTCAATGCTTGGGTCTGTCTCTTTGCCCCGGGGGCACACATGACAATCTGTAACTTTATGTCTAGTAAATTTACCACTTCTTTCTCAATCTGTGACTTTTTTTTCTAAAAAACTGAAGCTTTTTCTCATAAATTTGTGACTTTTTTCCTTTATAAATCTGCAACTTGTTAAAAAAAAACCTTTAACTTTTTACTTAAAATTTTTGCTTTTTTGTCAGAAAATTTGACATTTCTCATGAATTTGCATTTTTTCTCATCAATTTGCAATTTTTTTCTTGTAAATTTGCTATTTTTCCTGTAAAATTTTTAACTTTTTTTCATCATAGGTTTGAAACTTTTTTCTCAAATGTGTGACTTTTCTTCTCATAAATTTGCAACTTTTTTTTCACGTAAATTAGCCTTTTTCTTGTAAATTGGCATTTTTCTGTAATTTTTTGAAAAAAGTTTTTCTGAGAAATATTCAACTTTTTCTTGTAAATTTGACCTTTGGCTCTATAAATTTTTTTTATCTTTTTTCTTATAAACTTGTAAATTTTCTTGTAAATTTGCAACTATTTTTCTCGTTAATTTGAAATTATCCTGTGGATGCTGGTTAAATTTTTATTCTCTAATTAAATTGTAGTTTGTGACTTTTCCAATCTTTAAATTGGCATTTTTTTTATCATATCTTCGCACCTTTATTGCAAATTTCTACCTAATTTACATTTAGGCATTTAAACCTCATTTTAAATTGATGAATATCAACATCCCCCTTGCTAAAAAACAATAAATCACCTACTGGTTATCAGTGTCCATGAACAAAATGTGAATATTTTAAAACACATTATCATTTTGAACATGTAGCCTTAAGGCCATTCTTAAAATTAAATCAAATTAAATCACCCTTTATTGTCATTCAACCGTACAACCAATCATGTACAGTAGAACGAGATTGTGTTTTACCTATCTACAGTGTTAATCACACACACACCCCAAGTGTAGAATCAGAGGGCCGCTGCCATGCAAGGCGCCGCCACAAATTTCCCTCCTCCATTCCATTATTGCTGAGCACCAAGCTGGACAGTAGGAAGTTCCACTTTTATATGGTCTTTGGCATGACCCGGCTGGGATTTGAACCCCTGCCTCCCGGGTGTGGGGCGGATGCTCTACCAACTGAGCCACCACTCCGGTAAACTCCGGTTCTTATATAGTGTGAAGGCATTTAAAGAGAAGACAACAGTTTTACATGCAATTTGTGTTTTGTATGTGTATACAGATGTTCACAGAAGCATTGACCTTTTGACTGCCTTGGTTCATGCACATGTAGTGCTGTGGAGTGTCTGTGTCACAATTCTGTGACTGTCATGTGACGTGGCCTTAAATCATAACCAGTTGTACTAAGTATTGCACCTCACAAGGTGGCAGACATGTATAACTTACTGCTCTTGCCTTGGAGGACTAATGGCCCCCATATAACCCCCCACTTCTGGACACCAGAGAAGAAGAATTTGTAAACAAATGTTGATCGATCGCAAGACAGAGGAAGCATTTGCTCCCAAATTTGCCAACTATGATTCTAAAAAGAGATTATTTAACTTATGAAGGTAAATATCTACATTTTGTTATAACGGCGTGTGGGTGAAGCTGGTTGATTTACACCTGCCATCGACCCCCAGCACCATGTGACTGGAGAGAACAATTGGGCTGGTTCACGGTCATCATGAGATAAATTGCAACAGAAAAAAAGTGAAATTTAGGTGGAATGATAATTTTCTGGATGTGGGAGAGAAGGCGAAAATGACAGACAGGAGACAAAATAACGACCAGGATGGACGAAAATGGACAAAGCGAGCCACCTGGCCAGCGGTAAGTCTGACAAATTTCTTCATTTGTTTACATTGTGCTGATTTTCTGGTTCATATACTTTAAAGATAACAAAGATAACAAAATCCCCAAAACAAAAAACGGTGATGAAAACCAAAACCATCCTTTGTGTAAATGTGTCCAAAATCCGCTTTTTACTGAAAGTTATGTAATTCGACATGGCTGCTGTGGGACTATGCAAATTAGATGTGTAAATTTACTCCCGTCTCAAACTTTGGATCAAATTCTACATCTTTCTAATTGACAGTAAGCCATTATCTCTTACAACTTTGAAGTTATAGCTTTGGAAATCTCTGACGTCTGAACTTTCCACAGTCTCTTAATACTGCTACTACTAATAATAATCTTTATTATTTCAGTTTTATCCTCACTGAGTTTTACAAAATTTTGGGTCATCCACGTTTATTCCTACTAGACAAGTTACTGATGCAGCTCATAGCTGTAGCATCATTAGGTTAAGCAGAGATGTACAATTGTGTGTAATCTGTATCACTATGGAAACACATGTGTTCCCTAATGATGTCACCAAGTGGCAGCACGTACAATTCAATTCAATTCAACTTTTTTATATAGCGCCATTTCACAACAACAGTCATCTCATAGCACTTTCAAATGTAGGGGAAACTCCACAATTGCAGAAAGACCCCAGCAATCAGGCAATCCCCTGTGAGCAAGCGCTTGGTGACGGTGGAGAGGAAAAACTCCCTTTTAACAGGAAGAAACCTTCAACAGAACCAGGCTCGAGGGGCAGTCATCTGCTGCGACTGGCTGGGGGAGTGGGGGGGTGAGGGGATAGAGAAGGTGAAAAGAACAAACATGTATCAATGAGAACAGTAGTAGGCTGAGGCAGCTGCCTTTTGGAACCCCAAAAGTTATGTCATATCTATCAGACACATGATCACTCAGACTTTTAATAACTTCACAAATCCTCTTTGCAAATAAAAATTGTTTTCTACACATGCACAAACCTGACTTTCTTCCACAGATTTATTGTACAAGAGTTAAAAAAATAATATGAATATTAACTTGTGAGTTCCAAATCCAGGCTTAGTCCAGTAGCCCTCTGCGCCAGCCATAATTTAGACATTGTGAAAATTGGACTGTGTCTAACCATAATAAGATAAACAAAATAGTTCAGCAATTGGGCTGTTTAGTCCACAGGATTTGGGCCAGATTTATCCTCAGAATATTTTTTTTTTGACATTTGGTAGTGGCAGTGGGGGTCTACACTTGCAAGAAGAAAATATGTTTCAAGAGTTTTTATGTGAGCTTTTAAGTGAGTAAAGGAGAGTGACAGAGTTATGAGAAGTGGTGGTGGTGGTGGGCCGGATTTGTGTGGTGCTTTGCATGTCAGGTGATATCTCTGGGTACTTGTGGTGGGTCCATTGATCATTCGCTCTGGGCGGGCACTGGCGGCGGTGGGCTGCTTCTGTGGCCGCAGCTTCCCTGGGGCGGGTTGGTGGGAGTGTAACTGCTGCTCCACGCTGGCGGCCTCCCTGGCCGCTGCCGGCCATTGGTACACGTTTGTGCCCACTGCATCTGTGCATTGGCCACCCCAAGTGTTAAGGGTGAATAAGTGAGTGTGTAAGAGAGAGCACGAGTAAATGTGAGTGAGTCAGAGGACAAGTGAGAGTGTATATATGAGTGAGCATGAGTGGAAGGAAGCATGCGTAAGTGCAAGCGACTGTGAGGGCGAATGGGAATGGGAGAGAGACTGAACATGTATGGGAGTGAATGAGTGTGAGTGTAAGATTGTGTGGAAAGGGAGAGTGAGTGAGCGAGTGTGTGAGTGCAAGTGACTGCGTGTGAGAGCATGAGGGTGTGAGTGTTTGTGCTGGTGGGGGGTGCTGGACTGAGGGGATTGTGCCTCCTGGCCATGTGGGCTCCCTTAGACTGGGGCGGCTGGACTCCCGTGGGGCTCCCCACACCTTTCTACCACCTTCCCTGGGTGTGGGAGCCTTGGGGCATCAGGGGCACTGGGGTGGGCTGGGGGGTGTGGGGAGGAGGGCATTGGCCTTCCTGCACCTGGGGCCTGGCGTTGGCCCCGCTAGGGGGACGGGGGCGCACTGCACCATGCTGGCTGCTTTGTGTGTTCCTTCAGCCCTCTATCCTGGGGCTGTTGCATGGCTGTCCTGGGGCTTGCTGGCTTCGGGATATTTGTGCTCTGTGGGGGCTAGTGGCGCTGTCTTGCTTGCTCAGCATTTCCGGGGGGTGGGGTGTTGCTGTGACCTGCTGCCCTCTTTGTGTGTTTCCTGGCAAACCACTCACACGGACACACTCATTTTGCGCGTGTTTTCATACATACGCATACACACACACGCACACACACATATGTTTTGTTACAGGTGCAGAGACCAGGCTCGTGATGAGACCTTTCCAGAAGAAGAAAAAGTTTGTCTTCTGTTTGTTTCAGTTGTGTCAGCTTGTTTGCTTTTTTGTTTGTTTGCTCTTTGTTTGCGTGTTTATTTTTCTCTTCTATTTCTCCCTCCCCATCCCTCTCTTCCCAATCCCCTCTCCTGTCAGGTCTGTCATGGGTAAAACAATTTAAATAAAGTATTAAAAGTTGATACAAGAGGAGTGTATAAATAATATATAGTACGTAGATATGTTCTGTATAAAGCTCCTTTTGGCAAAGTAAATCTGTTTGGCACAATAAGGGTAGCAGATTTCTGTTCTGTTTGCCTAGCTGCTTGACAGGACGGGGTGGGGGGGAGCGGATAAGTGGTGACAAACATGAAAAAATCAAGTGCCAGTAGCTGAGCAGGCTTTTTTTTTTTTTTTTTTCAGAAATGACTCTTGTCTTGATCAAAACTTTAAATAACATTTGCTGTAGAGGTATTGATCTTTAGGGTTCTGACATGTCCAACATTTTTCAAATGTGTTGCAAAAGGTTAAATTCGTCTTCACTTTTTTGTGAATTAACAAAGTGCACATGATTTACACACACTGACACTAACATGTTCTTGCATGAGCCCATATTGTCCATATTGTTGGATGATCCGGTGGTGACTGCAATACCTCGTGGTGAAAAACGGCAGTGATAGCATGCATAACAGCTAGGTTCTTCTGATCATTGCCATAAAGATGTAAAATAACTCACCTCCCAGTGTTCCTGTGAAAATAAACCCAGCATGGATGGCATTAACAACGGGTCTCCATCTCAGCAGAAAGCATTCTACTTGATTCTTGAGAGTGTCTCAATGAGCAGCAGAGCCCACAGTACAAGATAAAAAAAAATGACTTGCTGATTTCTAGTCATTTTAATTGTTTGATTTAATGCATTTCAAAGGGACTATTAAATTACAACTCAGAGCTGTGCAAATGCCAAAACGTGCTCAAACAGTGGCGCAAACAAAGTGCATACAAGTACAAACCTTTATAGTGTCATCATATTGTACGACCTGTGGTGTCATCTAGTCCCATATTCTTCTCTTATGGCCCTTTTCCACTAGCACCTACTCACCTTGATTCGCCTCGACTCTACTCGCTCCGACATGGTTTCGGGTGTCTTCCATTACAATTGAGTACCACCTCAAAGTGTTGTTGACATGCTGACATTTTGCTCTCAGAAGTGAATACTTAAGAGAAAGCAAGAACAAAATACAAACAGAACACAGAGTTAACGTTGATGGCTAGCTAGCTAGCTAGGTAGCTAACTAACTAGTGCTTTGTCTGCATACAGGAGACAATAGAAATATCCTTGTTGGGTCAAAGTGAGCTTGCCACCAATGGGATAAATAACATAAAAGATGCTTAAAATCACAAAACACTCACCATCATCTATCACGGTTCAACAATGCTGTGGCTGAGGTTTTCAACAATATCGTGGCCAAGTCGAGGCCACTCTCCCTCCCTCCTGTTGCTCACCGGTCAGTGCCTGTAAATGGTATCCATTTGGTTGAACCACTTCCAGTCTTTTCTGTTCGACCCACTTCTGCCGTTGTGGTGCTTGATGGCCCGGTAACAAGCTTTTATTGTCCAGTGGTACTCATCAGTGGCAGTCAGCTTGGAGACCTCCTGGTACATGTTTTCATTTCGAGTCACTGCTTCTATCTTTGCTGTGTACGCCCCTCCCGACGCGGACGCGCATGTGGCCCAGCGCACGCTCGCAGATCACATCCTACATGCAGACTTTTCCAGACTCCCTGGTTATTGTGGTAGGCGACTTTAACCAGAGCAATCTGAGTCACGAGCTCCCCCGATACAAACAGTTTATTAAATATCCAACCAGAGGTGAGAACACACTAGATCATTGTTACACTACAGTGAATGACGCATATCGCGCTGTTCCCTGCGCTGCGCTCGGACTATCTGATCACGTGATGGTCCACCTCATCCCCACATACAGACAGAGACTGAAACTCACTAAACCTGTTGTGACCACCACGAAGAAATTGACCAGTGAAGCTGGAGAGAATCTGAACACATGCACAGAAATAACTGACTGGGACATGTTTAAAGGAGCCACACATGATCTTAATGAGTACACGGACACTGTGAACTCATATATCAGCTTCTGTGAGGAGAGCATTCTCCCATCGCGCACCAGGGTGAGGTACTCTAATGATAAGCCCTGGTTCACTGCCAAGCTCAGACAGATCAGGAAGGAGAAGGAAGCAGCGTTGAAAAGTGGAGACAGGGACTGCTACAGAGAGGTCAAATATCGGTTTAACAGAGAGCTGAGGAGAGCTAAATCTGTGTATTCTGAGAGACTCCAGCAGCAGTTCACTGCTAATGACTCGGCTTCTGTGTGGAGAGGACTGAGGCAAATCACCGACTATCGGCCTCAGGCTTCTAAAGGTCAGGATGACAAAGCCCTTTGTCAAAAACTGTCCCAACATTACGCCCGTTTTGACACCTTGTCAGCTGTGTCCAACTCCCCCACTCCACCCAGCTCCACTGCCTCCTCGGCCCCTAATTCATCAAAAGCGGTCCCCCCCCTCCTCCTCCTCCTCCCCCCCTGCCCTTGTCATCAGTGAGCAGGACGTGCACAGACAGTTCTCCAGACTGAACCCGCGCAAGGCCCCCGGGCCGGACGGTGTGTCTCCCTCCACCCTGAGACACTGTGCGAAAGAGCTGGCTCCTGTCTTTACAGACATTTTTAACACCTCCCTTAAGCAATGTCACGTGCCGACCTGCCTCAAATCCTCCACCATCATCCCTATCCCCAAGAAGCCACGGAATACTGGACTTAACGACTACAGACCTGTAGCGCTCACCTCTGTAGTCATGAAGTCCTTTGAGCGCCTGGTCCTGTCTCACCTCAAGTCCATCACCACTCCCCTCCTGGACCCGCTGCAGTTTGTCTACCGTGCCAACAGGTCTGTGGACGACGCAGTCAACCTGGCCCTCCACTCCATCCTGCAGCACCTGGACTCCCCGGGAACCTACGCCAGGATTCTGTTTATGGACTTCAGCTCTGCATTCAACACCATCCGCCCCGCTCTGCTCCAGGACAAGCTGTCCCTGCTCGATGTGCCTGACTCCCTCTGCAGGTGGATCACCGACTTCCTGACGGACCGGAGGCAGCATGTGCGGCTGGGGAAGTCTGTCTCGGACTCTGTTAGCATCAGCATCGGATCACCCCAGGGCTGTGTACTTTCCCCCCTACTCTTCTCCCTTTATACCAACTCCTGCACCTCCTCCCACCAGTCTGTTAAGCTGATTAAGTTTGCGGACGGCACCACCCTCATTGGGCTCATCTCCAACGGCGACGAGTCCGTCTACAGGAAAGAGGTGGCCCAGCTGGTGTCCTGGTGCAGCCACAACAACCTGCAGCTGAACGCTCTGAAGACAGCGGAGATGATTGTGGAATTCAGGAAAGTCACAACCCCACTGCCCCCCCTCACCATCACAGGCTCTCCCATCACCATTGCAGATTCCTTCCGCTTCTTGGGCACCACCATCACCCGGGACCTCAAATGGGAGCCAACCATCAGCTCCCTCATCAAAAAGGCCCAGCAGAGGATGTTCTTTCTGCGGCAGCTGAGGAAGCTCAAGCTACCCACCAAGATGTTAGTGCAGTTCTACACGGCCATCATCGAGTCCATCCTCACCTCCTCCATAACCGTGTGGTACGCAGGAGCCACTGCCAGGGACAGACTAAGGCTGCAGCGCGTCGTGCGCACTGCTGAGAAGGTGATCGGCTGCAAGCTCCCATCTCTCCAGGACCTGTACATCTCCAGGACCCGGAGGCGTGCTGGCCGGATCATAGCCGATCCTTCACACCCTGGTCATGTACTGTTTGCCCCCCTCCCCTCAGGTAGAAGACTTCGGTCCATTCAGACTAAAACCTCCCGGCACATGAACAGCTTTTTCCCCTCTGCCATCAGACTGCTGAACATTAAGTGACTTATTGACTCTCGCGCACTATGTACAGCAGCTCAACCAGACTCATGTCATTCATCACTGTTTTTTCTGTTGCATTATCAACTGCACTGTGGTACCCCATATTATCTGCTACTTGCTAATTTATTTAAAACTGCCTTGACTAGTATCACTCATTATTACTATTATTATTATTATTATTATTATTATTATTATTATTACTTATTTTTCTACACTTATTGCATGTTTTTAGTCCTTTAGTTTTTTAGTTTATCTCTTTATCTCATCATGTTTTTAATGTTGCAGCATGGCACCGAGACAAATTCCTAGTTTGTGTACTACATGAACAATGGCAATAAATCTGATTCTGATTCTGATTCTGATTCTATCTCCCTTTCGAGTCTCTCATCAGCAACCAAGCACAGAAGAGTCCGCACCTCATCGTTGGACCACGGTGTTGATTTGTGTGTAGCCATTTCTCGTTGATTATCAAAGAAATAATAAAAACTCATGGCTGCTGTTGCAGAATTTTATAAATGGCCGGTTTGATTCTTGTGAAGATGTCACTCTCATGACCCATCCAGTGATATTATGCCCTGGTCAATTAGTGGCCTACAGTCTGACATCACATTTTCAGCTCGACTCAGCTCACTTGGAACCCCAGCTGCATAGGTACTAAAAAAGTGCCTAGTACCAGGTACTGCCACCTAGTGGAAAACCCTATAAACTGAGTCGAATTGGGCTGAGTAGGTGCTAGTGGAAAAGGTTCATTAGATACTGTAGATTGGATCAGCAGAACTGGTGTTTGTCAGTGCTGCATCCCACATGGCTGCATTTTAACCACACTTTGGCCATCTTCTTACTGATTCAGAGGAGGTCAGAGGGTGTCTACTGACTGAAGATATCAGTCAGCCATAGTTCAAACAGAATCTGTTATCAGGCAGTAGGTGATTTTGTTATGATCTGGACACTCTGTCCTTGCTTCCTGTTTTTGAAATGTTTGCACAATTCTGTTATTATTTGTTTTTTGGGTTATCCTTGGTTCTTTGTTCAGTTATGTTTTCTCCCTGATTTGGTTCATTATGATTATTTGCATTGTGTATCCTCTGTGCTTCTCCCAGTGCCCTTGGTCTCCAAAGCCCCACCCATCCTGTTTGTAACTGCTCCCCTGTTGAGTCTTAATTAGTCACAGCTGTCTTACATTAATTATCTTTTCTCCCCTGTGTACTATATGTCACTTTGTGTGGTTGTGGCATCATTGGTTGATTCTCCCTCTTCATTCTCTGGTTTGTGTTTTCAGTGAAACTTGTGTTTGACATGGTTTACTGACCCAGAGAGCAGACTCAGACTCAAAGTAGATACAGTTATCTTTATTGTGATTAGTGTTTGTGTGTGCATGTGTGTGTGTGATAGTGTAGCAGCTGGGGCCGAGCAGAGCACCGTGCTACCTGGCAACCCTAAGGACAAACAGAGACAGGGAGAATTAGTGACGGACCCCGGAGGGGATGTACAGAATTGTCCAGTGCTTGCTGTTTGCAAAGATGATGTTAAGCTCAGGTTCAGCTCAGTGGCTCCAGCCAGGAAGACAGTGCCCGCTGTCCCGGTTGCAGCTGGAGGTGGTTAGAGAGTCCGGGGAAGTGCGATGCAGTTCAGTCTGCCGTCAGGAGGGAGAGTGGTCCGCCGCCACGGATCTCCGCCTGTGCACAGGGGAATGAGTGAAGACAAAGATGAATTGAGCAAGGGCTTACGTGGAGCTGTGGTGAAGATCCCTCCTGACGTCAAATGGCAGGAGGCTGGATTCAAAGACGAGGGTAGGCCGAGGCAAGGAAACTCTGGAACAAGGATGAAGGCGAGTGTAGGTCTCATCAGGAAAGGAGACAGACGACTCTGTGCTGATCCGAGGGCAGCGTGGTCTAAATAGCCCTGGCCGTGATAGAGCGCAGGTGTGCGCGCAGCTGAGGATGATAAGCAGCAGAGCAAACCATTACAGTGTTTGACAGCCCTTGAGCTGATTTTTTTTTTTTTGTTAATAAATCGTTGCACTAAGTCCAGCCTGCTACCTTGGGTCCCACTTTAAAGACACAACTGCCTTCCAAAGCAGTTATTTGACAGAATGACACCACCACCAAGGAATCCAGCAGGCACGGGCTACAGTGAGTTTGGGCTGGACGAGATTGAGTGTTGGGCAGCTCAGCTAGTCGAGCTAATCTCAGATGCTCGGTCATCCCACACTTGGGAGCGAGCTGAGGTTCCTGGAAGCTGCAGCTAGAGTGAGGATTACCCAAATCTGCGGGATTACCCCACTCTGGATGGTCTGTACACCTCGTTGTTTGACTCATTAAATTCGCTCCACGGACTGTTGAAAAGCCTGGAGTCTGTGCCGACGTCTTCAGCCTCTCCTTGCTCACCAGCTCCAGTCTGCCTCTCCCCAGCTCCACAATTACCTCACGGGGTGGAGGAAAGCTCCCGAGCATCGGCCCCTGTGACAGCAGCATCGCTGGCTCCACGTCATTGTCCACCTGCAGTGCCAGCTCACACATCTGCTGCATGGGTGCCCATGTCCGCTGCCCCATCAGCATTCACCGCCTCCATTTTGGGCTCATCTTTGGCAGCGACAGCAGAAGAGCGGAACAGGCAAGTACATTTCTTTCTACCAACTAATGATATGTCTTGCCTCTTTCCGGGTGAGGGACTTCAGCAGCAGCCTCTTTCTACTGCTGAGCCCCCACCACCTGTTTGTTGTTACCCCTGTGTGTGTGCTCTCACCATCCCTGGTTTCCTTGTTTTTTCCCTGAGGTGCACTTCCCTGCTCCTGCACCAGCTTCTCCACAACCACTGCACAGGCAGGAGGAGAGCTCACCATCTGTGCTGCGGCCTTTGCCGACGACAGAGCGGCCCTGGGCTCTGGCCTCTCTGCCAACCACGGCTCTACGTCATGCCTCAGCTCCAGTACTGGCTCCATAGCACCTCCAGGCTCCAGTGCCGGCTCCTCGTCACTCCTCAGTTACAGTAACAGCTGCACCGACCATCTCTCCTGCAGAACATCCTGAGGTCTTCACCTCAGCAGCAGTAGACCAGGAGTTATTACCAGTACTTTTGAAAAGACTTGCCTTGCTTATGGTGGGGGGACCCAAGCACACTCTCCACCAATCTCTGCTACTTATGACTGGTGTTGCCTCACTGACCTCCTATTTTCCTCCATCGTCCGAGGTGGCTGGGTCAAGAATGGAGCCGCAGGAGGACAATGCTCCATCATCTCCATCATTGGAGCATGCCGCTCCATCATCACCATCTTCAGAGCAGTAGGCTCCCCTTGTCATCCAGGGGGTTGAGCCGTCTGTATCACCCTTCGTCCAAGAGGTCAGGAGACCTCTACCGGTTGTCCAAGAGGTCAGGAGACCTCCACCCATTGTCCAAGAAATCAGGAGACCTCCACCTGTGGAGCAGTCCGCTAAACCCTGCCGCCTGGAGTTGCTGCTCCTCAGCTGCTATTGGCCCCTGAGCTGAAGGCCCCTCAGGTACTATCCTCTGAACTACAAACTCCTGTGTTGTTGACCCTAGAGTGGAAAGCTCATATATTGGCACCTCTTGAGCTATAATTGCCTATACTGGTGCCTCCAGAGCTAAAAATTCCTATGTTGGGGTCCCCGGAGTTATGAGTTCCGGTATTATCTTAAGAGCAAAAGGCTTGCATGTTATGTTCAGAGCAAAAGGCTCACATGTTATCTTTAGAGCAAAGAGCTCCCATATTGTTATGTTCAGAGGAAAAAGCTCCTATGTTGTCATTTTCAGAGCAAAAGGCCCCCCTTGACCCAGGGGAGGAGAAGAGAAAGAGGAGGATGGTTAGATAGATAGATAGATTAGTTTATTTGACAGGGACAGTGCAATAAACATAGACAATTAATCAATGACAATCAATCTGATGTGTTGCACATAGAGTGTATAGCTATTAGCTAATTTGCAACTCTTGTCCCTGGTGGCTAAAGGTAAAGCCAACTTTATTGTCATTCAGTCCACACAGTCAATCATGTACAGTAGAATGAAATTAAGTTTCTCTTATCTACAATGTTAATCACATCTAGAATCAGAGGGGTTGCTGCCATGCAAGGCGCCGCCACAAATTTTCCTCCTCCGTTCCATTTTTGCTGAGTACCAAGCTGGACGGCAGGAAGTTCCGCTTTTATATGGTCTTCGGCATGACCCAGCCAGGATCATGCCGAAGCCTAAGCTAACAGCTTAAGTTGTCATCTCTGCTGGAGTCAGAGTCCCACCCCATGCAGGACACACTGAACACACTGAGGAGCTCATTTAGTGGTAGGCTGTGCCATCCTAGGTGCATGACGGAGAGGTTCCACAAGTCATTCCTATCTATGGCTACCAGACTTTATAATCTAACCAGGGCTGCTCATAGAGGTCATATTAAATGTACTAAACATAACAACTTTGCACAATAGAGATCGTCCCCTCCAATACACAACCAGAACAATAACAATCATTACTGAGGGTGGTAACAACACTGTTGATTTAAATGTGAAATATACTGCGTGGGTACATATTCAGGTTCAGGTTCAGGTTCAGGTTACTTTATTTGTACCCGTAGGTAGATTTGTTTTGCAGTCTGGTGACATCCATATTTACAAGCCACTAATTACATTCAACATAGACACAAACACAGGCGCACATCTTACAAAATAGGTAAATATAAAATATGTACAATATAATTTTTATAGCTTGTTCAACTCTTTGACAGCAGCAGGGACAAAGCTGTTTTTGTAGCGCTGGGTTTTGCTTTTTGGGACAGCAAACCTCCGTCTGGAGGGAAGAAGCTGAAAGTTGCAGTGCAAAGGGTGGGAGTCATCATTTAAAATCAAGTCAGCCATCCTCTGTACTTGTCTGGTGTACAGGGATGTCAGGCTCAGCTGTGACTCACCAAGCAAACGACTGGACCATCTAACTACCTGATCCAAGGATTTCCTCTGTTTCAGTTTTATCTGACCAAACCATGACATTAAAGAAAAAGATAAAACAGATTCAATAAAAGCCCGATAAAACATAGTCATTATGGTTCGGTCAATTTGGAAGTGTGCAAGTTTCCTCAAACAATGCAAATTTTGCTGACCCTTTTTGCACACCCTTTCACAGTTCACTTCAAAGTTTAATTTACTATCAATAATCGTCCCAAGATATTTGTACGATTGTACACATTCGGTGGTCTGGCCTTTTAGTATGGTGACTTTGTGCCTGGGAGTTTTCCTCCTAAAGTCAAAAATCATATCTTTCGTTTTTGTTGTATTCAGCTGTAGGTAGGAATCCTCACACCAGTGAACAAAGTCATCAACTACTGGGCCGTGGCCACTCTCACCATCCTGGAGGAGACTGACAATGACTGAGTCATCAGCATACTTTATAATGTGTCTGTTGTCATGTCTGCTCCGACACATGTTTGTGTACACACGTTTCATCTTCAATGCCCTTGCTGGTGGAAGGAGGTTTTCACTCAAAATCTTACGATACATGGCCCCATTCATTCTTTCCTTTACACGGATCAGTCGTCCTGGTCCCTTTGCAGAAAAACAGCCCCAAAGTATGATGTTTCCACCCCCATGCTTCACAGTAGGTATGGTGTTCTTTCTCCTCCAAACACGACAAGTTGAGTTTTTACCAAAAAGTTCGATTTTGGTTTCATCTGACCATATGACATTCTCCCAATCCTCTTCTGGATCATCCAAATGCTCTCTAGCAAACTTCAGACGGGCCTGGACATGTACTGGCTTAAGCAGGGGGACACGTCTGGCACTGCAGGATTTAAGTCCCTGGCAGCATTGTGTGTTTCTGATGTAGCCTTTGTTACTTTGGTCCCAGCTCTCTGCAGGTCATTCACTAGGTCCCCCCATGTGGTTCTGGGATTTTTGCTCACCGTTCTTGTGATCATTTTGACCCCACGGGGTGAGATCTTGTGTGGAGCTCCAGATCAAGGGAGATTATCAGTGATCTTGTATGTCTTCCATTTTCTAATAATTGCTCCCACAGTTGATTTCTTCACACCAAGCTGCTTACCTATTGCAGATTCAGTCTTCCCAGCCTGCTGCAGGTCTACAATTTTGTTTCTGGTGTCCTTTGACAGCTCTTTGGTCTTGGCCATAGTGGAGTTTGGAGTCTGACTGTTTGAGGTTGTGGACAGGTGTCTTTTATACTGATAACGAGTTCAAACAGGTGCCATTAATACAGGTAATGAGTGGAGGACAGAGGAGACTCTTAAAGAAGAAGTTACAGGTCTGTGAGAGCCAGAAATCTTGCTTGTTTGTAGGTGACCAAATACTTATTTTACTGAGGAATTTACCAATTAATTCATTAAAAATCCTTCAATGTGATTTTCTGGATTTTTTTTTCTCATTTTGTCTCTCATAGTTGAGGTTTACCTATGATGAAAATTGGAGACCTCTCTCATCTTTTAAGTGGGAGAACTTGCACAATTGGTGGCTGACTAAATACTTTTTTTCCCCACTGTGTATATATATATATATATATATATATATATATATTCATTCATTTGATGAAGCAAGATGGCGGCGCGTGCACAACGTGAGGCTCAGCGTCCTATCAGATTCTGGGGACTAGCAGTGTTATTTCTGCTCATTTCGGATATGTTCGTTCAGAACAGCTCTGCTTTTACATCTTACACCCGAGATGAGCTTTTGAATATTGGATTACAAAGCAACGATAACGACCTTTTTATCAGCAACCTACGTCTGAATCTACGTCTCATCCCGGAGCTCTGGAGAACTCCTGATGCTCGGCAGGCTTCCCGGCCGACCGGAAGTGCTCGCAGGCGGCGTAAAGATTGTAAACAAAGGAGGGGTGTCATATCCGACTCTAGGGAGCCGGGCAATCAGAGCCAGGGGCAAGCCAGTGAGTCGTGATATTTTATTCAGGGTAAAGGGGAAGGGATGAGGAGAGCACAGATACTCATGCAGACGTACACTCACAGGTTGCACAGCGCAGAGGTAAGCAGCTCGTACCGGACGTGGGGGTAGCAAGACGTACATACTCACAGCGGGATACAAACACAGGAATGCTGCAAGAGGAGTATAAGCTGACACCAGACGAAGGGGCTTCAGCTTAGCAATGTGTTTATGTCGCAGCCCCGAGTCATCGAGGCTGCTCCTATTTATCCTCATTGGCAGCGCCCCAGCTGATGAAGACTAATTGGCCCCAGCCGTCCATAATGCTGCCAGCTGGGGCCAGCTGAGACGCCGCTCAATGGGAGGCAGGGATGAGGGAAAACATGGGCTCAGTGCCGAGACGGCATCTCAACCCATGGTGACAGAGCCCCTCCCTCAAGGTCGGGCTCCTGAACGACCAGGAACATCCCAGCCCCCCCCCCCCCCCCCCACCTAGGGTGGGAGGAAGGGAGGCGGACCGGAGGGGAAGAAGCCAAGGGAAGGACAACACCAATGGGGCAATGTAGGGTAGCGGGAAAGAAAAACCCAAATACAATACTGACAACAGAACAATTAACCCAGGTACAGATGGGGAGAAGAACTGGGTCAGCACGCCGGTTACATACTACCCAGAGAGTACCAACCATGCGTGACCCAGAGCAAGAAAAAAAAAAAAAGAACCACCAAAAAGGTACAGGGCAAAAAATGCTGAGTATGGTCAAATAAAGGGAAAACACAATACACAGCACCAATATAAGTACATACACAGTCACCAAGAAAAGTGAGGGTGACTGGAACAAATGGACAATTACAGAGCATGGTGTTACGGAAAACAAGGCACAAGACTCTATAATGAACCAACAGGGCATAAAAAAGAAATACTGAGTGCAGGCAAAGAAAAACCCACACACATGAATATATAAATACCCACAGTCACCTAAAGAAATGAAAGTGACTGGAATGAATGGGCAACTGCAGAGTATGGTCTGAAAGGGAACAAAACATAACTCTACAATGCAAAAACGAGACTAAAAACATGGTACAAAAAATAAAATGCTGGGTACGAGGGAAGGAAAACGCACAGCACTATAAATACACATCCACCAACAGGACAGACATTACACCCAAGTGACCTTAATAACGATAAAAGGAAAAGTGACACCCGAGGTGTATGGCAGGCAGAGTCCAAAAATAGCCGAGATGGCTCCGGAGATCTCCCCGCCCATTGTCCAGCTGGCGAATCAGGGGAAGAGAAATGTTCGGACGGCGAACTCTGGACCCAGATCCCAGGAATCCAGTCCAACGGCTGCCGAACCAGGCCGCCCAAAGGCAAACACAGACCAGTGGGGGGAAACCAGATCGCCGAACCGAAAGTTTTGCGGGTCGGGTCGTCGACCCGCATCACTCAACCACCAGGACCGTTGAGACGGACGAAGGGTCAGAGCGGATCCCGGTGGAAGAGGCTCAGGGGAGAGCCGATGACGAGGGCGGCGGGCCTCAGGGAAACGGCCACCTCCTCACCGGACCTGGACAACACTGGGGCAGCACCCACGTCGGACCCCGATCGGGCCTCAGGCGAACCCACGTTGGACCCCGATTGGGTCTCGGGCGAACCCACGTTGGACACTGCACCAGAACCGACCTCCAACGTTGAACCCGGACCCTCCAGCACCACGAGGAACAGCAACTCCTCGCCGGTGACCCTGGAAGAAGGCTCAGAAGAGAAAACAGAACCGGGATCAGGATCACCGGCAGCGCCAGAACCCGGCGAGACGAGCTCAGACGCAGCGGGCGGCTGCACCCTGCTCGTCTCCCCTGGAGATAGGCTGAAGTGCTCAAAGATAAAAAGAGAGAAAAGAAAGGAGAGCACTCGCCTGATCTCGGGTTCTGACGCCGTCCAGGACTGCGAAGATCCAGGATCCGTCGTCAGGAGGTCGTTGTCAGGCTCCCATCTAGCCGCGTCGGGCCCCGCAGCCAGCACGATGGTCAGCGCAGCTTGAGATCCCTCCAGCTCAGGTAACCCCGCCGACGACCCACTCGGCGTGAAGCCAGAAGAATCTCGTCCCGCTGGACCGAACCGCTCCTCCGTGGAGACCCAGGGACGCTCAGTCGTCAGCGTAGACTCCACGCAGCAGTCAGTCCCCCTCCTCCGTCCGCAATGTAGCTGCGGAGCCACAGGCCCTCTCCATATCCCACCACGTTGACCCGGAGCCGGGGACCGCTCGGCGGAGAGAGACACAGAGGATGCGGGATTAGGAATACAGGTTACAGCAGGTGGGGAGAGTTCAGGGAGCTGCGAACCCTGAACTTCTCCTCCAGGGATGTGACAGAGCAAATCATTAAGCAGGTGTGAAAAAACAATGACTTGCCTGCCCCCTGGAGGTCGAGTATCGCCTGCTGTAGTGGAATCTGCTTCTTCCTCTCCCCGCCCGGCGATAACGGAGGACCCCCCGGGAATTCGTCTGAGGATCGCTCGCGTTGTCTCCAGCAGAGAGCTCACCAGGCCGGGATTCCAGGCACACACAGCGGTCAGGAAGCGCGTCGAGGAGGAGGGGGAAACAGCCGGGGTGAGCCAGCCCGAATGTCCAGGAATGACAGCGGGGGAACGAGGCTCAGGGGACGAGGCTGTAGGATCTCCACACTGACGAGGCGAAGGGATGACAGCTGCGTGGGAGGAACGGTCCCGACGATGACCCAGAACTGGATCCGGACGAGGTTCGTGCAGAGGTGACTCGGCGATGTGATGACGACTACTCCCAGGGGACGAAGCGAGGGGGAAACCCAGGATTCGCCGCTCCAGATCGGAGATCGAGACGAGGAAGGCGTCGAGCACGGGAAAGCTTCGTAGCCCTGAAGTCCTCACCATCAATCTCACTGCCACCGCCACATGCCTTAAGGTGGTGACAGGAAACACAGTAGAGCTCGTGACAGCCACTCGACCCCGGACATAACTGCTGTCAGCTGCGGCTCCTTGAAGGGAATCCCGAGTGACGTGGCGCAGGTCGGGGGAAGTCCTCTGGTTGGCGCGAACTCCCGGACTGGAATGGCGGCAGGAACGGGACTCCGAAGCGGGGAAAGACGTCGCCCACTTCGACTCCCTGCCGGGATTTCCATCCACCCCGTGGAGCTTCTCTCGCTGTGTACCTGCAGCGTCTATCCTGGCACTGTCCTCCAGATGGTACAGAGAGTGAGGGTGACAGTCCAGGAGTTCCTCAGCACGGCCCGGATGCCAGCGTCTCGCGTTGGAGGCGTCGTGCAGGGTGAAGAACGTCCCGTCGACAGCCTCCGAGATGGACCTCAGCTCGTCGCCCTGGCGCCGGAAGTGACTCCTGGGAAACGGCATGCTAGCAGCGCTGACACCCGGACAGAAAGGTACATTTCCACGGCGACTCACGGCCGCCGGTAGCTCTTCTGGCTGCGACATACTGTCATATCCGACTCTAGGGAGCCGGGCAATCAGAGCCAGGGGCAAGCCAGTGAGTCGTGATATTTTATTCAGGGTAAAGGGGAAGGGATGAGGAGAGCACAGATACTCATGCAGACGTACACTCACAGGTTGCACAGCGCAGAGGTAAGCAGCTCGTACCGGACGTGGGGGTAGCAAGACGTACATACTCACAGCGGGATACAAACACAGGAATGCTGCAAGAGGAGTATAAGCTGACACCAGACGAAGGGGCTTCAGCTTAGCAATGTGTTTATGTCGCAGCCCCGAGTCATCGAGGCTGCTCCTATTTATCCTCATTGGCAGCGCCCCAGCTGATGAAGACTAATTGGCCCCAGCCGTCCATAATGCTGCCAGCTGGGGCCAGCTGAGACGCCGCTCAATGGGAGGCAGGGATGAGGGAAAACATGGGCTCAGTGCCGAGACGGCATCTCAACCCATGGTGACAAGGGGTAAGCGCGGTGGGCTAAGAGCTAAGCTAAAGCTAACACCGCACCGGCTATCACTACCCAGTATTTTCCTTGCTAATGTACGGTCTCTGGCGAGCAAAATGAGTGAACTACGGCTTCGGATCACCAACAATAAGAGACTTATGAACTGCAATATCATGATTTTTACGGAAACATGGCTTCACAGTGGAATACCCGACAATGCTATCGAGCTAGCCGGCCTACACACGCTCCGGGCAGACAGAGCAGCAGTTGACTCCGGTAAGACAAGAGGGGGGGAAGTGTGCATTTATATTAACAAGGCTTGGTGCACAAACTCTGTCACTGTTGAGAGACACTGCTCAGCTAACCTGGAGTTTCTCATGGTTAAATGTAGACCTTTCTATCTGCCACGTGAGTTCACTTGTACCATCATAACAGCCGCTTACATTTCTCCGGATGCTAATGCTAAGCTTGCTATGAAAGAACTGCATGCAGCTATTAGCAAACAACAAACTGCACACCCAGAGGCAGCATTTATTGTGGCGGGTGATTTTAACCACTCTAACCTCAAGACAGTGCTTCCTAAATTCTACCAGCATGTCTCCTGTCACACAAGAGGGGACAAAACATTGGACCATGTTTACACCAATATTGTGGGAGCCTACACAGCAACTCCCCTCCCCCACCTAGGTCAGTCTGATCACTTATCCTTGTTCCTTACCCCCAAGTATGTACCGCTCATCAACCGGGTGAAGCCATCAGTGAGGACCATCAAAGTGTGGCCAGAGGGGGTTGACTCTGTACTCCAGGAGAAGTTTAGGAACACAGACTGGAGTATGTTCACCTCTCAGGCTACCTGTGGCTCCCACATAAACATCAGCTCTTACACCCTCTCAGTCCTGGACCATATCAACACCACTATTGACAGTGTCACCATGGAAAGACAGATCACCACGTACCCAAATCAGAAGCCGTTGATGAACAGAGAAGTGTGGCTTCTGCTAAAAGCACGTAACAATGCCTTTAGATCTGGTGATGCACAGGCCTACAGTTCATCCAGGGCAGATCTGAAGAGGGGCATCAAGCAGGCCAAGCACAGCTACAAGCTGAAGGTGGAGGAACATTTTGGGGACTCTGACCCCTGACGCATGTGGCAGGGCATTCAAGCTATCTCTGATTATAAGCCCAGCAACTCCATACCTATAGCCATGACTGTGCCCTTTCTCAATGAGCTAAATGACTTCTATGCTCGTTTTGACAAGGACAACAACGAAAAGAACATCAATTTCCCACCCTCTGATGACCTCCACCACCTCACACTCACCCACACCGACGTCCGTAACGCACTGAGTCATGTCAACGTACGTAAGGCTGCTGGCCCTGATGGCATTCCTGGGCGTGTGCTGAGGGCATGCGCTGAGCAGCTGGCAGGGGTCTTCACAGACATCTTCAATCTGTCCCTGGCCCAGGCCGTGGTACCAGCGTGCTTCAAGACCACTTCAATAGTACCAGTGCTGAAACATTCAACACCATCGTGCCTAAATGACTATCGCCCTGTGGCACTGACGCCCATAGTCATGAAGTGCTTTGAGTGACTGGTCTTGGCACAGCTCAAAAAAGGCCTGCCCCCTACACTGGACCCTCATCAGTTCGCCTACTGGAGCAACAGGAGTACAGAGGATGCGGTTTCTACAGCGCTGCACTATGTACTCTCACACCTGGATGACAAGAACACCTACACAAGAATGCTGTTTGTTGACTTCAGCTCAGCATTCAACACAGTTATCCCCTCCGAGTTGCTCACTAAACTTGGGGACCTGGGAATCAGTACCTCCACCTGCAACTGGATCATGGATTTTCTGACCAACAGACCCCAGCATGTTAGGTCAGGCCCCAACCGTTCTTCCGTCATCACACTCAACACTGGTGTACCACAGGGCTGTGTGCTCAGCCCATTCCTCTACTCCCTCTACACCCATGACTGCAGGCCTATGTATGGATCCAACTCCATCATAAAGTTTGCAGATGACACCACGGTGATTGGACTCATCAGGGACAACGACGAGTCAGATTACAGGGCAGAGGTTGAGCACTTGGCTACTTGGTGCGCTGACAATAACCTGCTCCTTAACACCAGCAAAACCAAGGAGTTCATAGTGGACTACAGGAAGGAGAGGGAAGAGACACATGACCCCATCCATATCAATGGCATAGCTGTTGAACGTGTCCCCAGCTTCAAATTCCTGGGGACCCACATCTCGGAGGACCTGTCGTGGTCAGTTAACACCACCAGCCTGATCAAGGAGGCCCATCAGCGCCTCTTCTTCTTGAGGACACTGAAGAAGAACCATCTGTCAACTGACATCCTGGGCAACTTCTACCGCTGCGTGATAGAGAGCACCCTGACCAACTGTATCACAGTCTGGTATGGGAGCTGCTCTGTCGCTGACCGCAAGGCGCTGCAGCGGGTGGTGAAAACCGCCCAACGCATCACAGGGACTCCACTTCCAGTTATAGAGGACGTCTACAGGAAAAGATGTCTGCGCCGGGCACGCAGCATTCTTAGGGACTCCAACCATCCTGCTCATGGACTGTTCCAGCTTCTCCCCTCCAGAAGACGTTTCAGAAGCCTTCGGACTAGAACCAGCAGGTTTAGGAACAGTTTCTTTCCAACAGCTGTCACGTTATTGAACTTAGTTTCCCGCTGACTCTCTTACCATCATCTCTTACCATCCTCACCTGTACATAACTGCATAACTACATAACTACATCTAACTTATTGCACATTATTTGCACATAACAGTACTCTTAACTTTCTGCACTGCTGCATATATTTGCATATATTTGCTTAAATTGCACATACTGTTAATTACCGTATATACTGCACTGCTGTCCTTTGCACTTCTGATTGGATGCTAAACTGTGTTTCGTTACCTTGTATTCATACATGTGTAATGACAATAAAGTTGAATCTAATCTAATCTAATTTACTGCTTTGGTTAACCAGTTTGTATTATCTTATTTACTATTGCTCTGAGTGCTGCTATTCCTTTGCTGCTTGGGACTAATAAAGGCTTATCTTATCTTATTGTTACCTTCCGAGCAAAGGGCTCCTATGTTGTTGTATTCAGAGCAAACAGTTCCTACATTGGTATTTTCAGATCAAAAAGTTTTGTCATGGTTATTTTCAGAGCAAACAGTTCCTTTGTGGTCTCCAGGTCAAAAGGCTCCTTTGTGGTCTCCAGAGCAAAGAGCCCCAATGTCATCTCTTGAGTTTAAAACTCCCATGTTACTTTCTTTTGAACTAGACATACATATGTAGTCTCCTGAGTTTAAAACTTCTGTTATCTCTAGTGCAAGGAACTCTCATGTGGTCATTCTCTCCTGAGATTCAAGTTCCTGTATTGTCATTATCTCCTGAGTTTAAAGTGCTCATTTGGTCACCACTTGCCATTACAGTTGACATTGACATTGGCATTGATTTTTATTTGAACATTCTTAAAAAAAAAAGAAAGAAGAGAGTTCAAAACACAACAAAAAAACAAACCAAAAATAAAATGTTCAAAAGGAGTGGGAAGAAGCCAACCCTTATACAGTCCCACCCCTTCTCCACACCCAACAAATTACAGTATTACTCATAATCATCATTATCCCACAACCACATTCACCATAATACACCCATAGTCAAATTATACAACAAAAATGACACAACAATGACAGTCCATACTGACAACAATACCAACATCCAACAATATTACAACAACAATAAACATACACTTCTGGCATGTTCAATACAAACACAGACAACATCATCACCTTCACAATCACCATAACACAACTACAACCTTCCCTCACTGAAGACACAATGTAACATCACTGCCCTTCATTCTCATACTGCTCAAAAATCATTTCTTTATATGTTGATTTAAATATGTGGATGTTTGGACATTGCCTGTGTTTCTCCCCCAACCCATTCCACAATTTTACCTCACACACAGACACACAAAAACTCTTCTGTGTAGATCGTACTAAGTGCATTTTAAATTTTGTATTCCCCCGTAAATTATATTTCCCTTCTCTCTCCCTGAAAAGATTTTGTATATTGTGTGGCAAGAGGTTTTTACTAACTTTAAACATTAATTGTGCTGTGTAATAATGAACCAGATCCCATAATTTCAATAACTTCGAATATAAAAACAATAAATTAGTATGTTCGAGGTACCCGACTTTGTGTATAACACGGACTGCCCTTTTTTGTAATATTAACAATGAATTAAGTTTACTTTTATAACTGTTACCCCAAGCCTCTATACAATAAGTCAAGTATGGAAGTACTAACGAACAATACAAAATATGAAGTGATTTATAATCTAGGACCTGCTTAATTTTATTTATAATTGCAATATTTTTGCAACTTTATTTTGTATGTATCTGACATGTGGTTTCCAACTAATTTTATCATCCAGTATTACACCCAAAAACTTGATCTCCTTAACTTTTTCAATAACTACATTATCTATGTATATGAATGTGTATATCTTCTTTATTTTTACAATTACCAAATATCATTACCTTAGTTTTATCTATATTTAGTGATAATTTATTACAATCCATCCATTTTTTTAGCTTATTTAATTCATTATTTAGAGTATGGATTAGTTGATTATAATTATTTCCAGAATAAAATATATTAGTATTATCAGCAAATAATATTATTTTTAATAATTTAGAAACTTAGAATATATCATTTATATATATATATGTTAAATAATTTGGGGCCCAATACTGACCCCTGGGGGACCCCTCAGGCAATTCCCATACACCCAGACAGATATTCTCCCATTTTCACAAATTGTTGTCTCTCAGATAGATAACTTGTAACCCATTTCGGAGCCATTCCCCTAATACCATACATTTGCAATTTAATAAGAAGTATTGAATGATTTATTGTATCAAATGCTTTTCTAAAATCTATAAACACACCAATTGCATATTTTCCTTGATCTAATGCATTTATTATTTCCTCTGTTGCTTCCATTATCACCAACAATGTTGTACTCTTGGCTCTAAACCCATATTGGTTCTGATTCAGCACATCCTGTTTATTTAAAAAGTTTTCTAATCTGTTGTTGAAAAGTTTTTCCAGAATCTTTGAAAATTGTGGGAGAAGTGATACTGGTCTGTAGTTTGTGTATTGGTGTTTATTTCCTTGCTTGAATAATGGTATTACTTTTGCTATTTTCATTTTCTGCGGGAATGAGCCAGTTTGAAATGATAAATTACAAATATATGTGAATGGTTTTAATATACCATCAACAGTTCTTTTTATTAGTGCCATATCAATACCATCACAATCAGTAGATAATTTATTTTTACACTTTTCAACAACAGATTTTACCTCTAGTTCATCCACCACTGTAAGAAAAATTGACCGAGGGTTACTTCCAATCAAAGTCTCACTCACAGTGTCTCTTCCTTGATTTGGAATTTTTGCTGCCAACTCTGGCCCAACACTTACAAAAAATGTATTCATTTTATTTACTACCATATTCTTATCATAAATATCACCACAATTATCAGTAAAATACTCTGGATATGTCATTTTCTTAGTTCCATTTTTCCTTAATTTGTTTAATATATCCCAGACTCCTTTTATATTATTTTTATTTTCATTTAACATTTTCCTATAGTATAATTTTTTACTAGTTCGTATTATTTCAGTTAATTTATTTTTATATGTTTTATATCTTTTTTCAGATTCTTTAGTTCTTAATTTAATAAAATTTTTATAGAGATAATTTTTCTTTTTACAAGCATTTTGTAACCCTTTGGTTAACCATGGGCAATTTTTGTATATGTGTTTTTTTATTAATTTCTTTAATTAGACAGTTTTTATCATATAATAATTTAAATATATCAATAAATTTATCATATGCCAAGTCCACATTTTTCTCTCTATAGACAACATCCCCATTCTGTAACATTAAGTCTTCCCTATGTTATCACCTTTTGAGTTGATAGTTCCTATGTTGTTATCTCCAGAGTATAAAGTTTCCATGCTTCCATTATCTCCTGAGTTCAAAATATCCATATCATCACCTCCTGAGGTTACAGGTTCCATGCCCCCCCTCTCCACCCGAGGTTAAAAGTTTGATGTTATCACCTTCTGAGGTTATTGTCATGAACCGAGCCTGTGTTTGCCTGCGGGCTCAGTTCTAATTGTTCTTGGTCTTATGTTGTGTTTTGATTTCTGTCCTGTGTGTCATTATTTCTTTGCTTGGCTACTGCTCTGGCCGGCAATCGTTAGGCAGCTGTTTGACCCACCTTCTGGTGGGTGCTGTCAAACATTCCCCGGTCCGACCATGTCCCCCTCTCTCTGACAGTCAGCTGTGTGCCCCGGTAATTATCTTTCCCGCGCCTCGCACAGGTGTTCCCTATTTGTTAGGCCAGCGGTGTTTGTACTTAAGCAGCTCTTTGCTAGTCAAACACCGCTGGACCATTGTACGTGTTAGATGGTTGTTCTCCGCCATCTGACTGTCACGTCCCGAAGGATCGTTTTGTGTTTGTGCTCGCTGGCGGACTTGGACGACTTGGGCTGTTCCTGCATGGCGAGTAAGAACTGTCTACATTTCTGTTTGCAGTTGTGCTGCTACGCTTGTCTGTAGCATTTCCCCATGCGGCACAACTGCTACACTCGGGCACTGCCACCCAACTCTTCTCCCATGCCAGTCGAGCATCCTGGAGAACTCTATAGGCACTTTTCCACTAGCCCAGCTCACCTCGCCACGTTTCGATTCACTTCGACACGGTTCGGCTCGGTTGTGTCTCCATTACAGCCGGGTTAAGCTGGGGTGGGCGGGATTTTTTTTACAGCACGGCGGCGCCACACTCCCATGACGTAAAACACGCGACCCAAGCAAAACATAACACATGCATCATGGTGTCTGTACAAGGCGACTCCTCGGTCTGTGGCTTTTTTCACCATAAATGCCAAAAAGGACCGCCAGACATGGGTACAGGCAGCGAGACGAAACACTCTGGAATAGTTCTGCAGCTCCTTGGAGAGCCGAAGACGTGAGGATACAAACTAGGTCATATATGACGGTAAGCTAATGTTGCTAATGCTAGTTTGCTATAAGTACATCGTACTACACTGTAATGTCTGCAACTTATCGCTGTTAGGTACTAAAATATGTATGCTGTGTGTGTTTCAGATGGCTCTGTTGTGGGGAAATTACCACTTCAAACGGTCAGTCTGGGCGTTCAACACAGCCTGTCACTGATGTCACAGGCTCCCAGTGATGAGATGTCACCCCAGCTTCACAAACGATCAGTGGTTGTAGAGCTTAAGAATGTCTGTAGAAATGTTTATTTCCTGTGCAAAAAATTGCTCTGATCTGCGTGAAAATCATGGAGAGACTGTTGAGACATCATGGATGTACCTGCTGCAGCAGCACTGAGTGTGAGGTAGTCATAGCAAAAAATGATCAGCTGACACAACTTGATCATCATGTTAATAACTATATTAGCCACAAAATATATATTCAAAAAGTAAACAGTACTGAGTTACGTATAATAAGATATATTTGACAGTTATGATGCATTTTAGGCCAAAACAAACTTGATCTAGGATTAAAAGCAATTAAAATAATGCAGTCACAAGGTTACATGGAAAATACTTGATTTACTAGATACATGTACTGTAGAAATATATATTCTCTGCATCAACAATGTACTATACATGCATTCATGTAGTATTGCACTGGGAATTGCACTGACAATAAACCTCTGAAGTTTTTGCAGATGTCTCTTTTTTTATATGTGAAGGTTACCACCATGTGGCACAAATTAAATACTAAAAGATTGGAAAAGCTGTCTAAGAACAATCCAGCAGTTTGAGAAATCACTTTTGGTTTGGTGTAAGTCTGTCAACAGAATTATGAACCATAAAGCAGTTTGTGTTAAAATGTTAAATCCCATTAAACCATAATCCGGGGGCTTCCAATCAAGTGTCATGGGGGCCCAAGACCCTGCAGGTTCTCTCTTCTACCCAGTCTCTTCAGCAGGTGTTCTCACTGATCAGCAGTCAGTGGAAGAAGTTCAGTGGAATCTGCTGTTGAAGACACTGGTTGGAGGTAAAGCCTGCGGGGTCTTGGCCCTCCATGGCACATGATTAGACACCCCCCCCCCAAACCCATTATGATGAAGAGCAGATGCTAATATGACCCAGAATTCCTCCATATACTGGTACTGTCACTAAAGTATGCAGGGTCTTCTGCGGTGGCACATCCTACAATACAGTCTTCAGTTAATAAAATAATTGTTTTGGTTACTTTTTTCTTAAAAATGAGCCATTATTTTCAAGGTCACCGATAAATCCTTTGTACAGTTTACTCTTTTCCCACCGGTGTCTTAACAGACAAAATAGAAAATCATGATGCAAACACATAAGTCACTAAATTGTTCATTACAATCAGCAGCAAATTCCAGATTATTCAGAATGTGCAAAATTCAAACTGTAAAAAAAAAAAGAAACTGGAATGGGTCACACACGCCAGCCATGCTGCCTCACTGAGAAGCAACTGGATCGGCCCCTTGTACTGGTCCTGGTTCAGTAGATCTTCAGCCTGCATCTCTGTAAATAGTGAGGCAAGGTCCAATTGGGGTGGACAGTTTCCCTCTTGCCTAGACAAAAGACAAATGGGTGGTGGTTAATTAAAGCAAGTGTAAAACATATTTGGGAAATACACTTGTTGCTAAAAGCCAGTGGTGGAATGTGAATGAATGAATGAATCTTTATTTCGGATTGATTAAAAGTAAAGATTAAAAGAAAATAGAATAATATAACAAAGGGGGAAAAATCTAACAAGGTCAAATTAAACAATAACTCCTCTGATTATACAGTTCAACATAAGTTATCTGAAATGGGTGATGGCTGAAGCTGCAGCTTATATTGCCCACCATATTCCATCCAAGAATTCAAAAGAAAAACAAAACAGGAGGGATTACAATTTGAATGTGACAATAAAGTACTTCGTTGTTGTATTTAACCACAATTTTCATGTAGCTGCGCTTCAGTAGATTTTATAAAGGCTGGGTTACATTTAAAATCATCTGTTTTTACTGTGGCCTCAGCAATCAGAATGAATTAATACATTCACTTGAATGGAATATAATACTTTAACTGAAGGTGTGCATCACCGAGTATGGAGTCGCTCAGTCAAAATATGAAGTTTTTATCAATAAAAGTTTGTCTTGTCTGTAAAAGTGTCTCTTCTTGCCCTGGCTTCATGTGTGGGCGGTGTTTTGTACTTGCATTGCTAAAATATAAAAGGAAGCACTACAATGGGTCTCAAATATTTGTAATGTGTCCTGTTACTGCATGAGTTTATTGATGATAGACTATAAACTACACATATAAAGTAAATTATATTGATGACTGAACATCTCACATTCGCCAAAACATACAGTTATGAACATAACTCACAAAGGATCACACAAGTGATCTGACAAAAAAATAAATACATTAACAAGCAGTTTATTTTACAGTTGATGTGCCAGTCATTTTCAATTATTCTGTAATTAATATTCACACAATCAAATAAATCTCAGTTCAGTCCCTTTTATATTAAGTAGAAATTGTGCTACTTTGGTTTTGACACTTTACCTATAAAAGCAAAGGATTTCAGTACTTTCCACAGTGGCGAGGTCCGTTCTGGGGCGGCTGCTTTCCTCTTGCCTAGACGAACGACAGAAATGGATGGTGGTTAGTTTCAAGCAAGTTCAACACTTATACAGGCACATCTCAAAAATTAGAATACCATGAAAAAATTCAATATTTTTGTCACTCATTTCAGAAAGTGAAACCCATATATAGATTCATTACAGGGACAGTGATGTATTGAAAGTGTTTATTTTAATATTGATGATTATGGCTACAGCCCATATTAACCAACACCTCAGCAGCCAACATTTATATTTAAAAACTATTTTTTAAAGTTAATTTTATGTAATATTCTAATTTTTTGCCAAATTGAATTTGGGGTTTTCAGGGGCTGTAAGCTGTAATCATCAAAATTAAAATAAATAAACGCTTGAAATACTGTATATCACTGTCTGTGTAATGAATCTATATAATATACGGATTTCTCTTTCTGAAATGAGTGACAAAAAATATTGAAGTTTTTCATGATGTTCTAATTTTTGGAGATGTACCTGTATTAGGGAAATACACCTGTGAAAGTTGTCATAACCCGAGTGTCAGTTCTGGCCACACTCGGGCCTCATATCTTATTTCCCTAGCTTTGGCAGCAGAGGATTCTTTCAGCTCCTCGGGCTTTTATTGTGAAGGCGCCCGGGGGAGCTCCCTGCTGTCAAAGTCAGCTGCTGCGCTGCTGTCACGGTGAGCAGCTGTGCCGCATTGGGGTCATTAGCGGCCGAGTTAAAAGCCGGTGGTGAATGTCCTCCAGTGCGGCAGTCTCTGTTATGTTCAGCTGTTCCTGTTGTGCTCCTGTTATGCTTCGTTATGTTCCTGTTTGCCTTGCTCATCATTGTTAACGGACTTGGGAACCTGTAACCCGCCTGTTAACGTTGTCGTCTCGTAAGGTACGTTCCCTTAAGACTTCACCCTCACTATTGTTCGTCTGGCGCATCGGGTGCTCCCCGGCTCACACCAGATACATACAATGGCTGGGTGACGTCTGTGTTCATCCCTCTCTGTAATAAACTTCACTGCAACTCACTGGTGACTGAGGCGTCTTGTGATGGTCCGTGAGGGCCATCGTGACAGTAGACTGCCGCCTAACGCCCGGAGAGGAGGCGTTGTTTGAGACGTCATTCACTGTGTAGTTTGCAGTAGTGGACTGTTTGTTCCTACCTGTCTGGGTGCCGTGTTGAAGCATGCCATCGTGGAGGTCTCGTGCTCGGAGGCAGGACGCTGTTCTCACTGACACCCTCGAGCGCGTGGACAAAGTCCTTGTCGCCGCCTCCCTCCTCGACTTCAACAGCGAAGTGCCCTGGTACCTGGACCTAGCCGAGGAGATTCTGGATTCTCTTCCCCGCTTCACTAATCATCCAGAGGTAAGCGTGAGGAGAGATGACATCGCTGCCCAGCGTGAGATACTCTGAGGGCTGGAGGGAAATCCTGGCAGGAAGCTGAAGTGGAGGAGACGTTGTCCCTCGCTTCGGGATCCCGCTCCTGCCTCCGTTCCGGCCCGGGAGTTCGCACCATCCGGAGGTCTTTTCCCATCGGGCATGTCGTCACTCGGGATTCCCCCAGAGAAGTTGCAGCTGACAGCAGACAAGATCTGGGACTGGCTGGCTGCTGCTTGCTCCGCTGGGAATCCACCAGCGTGTATGAAGCATGTGGTGGCGGCGGTTAGACTGGTGGAGAGGAATCCAGCGCTGTGTGAGTTTCCTGAGTTCGCCGACTTGCTTGCCGCTGTTTCTGCTCAGGAACGGCGATTTCCGAACCTCACCTTTGCCTCACCCCCTACAAGGAACCGTCGTCACACCGGCTTCCAACTTCGGCTAGAACCCCGTCTGGATGCTGTTCCGGGTCGCCGCAAGGGCTCAACCCCCCACACAGCTGTCACTCCTGCGCCTCGTCAGAGGGGAATCCCTGCAGCCTCGTCTTCTCCCGGGCCCTCGCCTACTGTCCCGTCAGCGCTCCAAGCCCGACTGACCCCGGCTGTCGCCCCCTCCTCCTCGTCGCCTATCCTGGCTGCTGTGTGTCGCGGGAGCTCCGTTTCAGCGAGCTCGATCCCGGATCCGCCTTGAGTGGCCTCATCTCGTCTTCCCAGAGGGCCCTCTGTCGCCATCCAGTGGGGAAAGGAAGGAACGACGTCCCCCACAGCGGGAACCATCTTACCCTCAGGGGAAAGGCAAGTGCATGATAATTTCTCTCCTTTAGATATTGTTTTGCCTTGTCTGACTCCTGGGGGTGGAGTTCTGGGTATGCAGCCCCCCGAGCTCCCTCCACCTGCTGTGGATGAAAGTATTAACCCTGCTTCCTCTGTGTCTTCCTCCGCTGAGCGGTCCTCGACGTCAGGCCAACGTCGCTGGATGAGGAGGGGGCCTGCGGTTCTGGAGAGCCTGGTTCCGGTTCCGCAGCCACGCCATGGGCGGAGGAGGAGAGCGGACTGCAGCGTGGAGCCATCGCCGATGAAGAAGCGTCCCCGGGGTTCCACGGAGGAGCGGTCCGGTCCAGCAGGTTGAGATTCTCCTGCCACCACGCCGTGCGGGCCACCGGCGTGGACATCAGTACCGGAGGACTCTCTAGCTGCGCGCACCATCATGCCAGCTGCGGAGCCCGACGCAGCTGAGTGGGAGCCTGAGGACGACCTCCTGACTTCTGAGCCCGGATCATCGCAGTCCTGGATGGCGTCAGAACCCGAGCTCAGGCAAGTGCTCTGTTTTATCTTTCTTCTTCACCTTTTAGAACACTTTTGCCTGTCTCAAGGGGAGATGAGCCGGGTGCAGCCGCCCGCTGCGTCTGAGCTTATCTCGCCGGGTTCTGGCGCTGCCGGTGATCCTGATCCCGGGTTTTCTCTCTTTTGTGAGTCTTCTCCCAGGATCGCCGGCGAGGGGCTGCTCTCGCCTGCTGCGCCAGAGGTTCCGGTTTCGGGGTTGGAGGTCGAGTCTGGTGCCACGCCGACCGGGTCCACCGGGAGTGCTGTTCCAGTCCAGTTGGGGTCCACCGGGAGTGCCTCACTGGCCCAGTCGGGGTCCACCGTGGGTTCGGTTCCGGAGGCCCAATCGGGGTCCACAGTGGCTTCGGTTCCGGAGGCCCAATCGGGGTCCACCGTGGGTTCGGTTCCGGAGGCCCAATCGGGGTCCACCGTGGGTGCTGCACCAGCAGGTCCTAGATTCGGTGAGGGAGCGGCAGATCCCCGGCCACCGGATGCTGGACAGGCTCGTTTCCCTCGTCACCCTCATCTCCACCATCATCCTCCTCGTCTCCCTGAGGAGCGCTACTCATCTCTACCTGGGGCCGTTGGGGTCCTGAACGCAAAGCCCGGTTCCCCCTCGTCTCTCCCCTTTTCAGCGGGACCGCCGGCTGCTTCTTCCCAACGGTTCTGGTGGGCTGGTGTTGCGGGGCGGCCGCCTGAAGGACTGTCTCGTTGGTTTGGTTCTCTTGGCCGGCCCCCCGACCTTTTTGTCTTCCTGTGCGGCGACCTGCTCCGGCCGCCTGAAACTCTCTACTCCCGAGCATGGGACTGGGGTAGGCCGCCCGAACTGTCCTCTTTTCCCCTCCCTGTTCTGTGGCTTTTTGATGCCGGATGACCCCCCGAACCTTTTGCCCCCATCCCTCCGGGTCAGGACTGCACCCTCCCCAGGTTTCTGATCTCGTCTGTGGGACTGTTGGGGTGTGCGGGGGGGGGGGGGGGATTGATTTGTGTTTTTGTTACTCACTTTGTTGTTTCTGAGTTCAGTGGTTTTTTCCTCCACCTTATGTCACTTTGTATTTGCCAAGAGGTATATTGCCTATTTTGACTTTATTCTGGTTACCCACATTTTTGGGATTAGGGTTTTTTTTTCCCCCCTACCTTAATAGCCTTGTTGGTTTCATCATTTGCTTGCTTGTTGTTTGTCTCTCTCCCTCCTGCCAGCGCCCCATCCACCCACCCTAGGGGGGTGGGGGGGGGGGCTTGGGTGTTACTCAGGCCGCTCAGAGCTCGGCCTCGAGGGGGCGGAACTGTCATAACCCGAGTGTCGGTTCTGGCCACACTCGGGCCTCATATCTTATTTCCCTGGCTTTGGCAGCAGAGGATTCTTTCAGCTCCTCGGGCTTTTATTGTGAAGGCGCCCGGGGGAGCTCCCTGCTGTCAAAGTCAGCTGCTGCGCTGCTGTCACGGCGAGCAGCTGTGCCGCATTGGGGTCATTAGCGGCCGAGTTAAAAGCCGGTGGTGAATGTCCTCCAGTGCGGCAGTCTCTGTTATGTTCAGCTGTTCCTGTTGTGCTCCTGTTATGCTTCGTTATGTTCCTGTTTGCCTTGCTCATCATTGTTAACGGACTTGGGAACCTGTAACCCGCCTGTTAACGTTGTCGTCTCGTAAGGTACGTTCCCTTAAGACTTCACCCTCACTATTGTTCGTCTGGCGCATTGGGTGCTCTCCGGCTCACACCGGATACATACAATGGCTGGGTGACGTCTGTGTTCATCCCTCTCTGTAATAAACTTCACTGCAACTCACTGGTGACTGAGGCATCTTGTGATGGTCCGTGAGGGCCATCGTGACAAAAGTCAGTGGTGGGATGTGACAAAAATGCTTTGTTTCCCTGACAAGCACTTCCGGATCCACAGAATAGGTGTGTGGGTGTATTCTGACGCTTTAGAAAATTATATGAATGACTTTATAACTCACTGGTTTGAAAAAGCACTTTTAATATGTCGAGATTTCGGCTCCTGTGGTCCATTTCACCAGTATCCACAATATAAACACTAAGGGAGGCTAACCCCTGGCATGTGGAAACACATTCTAGCATTAAATTGCACACAATAGACTTCCGGTTATGGCGGCCACGTAGGAAGACGTGTTTCACACTGCTCTGCTCCTAAAAATAAAAAGTAGGCTAAAACTCTCATAATTGGAACAAAAACCCATCCCAGCGTTTAGGCGTGGATATGGTAAAGACCAAGGCAGGGAAATAAGGCGGTGGAAAAATTAATTCGACAAAACAATCCAAACTAACAGACTTCCACGCTCGTGACGAAGCAGAAAAAACTCCAGAGACTATGGCGGAGGATGTAGCCAGCAGCGGAGCGGTAACTGCTGAGGAGGGGACAAATGCGGTGCTCACTGCCATCACCTCCATGAGAGCAGACTTTTCGTCTAAATTTGATGGGATTATAGCAGCGATAGAAGGAATAAGAAAGGAAATAAGCGACTGTATGGAACGAGTATCGCAGGCGGAGCTCCGAATTTCAAGCACTGAAGATGATGTCACCAGCCTACAATTAAAGTTGCAAACACTGGAATTAAAATGCAAACGTCTGGAAGATAATGTCCTGGACTTAGAATCCCGCTCGCGAGGGAATAATTTGAGGCTGGTGGGTCTTCCGGAAGGAGCGGAGGGACGGGACCCATGTTCCTTTTTGGAAAAGTGGATTCCAGAAGCGCTGAACAACGCGGACCTGCTGTCTTCGGTCGTCTTAGAGAGCACTCGCCGAATCGGCCCACCGAGAGATAATAAGACACCACCGAGGACGCTGATTATGAAGTTCCTCAACTACAGAGACAAGATGACGGTCACCAACGCGGCGCGAGCTAAAGGGGAAATTAAATACCAGGATCAACAGGTGCGGTTCTACCCAGACTTCGCCACAGGAATTCAACAATTAAGGAGGCAGTTCGACCCTGCCCGCAAAGAGCTGCGCAGCCTCGGGATTCGTCACGGAGTAATTCATCCGGCAAGACGCTGGTCACATATAAGGGGAGAACCCACATCTTCAAGACCCCTCAACAGGCGCAGGAGCTCATTAAGCAGATCCAAAAGGAGACTGGTGGGAGCTAAGCATGAACATGATAAAGGTAAAACATTTAAGCATTTGTACAAGCATCTGATTGATCTGAAACATATAACATGTATACAAAATACAGATTGTATTATAAAAAAAAAACCAAAAAGCTATGATGTACAAAGTTGCTATAAAACTTTGAAGTTATGTTGAAAAAACTACAGAAGAGAGTTAATGTCATTAAAAGTAGTAGTAGAGACAGGGTGATTGAGAGGAGAAAGAGGGAGTGGTTTGACTGATCCTCGCAGGTGTGGAACAGTCACTAGCTATAACGGGAGACAGAATTTTTTTGATTTTGGGGGGATTACCACGAATGTTTGGAAGAGGAATTTGTTTTTGTGTAGTTTGTAGGATGAATGTTCAACCATCCATGTTTTTGCTTCTCTGTATGAGCATGTTCATATTGCAAGGTAATCTTAAACTCCTTATTGATCATAGATCAAAGCATTAATCTTAATTTAACTTCATGGAATTGCAGAGGTCTACAAAATCTAAAAAAACTTAAACAAGTTATGAATAAAATAAAAGACATAGATTCAAAAATTGTATTTTTACAAGAAACTCATCTAATAGAGGAGGATGTAAAAAGAATTAGGAGAAGATGGCAAGGAAATGTGTTCACCTCATCATTTTCATCCCGAGCCAGGGGAGTTATGACTCTCATACATAAAACAGTCCCATTTCAAGTGAAAAATGTAATTGGAGACAAATTAGGAAGATATCTAATCATCCAAGGATCTTTGTTATTAGAAAATATAAATCTGGTGAACTTATACGGTCCCAATACTGATGATCAAAACTTTGTTAATTTATTCCTTACTTTATCATCACTTACAGGGCAACATATAATAGCAGGGGATTTTAATTGTATATTGAATCCCAGTATAGATAGATCAAGAGGACTGGACTGTACGCACAATGGATGCAGGATGACCATTAATCATTTTATGAAAGAATTGAGATTGCTAGATATATGGAGAGAAATGAAACCACAAGTCAAAGTCTATTCTTGTTATTCTAATACCTATAAGACATTCTCATGTATTGACTACTTTTTGATCTCCACAGAATTAAGGTCCAAGATTCAAAACTGTTTCTATGATAACATTGTGATCTCTGATCATGCACCCTACTGTCTAATATATGTAGATAAGAAATTGACAAAGGATCCAGGTAGGTGGCATTTTCAGCATAAATGGCTTCAGGATGAGGAATTTGTTAAGTACATAGAAAAACAGATACATGAGTTCTTTGATATTAATACTACACAAACAACAGCATGTATAAAGTGGGAGGCTTTCAAAGCTTTTATTGGGGGGCATATTATTTGTTATACAGGTTCAAAATCTAAGAAGACTCGAGAGGAGAGAGTCCAATTGGAACGTAAAATAAAAATTCTTCAAGAAAAAGTGTATGCAGGAAGTAACCCACAGTTAGAGAACGAATTACTGATTTTGAGAGCTGAATATGACAAAAAAATCAGTGAATAGAGCTGCCTCGAGTCTTCTAAGATTGAAGCAAACTTTTTCTGAACAAGGTGAAAAATCAGGAAAATTATTGGCATGGCAGATTAAACAATTAGAATTTAAAACACCAATTACCAGTATTATAAGTAACGGACAGGTAGTTATAGATCCTTTAGAAATTAATACAGTGATCCCTCACTTATCGTGGTTAATGGGTTCCAGAACCGACTGCGAAAAGTGAAAAACCGCGAAGTAGCGTCACCCCTAATGACGTCATCCATAAATAATACGTACGTTCATTCGCTCACTCTCTCTCTCTCATATGATACGTGTGTGTGTGTGTACGTGTACATACATACGTAGATGTAAATAAAGTGTACATAAATATGTTTTTAGAACTCTTTTATTCTTATAACAAGATACATAACTCAAGATGAAAATGATTTACTGCACAGGTTAATGAGAGCTTTACTGCTCCTCAGGTGACGCCTCATCGTCAGGTGCTGGAGGCGCAGGATCGTCGAGGGCAGCTGCAGGAGGCGGCGTAGTGGCTCGACGGGAAGACTATTTCGCACAAAATGGCACAAGAGAACAGCAAAAAGTTCCACGCGGCGAGACTAAAAGTAACACGAGCGATAAAGAGCAATGAATGCGGTCTTCCTTCCTTCATGGGCGCTCGGCAGGGAGAGGAGGTGGGTGAAACGTCTCAGCCAATCAGCTTGCGGGGTGAAACGTCTCGGCCAATCAGCTTGCGAGATTTCCGAGCCGAGCCAACACGAGAACAGCGAACAGAGAGGTGGATTTTTTGAGCTGTGCGGCTCTCCGTGTTGATACCTGATGGTCTAATGTAGTCTCCCTGCCTTCTGCTAGCGCCCGCCCATTATTTCTCAATTTTGAATTTTTGATGAATATTTTTGAAAAATCCACGATGCACTGAGGGCGCGAAAGGTGAAGCGCGAAGTAGCGAGGGATCACTGTAGTGCCTTTAGAGATTATTATGAAAAACTATATGATACAAAAAATGAAACTGACTTAACAAAACTAAATGGGTTTTTGGGTGGATTATCTATACCGTGTATTCCAAATGAAAACAGGGAGATACTGGAGTCTAAAATTAGTCAAGAAGAAGTTGGGCAAGCCATTGATAATATGAAATCAGGAAAAAGAGCAGGACCAGATGGTCTTCCAGTTGACCTCTATAAAAAATTTAAGAATAAATTAATTAAACCACTTTTGGAAATTGTTTTAGAAGCATTTCAAAATAGTAATTTAACACCACACATGAATAATGCCTTAATTATACTGTTGCCAAAACCAGGTAAACCCCCTAATAAGTGTGAAAACATGAGACCAATAAGCCTATTAAATGCTGACCTTAAGATAATCTGTAAAATTTTAGCAAGACGACTACAAGAAATATTACCAAATATTATTAACCAAGATCAGAATGGCTTATAATGGGAAGACAAGGCTTCCATAATGTAAGAAGACTATTTAATATTATTTATTCCAATAAAGAAGCACCGGATACAGCTCTCCTATCATTGGACGCCGAAAAGGCCTTTGATAGGGTCGACTGGCCCTATGTTTTTGAAGTCCTACAAAGGTTTGGACTTGGAAATAATTTCATAAAATGGGTCTGGATAATATACAATAATGCTACAGCAGAAATCTTAACAAACAGCAATATCTCAAAATCAATAAAAATCAATAGAGGATGTCGACAAGGCTGTCCACTTTCACCCTTATTGTTTACTATGGCAATTGAACCTTTAGCGATGGCAGTACATTTACATCCACAAATATATGGAATTAAAATAGGACCAACAGAACATAAAATCTCCCTGTATGCCGATGACATAATTTTGTTTATGTCGAATTTTAAAAAATCAATTCCGACCTTGTTAAATTTAATAAAGAACTTTGGGGAAATATCAGGATATAAAATAAATAAAACTAAATCTTCAATATTAATGCTAAATGAGACCCAGAGAAATCACCCAGCTCCTGAGGTAAATCAGTTCAATGTTGTAAATCAGTTTAAATATTTAGGAATTCAAATTTTGCCTAAGCTAGAATCAATCGCCAGTGCCAACTATGAAGCCTTAATGACAGATATTAATGAGTTACTTCAGAGATGGATGTCACTACCAATGTTGATGATTGGGAGAATTAATATACTTAAAAGTAATATCTTACCAAAAATACTTTATTTATTTCAATACATTCCTTTACCACCACCTTCAGATCTAGTCTCAAGAATTAAAAAAAAGTTAGTGGAATTTATATGGAACAATAGGAAGGCTAGATTACGTTTGTCCTTACTATATTTACCATTTGATCATGGAGGTCTGAAATGTCCAAACTTTATGTTGTATTACTGGTCAGCACAACTGAGGTCTATGACATATTATTTTTCATCAAATGATCTCCCTCACTGGACTGAAATGGAATCATACAATTTACCTTTACCTCTTCCCTTATTCATATACTCGGACTCGGCTAAAAAATTACAGAAACAAGTTAAAAATCCAATTGTAAAGCACATGATCAAAATATGGTGTGAAACCAAAAAATATTTAAAAGAACCACACTTATTGCCACAATTTAGCCCAATATGGGGTAATCAATATTTTACACCAGGAAGAGCGGATGCTGTATTTAAAGTATGGAATTTAAAAGGGATTCAAAAGATTCAAGACTTATATTTGTCACGTTCAGATAACATAATGTCTTTTGAAGAACTGAGGATCAAATTCAATCTTAATAGAACACATTTTTTAAAAAATATCTTCAGCTTAGGAATTTTATTCGATCAAATCAAAATAATGCTCTCACCCGACCTACTTATTCATCCTTGGAAAAAATTTTGACGAAAGACAGTAAGAGAAAGGGTATTATTTCAGAGTTTTATAACTCATTGACACTATTCTCAAGTGAAAACTCACAGAAAAGACTGAATTATTGGAAAGAAGACCTGCGAATTGAAATTTCAGAGGAACAATGGGAATTGGCTTGTACAGAAGCTCAAACCAAATCAATAAATGTACATCTTAAATTGATACATTTTAAATGGTTAATGTGGATGTATGTTACACCAGTGGAGTTAAATAGATATAACAAAAACATACCAGATACATGCACAAAATGTATGGAAAGTAAAGGAACCCTATTTCACTGTTTATGGGAATGTAGAAAAATCAGAATGTTTTGGGAAGAGGTGAGGGTAACAATTGAAAAAATAATTTCAAAACAATTCACATTGAACCCTAAACTGTTTTTATTGGGTCTGTATCCAGAAAAACATAACTTTAATAAGAGTGAAAGAGCATTCATAGACCTCAGTTTGCTTAATGCCAAAAAAGGTATTGCACTACTGTGGAAAAAGATTCATAGACCAGATGTGACTCAGTGGTTAAGACGGATGTTAACAACCTTCCACTAGAAAGAATAACATACATACTGAAATCAAAGGAAAATGTGTTTGAGAATATATGGAGACCTTTCATTGATTATGTAAAGAAATTAAACATAACTTCTGAAGAAGAAGGTGAATGATGTGTGTGGACCTCGCAAATTCCAAATTGGTGAATGTATAATATGTATACTTATGTAATAGATTACCTAGACTAAACAGAGGAACATTGTTGATGACTTGCCTTTGTTAGTGGTTGTTGGTGTTTTTAGTACATTTTTTTTCTTTTTTTTGTAGTTAGTGTTTCTTTTTATTATTTTTAAATTACTTTAGTGTTAGTGTTTGATTGTTTGTGCCATGTTTGTAAAAAAAAGGTTCAATAAAAAATATTGTGGAAAAAAAAATTGCACACAATTTATTGTGCAGCACCAAAGTGCAATACGTACACAAACCAGGACTTTAACCAGGATGAACATATTTCATCGTTTTGCTGTCACAAGCGAATACTTAGGAGAAAACAAGCGCGAATCAGCAGAGTTGGCTACTAGCTAGCTAGCTATCTACTAACTAAAACTCGTTAGCCAGCACAGGACGGCACTGTATGGCTCAAAAAAAGTGAGCTTACCTCCAACAGGATAAATAAGCGAATAGATGCACATTATTACAAATCACTCACCATGGATGGTTCTCTCACGTTCGTCTTCAGCTTGTCCGTAGTCCGGTTCTATGCTGGGCTGCATCTGTATCGGTCTGGGCCGCTCCTCTCACTGTGGATCTGCCACCAAGCAGAGAAAACCCCGCACCTCTTCGTTGGACCACGGGTGTTGAGTTCCGCAAAACCTACAACGCAGTCTGTATTAATATCGTATTTACTCCGTGACCGAGTTAGTCCATGAAATATTGCAAATGGCGGTTGTGTAGATTCATCAGAAGATGGTCGCTTTCATGACGTTACGACCTGACCAATCAGCAGTGACCAGTCTGTTGACGTCACATCTCGGCACGACTCAGCACGGTTGTACCCTGCCCTCGATCAGGCACGAAAATAGCGCCTGTTAAACTGTGCTGGGGCTAGTGGAAAGAGCTACAACGCGTGCTGAGCTGTGCCGTGTTGGGCTAAGCGGGGCTAGTGGAAAAGGGCCTTAAGTTTAACTGAGCATTTTTGGCCTGTCTGTTTTTGTGGCCATGGTGCACAGTGGTCTGCCTGCTGCCCACTATTTGTGTGAGCCATTTTGTGTGCAACTGTCTCATTACTGTAAGTCTTTATTTTTCGAACTGTTTGATATCAATAAATGTGCATTTGGTGTAACCCTGCATTTAAATCCTCATTCCTCCCTCTCTTCCGCCGTGCGCTGTGCGAAGCGCACGGGGAAGTTCATGACAGTTATAGGTTCCATGTTATCTCCCAAGGTTAAAAATTCCTTGTTGACACTTCGTGAATTTAAGGATGCCATGTGGTCATCCTCTGAGTGTAGGAGTTCTACAGAATATCTTCTCCTGAATACAAAATTTTCATGCTTCCTTTTCCTGAGGTTAAACTTTCAGAGGGTAAAGTTTTCATGCCATTATCTCCTGAGTTTAAAGCCTCTGTGTTATTCTCTGTGCAAAAGGCTCCTGAGCTTTATGCCCCTGTGGTACCTTGTTCTTCTGTCTGGTGGCTTATGGTTTGTGTCAGGCCACCCAGCATGGTGTGTTCATCCATCTGGTGGCCTTTGGACTTTTGGTAGGCCACCCAACGCACCATGATTCTCTGCCTAGTGGTCCATGGACTTGGGTAGGCACCAGATGCGTCATATTCCACCTGCTGGTGATCTTGGGACTTTGGCCGACCACCTGATGAACACTTTTCTGTTGTTTATGTCCTTGTTTTTGCCCCGCCATACCTTTTTCCCCTCTGCCCACCCGTTTGGAGTGTTCTTTGTTTTGTTTTTGGGTGTTTGGAATCTGCACATAAGGAGGGGGGCACTGTTACGATCTGGACATTCTGTCCTTGCTTCCTGTTATTTTTGAAATGTTTGCACAATTTTATCATTAGTTTATTGGATGAAATGAGGTGCTAGAGGTTTCTTCCTGTTAAAAGCGAGTTTTTCCTCTCCACCATTGCCAAGTGCTTGCTCACAGAGGATCATCTGATTGCTGGGGCCTTTCTGCAATTGTGGGGTTTTCCCCTACAGTTGAAAGTGCTATGAGATTACTGTTGTTGTGAAATGGTGCTATATAAATAAAGTTGAATTGAATTATCCTCCATTCTTTGTTCAGTTATGTTTTCTCCCTGATTTGGTTCATTATATTTATTTGCACTCTGTGTCAACTGTGCTTCTCCCAGTGTCCTTGATCTGCACAGCTCCTGTTTTGTAGCTGCTCCCCTGTTGTCTCTAAATTAGTCCCAGGTGTCTTACGTTAGGTGAATTATCTGTTCTCCCCTATTTGTATATGTATATATGTATATGTATGTATATGTATATGTGTGTATATGTCAGTCTAAGTTTGTGTGGTTGTCGTGTTTTTGGTTTATTCTCCCTCTTCATCGTCTGGTTTGTAAGTGTTTTCAGCGTGACTTGTGTTTGACAGCCCCTGAGCTGCTTTTTGTTTTATTTGTTTTTTGTTAATAAATCATCGTTGCACTAAGTCCTGCCTGCTACCTTGGGTCCCACTTTAAACACACAACTGCCTTCCAAAGCAGTTATCTGACAGATTTGATAGGCTCCAGCCCCCTCGCGACCCAAAAAGGATTAAGCGGAAGAAGATGAATGAATGAACGAATGTTTCAATTTTAACAAGGGGGATGCAGGGTGTTTACCAATTTAGCATGAGGTATAAATATCTAAGTGGAAATTGGGTAGAAATTTACAAAATAAAGGTGCAAAGATATGATAAAATATGCCAATTTAAAAATTAATAAAGTTACAAATTACAATATAATTATACAGAATAAAAATGTAACCAACATCCAGATGAGCACAGTAAATTTATGAGAAAGTTGAAAATTTACAGGAGAAAATGCAAATATTTAAGCAAAGTTTCACATTCGTAAGAAAAAACTTGCAGATTTGAGTCATGAGCTATAAAATCAAATTTTTGAGAAAAAATGGATAAATCTACAACAAAATTTTCAAATTGTACAGAAAAAATGCAAATATACACAGAAAAGTGGATATTGGGCAAAAAAACTGCAAATTTATGAGAAAAGTTGATGATTTATAAGATTTTTTTTCCATTTCTGCATAGAATTGGTCATTTAAAGTAATGTTATCCATTTATGTAACATGATATAAAAAGGTTTATGATACTGGGAGGACAGGTCTCTCTTTTTTTCAAGAGACAATGTCCCCCCATCCACGGGGAATGCTTTTGCATCATTTTACTAATGAGTGTAAGGTTTCTAGGCTGCATACCCTGCTAAATGGCTTCTTCTCCACAGCCCCGCTCACACCTGCTGGCAATTAGAGAGGCCCTTTATAAGAGACGCTCTCCTGCTACTCAGTCTGGGAACATCATGTTATCTCCTGCCTAGCCTGTTACCCACGTCTGTGTGCAGCCTGGAAATATCCTTACCTTGTAAATAGTTTGGATTGCTTTCACCCTTTGTCTATGCTCTCCCCAGGAATTCCCACCAGAGCGGCAGACTGGTTTCCTGGTGGACCATCCACCTTTACCACATTGTAAGTCGACTTAACATCATTCACAGTGCACTTTTTCACCCCTTTGTCCCCTCACTGTTCACTTCTGGCCAGCCTGCAATGCATGGTCACCATCCTCCTGGATTACTGCCATAGAGGCTATTGGGAGGATCATCATCCAGATGTCCTGCTGTCTCATATGCAGTCTGGAGTTTGGTGCTTCCATCCCCAGCCATTCCTGTAAGAAACCAAATACAAGTAGTTATATTACCAGTCCTATGATCATTAACAATACTTATCTTTCTCTGCTCTTTCCTCCCAGGGTTGCCAGACTCTCCCGCACCCCCTGTAGCATAATCATTATTTCACAATAAAATCATTGTTAAATGTTTATCTTTGTTTCAGCTCATGCCTGCTTTTGGGTCTGGTTACATTAACCTTGGCAGTACGTGCTCAGGACTCGGACCCAGTGGACACGATGTTGAAGGCAATAAGTTCACGTCCTGGTACGGTCGAACAGTGTCTGGACCAGGCATTTTATCAAAGTCAGGTCAGCCTCGTCTAGCTGTTAGAACTGTCAGACCGAGTTAAGCAGCTGTCAGTAATGGTGTAGGAATTAGTTGCTGCCGCTGCTCTGGCTCCTCACGCTTTGCCAGCTCATCCGGTCTGCTCCACCCTGGTCCCTATTCTGGCTCGTTATTGTAGTAAGCTGGGGAGGCTCAGGGGTTTTTCCTTCAATGTGAACTTTTATTTTAAGCGGGTTTCCGATGATTTTCTGTCGGACCACAGCAAAATCAGTTTTGTGAAAGGTTTACTGGAGGGTCGCGCTCTCTTGGGGCCCAGGCCATCTTTAAGGGCTCCTAATTTTCCACCTACACCTTTCAGCGCTTCACTGATGATGTTACCTTTATATTTAATCACTCAGACCAGGAGGGGTGTGCTGCTGACCATTTATTTACTCTTTGCCAAGGAGTTAAGAGCATGGCGGAGCACGCCATTAATTTCCGGTTTCTTGTTACAGAGACTGGGTGGAGCAGCAGCGCTGTTAGTTCAGTGTTTGTTCATAGTTAAATGCCAACCGGCGTGATGAGATTGCCCGGCTCCCGAATGAGCCTGATTCATTTGACGCCTTAGTTTCTCCAGTAATTAAATCAGACAATCGACTCGGTGAACGATCCTGTGAATGCACTCTTGAATCTCATACCAGATCCTCCTCCACACCGTACTCTCCATCTCATTCCACTCTTCCACCTGCGGCAGCCTCCTCTGAAGCGTCTGAGCTGGGGACAGTGGGTCGGTTTAGCCTAACCCCTGCTGAACGGCAGAGGCGCTGTGAGGTTGGTTTTTGTTTTTGCTGCGGTTGGGAGGGTCACGTCAGTTCTTGTTGCCCTGTCGGATTCAATGTGCACAGCCCATTGATTGCAGTAGGGGGATTGATGGGCGATGCATCAAATTCCTTGTGAACACACTTCTCTTTACCAGTGTGCCTCCTTCTCAACTCCGCCAAACATGTTAACTCTGCCCTGATTGACTCCGGAACTGAACAAAGTTTTATTTCGGAGAGTCTGGCCACCTGGTTAAAAATTCCTTGTGTGAGTCTCCTGCAGCCCCTTAGTGTGATTGGAATCTCTGGTCAGCCTCTTTGTCAGGTCATTAAACAAACTGTTCCTATTACCATTATTGTATCGTGCAACCACAGAGACCATTTGCCACTATTTGTGTTCCCCTTCTACCACCTCACCCATAGTGTTAGGACTCCCCTGGCTAAAATTACACAATCCCATCATTGACTGGTCCAGGGGGACGATAAGTTCATGGAGCTCCTTTTGCTAGTCTGCATGCCTTCACTCGGCTGCCTGTCACCCCATATCCCCATTCGGTATGACACCTCTGAACCCCCCGACTTGTCCAAAGTTCCCTCCATTTATCATGACCTGGCATCTGTGTTTAGCAAAGCTAAAGCTCTGTCCCTCTCTCCACACAGGCCTTATGACTGTGCCACTGAGCTCCAACAGGGGCGTGCCTACCAACTAGCCGCCTATAAAATCTGTCTGTCCCTGAAAAGGAGGCCATGGAGAAATATATTAGTCATTAAGTGCCGGGATAATTAGCCATTCTTCATCGAACGTGGGAGCAGAGTTCTTCTTTGTTGGCAAAAAGGATGGCTCTCTTCACCTCGTATTGATTTTCGAGAACTCAATAATATCACAATCAAGGACAAGTATGCGTTACCCCTCAACAACTCTGTCTTTGACCAGCTCCAGAGTTCAACTATTTATACCAAATTGGACCTCAGGAATGCTTATCATCTGGTTTGGATAAGCGGGAAACGAATGAAAAACAGGGTTCCGTACCCCCATTGGTCATTTCAAATACCTTGTCATGCCCTTTGGGCTCACGAACGCCCCTGCTGTTTTTCAATGCCTAATCAATGACATGTTACACAATTTCCTAGGTACCTTTGTGTTTGTTTATTTGGACAACACCCTAATCTTTTCTCATTCCCTGGCAGAGCACAAGATTCCCATCCGCAAAGTGCTGCAACAGCTACTGGAGAACCAACTATATGTTAAGGCAGAAAAATGTGACTTTCACACCACGTCCACCACATTTTGGGGATTTATCATTTCTGATGGCCAGACTAAACCAGATCCCAAAAAGATCCAAGCTGTCACTGATTGGCCCACACCCTCCTCTAGGAAACAGCTACAACAATTTTTGGGATTTGCCAATTTCTACTGGAGATTTATCTGTAATTACAGCTCTATAGAGGAGTTGCACTGCCGTCACACGAGTCACGTGTCTTTTGTTTACTGTGCCATTTTGGATGGCAACGAACAGTCAAATCACCGACAGCAAGCATGAGTGAGTGTAATCAACGCGATAAATGGCTACACACAAATCAACACTGTGGCCCACCAATGAGGTGCAGACTTTTCTGTGCTTGGTAGCTGATTAAAGAAATCCAGAGGGAGCAGGATGGAGCAACCTGAAACAAACTCATGGCCACGGTGGAGGTAGGTGGGAGGCAGAGTGGCGTAGCCCCGACCACGGCATCATCATTGTTGGAAAAAATTAATAGAGGATGGTGAGTGATGTGATATTACACATCATTGCCGTAATTTATCCCAGTGGTGGAACGCTCACTTTGAACAAACAACACCGTTGTCTCCTGTAAGCAGACAATGAGCTAACTAACACACACAACATACATATTTTAGTACCTAAAAGTGATAACTTGCTGTGATTACAATGTAGTACGGGGGACTTATTAGTGCTAACTAGTATTAGCAATCCTTAGCTTACTGTCATATGTGATCTAGTTCGTATCCTCACGTCTTTCGCTGCTCCATGGCTTCCTGAACTCTCCAGTACTTTTCCAGTGTTTCGTCTCATCGCCTGTAGGCTTTTCTGGCTCTCCTTTTTTGCCTTTACTCTAACAAAAAGCCAGCAAGCAGCAGGCTCACCTCGATATCCATCTTGTGTTTTTCTTGTTGCATACAAACAATGTCATGGGAGTGTCAGGCCACCTTGCTGTAAAGATCTCACTCACTTAAGGTGGTATTCAGTCGTAATGGAAAATGAACAACACCGTGGTGAGTTGGACTGAGTATGTGCTAGTGGAATTATTATTATTATTCTCAACACTGGGTCCACACTATTTGCCATCCAAAATGGCAGAAAAACAATGTGGCATGTGACCACTAACGTCACGTGCAACTCCTCTATAGCTTCTCCCTTGACCCATTTGACCTCTACCAAGGCCCAGATTGTCTGGTCAGATGAGGCCAATGCTGTCTTAACCCTACTTAAAACCAAGTTCACGGAGGCCCCTATCTTAACTCAGCCAGAACCCGACCGACAGTTTATTGTGGAGGAGGATGCCTTGGACATGGGGGGTGGGGGCAGTCCTCTCCCAGCACTCGGTCTTCAGTGGGCTCACCACCTGCAGGAGGGATCATGGGGGTCCGGTGCTATGTGAATTAGGTGGCGGTCAAAGGCGGAGGCCTTGGCGGACTGATATTAAGACAGCCAGGAGGCTTAATTCCTGTCAAGCCAGGTGGGCTTTGCTTTTTGGACTGTTCAGGTTCACCATCATCTATAGACCCAGGTCCAAAAATGTTAACCAGGATGCTCTTTCTCAACTGTTTTACACTGACTGTGTTGTTCCAGTGATAGACAGCATCATCCTGAGCTCCACTGTGGTGGGAGCCCTAATGTGGGATCTAGAGCGGAAGGTGAAAGAGGCTCAGGCCACCGAGCTGGACCCTGGGGGGAAGGGGCACCTGGACGGACTTTGCTGTACACAGCAAAGTTCTCCTGTCATCCGGGGATGGCCAGGACACTCACTGCCCTACGTCGTTTTTTAGTGGCCTACCATGGACCGTGACGTGACGGAATATATCAAGGCCCGTCCTCAATGTGCGGCAGGCAAATCCCTCACTACCTCACCTGCAGGGTTGCTCCACCCCCTGCCCATCCCCAGCTGTCCTTGGTCTAGCATAGCCCTGGACTTTGTCACTGGGTTGCCAAAGTGCAATGGGTATACCTTCATCTTGACCGTGGCGGATAGATTCTCTAACTCTGCACATTTCGTTTCCGTAGGGGTATGAAATGTGACCATGGTCCCCAATTTGTTTCGCAGGTTTGGCATGCATTCTGTAAGTCCATCGGGGCCACGGACAGTCTGTCATCGGGCTATCACCCCCCAGTCTAATGGGCAGTGTGAGTGGGCCAACCAGGAGCTAGAGACATTTCTCCGATGCACTGTGACATTTGATCCTGCGTCATGGAGCACGTACCTGCCCTGTGTGGAATATGCATACAATTCTGCAACTTCTGCTGCCACAGAGTTCTCCCCGTTCAAGGCGTCACTGGGCTACAACCCCCTCTCCTGTCCATCACCAAGAAGGATATCACCGTTCACAGTGTCACCTCCCACATGGACAGATGCCGCGAGTTTTGGAGGGACACTAAGGTGGTGCTGCTCCATACGTGGGAGGAGGAAATCAAGTGGGCCAACCGGAGGAGGACTTCTTCTCCAGCCTATAACACAGGTGACAAGGTATGGCTGTCAACCAAGAATTTTCCTTTGAAATCTGATAGCAAGAAGCTGGCTCCTTATTTTGTTGGCCCCTTTTCCATTGTTGCTTTGGTGAACCCTGTCTCAGTGTGGCTCTGTCTGCCCCCCTCTCTCCCCATTAACCCTTTGTTCCATATCTCCCAGGTCAAGCCAGTGTTCTCCAGCTCTCCCTGTGCCCCGTCCAAGCCTCCTCCACCACCCAAGATGGTCGATGGGGGATTAGTGTATGCAGTGAGCTGCATAATCGATGCTCGCTGCTGGGGCCAAGGAATACAATTCCTGGTCAATTGGAAGGGTTCCGGGCCGAAGGAGAGGTCTTGGATCCCCAGGTCCTTTATCATGGACAACACACTCATCACCATGTTTTACCTGCAGCACCCCGACAAGCCGCAAGTGACACCAGGAGGTGTTTCTTGAGAGGGGGGTACTGTAAAGTTTCTAGGCTGCACACCCTGCTAATTGGCTTCCTCTCTGCAGCCACATTCACATCTGCTGGCAATTAGAGAGGCCGTGTATAAGAGATGCTCTCCTGCAGCTCAGTCTGGGAACTTCATGTTATCTCCTGCCTAGCCTGTTACCCACGTCTGTGTGCAGCCTGGAAATATCCTTGCCTTGTAAATAGTTTGGACTGCTTTCACCCTTTGTCTATGCTCTCCCCAGGAATTCCCACCAGAGCGGTGACCCTTCATCACATTGTAAGTCGACTTACCATCCTTCACAGTGCACTGTTTCTCACTCCCTTTTCCCTCTCACTGTTCAGGCCTGGCCAGCCTGCAACACATGGTCTCCACCCACCTGGATTACTGATGTAGAGGCTATTGGGAGGATTGTTGGCCGGGTGTCCTGCCATCCCATTTGCAGTCTGGAGTTTGATGCCTCCATCCCCAGCCGTTCCTGTAAGAAACCAAATACAAATAAGATAAGATAAGATAAGCCTTTATTAGTCCCACAATGGGGAAATTCCAGGATTGCAACAGCACAGGGATAGCAACACTCAGAGCAATAATCAGAAGGCAAGAAAAAACAAGAGCATCCAGTATACATATGTACATATTAATATAAATATATATATATATACTGTATATATATATATATCAGCACACTGCTCTATGGGAGTGAGACGTGGACTACATACGCCCAGCAGGAAAAGAGACTGAACTCCTTCCACTTGCGCTGCATTCGCCACATCCTGGACATATCCTGGCAGGACAAAGTGCCCAACACAGAAGTTCTGTCCCGCGCCGGCCTTCCCTCCATGTTCACTCTACTCAGGCAGCGCAGGCCCCGCTGGCTAGGCCACGTTCACCATATGGAGAATGGCAGAATCCCCAAAGACGTCCTCTACGGAGAAGTGGCGACTGGCAGGAGAGACGTTGGCCGCCCACAGCTGCGCTTTAGAGACGTCTGCAAGAGAGATATGAAGGCCCTGGAGATCAACACCGAGCGCTGGGAGGACCTTGCAACGGACCGCTCCAAATGGAGAGGCACCCTGACAAGACAGCTCAAGGCGGGTGAAGAGAGACTGACTGCTGCAGCAGATGAAAATAGGACCTGCAGGAAGAACTGCCACAGACCCAGCAACACGGAGACCACCCACAAGTGCGACCTGTGTGACAGGGACTGCCATTCGCACATCGGCCTGTTCAGCCACAGGCGGTGCTGTTCCAGCAGAGTAGACGTTTAGGATTCTCTTCCATGGTCATCATAGACCGACGGAGGCCGACATATATAGACATACAGTGCGGAGCATTGTGGTTGGTGGATGTGCAGCAGAAAGTCTAAGCTCTCTCTCCGCGGATGCGGCGGGCCAGCTGGATGTCTTTGGGCATGATGGTGACCCTCTTGGCGTGGATGGCGCACAGGTTGGTGTCCTCGAAGAGACCCACCAGGTAGGCCTCGCTGGCCTCCTGCAGAGCCATGACGGCGGAGCTCTGGAAGCGCAGGTCGGTTCTGAAGTCCTGAGCGATCTCCCTCACCAGGCGCTGGAAGGGCAGCCCACAGATGAGCAGATCCGTGGACCTCCGGCAGCGACGGATCTCTCTCATAGCCACGGCACCGGGCCTGCAACGGTGAGGCCTCCTCACTCCGCCGGCGGCCGGAGTGCCTTTTCGAGCAGCCTTGGTGGCCAGCTGCTTCCTGGGGGCTTTTCCTCCAGTAGATTTACGGGCGGTCTGCTTGGTTCTTGCCATCGCTCTTTATTATTCTGTGTTATATTTCTTGCACGCCGCCCAAACTCCAGCCCGGCACCCGCGTCGCTCCCGCTTCAGCTCTCCCGGTATGTCGAGCCTCTCCGTTAACACCGGGTGGTGGCCGAGTGCTAGCTAGCTCCTCCCCGCTGCATCGTCTCCTGCTGTAAACAGAGGCTCCGTCCGCCGACTCGGGAGACCCCCGGGGTGATCTGTGTGTCCGTGATACACATAGAGTGAAAGGTGTGCCGGATCAGAAAGAAGGAAGATAAAAAGACTCAGAATTGAGCCGCTGTTGCAAAAGGCAGCCAACTCGTGTGGCGCCGGAACCGGAACAGGAACCGGAAAAAAAATAGTTACCTATATTACCAGTCCTATGATCATTAACAATACTTACTCCCTCTCCTCCCAGGGTTGCCAGACTCTCTGCAGCATAATCATTATTTCACAATAAAATCATTGATAAATGTTAATCTTTGTCTCAGCTCATGCCTGTTTTGGGGTCTGGTTATACTAACATTGTCAATAAGGGGGACAGTATCTCCTCCATCTCCACTCAAATCACCTACTATCAAGGCTTTAGCCTCTACACTCTACCATGTGTCTTCATGTTTAAAGTTGTGTTTCCATTCATCACAGTGGCAGCATGGTAGAGGAGTATTTAGCACTGTCGCCTCATAGCAAGATCAGTCAGCTGTATATGACCATGGAACTGTAGCCTCAAAGCTGACCTGTACACACCAAAAACCACAAAAACCACTCACCCTTTTATCATGTCTGGTATCCAGCCACAGATCATGTCTGACATTCTCAGCCAGTGGGCACATTATAACAGGTAAAAGGAAGAAACTCTGACAAACTTTGTGATATTCCCATGTTTAAAAGGGGGGGGGGGACTCCTCAAAAGGATTATCTGAGCAGACATTTAAAGGCGGGCTTTAATATTTTCTCCGTGTTATTTTGTCATTTGAGTAAAACTATCTGCCCTTTCCCTCCCAAGTTAATTTAGAAGCTATCACACAAAAGGATTGATCTGAGCCACGTTTAATGGAGGGAGCATGGAAGAAACACGATAGAGGCTCAAAAGGCTTTTAGGTTAGAGTTTGAATTCTGACATTTAAGGAAACGCAAGGGAAATTAAACCCAAATGCCGTTTTTTTTTTTTTTTTTTCCGTTCATGTCTGAACATTCCTTGACTTAGATTATTATATAATAAACTACAACAGTTAGGGCTGACCGAGCAATTTGATTGAACAATAGGGATTCCAGGAGTTGCTATATTTAAGCAATATTGCATGAGAGTGAGTTCAGTATCATGAATATACTAACTCTAGCAGGGCGTTATGTGGCTTGTGCCAGTATCATGCCCAGCTGGAGTTAGTTTATTCATGATACTGTAATGAACTCGAGTGTAATATTGCTTTTATACAACAGTTCTGCAAGCACAATTTATTAAAACACAGCAATACTGGACAAAATATTATGATTTCTTTGTTTAACCAGTTATTTTGCACAGCTCAGAAAAAATAGTCCCTCCTGAATGTTGCCACTGCTGCTAAACCAGCTAAACCAGCTGCTAAACCAGCTCAGAAAAAATAGTCCCTCCTGAATGTTGCCACTGCTGCTAAACCAGTAACTGCTGCTAAACATCGCAATCAGCATGAAGACGTCAATTGTCATTTCACACACATATGTAAACAAATTAAATATTGTCAAGTTCAAAAGTAATAAGTGTTTATAAAACATACCTGTCAAGTTGATACTGCAGAAAATCTCAGATCAAAATGTATCCAATACAGGTTGCCAGAAGTTAGTAGTTTGCATGTTAGCGATTTAGTACATGCTAGTGATTTAGCACATTTTGATTTTGCTCAAATCAAACTCGAGCACTGCCTATTTTTTTTTAAACAGACGTGAAATGACTTAATGATGAGCAGAAGGAAACAGTTGTTTTCAAAAGGGTGGGACTTCTGGGTGACTGATGCATAATTTCTTGTCAAACAGCGCCTCACTGTGGAAGTTAAGGTATCCAAAACAGTACTGCAATTGTCAGAGAGTTGATGGAAAATTACTGTTAGTAATTTAACGGTTACTCAAACACCTTTGAAGTGGAGTGATACATATCCAGTGAAATTGGAGTGTAATTATAGCAACTCTTGGAATCTTGAGATGTGACTCCATTCCAAAGGTGTTCTTGTAACCATTAATTACTAATCGTGATTTACTGTCAGCTCTATCAGTGGCTTCTTATAGATATGTCTTCTTCTTTCGGCTGCTCCCTTTAGGGTCTCCACAGCGGATCATCTGCCTCCATCTCACCCTATCCCTTCATCTTCCTCTGTAACACCAACCCTCTCCATGTCGTCCTTCACTACATCTATGAATTTTTTCTGTGGTCTTCCTCTTTTCCTACTGCCTGGCAGCTCCATTTTCAACAGTCTTTGTCCAGCATATCTACTGTCCCTCCTTGGCACATGTTCAAACCATCTCAGTCTTGCCTGTCTCACTTTGTCTCCAAACCGCTCAACCTGGGTTGTCCCTCAGATATACTTATTTCTAATCCTGTCCCTCCTAGTCACTACCAATGAAAATCTTAGCATCCTCAACTCTGCCACCTCCAGCTCCACCTTCTGTCTTTTTTTTAGTGCCACAGTCTCCAAACGTTATATCATAGCAGGTCTCACTACCGTCTTGTAAATCTTCCCTTTCACTCTTGCTACGACCCTTCTGTCACAAATCACCCCTGACACTTGTCTCCACTAACTCCACCCTGCATGCACTCTCTACTTTACTTCTCTTGTGCATTTTCCATTGCTTTGGATGGCTGACCCCAGGTGTTTAAACTCATCTACTTTCACTACTACTACTCCTTCCATATTCATGGTTACACCTGCTTCCCTCTCATTCACACTCATGCATTCTGTCTTACGTCTACTGACGTTCATTCCTCTTCAGTGTGTGAATGTGTGTGTGAATGGGTGGATAGCAGGATCTGTAAAGCGCTTTGGTCATCAAGAGATGAGAATAAAAGTGCTATATAAGTGAATGCCATTTACCATTTACCATTTATCTCCAGAGCATACCTCCACCTCTCCAGGTTCTCTTCCACCTGCTCCCTACTCTCACTGCAGATCACAATGTCGTCTGGAAACATCATGGTCCACAGAGACTCCTGCCTGACCTCGTCAGGCAGGAGTTCATTATATAATCAAACCCTAAAAATCTTGGACAAAAAGCCCATTAGGTGGCATCACTGTAATATTTAAAAAAAAATACAACCTATTGAGTTTTGAGAGTTTCATTGACCTCTGTTTACTGAAATTAACTTTCAAATGTTTCCATAAATTAGCACCTGAGCCACTTGCTGGTTTCATCCAAAGACAGGACAGCAGCAGAGCCACCAGGAGTTCTGTTAACAATAACTGTAAAATATTCCACCGCAGAACCACATTTGGACAAACAGCTTTCTCTATAAAGGGCAGTCACATTTGGTACACAATGCCAAATGAAATTAAAATAATAAAGGACTTTAAAACATTCACTAAAAAGGTTAAAAACTGGCTGAAAAATAAACAAGAATGTACCCATGTATGAAATGATTGTCTGCAGGGTGAGAGTGAATGAAGGGAAGGAATGAATGTGTTTGTTTATAGTGAGTGACGAAGGGAGGGAGGCCTGAAATAGGCAAATGTGTGTCAGGTTGTTATATTTGTGTATTTATAATATTTATAATATTTATAATTGTGTATTTATAATGTATTTATGTTTTTTGTATTGATGTATGTGGTTATTGTGTATTCCTTTTCTTTCTTTTTTTTTAACTTGTTTCTCCTTTCTAAAGCCCATCCAGGGACAAGAGTTGCAAATTAGCTAATAGCTATACACTCTGTGCAACACATCAGATTGATTGTCATTGATTAATTGTCTATGTTTATTGCACTGTCCTTGTCAAATAAACAAATCTATCTATCTACCTGTCTGTCAACATGTCCATCACCATGGCAAACAAGAAGGAGCTCAGAACTGATCTCTGGTGGAATCCCACTCCCACCTTGAATCCATCCGTCACTCCTACAGCTTACTTCACCACTGTCTTGCTGTCCTCATACATGTCCTGCACCACCCTCACATACTTCTCTGTCACTCCTGACTTTCTCATACAATACCACACTTCCTCTCTTGGCACCCTATCATATACTTTCTCAAGATCCACCAAGATACAGAGCAACTACTTCTGACCTTCTCCATCAGCACTCTTAGAGCAAACACTGCATCTGTTGTACTCTTTCTTGGCATGAAACCATCCTGCTGCTCACTGATTGTCACCTCTCCTCCTAACTTGGCTTCAACAACTCTTCCCCATATCTTCATTGTGTAGCTGATCAACTTTATGCCTTTGTAGTTACTACAGTTCTGATCATCACCTTTGTTCTTGAAAATTGGTACCAAAACACTTCTTCTCCACTCCTCAGGCATCATCTCACTCTCCAAGATTGTGTTAAACAGTCTGGCTAAAAGTCCACTGCCATCTCTCCTAAACATCTCCATACCTCCACAGGCATGTCATCTGGACCAACTGCCTCTTCATTCCTCATCCTTTTCAAAGCTGCCCTCACTTCCGCCTTGCTTATCCTTCCTTGTTCACTGTTTCCTTCATCCATGCTCCTCTCGCTCTCATTTTCTTTTTTCATCAGCTCTTCAAAGTACTCCTTCCACCTTCTCAACACACTCTCGTCATTTGCTAGCATACCACCAGAGTGGTGGCCTAGTTGACAGAGCATCTGCCCCACAGCCGGGAGATTGGGAGTTCAAGTCTTGGCCTGGTCATACCAAAGTCCATATAACCTCCTGCCTTCTAGTTTGGTGTTCAGCATAATAGAATGGGGGAAGGAAAAGTTGTTTGTGGCGATGCCTTGCATGGCAGCAGCCCCTCTGATTCTAGATGTGATTAACATTGTAGATAGGAGAAATGTAATTTCGTTCTACTGTACATGATTTGCTGTATGGACTGAATGACAATAGAGATGGCTTCATCTTCTTACCATTTCTGCCCTTAATTAACATAACCTCCTGTACATCCTTTCTATATTGATCTCTCTGTTTAGCCAATTGATACACTTCCTTTTCTCCTTTGTTATCATCCAGCCTCTCATCCAACTCACGATATGCCTTTTCCTTTGCCTTTTCTACCTCTCTCTTCGCCATGCACTTAGATTCCAAATACTCCCATCTACTTTCTTCATCTCCGTGACTATCCCACTTTTTATTTACTAACCTCTTCTTTTGAATACTTTCCTGTACCTCCTCATTCCACCACCAAGTCTCCTTGTCTTCCTTTCTCTGTCCACTGGATACACCACATACCTTTCTACCCATTTACCTCAATACTTTTGCTGTACTTTCCCAGTCATCTGGTAATTCTTCCCTAACACCCAGAGCCTGTATCAACTCCTTCCTGAACTCTGTGAGACCTTCTTCCTTCTTTAACTTCCCCCACTTATTCTTTGGCTGCCTTCACTGTTTTCCTCCTCTTGCTTTCCAAAGTCATCCTAGAGATTACCATCTGATGCTGTCTAGCTACATTATTTCCTGCCATTACCTTGCAATCTCCTATCTCTTTCAGATTTCTCCTTCTGCATAAGATGTAATCCTCCTGTGTGCACCTTCCTCCACTCTTGTAAGTCATCCTATGTTCCTCTCTCTTCTTGAAGTATGTGTTCACCACAGCCATTTCCATCCTTTAAGCAAAATCCACAACCATCTGTCGTTCCACATTTCTTTCCTTAAGACCATACCTACCCAGGACCTCCTCATCACCTCCGTTCCCTTCACCTACATGTCCATTAAAATCCATTCCAATCACCACTCTCTCCCCCATGGGAACTCTCTTTATCACTTCATCAAACTTACTCCAGAATTCCTCTTTCTCTTCTACCTGACATCCAATTTGTGGGGCATACGCACTGACAACATTCAACATCGCACCTTTGACTTCTACCTTCAAACTCATGATTCTGTTGGACTCCTTTACCTCCTGAACACTCTTCACATAGTCTTCCTTCATGATTACTCCTACTCTGTTTCTCTTCCCATCTACACCATGGTTGAACAGTTTAAATCCTCCTTGAGTGCTTCTAGCTTTGCTTTCCTTCCATCTGGTTTCTCGAACATACAGTATATCTACCTTTCTCTTCTCCATCATATTAGCCAACTCTCTGCCTTTACCAGTCATAATCCCTACATTTAACATCCCTACTCTCACCTCCAAACTTTTACCTTTCCTTTTCTCTCTCTCTCCCTCCTAACATGCCTTCCCCCCTCCTCCTCCTCGATCTTCGACCAACAGCAGCCCAATTTCCACCGGCACCCTGTCGGTTAACAGCATCAGTGGTGGTCATTGTTAACCAAGGCCTTGACCGATCCGGTATGAAAGTCTCATTCATCATGATCCGCATGTTTGATTTGGCAAAGGTTTTACGTCGGATGCCCTTCCTAAGACAACCCTCCCCTATTTTCCTGGGCTTGGGAACAGCACTAGAAGTGCACTGGCTTGCGCACCCCCTTTGGCTTGGTTTCTTATAGATATGTGGGAATTGCAGTAATACTGTGTTGGATACCTTAGTTTCCACAGTGAGGCGCTGTTTCTGGCCTCGAGGCACTGACTTCTGCCCTGGTTAATATTTAATTTGTTTATATGTATGTAAAATGAGACTAGACCTATTCTTTCCAATATTATGGTCATTGAGGTGCTCTGCAACAGATAACTGGATACATTTAGAAGGTAACTACAAGCACACTTTATTAAATGATGGCAATAGAGGACAAAATATCATAATTTGTTTAACCAGTTATTTTTCTCCACCAAGAAAAATAGTGTCTCCTAAATGTACTCAGTTAACTATTGCTAAGCACCTCTGAAGTGGAAATGTACTAACATTACTGTTGGTGTGACGCTTTATTCTGTTTCTATTCCAGAAATTCCAATATGTTACCAAATGAATTTTCGCAGGCCTATGGAGGTGTGATTTTTCTACTGTCTTCCATTTATGTGGAGCACAAAGACCGTTTGCATGATAAGGTTATGCACTGTTTGAGATGTTACCATATGAGGCAATGATGTATGCACCTTGCAGAACTGTATAAAGGAATGTGTTTTGTGACCTTGAGGAGCAGAGGGGTGCTCCGCTGTGAGATTCACATATCAGCAGCCTTTCCTCTGTTCCCTGCATGCAGGAGAAAATAAAAGGCAATTCAGACTTGAAGATCTGGTGTCATTTTTTGAGAACCCAGGAAGAAAGGGCAAATAAAATTTCCATAACATCTTGGTGTCAGCAAGTGGGATCCTAGACCGCAATCCCGATTTCTTCTGCCGTAGACTGATCCTCTCAGACACAAATTTCATCTGATCCTTTCCACTTGAGTTGGTGACAGGGACTCGGCAGGAGGAGGGGAGCGGCACTGGATTCTCAAAGGACGCAGCCTCCAGATCGCCGTAAGTGAAATTTAGATATATATATTTTTTTCTGTGATACATGATATAGTTAAATTAAATCAGTCATTTATCTCACCTTTTGTTGGCCTATATCTGTGAGGTCCAACAGGATATTTTCCTGCGGCAGGACCGTTTGTGTGAAGTCCAGTGGGTTAACTCCATGGCAGGACTGATTGTTTAGTTGTATACGACGCCTGTCAAGTTACGGGGTCGGGATATAACGTTAGTTACCTGGACGTACGCGGGGACGCCCAGTGGTCAAATCTGAAACCAGTGATGGGGACTACTAAATCAAAGCAGTCTCCCAAAGAGGTGGAAGGTCCTGAGGTGAAATTTATGACTGATAATTATGGTCCTGACAGTGTTGAGTTTTTGGGAAAATGGATCTGCAAGAGCGGATTTCCTTCGGGGGGTTCATTTTCTGTTGAAGTGATTACTGCTTTGAGGGATAAGATTAATGTTGAAATTCAGAAAGTTCAGACATGTAAGAAACAAAGCAAGAAGGACAGAAAAAAAATGATACAGTTGCAATTACAGAAGGGCGCGGCAGAAATGTGGCTGACGGAAACAAAGAAGCATAGAGACAGGCAGGAACAGGGCAGACAAAATAATGAACGAAGTAGGAAGGATCGCAAACATAGACAACAGCAAAAACAATTTTTACACTCTGCTGGGGACCCCTTTCCCCTTCCCTACGAATAAGACTGACCGGCACCCCCTACCCCCATCCTATTAACCCTTTTACGGTGGCATTGTATCCAGCTCTGCCTGGGTCCGGGCCTAATACTTTTATGCCAGAGGATGATTGTCCTCCCCGTGGGTACAAGAAAGAGCCTCGAGACAAGGAAGAATCAGAGCCACCCTATCAAGTGTCATGAAGCACAAGGGGAAAAGAAGTAGAGCAACTGCAGCAGGCCTCCTTTAATGGGACCCCGTCGGGGCCAACCAGGGGGGACCCACTCAAAACCGAAGAGACAAGTGATGCCACCCTGCCCATGGTGAAAGTGGTAGGGTCAGAGGAGCCAATGATGGCATTCAGGCCATGGGCACCCGAGGACATTCCAAAGTTTGCTGCCACTCTTCCACAGCTTGAAGTGGATCTGATATATTTCTGTGAGCAACTGGAGGAATTTTGTGAAACATACCGCCCAATGTTTCCAGAACTCCGACAAATAATGGCACAAAAGTGCACCCCCGCCAACATGGCAAAGCTTATGCCAAACCTACAGTCCAGTAGCCACCCCACCCACCAAGAATGGAAGGGTGACGACGGCCAGGCAAATAAAGACGACAGAGAGGATCTCAGAAGACTGATTGCCAAGATCACTGATGAATGTGTCCACACAAGTGACCTAGGCAAGGTCTCTGCATTCAAACAAAAGGATGATGAGACCCCAGGGGACTATTTCCACAGACTCCGAAAAATCTCCAACGGAGCAGGAGGAATCAAACAGCATGAAAACTATGTGGAGGACAGGGGGCCTTATGGGACACACATGAACGTGTGGTTCATGGCTGGACTGCTACCGTCACTCCCTGTGGACGTGAAACAAGCATGTATTGGATGACAGAATCAGACGTCCATGGAGATACTGCGCTATGCTGAACACCCCCATCAAAAGATGGTGCAGGCAAACAAGAAAAAGAAGAAGACAAGCGAGGACAATCTCAAGAAAGCACTTCTCACTATGGAAAAGTGGGTCCCAGACACACCAGCCCTCGCTCTCCAGACCTCTGTTGGGCCAAACCAGTGTCGCTATTGCAATCAACAGGGACATTGGGTGAAGGAATGCCCATAGCTCTCCAGCTGCAATTACTGCAAGCAAGGCGGACATTGGGCGAGGGACTGCCCAGTGAAGCCCAGAAATACTTTCCGTGGCAGAGGAAGAGGCAGAGGCAACTTTCAGCGTGGAGGACATCGGGCATGGCAGCAGCGCACCACACCACAGCCACAGCCCCAGCCCCTTTCACAAGCACAAGACCAGGGGCTGATACAACAGCAGCAACAGTGACACCAGGCAGATAGGACTGGTACATGCACGTCCCCCTCACTTTCACCCCCAGCAGACACCGCACATGAGCTTGCTAATAAAAAACCTGCTGCATCCACACATACACACACACGCCATCACACTGATGTCCATGCCACCTTAGCCAATTATTGAACCTTTGACTTCAGGGATCTGCCTATTTTGCAAGTAAAAATTTTAGGGAAGCTGATAGATTTTATGGTAGATTCTGGGGAAACTGACTCAGTTTTGTCATTATCATCAGGCCTAAAGCCCCCTCTCACCTCCCGCTCACTCACATCACAAGTGGCAAGTGGAGGTTTCACACATGAGTTTTTCACTGAGCCGCTGTCATGTGTAGTGGATGGATGTGATTTCACTCAAGTTCCTTTTTTTAACCACAATGTCCCTTTAATTTGTTAGGTAGAGACCTAATGTGCAGTTTGTCTCTCTCAGTCACCCACACACCGCACGGGACAAAGATAGAGACCCCTGACTTGACTTTTGCAAAAACTCCAACATCACTGTACATTTATGAGTGGACATTGTTAGATAGAAAAACAGAGCTCTGACCTTGTCGAATTAGGCAGGGCCTTATCTCCAAATTCCACTGTTTCCATGCCTCAGCACAGAACACACTGCACTTCACATCTCTCACAGGGTCAGAGAAGAAATTGTGGATGCTGTGTTCTGCAGATTGGCTCATTTTGTGGCCAGAAACAGCGCCGAACTGACAGCAGGCCAGCAAAACACACCTGTCCCTGCTCTCAGCGATCAGGTCACCAGGGGAATTCCATCTGATCCTTCATTGTCACAACGTGAGTAGTTAAACAGTGCTCTCTCCCCCCATCGGCTCCTACCTCTGTGGTGAAGTATAATTATTTTTAGAGCAAGAAGCTCCCATTTACTGTCCACAGTTGTGCAAATTTAAGTTTTCGTATGACAGAGAGAAAAAGTGACTAAATTTTTGTTGCTGTAAAGAGCAAATGAAGCTTCTTTTGAGGTGAACTTTTGTTTATCTGTAATCATCTATGATATGGACAGCACTTTCTCCATCAGACTGCTACAGCTTCGCTGCCAAACAGTCAGGTACAGGAAATCTTCCCTGCCACGTGCCATTTCACTGTACGATGACTCACTCTAATGTTGAATTCTGGTCATAACTATGCTGCTATACTGTGCCTTGCAGTCTAATTGGTACCTCACATTGGTACCTCATAGTCCTGCATTGTACAGTGAGTGCGATTCATGTATCTACTGTACAGTATATTGGTCATTATGTATTCATCCGCAATGTATATAAGTTATTTAGGCAGTTTTACTTTCCATGGGTAATTCCTTTTTCTTTTATGCTGTATGTGTTTCTGTCATTTTGGTCATCTACTGTGTCATGCTGCTGTTACACTGTAATTTCCCAGTTTGGTATCAATAAAGTACATCAATCTATCTATCTATCTATCTATCTATCTATCTATCTATCTATCTATCTATCTATCTATCTATCTATCTATCTATCTCTGTGATGTACAACTTTTTCATGGAAGTAAAACCTCTAACGATGTATTTTAATGTGCTGGTCCAGGGGTGTCAAACATGTGGCCTGCGGGCTAAAAATGTCCTAACAGGGAGTCCAAGTTTTTCTCTAAATTTACAGCTTTCTTTCTAGTAAATTTCTGACTTTTTCTACTCATTAGAATTGTTAATGTAAATTTAAGACATTTTTCTTCTTAAGATGAGACTTTTTTCCTCATTAGTTTTCTTTTTCTTCTTTTTTCTGGTGAAACCTTTCAACCTCTATTAAGGGTCAAGGGGTTGGAGTAGGCAAAGGTGAAGGGGTAGGGATACAAATGAAAATTGGGACAGACCCCAAATCTGTACTTCACTCTCAAATTGCTAATATTTTTCTAGACTGTTTTATAGCATTTACTGCTGTTAATAAATAAATCAACAGTGTTTCACTTGCTATTTTTATGCATGTATAAGGGCCATTTAATTTTAAATGACTGTAAATAACATGGTACAGACCCAAAGAGCAGACACGACTCAGGGGACGCAGTTAACCTTTTATTAATAATAGTGTGATTGTGTGGATGTGTGTGTGAATGTCTGTAGTGAGTGTAGTGCATAGATGAGTCAGCTTGGGGCGAGCAGAGCACCGTGCAACCTGGCAACCCTAAGGACAGAGCAGAGAGACAGTTAGGCACAATCCTGACAGGAGAAGCGCCAGATAGAACTGTCCTTACTTTTGCTGAGTTGGAGAAGCACACAGGTTGGCACATCGGCCCAGGCCAGGAGGACAGTGCCAGTCACCCCGTTGGAGATGTAGCAGGCAGGTGAACGAGGCAAGGGAGTCCGCCGCCAGGAGAACACCGTCTGTGCACAGGGGTAGAAGATGGGTGAGAGGAGAGGTTCAGGCTTACTCGGCTGCCGGATGGTTAGGGAACTCTTGGCGAGCAGAAGCACTGGAGGATGATGAGGCTGGAAGCTCAGTGTAGAATTGGCGAGTTCAGATTCCTCAGGAAGGAAGCAGACGACTCCGCGCTGATCCCTGGGTCTCACAGAATAAATAGGCAGAGCCAAATAGCAGACAGGTGTGTGCGCAGGTGCACCTAATTGGCGGCCATGACAGTAAATTTAGTTCAAGTAAATTTTAGCATGCAATACTCGGACATGATCATATCAAACATAATTTTCCAACCACAAAATTGTGGCTAGTGAAAAGGCTGAGTGGCTAGTAACTTTAGAAAGTCACTAGCCACAGTGGCTGGTGAGCAAAAATAGTTAATGTCAAGCCCTGATCTCATTGATCGCTCAGTGAATACCAAAGTTTTCCACCGCAAAGGTACAGCTGGCTGAGAGAACAGAGAGGGATCGCTGAGAGATCGCTGAGTGATCACTTCCCTTTGGTGATCGTTGATTGTTTTGGAATGAGGATGATGGCGATCACTGAAAATCTTTGAGATCTTGACAATCACTGAGGGATCATTTGGAAATCTGGCCATTTTGTCATCCCTCAGCAATCTCTCAATGATCTCCACCCCTGTATAAAGGGGGTACAACTGCATTAACCCTCTATTCTACAGGCTTATCCTTGTGTCTAGCTCCTATTTAGAATTGCCAGTCAGCCTAACATGTGTACCATGAAATTATGGGAGGAAACCAGAGCCATCAGCGCAAACCGGCACAGCACAGTATGAACATGCAAACTCCAAAGAGAAAGGCTCTTACCCCTGCTAGCTTGGACTTTTGAACTGAGAACCGTCTAGCTGTGCTGCAAACCTGTAGCTGACTAAAGATTCTCACTGTGGACAGGCTTCTTGTTGTGGGATATCCAGTTGCTGACTTTTCTTTCAAATACATCTTTTGATATACTGAACCAAAAACTGGTTGACTGCCCAAGGGAAGAGAACAATATCTCTTCACCGGGCTGCACGGTGGCGCAGTGGTTTAGCACTGTGGCAGCACAGTTTTACCCTTGGCCGGGGGATCGCGGGGATCATGAGATCGTGGGTTCGATTCCAGCCCCCGACCAACAGTGAGCTGTGTGGAGTTTGCATGTTCTCCCCGTGTTGCGTGGGTTTACTCCGGGATTTCTCCGGTTTCCTCCCGCATACCAAAAACATGTAGGTTTAGGGCGCTCGCGCACGCAGCGACCAGCAGCCGGTGGCTTGTCACCAGACTGCAAACCAAGTCTACCTACGGGTACAAATAAGTAACAAAAAAAAAAAAAAAAAAAAAAAAAAAAAAAAAGCACTTCCTGATAGCAAAGGAGTAGAAAGCTAACATGACAAAAGATGTCACATCTGCAGTTCTCTGCAAATGACAGGCTAAAGTGACTTGGCTTCCTCAGATCAATAATGATCCCAATCTCCAGCTCAGCATGGTGATGACAAGAGTGATAAGCATCACCTTTAAAACAGAAGCGGTGCCTTTACAGAGCCACTACATAAAAACTGATAAAGCCCTCCGGCTGTTTTCCTTGAATAAACCCTCCAGTTGATAGAGTAGACGCCGTGCTCTTGAAGGATTTATTTTAGTGTTCTCCTCTAACAATGACATGTTTGAGGTGAATCCAGCCTTTATTTTCCCCTCTGCCTTGGCACAGTTTAGAGAATCGTCCCTGCCATGAAACAAAAACTGAAGTGAACACATCCCTTTCCTGTGGCTGTCACCACAGCAATACCTGTCTGGTTTGTTGACAGCCACACGATTAGTCTACTTCAGAAGAGATCATTTTCCAAATGACAGCCTTTCACTTTTTCACATATCCTGGAGCATGCAGGTGAAGCAGACACAGCCGAGCTTAGCTAACAGGTTATTCGGAGTTCTAAGGAGTTGACAAATTGTGCTGTGAGCTGGAGAAATCTCCTTGTTGTTTTCTTCACGTTTGGAGATTGTTTCTAACAAAAACAGAGCTAAAGGTGGTAATCTGTAGTCCTTTTCTCTTTTCCATCTCACAGATCTTCCACAGTGTTATTGAAGCACAAAAGAAGAACAGGACTCGTTTGCTGAACCTCTAGTATGCGTAGCTGCGTAGACTAACAATAAACCTTAAGAGTTAACAGATTATTCAGAGACACCTCTCTGAGTTTCAAATGGAAAGGAGAATTATAGTTTGACACAGTGTTGGGATGTTGTAGAATCTGAAGAACACATAAATTGGAAAGGGGCAACAAATCATTCAAATGTCTGTTATGATGTGGGAATATTGTGGCAGGGAGCGTCATCTGTAATCATGAAGGTTTGTCCACACACAAAGTCGGTAACAAAGGAAGACGAGTAGTTAAATGTCGTGCTTCAACCTCTGCAGGAGCGCTAATCAGCTTCCAACGTTGTCTGGGCTCCACAGCATGTTAAAAGCTAAGTAGCTGCAGCGTCTTCCTTCTTGCGTGAAGAGGATGAGCAAAGCTTGACTTGGCGCTCTCTCTTTAGCTGTCAAGCATTTTTATTTAACCATAGAACAGAACAAGTCAGCAGCAACAAATATCTCCCCTGTTGCAGCTCTCACTGTTCAGAGCTAAAACATGTCTCACTGCTCAGCTCAACACTGGCACTCAGGGAATCGGGAGACCAGAATAAGTGATGTCACATCCCGAAGTGCTATAATCACAGCAACAGCAGTGTGGCTAATACTTCAACACAGTGAGTAAGGGTGCCAGAGAAGACTATTCAAGAAATACTTATAGGACTGTATTAGAGGCGTGCAGTTCATAGTCAATTATGGGCATTTCCAATTTCATTTCGCTATTACAGCAGTGCAAAAATTAATTTTGTATCGGGCACAAAGTGCAAAGAGACTGTCCTAATGCTCTTAACTATTTTGAGGTGTGTTTGGGGCATAACATGAAATAAACCAATCACTTTCTTTGCTCTCATTACCTTTAATAAATAGGGGCACAAGAACAAAGACTTAATACAAAAATGATAGTTTAAATGGGAGGACAAATCTGTTTTGTGCTAAGGACATTTTGGGTTCATTCACAAAGTGAAAATGAGTTTAAGGGCTGGGAGCTTTTAATGGTGTTCACTTATATAGTGTATTTTTACTTATCTCTGGATGACCAAAGGGCTTTACAGATCCTGCAATCCTCCCATTCATGCGCACATTCACACAGTGGAGCTTCCATACACAGGTGCTGGCCTGACCCAGCAGGAGCAACTGGGGGTTCAGTGTCTTTCTCAAGGACACTTCAACATGCAGACTGCAGACAGAGCGGGAATTGATTCCTTGACCCTCCGATGAGTAGTCGGCCACGCTACACCTGCGCCACAGCCACCCCTATTAAGGAGCTTTTAACTTCCATCTTCATAGCCCTGCTTACACTAGGGAGACTAGTGTAAGCAGAGACTTAGACTAGACTTAGACTTAGACTAGACTCACTCTTATTCTACACTTTATTGCATGTATAGTTTATTTCTTTTATTTTATCATGTTTAATGTTGCAGCATTGCACCGAGACAAATTCCTAGTTTGTGTACTACATGAACAATGGCAATAAATCTGATTCTGATTCTGATTCTGAGACGATCATAATTACCCAGGAATGTTACGCCTAGGAAAAACAGCTGATAAATGACATTTCACAGCAATCAGCTGACACTTCTGAGGAAGACTGCAGTGGACAGTCGAAACATGAAAAGGTAAAAACATCTACCTTCTATTCTTGTCTTGAATAAGAAAAACAAAAAAAACCCCTAATAATTAAACAGAAGACAAAATTAACCTACTCGAGCTACTATGCATAATTACCCATGGTCTTCATCCGAACATCTTTTAAACCAAGAAAAAGTGAACTGTTCATCTCGACCGAGGTCCGTTAATCTCCTCTACTGAATGCAAAATTGTTGTATTTTAATTGTTGTATTTCATTTTGAATCATTCTGTTAACAGAATAGAATGACAGTGAATGAGGTTAAAAATTATAAATAAAAAAACTGTTGTAATTAGATAATGTTGGTATTACACGCAACTGTCGGCTCTTCTCTGGGGCCGAGGTAACATCTCTTTTCCCAATATAGGGCAGACTGGTCCCGTGGCCACCCAGTAGGTACATTAAGGACGATCCAGTGAATCATAAACCCACACACCATTTTTTTTCCTTTAGGCAATGAAAAACTCTGCCGTGCCTTCAGATAGTTCATATTTAACTGTCCTCATGTAGCAGAAAACAATGTGTATTTTTCATTAATCAGGACATGCGTGCATGAACTGACATGAAATACGAGATATGACATGAGATAGGATGATGTGATATGATGACAGCCATGATAGATTAGTATGCGGATGGGATATTTTGTCACAGAAGAGAGTTTTGTCATGTGAAATCTTCAGATTGACAGTATCCCACCACACCTCCCCCGTGTACCACATGTACACCCAAATACACACACACTCCCAGTTCATTCATTCATTCATTCCCATAAAAAATTAATACATTAATGTCTCATCTATAAACTATACTCCAACGGTAAGTGCACAATTAAAATGAAAATGTGGGTGGAATAAAAAACTAAAAAGTGTCATTATATTATAAATAAAATGATGGGTGATTAGATTTTAACTGTTCTAACACTGTCCATTAAAATAACAGAAAATTCAAGCACTTGCTGTTTTTCCTCCTGTGTTCCTGTCAGTAGGTGCTGCAGAATCCAGCTAAAAGCAGTATGTTGCCAACCGCCAATCAAATCGAAAAGAAGAAGAAGAAGAAAATGCACCTGTAAGCAATGACGGATAATTTTTTCACACATAAGAAGTTGTTCAGAACTCCTTATAAGAACTCTTTATACAAAGATATAGAGTGGTGATAATCAAGTGGATACAGAGTGAAGTAAGTGGATATATAGAGTGATGATACAGAGTGAAATACGTGACAGTAATGCACCTGTAAGCTGGTTGCCAACCGCCAATCAAATCTAAAAGAAGAAGAAGAAGAAGAAGTCGGTGCTGTGTGATTTCAAAACACGCCGCTGAAATAGCATTAGAAGTGCATTGTCATAAAATGCACCAAAACACCGACACACAGGAGATTGTGCGCTGCCAGACCTTATAATAGGGCCCATAGTGATCATCAGTTGGACACTACTTTTCAAGAAGTATCTTGAGAGGACCAAAACCTACCAAGCTGGCATTCACAATGAATTGCTACATTTGCTGAGTAATTTAAATTTACCTCCAACCTATCTGTCAGGGGGCGGCTGTGGCGCAGGTGTAGTGTGGCTGACTACTGATCGGAGGGTTAGGGGATCGATTCCCGTTCTGTCTGCAGTCTGCATGTCGAAGTGTCCTTGAGCAAGACACTGAATCCCCAGTTGCTCCTGGTGGGTCAGGCCAGCACCTGTGCATGGCAGCTCCGCCGCCATCAGTGCGTGAATGGGCGGGTAGCAGGATCTGTAAAGCGCTTTGGTCATCTGGAGATGAGAAAAAGTGCTATATAAGTGAACACCATTTAACTTGACCACCATAGAGAAAACAAAAGACCAGTCCAAGGACATTTGATACAAGGCTGTCAGCTTTCTTAAGGACGGAATGGGCTATAAGACTATGTAAGAAAAATTCTAAGTTAAACGTCAAGTTAAAATAAACGAGAGGAGGAAAAGTGCCAGCAAAATGATTGTTTAATTCTTTGACCAAAAGAGACACACACAGCCAGTTACTGCTAAAAAAAATGTGTGTGTGTGTGTGTGTGAGAGAGAGCCAGTCACTTATCTGACTCCTCTTAATACATCAATGGAACGACACTTAATGCAGACATAGCACAAGATACAGTATCAATTATCTACAGTGGCGCATGGTGAGCACATGATGTCAGAATGCATTTATCGATAGAAAATACTGCATGACTAAACCATGAGGACTTCACATGTAAGAACATTTTAATCATAAAGCACATACTGTCCGTCTATTTGGCTCCTGTGAAACCTTAGCATGACTCAGCATATTTTAGTGTGACAAATACAGAGATCATATAAAAGAATAAAATAGAACAAACAAAAAGAGCCTAATAAACACAATTTTTCCTACAGTCCACCAGCAAAAGTACTAGCGTGAAAGAGACAACTCTTGGTGGCATTACTTGAACATGAAAGAGAGACCACATGACCATGACTCACCCTGGAATCCCAAAACGTCTCGTACTATTCAGCATCAGTGATTGTAAGAGCAGTGTGGGACAAGATGGGAGGATTTTTAGGGCTCAAAGCAGTCAGGGACCACATCAAAACCATTAGTATCCCATTATATCATTATGGTTTGAAGTTCTGTACACTATGACCCTCCAATTCCCCTGAATTCAGTGATTCGAACAAAAGTAGGGCAATTGCATTATGTTCAGAAATGAAAACTGAACCAATAGGCCCACTCCATTTGCTGCATTTGGAAGGGAAAAGAATACTTGGTATTACCTCAAGACTAACATATGTCACTGAAAGTCTTGTGTTTTTCTGAAATCATCACAGCACCTGATTTATATTTGGTAAAGAAAAGTCAGAGAATGTTATGTAATTTAATTTTTTTCCACAAGGATACTGTTATGTCCACAAACCTGTAATGAAGACGGACGAGGATGCTCTGCTTGAACTCGAACTTTATTACATATAGTAACGTTTATAAGATACACTGCACACTTGAACACTCAGCTCCCTGAGATACCCCTGAGGACATGTCGTAGCAAAGAGGCTGTGAGATGGCCGACTCTCCCCTGTATAGGTCGGTGTGACAGTGTCACCCACCGGCTATGCCATGATGCCGTTCCTGTTATGAAATCCCTTCATAACATTCTTCCCTCTCTTGCAAAACACAGAACACTTTCAATTAAACCCTCCCCAATTTGGTATGTATAAGCATTCAAACATATGAACACCTGAACTAGGATAAGCGGGTGGACCGCCGGTGTTCCCAATGCGGCTAAGTGGGTTATTCTGCCACTTGTTTCGCCCTCTCCTACTTAAACAGTCATTTTTTTCTTAACAGTCTTCCATGGGGAATGCGGTTCTGCCGGAGGGGCCTTGTAGCGGGCCCGCAATAGACACACGCCTCTGGAGACGCTGGGGCCCCGGGGCCAGGACCGTTCTTCATAATGTTGGGGCCCGGGTCCCACACTGCATCTGCTGACTTCTGCGAAGCCTCGCCATTTGGAGTAGCCATCTGGACACGCCAGAGTTGGTTTGCATGCCGAACCGAATCATCCGTTAGTCAAAAGCACACTGATCCTAGTTTTGCCACGATCCTCAGCAACATCCAGTGTCCTGTCAGCTGTGACTTGGTCAGTTGCTGTCCTGGTCTCTCATCGGTGTGGACTCAAACCCAGTCCATGACTTTGAGAGGCGCCTTACTTGGCCTCACATGTCCCTGTGATCGCAGTGGTGCTCGTTCATCTTAGTCTCTGTCATGTCAAAACAGTTCTGTCGTTACCATGTTCATCACGGACCATTTACCCGACTACACAGTCGTTGTTTCCACAGTCAAAACCTGGTCATGGGTACTGAAGGTGTCCGGCGTCTATCCCGTGTCATTCGCTGTTGCAGGCTCTTCACCTGTCGTTAAGTTAGTTAGTTCACCCGTTGGCTTGGTCGTAACCCCCGTAGACTGATGCTGAGTATGGGTACTGAAGCAGTCCGGTTTTTCTTCTCCCATGTCTGACGTGCTTTGTTGTTGTTGTTGTTATGCCACACCATAGATAGTGTTCCTGCCAAGTTATTGTGTCCCAAGGTCCTCTGCATACACAGGCTTCCTCTCCTGCAACTCATCTGTAGTCTCCAGCCAGGCAAGGATCTGAGGAGAGTCCAGCTGCTGCCCCCTCTCCGGGAAACTGTCCTTCTGCGTGCTCAGGATGGCTTGTTCGGTGTCGGAGTCAACTTTTGTAAACACGTCCCAATTACCGTAGCTTGACAAGTTGAGCCTGTCACCGTTGTGGATGGATGGCAAAGCCCAGTCAGTAGGAGAGGTCAGCTCCCATAATGTTTTCACCATGTGTAGTCACTTGTAACTGAAAATCATAAGCAATCCTCGACTTGTAGTAGACTCTTAGCTCGATTGTCCCAACGTTGTTAACTCTGCGACCCCCATAGTCATAAATTGCCACTGGGTTCTTCCTAATTTTGTGGTTGGGGAAAAATTTCTTCACTGTAGCCTAGTTCAGCATCGACTTAACAGCCGCAGTGTCGAGCAGAAGCGGCACAGTCATGTCATCCAGTTCAACTATGCCGTATGCGCATGAATTAATTTCAGGGCTTACTGCGTGGATGGTGGTCATTGGCGGGTGGCTTTGTTTGTTTGGCAGGTCCCACGGTGTCAGCAACTGGCACACTTTGGCGAAAAGGTTGTAATGTCCACACTTGTTACAACGTTGTCCTCTTGCAGGGCAAAAACGTGCTCTCTCATGGTGTGTCAGGGAACCACAGTTACCACATGCGAGGCCTCTTGGAGGGGCCCTCTGGTTAACGGCGTTCACCTTGTACTCGTCAGCTATGTCTTCATATTCATTCATGCCCACCGTGTTGGCTAACATCGTCTATCCTGGTTGGTTCTGTTGTTGGCTCACACATAGCTCAGATGATAACCTATCTGCTGACTCAAGCTGTAATGCTAGCTCTATCGTGCTAGCCAGCGTCATGTCATTTGGCACCGTTAGCATCTTGGCCCTTAGCCTCCGGTTACTCATGTGCTCAGCCAACAGATCCCACACCAACTTGTCCTCCAATAGTCCAAAGCGGCACATGCTAGCCAGATGTCTTAAGTCGGCGACAAATTGCTGGGTGGACTCACCAATTCCCTGTTGCCTCTGGTGGAATCAAATTTGTCATGCTAGCACATTGTTGAACTTGTTCAGCAACAGGACGACCGGTTCACCTGACAATTCAAGGAAAGGCCTCAGCGGTCTTAGGCACTGTCTTAAGCACGTAAATTTTCGTCGCCAACTGTTATGTCCGCAAAACTGGAATGAAGACGGATGAGGATGCTGTGCTGGAACTCGAACTTTATTATGTAACGTTTAAAGATACACTGCACACTTGAACACTCAGCTCCTTGAGATACCCCTGAGGATGAGCCATAGCAAAGAGGCTGTGGGATGGTCGACTCTCCCCTATATAGGTTGGCGTGATGACATCACTGGCCGGCTACGCCATCATGCCTTTCCTGTTATGAAATCCCTTCATAACAGATACAAAAACTGGTCACGCATGAATCCTCCCGATTGTTCACTGTGATGCGGTACTTCCTGCAGTCATTCAAGATTCAAGATTCAAAGATTTTATTGTCGGAATCAGAATCAGAATCAGAATCAGAAAACTTTATTGCCAAGCACGTTCACAAGTAAACACAAGTAAACATACGAGGAATTTGACTTGACCTTGGGCGCGCTAGATAAGCGCATCCCAAAGACGCGGCAGCCATACAAGGCGCCTGTCATACAGTGGGGGGTAAAGAGGGGGAGGGGGGAGGGTAGGGAAAACACGATAGGCAGAGAGAAAAAAGCATTGTTGATCAAAATAAAGCTCATTTTATGACCAAAATTGTGATTACAAGAAAAAAACTCTCAAATGCACAATTAGCAGACAATAGAGATCACACAATGACAAAGCAGTACAGAGAGAGTGTGAATGTGTGTGTGTCAATGTATGTTGTATCAGTCATGTAATGTTGTATGCAGTGTAGTGTGGGTGTGTCAATTGCTAGTGAACAGCAGAGGGCGCCTCCTGGCAGTGGATGGATGTTAATCATGTGATCTATAGCAGTCCAGAGTCTCTCTCTTGCTTGCAGAGGACACATGATAACACTGTCCTTGAAGAGTCCAGTCTGCTGAAACAACAGCAATTGTTTGTCTTGTTTGGGTTAAAGCCAGCCGCTACTCCTGCCTTATCTTCATCGAGGAGGAATGTAAGCAGGGGCACCAAAAAAACAAGGTCAAATCTGCACAGTGCACACAGAGAATAGAATTTTCCTCTCTCATGCGTTTCTGCGCTTCATAATTTCCATATACAGGCTTAAAAAACATTCCTGGAGAGCACTAGTGACTCACAAGATGTATTCCACCACTGAATCAGTTACCATTCAGTTCACCATGCCGCTGTTGTGCCCTCCCCAACTGGTTGAATTTGGTGAAGGAGCTTGCCTGGGTCCGCATTGAACAGCTCCTTTACCATCCATATAATTTTGATACACCAGGAACTCCAGGGCCAAACAGAAAATCCAATACTACTATACATGCAGGACATACAGGAGAATTGAAATGGCATTTCTCTCTCTCTTCATTGGTGTGCATTTTATACAAAGAAAAGGAATAAGGCTGAAAAAAAAAGAAAAACAAGAACAAACAGCAACAGCAGCAGTCTATGTACAGTCTATATACAGTGATGCAACCCGTGGTGCCAATGGCAACCAGAAGGACTCTGACCTCCATAGAGGTAAACAATTAATTTAGGTAAATGATTAGTGGTAATAAACCCAGCAATCCTATATTCAGACAGCTAGAGATGAATACACATAGTTGCATTTCAGTGCGGTAGTGTATGTACACATAGTGACAGATATGATTGCACATGATCAGTATTGCAGTGACGTACAGACAGCAGCAGATATGGCATTTGTGCAAATGGTTGTGGTTAATGTGCCGAGACATATAGCAGCAAAAGTACAACAGAACAACAGTATTATTGTTGGTGTGCCAGTCTTTCTGTTCCAACATCTGAGGGAGTTATTGTGTAGGTGTTACCATCTGGGAAGGATGGGGGAAGTGAACAGAGTTCAGGGTCCTGATGGTCTGATGAATGAAGCTGTTCAGCAGTCTTGTGGAGCGGGCCCGGAGGCTACGGTACCTTTTCCCCGAGGGCAGGGGGCTGAAGAGGGACTGTAGGGGGTGGGAGGTGTCGCCTGTGATGTTGATGGCTCTGCGGGTGAGACGGGTGGGGTAGATGTCCGAGAGTGAGGGTGGGGGGGGGGGGCAGGGGGGCACCGATGATCTTCCTGGTTGCATTCACTCTGCGTTGTAGTGTCTTCCGGCAGGCGGCGGTGTAGCTTCCATACCACACCATGATGCAGTTGGTGAGGATGCTCTCAATGGTGCCCCGGTAGAAAGACTGCATGATGTAGGGTGGGACTCGTTCTCTCCTCAGTTTGCGGGGGAAATGGAGGCGAGTTTGGGCCTTCTTGGCCAGTGATGTGGTGTTGTTGGTCCAGGTGAAGCCCTCAGAGATGTGCACCCCCAGGAACTTGGTGCTGTTCACCCTCTCCACAACTGCCCCGTCGATGATCAGAGAGGGGTGTTGTGTGTGACCCCTCCTGAAGTCGACCACAGCCTCCTTGGTTTTTCCCACATTCAGGAAGAGGTTGTTGTATTCTAAACACACAGACAGAAGCAACGTTTATTCCCACAATATTTTGGCAGACATTCTGTGAGGCACAGAGTGATAAGAATTTAAATGTCATGAAAGTACAACAAGGCAGAATAATCGCTGGGAAGAGAGTAACAGATGATATAGATTTGACAAATGAGGAGAGAAAAAAAATCCGAGCTAAATGCAGCTCAAATTCTCAGAAGGTGATATAAACGCTCCAATAGACCGGATGGAGAACTTGCCAGAATGAGAAGCAGAGATTAGGTAAAGGTGGTGTAGCGTGGCAGTAGGGTGACGGGATGAATTAGTTTCTGAGCGAATAGTAAGAGGTCACATCTCGGATCTGTTCAAGAGCATGACATGCGACACACGGCTGTCACACTGCTTCAGCTCCTCACATTAACTGCCCAGTCGACACCCTCCTAACCATGGACAGATATTTCATTTCACTGTTGGGGGGAGGGGGGCAATAAACTGAATATTCTCTCAAGAGTAAAGACTGAGGGAGACACTATAGGTGTTACTGATGTTGGGGCCTTGTGCAAGATTGTGCTATATTTGTAAGGCAAAGCAAGACAAGTTTATTTTCAAAGTGCTTTACATAAACGCATTAAAGCATTACAGCAAGTTGCAAAAGGAATCTACACATTAGAAGGCCTCAAACCTCCTTTCCTTTCATTTTTTTTTACTTGAAAAAAACAAAAAACACGGGCAATGTTTTGTCTAATCCAAATAACCTTAGGTTTTGTCAATCCTTTTAAAGAGCCTCAAATTCCTTTTATCAGGGAGGCCACTCCTTTTCTTCTATGGGGGCGGGGGGGGGGGGGGTCCAAATCATCCCTTAAAGTTTAAACATATAATTTACAAAAACAAGAATTTAACAGCAAACTAAAGAGTCAATTATTCATTCATTCATTCATCTTCTTCCGCTTAATCCTTTTCGGGTCGCGGGGGCGCTGAAGCCTATCCCAGCATCTTTGGGCGAGAGGCAGGGTCCACCCTGGACAGATCACCAGTCCATCACAGGGCCAACACAGAGAGACACACAACCATTCACTCTCACAGTCATACCTAAGGACAATTTATTTATTCCAGCCCCCGACCAACAGTGATCTGTGTGGAGTTTGCATGTTCTCCCCGTGTCTGCGTGGGTTTACTCCGGGATTTCTCCGGTTTCCTCCCACATGCCAAAAAACATGCAAGTTAGGTTAATTGGCATCAAAACTGGGGATTCTAAAAAGTAAATTAAAGAGAAACAAAAACAGGCTAAAATTACCAGACAATCCTCGCTATGCTCTTAAAGTTCTTTAAGTAAGGGAGAAGAGTTCAAACCCTTAAAAGCAAAAACATAAAAAACTGGAGCCATTATCTAGATGAACAAAGAAAATTTAATCACTTCCACAGAATAAGAATTAAACAAGCATCCAAATGAATGTTAAGATAAGATAAGATAAGATAAAATAAGATAAGATAAGTCTTTATTAGTCCGACAATGGGGAAATTCCAGGATTACAGCAGCACAGGGATAACAGCACTCAGAGCAATAGTTAATAAGATAATCAGGTGAGAGCGCTCCCCCTCTCTTTCTGTGGCAGGTTCTCCATCAAGCTCCTGGCTCCACAGGTCATCAGCACACCTGCGTGAGTGGATGTACCTGCTGCCTCTTCTCTGCCAGCGCTTAAAAGGACCTGTTTGTGAATGCTCCAGCGCTGGCTTGTTGGGCATAGCTGACTCAAGTGTGAAGTTAAGTTTTTGTACGTGTTGTTAAGTAACTCAGCCTTAAACCCTTTTCCTTCCTCTCTCCTCCTCTACCCAAGGTCTATCATGACCTTGGGGGGAGGTCTTTAGCAAGTCGAGAGCACTTTCTTTGCCACCTCACCACTCTTATGACTGTGCTATCGACCTTTCTCCCGGGTGTGCGGCTGCCCTCCAGCCGGCTCTACAGCCTTTCTGGGCCGGAAAGGGAGGTGATGGAAAGTTACATCAAAGACTCTCTGAACACCAGCCTCATTTGGCCCTGTTCGGCTCCTCTTGGGGCAGGGTTCTTCTTTGTCGGGAAGAAGGACGGATCTCTGCACCCGTGCATCGATTTCCGCGAGTTACATGCCATTACAGTTATGGATAAATATCCTCTGCCTCTGCTCAATTCCGTGTTTGAGCTCCTTCAGAATGCATGGGTGTTTACCAAACTGGACTCGTGCAACGCGTACCATCTGCTCTGTATACGCGAGGGGGACTAGTGGAAGATGGCCTTTAAAACACACCTGGGGTATTTTGAAACCTCGTGATGCCCTTTGGGCTCACCAATGCCCCGGTCATCTTCCAGAGCATGATTAATGACGTCCTCCGTGATATGGTTAACCAATTCATTTTTGTTTACCTCAATGACATTCTGATCTTTTCCTGCATGCCAGAAGAGCACGCAGTCCTCGTCTGGGCCATGTTACAGCGGCTCCTGGAAAACCAACTCTTTGTAAAGGCTGAAAAGTGTGAGTTTTCCACCCGCTCCACTTCCTTCCTGGGGTTTATTGTTGCTGAAGAGGAACTTAGGGCTGACCCAGCAAAGGTGAAGGCTATGCTCGATTGGCCAACTCTCCAGTCCCGCAAAGAGCTTGAACGCTTTTTGGGTTTTGCAAATTTTTATCGCCGGTTCATTAGGAACTACAGTGGGGTGGCACAGCCTCTTACCCAGCTGACCTCGATCAAGGTGCCTTTTGCCTGGTTAGAGGCAGCAGAGCGAGCCTTCTCTAAATTGAAGGCCGTTTCCCAACACACCCATCATGGCCCAGGTTGACCCTCAGCTCCAGTTCATAGTAGAGGTGGACGCTTCTGATTCAGGGGTGGGCGCTGTTCTCTCGCAGCACTCAGAAGTGATCAGAAGCTCCACCCATGCGCGTATTTCTCTTGGCGGCTCACGCTGGCTGAGAGGAACTACGACATAGAGGACCAAGAGCTTCTGGCCATTAAATTGGCTCTTGAGGAGTGGAGGCACTGGCTGGAGGGAGCGGTCAATCCCATCATAGTGTGGACCGACAGTAAAAATTTAGAGTATCTTAGGTCAGCCCACAGATTAAATGCCAGGCAGGCGCACTGGACCCTATTCTTTCTCAGGTTTAACCTCACCATCACCTACAGGCCCGGCTCCCGTAACATCAAGCCGGACGCTGTCTCCCACCAGTTCACCCCTGAACAACCAGCCTCCTCTTCACTCCCCCAACCCATTGTGACCTCCTCCTGTATTCTTGGTGCTCTTATCTTGGAGATTGAGCAGAGGGTCCGGCAGGCCCAGTCTGCTGAGCCCAAACCCGGGGGGGGGGGGGGGGGGAGACAATCGCCTGTTTGTCCCAGCCGGCCTCCGCAGTGACGTCATTCGATAGAGGCACAACAGCCACTTTGTCTGCACCCCAGGAGTTTCTCATAACCATCAACCTGGTCCAGCGAGCATTCTGGTAGCCCACGCTGTGGACAGACGTCCGGGACTATGTCAAGGCCTGTCAAGTGTGCGCCCGGAACAAGTCTGACTCTTCACCTCCTGCCGGCCTCCTGCATCCCCTGCCAGTTCCCAGTCGCCCTTGCTCTGGACTTTTGTCACTGGACTTTCCCCCATGCAGGGCAATAATGTTATCCTCACCATTGTAGACCGTTTCTCCAAAGCCATCCATTTGGTGCCCCTCCCCAAGTTGCCTACGCCTCAGAGACCGTCAACCTGCTCACCACCCACATCATCTGTCTGCACGGCATCCCTTTGGACATTGTGTCTGACCGGGGCCCACAGTTCACCTCCCAATTTTGGAAGTCCTTTTGCCACTCCCTGGGCACCACGGTCAGCCTCACATCTGGATACAACCCACATAGTAATGGGCAGAATGAGAGTGCAAACCAATCCCTGGAGGCTGCCCTCAGATGCTTGGCATCCTGCAACCCTTCCACCTGGAGAACCCATCTGACCTGGGTGGAGTATGCACACAACTCCACCATCTCCTCATCCACTGGGTTAATGCCCTTTGAGGCATCCATGGGGTATACGCTCCGTTGCCATGGTGGAGAGGAAAGTTGCTGTGCCATCTGTGGGGGCCCGCGCTCACTGCTGCTGCCACCTTTGGAGGGCCACCCGGGCTGCCCTTCTTCGTTCTACAGAGTGGAACTGTCAGTACACGGACCGCAGGTGGGTCCCGGTGCCCAATTACGCAGTCAATAAGAGCGCGTTGCTGTCGGAGGACCAGGTGCCTGTGAAGATGGAATCCTGGAAATTGTCACCTCACTTCCTGGGTTCGTTTACCATCTCCAGGATTATCAATGATGTGACGGTCTTCCTGGGGCTTCCGCCAACACTCCGCATTCACCCCACATTTCACGTTTCGAAGATCAAGCCCCTCTCCACCAGTCCTCTCTGCCCCCCCCCCCCCCCCCGAAGCCACCTCCTCCACCTCGGATCCTCCATGGCCAGACCACGTACACCATTCAGATGATTCTGGACATTCGTCATCTGGGCAAGGGTTTGCAATATCTAGTCCACTGGAAGGGCTACGGGCCAGAAGAGAGGTCATGGATCCCCGGCTCCTACTTCCATGACGGGGGATGGTCCGTGCCTTTCACTGAGCCTATCCCAACAAGCCCAGTGGGTCGCCAGGAGCCGCCCCTTGAGGGGGAGGCACTGTTATGATCAGATGAATATGCTCCCCCTCCCTTTCTGTGGGAGATTCTCCATCAAGCTCCTGGCTCCGCAGGTCATCAGCACACCTGCGTGAGTGCAAGCACCTGCTGTCTCTTCTCTGCCAGTGCTTAAAAGGACCTGCTCATGAATGTTCCAGCACTGGTTCATTGGGTATGGCTGCCTCAAGTGTGAAATTATTATTATTATTTTTTTTTACGTGTTGTTAAGGAACTCAGCCTTAAACCCTTTCCCCCCCCTCTCTCCTGAGGTTGCTGTCATCTCCGTGGTGCGTATCCAGGGTTGCTGCTCGCTCACCTGCCCCATCATCATCATTACCACTCCAGGCTGCCTTCTCCACCAGGTCAGACACTCCTCCCAGCTCTACTCCTCTTCTACTGCCTGCCAGCTCTGCCTTGTTGGTTCCTCCATTCTCTGCTGGGTTCCTCTGCAGGGCTCTCTGCTCACTAATCGTAAGATCTACTCTTGTTTATACATTGCCCCTAGCCTCCCTCCTCATTTCTAACCTGCTCTCGTCTCCCTCTTTTACAGGCTGTGTGTTCATCTGGCAAGTGACGCTATCCTTACCATTGAGTTAGTTTTTCAATAAAATTGTGTTTAAACGTTACCTCCCTGTGTCGTGTGCTTTCACTGATGTTAGCATGCTGTACGTGAGCAGATCCTTCTCTCAAACATGACAATATACATATGTACACAAATATATGCACAGTGCTTGAGCATTGCAGTTAGATGGTATAGACAGCATTACGGTCTGTTAAGTTACCCTGCAGGATATGAATATGCACCCACACAGTATTTTTCATATTTGAATCAGTCATGTTGTCACCCTCCATATTGATTGATATTGTCCTAGATGTATAATGGAGGGGACCATTCCTTGTGCAAAGTTTTATACTTTCAATATGACCTCTACCAGCAGCCCTGGTTAGGTAATAAAGTCTGACAGCCGTAGGTAGGAAGGACCTGCGGAACCTCTCCGTTGTGCACCTAGGATGGTACAGTCTAACGCTAAATGAGCTCCTCAGTGCGTTCAGCGTATTCCGCATGGGGTGGAACTTGGACTCCAGCAGAAATGACAGCTTAGCCACCACCCTCCTCTCTCCTAGTCCCTCTACTGGGATGAGGTGCCGCCCCAGAACAGAGCTGGCTTTTTTGATCTGCTGAGTCTCTTCCTGTTGGCTGCCATGATGATGCTGCCCCCACTCCAAATGTGATGGCTGATGCCACCACTGAATCGTAGAAGGTCTTCAAGTGCCCCTTGCACTCCAAAAGACCTGAACCTCCTCAGGAGGAACAGCTTGTGCTGCCCCTTCTTGTAGAGTGCATTGGTGTTGTGTGACTAACCCAGTTTATTGTTCAGGTGAACACCCAAGTACTTGTAGGATGTCACCATCTCAATGTCTGTTCCCTGTATGTTTACTGGTGTTGTGAAGGGTTGCCCTCACCTGTGGCAGTCCACCAGCAGTTCCTTAGTTTCCCTCACATTGATCTGGAGGCAATTCCGTTGGCACCAGTCCAGGAAGTCCTGGATAGGTCCTCTGTACTCCGCATCATCTCCATCAGAGATGAGGCCAATGATCGCAGAGTCATCAGAGAACTTTTTTAGGTGGCAGTGTGGTGTGTTGTGTGAAAAGTCAGCAGTGTAGAGAGTGAACAGGAAGGGAGCCAGAACTGTTCCCTGGGGGGCCCCCGTACTGCAGATGGTGGTGTCAGACACAAAGTCCTGGGTTCTCACAAAGTGCGGTCGGTTTGTGAGGTAGTCCAGAATCCACGTTGACAGGTGCTGGTCCACCCCTGCGCACAGTAGCTTGTCCTTCAGGATCACCGGTCGGATGGTGTTGAAAGCACTGGAGAAATCAAAGAACATGATCCTTACAGTGCTCCCAGGCTTCTCCAGGCGGGACATGGAACGGTGTAGGAGGAAGATCACTGCATCCTCCACCCTAATGCCATGCTGGTGGGCAAACTGGAGTGGATTCATCGCTGGTCTCACCAGGGGATGGAGGTGGGCAAGGAGCAGCCTTTCCAGGGTCTTCATCAGGTGTGATGTGAGGGCCACTGTGTTTTGTCTACAAACCCGGAATGAGGCACAGAGAGTGGTGTCCTCTTTGAGCACGAACTTTATTACATGTGAATTAATAATACACAGTACACGTCCTGAGTCAGTCTAGAAAGAGACTCTGACATGCCGGCTCTCACACTATATGGGCTGGCATGACAGTACCAGCCGGCTGCATCATCTCGCTGATGCCGGTTAACCCCTTGTGGTAGCCCAATACCACATTCTCTACCCCCCTTGTAAAAACACTGAACACTTTAATTAATTAATTACCCCCCCCCCCCAATTTGGTATATTAAAACCCCAACAAACACTCTAAAACATATCAGAACAACAACCAAAACCTAAAACTAGGGTCCGTGGGTAGACTGCCACCAGACCCTGAGCGGCTAAGTGGAGTATTCTGCCACACTTTTATTTTTTTAAACCACGCTCCAAACTAGTCATTCATGCCTTTTTCCTTACAGTCTTCCATGTTAGGAACAGTTCTGCTGCAGGGGTTTTGTGGCGGGCCCATGGCAGCCTCATCCCTATAGCGTTTGGCCCCCCAGGGCCAATCTTCATGACACCGGAGCCTGGGTCCCATACTGCGGTAGCCAACTCCCACAGAGCCCCACCGGCTGGAGCCACCACACAGACACGCCGTAGTGTGGTCGCATGCCAAACCGAATCGTCCATCTGCCAAAAGCATGTTGTCCCCAGCTTTGCCACGATCGTCAGTGGCGCCCGTTGTTTCACCAGCTGTGACTCGGTCAGTCGCCATCCCAGTCTCTGGCCGTTGCAAACCCGAACCCAGTCCATAACATAAAGCGGTGCCTTATTTGTTTTCCTGCGATGTTGTTGTGCTCCCAGCAGCTCTGCGTGCTTGCTCCACCTGGGACCTCTGTCGCGCTGCGGTGGTTACGTTGTTGTCATGCTCGCTGTAGACCATTCACCCGCTGTCTCTGTGGTCTGAAACTCAACCTGAGCACTGTAATTGTCCGGTGCCCCCCTGGTGTCGCTTGTTGAAACGGACCCTCCACCTGCTAACTCGGTTGCTCCTACTACAGACGGCCGAGTGCAGGCACCGAAGCCGTCCGGCTCCTCCCCTGAGCCGCTATCCTCCTGAGAGCATGAAGTGTATGCTTCAGCGTTGGTCGTTGAAGCGGACTCTTCACCCATCCGCTCGTTCGTAACCTCCGTAGCCTCTTGAGTGAGGGAATGGGAGGGGTCCGGTTCCTCCTCTCTGTCATCTGAAGCACTCTGCTGTGCCTCGTCATGCGCTGTGGCTATGCCCAGCTGCCGCTGCTGCTTTTCAGGGCTCTCAGCATGCTTGCGCTCCCTCTCCCGCGGCTCCAACTCTGGCTGCAGGGAAAACTGAGCCGAGTCTGTTCGCTGCTCTCCCACCATGCTGTGGTCACTCTCAGTGCTGAATTCTCCCTTTTCACTACGCTCACTCTCCATGCTCTTCGGCTGGCTTGTCGTTCTTTTTTTT